>JANAVB010016800.1:10940751-10989770 GCA_029216955.1 Iris pallida | reverse complement strand
ACAGTTACATAACTGATACGTATGCTCTGACCTGTATGGGCCACCACAAAAAATTGTCACGACCCGCATCCACTTTTCGGACGCGAGCTCCGTGAGCAAAGCCAGTACGTATCGAGCGGACTCCAGCCCAACTGAGTATATATAAGTTGTCAAGGTCATGGTATCATGGCTAATATGGTAATCTAAGTGTATCTCAATCCACAAGAATCATAAAGACAAGAATAAACAAGTATGGGTCATGGTGCAGCCCATTAGCCATATTGTTCGATTAGACTCTAAGAATGATATGAGTCTATAAAATAAGCAGAATATATCATGGCATGGAATATAAAGCACGAGAGGATAATAAAGAATTATCACAAGCAAATACCTGTATCACACATCGCAACTGTTAACTAACTCCATGCAGTCGCTAAACCTGAAGAGATCATCAGGTCCTCAGGGGACACAGCAAAGATACATAAAAACTGCCTATCTAACAGTTTAATTATGCAATAGTATAATAGGGTATAAAAGGAAACTAAATATGAGACTGACATGTAGCTACTGACAGGTAACTATGAAACACGGATATGGGATCAACTATGCAAAATGAACTGAGGAAGAACAAGTAAATAAGAGGTCAATGGAATACCAACCCTCGCCCGATGTAGACTCGCAGGTCAGTTTCAAGACAAGTCACTCGTCCTGTGTGTAGACTCGCAGGTGCAATGGAAACCCTCGCCCGTATGTAGACTCGCAGGTTGTGGAAACTACAGGAATAGCAGAATAGCAGTTCAATAACATACTTGCAGACACGACTCAGTCAAGATACAGGTGACGACACGGTACAATCAGTCATGACACAGGTAAGGACAACTCTAGCGTGAACCATAATGTAAACCTGGTATAACTATGCTATCAAGTCAGGTAATACTGATATACAAGCAGACAAAAACTAGTAAACATGGTATGTAGAAAACATCTGAATCCATATCAACTAGAGTAACTAGATAATACATACTAAAACAGAAAAACTATAAGCATAAAATGAACTGTAGAGGGAGGCAAGGTATCTTGCCTGTGGTCCTGAGCTGCGGATGCGGGTCAAGTGCGAGTCAAAGCCCAAAGTCCTAAAAATAACCAAGAATCTAATATATAAATTCAAGAATTAATGGTACTAAATATGAATAAATATATATACATATATATATACTATCATAATATCTGTCCTTTCTATGGGATTTCCAATTGGGTTCATCAATAGCAACCAACTTATGCGAAAAGTTCATGGCTAAATTTTACCCAAGATAACCTACTGGGATTTAACCCCAAATAACTAATTAATATATAAGCATTTAGCCTTATATTAATTAAAGGCCAAGTCTCTACATATATTGCCTATTAAAATAATAATAAAGTAAACAACAACCACTTAATTAATACAGATGAATGTCATATTTAAAATATGTATAAAGAGCAACCAAAAGCTCGTGAACCTGTTGTTGCTTTCCTATTAGTAAACATATTTATTTCTCTTCCAACTTTCCTTGTAGGGATACCATCAACCCTTATTAATAACCTTTATAAAATATGCTACTAAGTATCATTCTCCAAAATGAATCTAGGAAATAATATGTTGCACCACTCTATTTCATCGATCTTCTTCTTATTCTTCCAATATTCGCAGCACGACTGCTAAGTCTTCCTAATAGGAATATATGTGAACAAAAGATAGGGACTCACTACAGCTACTATTTCTACATCCATATTTTCTTTCATGCTCCTACAAAGTTATTGTTAAATACTATATGATACATGCTCAACAGCTTACGGAAGAGAAAATGGAGGATGCAATAGATTTACATGTTGGATTTGTTGATAGCCACAGGAAGGATGGTTCTTCTTTTTCGATCGCCTTCGTCGATAGAGAGTCCTCGAGACGTGGCTTGGGGAAAGGTGAAGAAGCTCGACTCCGTGAGAAGGACTCAGTACAGACTGATGCGTCTACGGGAACCGCTCGACGAGGCCGAGGGTCGCATGTGGTGTAGCCTAGCTTTAGGTTAGGAAGAACTCGTTGAGCAATCTACTACTGCCATGGACGTTCTTTCATCCTTGAGCTTTCTTCTCATCGCGTGGATGGCGTTGTTGCTGTTGCTGCTAGCGTAACCTGCCTGTACGGGCACGAGGCGACATCATGACATGCTGGGTGCGGCACGGTCCGAGTGTCGATGCATGGTCGGGTTGGGTCACATACTAGTCCGACCGTACAACTCTATGGAGAGTAGTCGGGGATGTACTGATCTGGGTCACGTATTGCTTGGACTGGGTAGACGAGGCTTGGCACCAAAGAAGGGTCACATAACGAGCTTCGACGTGGCTAGCTCATGCTGTAGTCGAATTTGCCTAAAGGGGGAAGTCGAGAGCATTTGACTCGGTCGAGGGCCTCAGGAAGGGTGGGGTCGGCACGGAGCAGTCAAGCAGGGTTGCCCAGTTGATGTTACCGACCTGCCATGCTGATGAGATTGATGCGGACGATAGCAGAGAAGGAGGAGGGTTGACTGGTGTTGGGGACACGCATGGTCGACGCAGGGATGGGTTCTGGCTTTATGATAGAGGTGAGAGAGAGAGGAGTTGGAGGAGAAGCAACATCATTGTGCGGCTGGGTCTTGGGTGCCGCTATTACTGTAGGTTAAATAGGAGAGCTAAATAAGAGGGATTAGGGTTTGGCTCGTGTGGGTCGGGTATATATTCATATTGCAATTATGATTAGGCTTTAGCCAATCAACTAAATGGTACATAATAATTATATGTCCTATTAAATTCCAAAACCTTAATATTTAGGACTGCTGATATTTCTAAAATATTAGTTTAGCAGAAAATAACAACTATATTAAATAAAAATATTTATAAAATTACCTAGTAATTTATATAATTTCAGTGACAAATTACCAAAACATATATATGTGTCTTGTATAAACTTATATACTAACCATTATAGGTAAGATTGTGCCTATAGGTTATATACACAAATGTATATAGCCCAAAATCCATAAAAATCTAAAATATCATTTCAAGGAAATAAGATAAAAATAATAATATAATGTCACATAACACATATATCAATTATTCAGAAAATATTCACTTAGCATATTAGAATGAAATACGAAAATATACATGTACAATAATATACACATAAATGGAGTCTCTAGACGTACTATACGTCTACATGGGCGTCTTTGCACACGTAACATCTCTACACAGGCTTAAGCTGGTACGGGTCCAATTTGACACAGTCGGGTCCCCTACAAATCCTAATATCAATAAATAATAAATAAATCATTTATGGGTCATGTCACAACTTGGCCTGGTTTCCTAATTAGAGCACACTTATGATTGGATCTTCCGTGGCAGGCTAATACATAGTCAAAGCACGCCACTGCACATCCGTACCATGATTCCTAGTCATCTGATACCTCAAAACTCCATGGCTAAAGTCATCTATCATAAGAATTAATAAATAATTCTTTATAAAAATCTAAAAATTACCATTAAATTAAATAAATAATAATAAAAAATATTTCAAAAAATTTCGGGAAGGGGAGCTCACGAGGCCTAATCAACACTACCAAAATACACTCTTAGCGGACGGCTTTTTAGCGACTGAATTTTTTCGTCGGTATTAGCGACGGTTTCGTGGCCGCTCAGCGACTGATTTTCGACTACAAGCTTTGCCATTTTTATTTTAATTTTAGGGGGAGGAAAGGTCGCACATCCATCGCTAGATGTCGGGTTATAGCGACGGATTTACCTTCGTCGCTACACAGTCGATTATTTGGCAGGAATTGTGTAGGAAATTGGCGGGACATTTTTGCGAGACTTAGCGACGGAACTTCAGTCGGCACTTATCAAAAAAGGCGACTGAGGGGCGACGGCTTATTACCAGTCGCTCGTCGTCGCTATATGAACGTTCCAGACTTTAAATGGAACGGCGGAGAAAACTTTCGCATTCCCCCCAAATTCACTCTTCTCTCTCTCTCTCTATCTCTCGTCGGTTCATCGTCGGCTTCGGTGATCGGCGTCGGTGCGTCGTCGGCGTCGGTTGTCGTCGACGTCGGCTCTCTCTCTCTCTCCCGAAGGTAACCCCTCTCCTCTCTCTCTCGATCTCTATCTCTCTCTCGCGGTATCGTATAGGGGCTGGGCGGCGCGCTTGGGGCTGGGGTCCGGGGCTTGGCGGCTGGCTGGGTCGGGGGCTGGGCGGTGGGCTTGGGGGGCAGGCGTCGGGGATGGGCGGCGGGCTTGGGGCTGGGGCGTCGGGGGATGGGGGGCGGGCTTGGGGCTGGGCGTGGGGGCTGGGCGGCTGGCTTGGGTCGGGGTCTGGGGTGGGTGGGCTTGGGGGGGGCGTCAGAGTCTGGGAGGCGGGCTTGGGGTTGGGGCGTCGGGGGTGGACGGGGGCGTCGGGGTCTGGGAGGCGGGCTTGGGGTTGGGGCGTCGGGGGTGGGCGGCTGGCTTGGGTCGGGGTCTGGGCGGTGGGCTTGGGGCGGGGGCGTCGGGGTCTGGGAGGCGGGCTTGGGGTTGGGCGTCGGGGGCTGGAGGCTTGCTTGGGTCGGGGTCTGGGCGGTGGGCTTGGGACGGGGGCGTCGGGGTCTGGGCGGTGGGCTTGGGGCGACGACGTCGGGGGCTGGCGGTTGGCTTGGGTCGGGGGCTGGGCGGTGGGCTTAGGACGGCGGCGTCGGGGGCTGGGCGGCTGGCTTAGGGCGGGGGCGTCGGGGGCTGGACGGCTGGCTTGGGTCGGGGCTGGGCGGTGGGCTTGGGGCGGCGGCGTCAAGCGCTGGGCGGCTGGCTTGGGACGGGTGCGTCGGGGCTATTTGCAACCGACGCACACCCATAAGCACTCTTCATATATATATACAACCGAACTACTGGGCGGCGGGCTTTGGTCGGGGGCGGCGGGTGGCTTTGCTTCTCAAATTCATCTGAGTTTAATATTAGCTAAATAATGTTATCCATATTGGGTGTTCCATTACTTTGGTGGTGTTTGGATTAGTAAATGTGAATATATATATGGGGTTTGGATTCATGGTGTATATGTTCACTGTCTCAAGGACAATGCGAGTTCTATCAGTTGTGTGCTTCTGTATAGATGTATATATCTATACATCTAGCTGTGATATACATATGTGTATGTGACAATCTCAGTTAGCGACGGACTAGTTACCGGTTAGCGACGGATATTTCCAGCTCCATTAATTGCATTAATCTACGGTACGACATGGTGACGGATATTCCCTGCAGCCATTCGACTGGCGAGGCAGAAACTATGTTGCCGTAGATAAAGTTGCCTATCCTCCGACCCTCATCCCTCGGCAATAATGATACGACAACCTATCACTATATCTTATATAGTAGTAGATGATGTCTTAGTATTACATTAGTGAGTTCATCTTGATTCTGTTACGTACGTCCTTCATACTAGATACGATAAGGTTAACATATACTACATGATATGTATACAGAATATAGATGATTCACACTAATGTATGCTAGAATGAATCTTGGGTTGTGTTCTAAGCCATCCGTTCTCACACTTAAAACACATAGGAATTAGTAATGAGAGAGCACCGGAGAGAGTGAGAGCGCCGAAGGGGGGAAGGAGAGAGAGAGTAAAATGGTACGACATGGTGAAGTAGTACTGTATTTTGGCTCCAGTTCCAGCTCCATTTGAACTACGGTACGACATGGTGATCCGGACATAGTACCAGCCATTCGACTGGCGAGGCAGAAACTATGTAGCCGTAGATAAAGTTGACTGTCTTCCGACCCTCATCCCTCGGCAATGATGATACGACAACCTATCACTATATCTTATATAGTAGTAGATGATGTCTTAGTATTACATTATGTGAGTTCATTTGATTCTATTACGTTCTTCAGATACTAGATACGATAAGAACATATACTACACCATATGTACAGAACATAGATGATTCACACTAATGTATGCTTGAATGAATCGGGTTGTCTTCTGAGCCATCCGTTCTCACACTTGACAAAAAATCAAATATTTTATACTTTATCGGCTTTCAAAAATGTACTCAAATTACATAATGGTTCCTTTAGTTAGCTTGTTTATGTTACAATTATATTATTTGTGACTATCGATCTTACCAGATGGCACCCATGACCGAGGAGCGGCACGTCGTTTGAGGAAAATAATGAATGCTGAGGTGGCTCCTCCTACAGTTAAGGAGGAAGTGGCACCGGTTGCTAGTGAGACCGGGAGTTCTATTCATCCAGCACGGTAGCTAGTGAGACCGAGAGGACTCTTCATGCAATCCTTGCAATGGACGATAGCTCTCCTCGTGCCAAAAATCTCGCTTTTTCGAGGTGGTTGCGTGAACGTATCACTGAGCGTT
Source organism: Iris pallida (assembly GCA_029216955.1). Classification (NCBI taxonomy): domain Eukaryota; kingdom Viridiplantae; phylum Streptophyta; class Magnoliopsida; order Asparagales; family Iridaceae; genus Iris; species Iris pallida. Next base: position 10,983,375 of record JANAVB010016800.1, on the reverse strand, counting down.
TGCGTGAGCAGCGTGGTTCTCATTAGCTATTAGTACTTATTTGTATTGGACTTGTATTGGGTTGTTTTTGTATTAGACTATTTGTATTAGACTATATATTAAGTTGTTTTTGTATTAGACTATTTGTACTGTCCTCCGATCCTCATCCCTCGGCAATGATGATACGACAACCAACAAGAGAGAATATAGATCCATCTCAGTATGACGTATACTCTGAGAGATCACAATTACAAAATGATATCAGTAGTGGGATTGAGTGCTGGAGGAGATATTATCAGAGTATACGTCCTACTCATATGGGTCTCCCACCGTTACTAATTTTTTCTGACAGCATGGTGGATGTGCTCCGTCAACAGAATCTTGCTCCGAGCCAAAATTTTGCCCCGGAGCTCAAGTAGACATCCTTCGTGTAGAGCTCGAGTGAGAGGTTCCTGGCAGCATGGTGGTCTCTCAGAGTATACGTCCTACTCAGATGGATCTCTCAGAGTATCCTCTCCGGTTGGTTGTGTTCTGAGCCATCCGTCTCAGGGATTTGATTCTGTATTTTGGTTTCTGTATTTTGGCTCCAGCTCCATTTGCATTTGATCTACGGTACGACATGGTGATCAGGACATAGTCCCTGCAGCCATTCGACTGGCGAGGCAGAAACTATGTAGCCGTAGATAAAGTTGACTGTCTTCCGACCCTCATCCCTCGGCAATGATGATACGACAACCTATCACTATATCTTATATAGTAGTAGATGATGTCTTAGTATTACATTAGTGAGTTCATCTTGATTCTGTTACGTTCTTCAGATAGATACGATAAGAATGAATCTTGGGTTGTGTTCTGAGCCATTCGTTCCGATACTTGGCAATTAAGTCATTCGACTGGTGAGGCAGCAACTATAAGGCTACTTGCATGTTCTTCCAACTTTAAATTACAAGATTACTGCATTTGGTTACATAAATCACTAACCTCATCGCGGACCAATGTTTACAGTCTTGGTCTCAACTGTCTTCGATTCTATGATCCCATGCTTTCGAAAATAGACAACGCAGACTCCATGGAATAGAATGGCCTTACATGCAAATCGTCTGTGATTATGTATCTTTTCCCTCCTTTCACAAACACGCCATCCTTGTTGCCTCCATGCACCCCCCTCCACGCAATATCCTCATCCATTGCCTTACCACAGGGACATCGAGCGCCAATAACCGAACTATACAGACGGTGAGTCTTGGTGTAGCACTCAAATGTGGGGTATCCGTAAATTCGTCGAGGTTTTAAATCATCGACATTGAGTTTTAAACCCTCACGTAGCCTTTCTGCTTCACTTCTAGGGTCGAGCAGCATCTTCTTGCAAGCTTCGGTCTCCAGATACTTAGTGTCAAGATTCTGGACGCTTTCGTAGAGCATGTCAACGCATCCTAGCGTCAATTTCTTGCCGAGTAAATTGACGCTAGGATGCGTTGACATGCTCTACGAAAGCGTCCAGAATCTTGACACTAAGTATCTGGAGATCGAAGCTTACAAGAAGATGCTGCTCGACCCTAGAAGTGAAGCAGAAAGGCTACATGAGGGTTTAAAACTCAATGTCGATGATTTAAAACCTCGGCGAATTTACGGGTGCCCCACATTTGAGTGCTACACCAAGACTCACCGTGATGAGGTTAGTGATTTATTTAACCTAAGACATGGGATCATAGAATCGAAGACAGTTGAGACCAAGACTGTAAACGTTATGTGAGTTCATCTTGATTCTGTTACATCCTTCAGATACTTGATACGATAAGAACATATACTACACTATATGTAAAACGTAGATGATTCACACTAATGTATGCTAGAATGAATTTTGGGTTGTGTTCTGAGCTATTCGTTCCCATACTTGGCAATTAAGCATGTGAAATAGAACTGATTATGTTTAGTTTGTCTTACGATACAGATTTTCACATCCAATTGAAATAGATCGTTACTTCGTTGTTCGTACATGGATGTACTAGCGGATCAACCTCCTGGACCGTAGGTACTTATAAGTATTGACCGTGTCGGATTAGTATCGATCTATCATTTTGGTATGGACCGTATCGGTTGGTATTGGTCTTAGCGAATTGGTATTGTCCTATCCGATATGTATCGGCCGTATAGCCATTAAGTCATATTGGCCTTATCGATTTGGTATCGGTCATATTCGATAGGTATCGGCCGTGTTGGATTAGTATAGACTATTTCGGATTAGTATCTTGGAAGGTTTAGTAACAACTGTACTTAGATTTCTCTCTTCTAGAGCTAGATTACCATTGCAAGAGAGTCAGAGAGCGTAGATGGCCAGTTACAGAACATACATACTTCTTTTCAATTTGCTTTTCTGATGGAAAAGGAAGTATGTATGTTACTGTAACTGGCCAATCACGATCTGTGATTCTCTTGCAATGGTATTCTAGCTCGAGAAGAGAAAAATCCAAGTACAGTTGTTACTAAACCTTCACGATACTAATCCGAAATAGTCTATACTAATCCAACACGGTCGATACCTATCGGATATGACCGATACCAAATCGATAAGACCAATAAATCCTAGCTATTCGGCCGATACATGTACATATCGGATATAGGACGATACCAATTTGTTAAGGCCAATACCAATATGATACGTCATATACCAAACCGATAGACCGATACTAATCTGATACACTAGATACTAAGTACATCTGGCCTATACCAGCGGATCCACAAATTACTGCACGATAGGCCCAACGACTCCAGTTACATCCGGTTATTGGTGAGTACATGATTACATAGTAATTCTGTTAGTCTTGTGATACAGATTTTTACTCTCTATGCTACCAACGTCACAACTTTTCCAGTGCTGCTCCCTCTAATGATGATGAACACAAAAAACCAACGTCACAACTTTTATAACTTGAGTAAATTTTTTACCCTATATGAAAATTTTTGTTGTCAGAAAGATGGCTCCTAGGACTCGTCGAGGTGGTGCTGCTAGTCGAGGAAGGGGTCGAGGCAAGAAACCCTTGGAGGTCGACACGGAGGAAGTCTCTGTCAAACAAGAGCCGGTGACTGTTAAGGAGAAGGTGTTACCAAAGGTCGAGGTCAAGGAAGAACCGATGACCATCAGGGAAGAGATTGCTCCCAAGCTTGAAGCTAAGGAGGAGCCACCGTCAGAGAGTAGTAGCATCGGGACCGACCCTCCTATCCCTACAGAAGACCTCAACCAGATTGAGCCTTCGTATGCAAAGTGGCTGATAGAATGGTACATGCCTCAACGCAACTATCATCCCTGGCTGTGAGGATTCATCGTCTGACTTGTGGTCTTTGTTGAGGCCAAAGTCGATTTTCCTATGTGTTTTGGAATATTTGTGAAAATTTTGGAATATTTGTGTAATCGGTCGTCAGGATTGGATATTAGGTTACTGTAACTGGCCAACTCTTTCTATGTGCTTTGGAATATTTGTGAAAATTTGGAATATTTGTGCTATGATCGGTCGTCAGATTGGATATTAGGTTACTGTAACTGGCCAACTCTTTCCTATGTGCTTTGGAATATTTGTGAAAATTTGGAATATTTGTGCAATGATCGGATTATAACGATGGATATTAGGTTACTCTTCCGGATAATTGATGTCTATTTTATATTAATTTGGTTTGGTCTATGATTCTTGGATAATTGGTGTGCATTAAATTCGTATGTGCATATTTGGTCTATGTGATTCTTGGATAATTGGTGTGCATAATATTTGGTCTATGTGATTGTTGGATAATTGGTGTGCATTATATATTGGTTTGGTTTATGCAAATTTTTGCGAACAGCTAAAAAGCTGTAATTTTTTTTCAAAATATTCTCAGTTAGCGACGGACTTGTGACCGTTTTGCGACGGATATCATCAGTTTCGACTACTTTTCGACGGTTATGCCGTCGCTAACTGGATATTTGAAAATTTTCCCAGTTGGCGACGGATGGTCGACGGACTATCCGTCGGCATGATATATTGTTCGACGGAATAGCGACGACCTATCCGTCGCCCGTGTTCTGAAAATAACAAGAATTTCCAGAACAAGGTCGACAGTTAATCCGTCGCTATTCGGTCGATATATTTCGACGGCAAAGCGACGACTTATCCGTCGCCAAGTTGCTGGAAATGACATGAATTTCCAGGAGCTGGTCGACGGCATTTCCGTCAGAAAACCGTCGCTAATCCGTCACTTGATATCGACGGATTAGCGACGGAATGATACGATCTGATACGCATTTGCGACAGTTTACCGACGGAAATTTACGTCGGCATTGTCTACACAGTTCGTACTTAAAAGCTGAAGTGCACGACAGTCCGTCGGAAATGCGTCGCTAAGGCTTCGTATTGTGACGTCGATTATCCGTCGCTATTCCGTCATGTGACGACAACTTAGCGACGGAAGGTTATTAGCGACGAGCTGATTGCCGACGGATTTTTTTGGCCAATATCCGTCGGCAATCGGTCGCTAATAGTAATTACCGTCGTCTTAGCGACGGATGTGGCCGTCGCTAAATCGATAAATTTTGGTAGTGCAATAAGAGCATAACGTTCCGCAGAATGTCAGTGGCCGTCAGTAATCATGGGTCATTAACCCGTATCTCCGGTGGAGCGTACGGTCACAAGAAAAATGTGTAAAGTAGCCCATACCCTAAGGATATGTCCTCCCCGCCTAATGCCTACTATGTTGTATCCACAAACATATAACCTCTATTAATCGCTAAGTCAAACTAAGCATGCAACCTTAATTAACGGTTAATCCTATCGCACGGCTTATACGTACTGGTGGCCAGCCAGTCACGCATGTCCGAGTTCTATATGTGACTCACAATAATGTGGTACAATTGTGTCAAGGCCTATGAATGCAACACACAAAGGGTGGTCCCTTAAATCTAAGTTCAATGTATAAGAAATAGTACATACAGAAAATAGAACTAAACAGAAAAAATTATCTACTTATGCCATGTATCACAGTTTATTTTACAGAAAATAAATAATGAATAATGCATGAATATGAGCTAAAGAAAAATAATCAACTAATGGCAAGGTATCTTGCCAATAAGTCGTCTGGTGTGGTGCGATAATCCGGCAAGTTTCGATAGTCCAATAGCCATGTTCGGTGTGTAATGGTTTGAGGTTGCGGGGAAAAATAGGAAGAACACGATTTAGTCATAAGTAAGGTTGACAAATAGTGGAATTTGTGGAGAAGATTATTTATATTATTTTAGAAAAAATTTCCTACTACTTAAAAATATATTTTCCCTTAGTCAAAACAATTTATAGGAAAAATACTTGAATTATATTTATTAGTAGAAATAATTTTTAGAATATTATAAAAATATAAAAATTTCTTTAGGCAAAATATGCTAAGTTTGTCAAAAACAAATTTTGCTTAGATAGAGAACTTATATTTTTATTAGACAAAATATATTTTAATAATTATATATAAAAACTAATGAATATGTTTTTAGGCCTAAACCTAATTTTCAAAATTACATAGGTAGCTCTAACCCTCACTTTATATAAAGTTTGAAAAATAATATGAAATTTCAAGATAATAACTTCAATAAATTATAAAAATATAACAATATAACAACAATATTATTAATCATAACTAAATACTATATTTAATACAACCAAATGAGCAAGATAATACTCACCAATATTTAATGTAAACATGATACTATCAGTAAATAAAAATCTTAATAATAATGGTAATAATATCCGAAAACCGAGAAGTACCATAATGACACCTCATCCCAACTCTGTTGTATGTTGCTAATGATAGCATAAATGTTATAAGACAGCACAGCTGTGCTGCTTCTTATACTTTAAATAGAAAGGGAATAGGAAGAGAGAGAGGGAAGACTTAGAGGGGGAGAGAATGAGAGCAAAGTGAGAGTGGGAGGGTTACCAGAGGTCGACGGGAGGTCAGCTCAACGCAGCAGATGTCGAGGGTCGGGCTCGGCTGGGATGGGATGGCATGCCAACGCTCTAGCGCTCATACCGAGGTAGGAGGGGCACTCCGCTGTGGGGTGGCGTGGCTACCGGTGTCGGTGATGGACGTCGGGCGGTACAGGAGGCTTCGTGGAAGAGCTCGGCGCACGGGATTGGCGGAGGCAGCAGCGTGTTCGCCAGCGCCGCAGGATGGAGAGATTTGGGGCACCGACACCCGAAAGTTCTAGTCGGGGACTACATGTGCGGTCGCGGCCGGGCTCCCTGACAGGGGGAGCAGTGGCGCTGCTTGTGGAACAGTACGACAAGGCGGTTGCCACGACGTCGAAGCGGGGATGGGGCTCGCCGTACTGTTGCATGGCACGGGATGCCATCGACTGCGTGTCGAGGGCGACGGAGCACAGGTACGAGGTTTATTTTAGGGGTTTTTTGGTTCATGGGTGATAATGGTGATGATGTGGTGGAGGTCCTGGCCGCGGGCGGGTGGCAGAGAAGGTGATGGGGTTACCTGCTTCGGTCGATGGGGCATTGTGGATCGGTGGTGAAGGGCTCGGGTTGGTCGATGGTTCTGTTTGGGAGTGGCAATAAGTACTGGGTTGGCGGCGGAGATTGCCGAAAGGAGGGAGCGGGATGGTGACGCCAGGGGGAAAGATCACAGGTGTTCGGGGTTGGCGGTGGTTGGGACGGTGACAGCATGGTCAGAGGACAGGGGTACGGTGGCGATGGTGAACAGCTAGGGTTAGGTTTGGTGGGTATCGGGTTGGTTGTGTCGGGAACGGTTGCTATGGTGTGTCCGGAATTGTCAGACGCGAAGAGGATAATGTACACATACTGGAAGAATATAGTAGATGTGAAGGGGCACAGACACGATGCACGATGCTTGGGTTGTAGTGGTTGATGTTGTTTGTGGAATTTATGAAGAAAAGTAAACAATAGGCTCTCCTTATATAGGAGGTGGAGGTTCTTATTTGGATAAGGACTAGTATAGTTTAAACCCCCGATGGATAATTTCCACCTCTAATTTAAATCATTTCAATAATTTCAAATCCAAATCCAAATCAATTTAAGTATAATTACATTCCATCTTTTAGTTCATATTTATATAAGATAAATCAAATTTCAAATATAGATATTAATTAAACTATTTAAATCAATCCATAAAATCAAATCAAGATTTAAATTACCACGATAATTTTAAAATATATTTTCTAAAAATACTAATAATAATAATAATTTCAAAAAACCATAATTATTTAATTATTTGAAAATACCTTTTTGATAATTGAATAAAATAATTAGTACTCAAAAATTTAAAGTAGACATGAAATAAATTACATGTCTCTCGCATACATATAGTATCCATAAAATAATAGTTTTCTGAACTACATATATTTGTACAATAAAAAGTAAATGCATAGTATTTTGGAAACTCGACGTGCCACTTTTCACCACTGAAAATAACTATCCTATATAAATAAAATTTGTAATTAAAATTTTTTTTCAAAAATATGTACCTCGCACATATTCGCACTCGATGAATAAATACAAAAATATAAATATAAATTCAAATTAATAAAAAAATCATAGTAAAAATTTAGGGAGTTTACAGCCAGCTTTTTGGCTTGTTAGCCGAAATATGAGGGTTCTTGGAAAGCTTCTTGACAGACGGAGAACCCCGCGCCGCGTTGCATGAAGCAACGTAGAGTTCATCTTCTTCTTCATTAGACGCCATCTGTCGCAGTCTTAGGAAGATGGACTGCCTCTTTGGCGGCAAAGCGGCTGTTTGGCAAAACAACAGTTGATGGTAATCTGGGTGCAGTTTTGCCTTGATTTAGATACGTCCTAGTCGCAGACCCCTCCCTCGCTTTACGCTTGTAGGGAGTTGTTGAGGCCTCTACTCCTGTATTCCTTTCGTGTCCGCAGAAAGCTGCACCCAGAGTGAGGATGTAGAGATAGCTTCTCCTTTTTAGTTCCTGCACGTAATACATGTTTAGGTCATGATTAGAGAGTTGCTGATGAGGTAGACTCCTTCCATGCTTATAGGAATGTTCGTACGAGTCTGTCTCGATAGTAGGTAACCCCCTGGCTTGATCGTGCCCATGAGCGCGTAAGTGACAGCAAGGTTTTACCAGTCGAGGCATCAAAGCACTCGGACCAGTTTTGTATAGATTTTCATTGGTTGCACGCGTGACTGTCAATGCGGATCTTTGGTCTGTCGTCGACATAGCACTTTGATCGTACGAAGCGCGTGTTGCCTTAAATTTCTTCCTACTACCCCAAGAAGGTTCGTAGTATTCAGAGTCCAACAGAGTGGTTGGCATAGCACTTTGGCCATGTAAAGCACGTGCCGCCTTAGACTTCTTTACGTTACCCCTAGAATGTGCATAACGTTCAGAATCCAACATAGCCTTACCCAATGGGTTGGTAATTTTGTCAAAGACAGAAGTTCTCGCCTACGCAGCCTCCTCCGTCCATGGGTGGACCACGACGCACTTCTTCCGGCGTTGTGCCCTTGTCAGGCCGCCGTAGGGGAGCCATACTCATCGCTGCATTTTCCAAAGTGGGAACTGAGCGAGGCGGCATGCCAGCAGCAGCCGAAATCTTCTTCGGGGCTTCGTCGTTCAGGGGGTTCTGGAGCGCAGTCGCCTCCGTCGTGCTGCTCGTTACAGCTGCCTTCGGCGCCCAAGTGCGTCGAGTTTCTTCGATTTTATAAATCGCTTCGAAGGACTCGACTTTCCTCAGAAAGGAGATCTTCGAAAGCTTGTTGATGAAATGTACGGCTAACATCTTCTGAGAAGATCCCAGCAAGTTGTCGTCAGATTGCATCACTACCTTCTCGTTGGAGGAGAAGGAAGTCCCCAGCAGAGTCGCTATCTTGTTTGCCATGATAAAAGGTTATACGAACTTTTAATATTAAACGTGTAAAGAGTAAAATCGATTCCTAAATAAGAGATCTAAGTACAAAGTTTTCTGGAAAAGTATGACGGTGGAGATCGAGCACTACAGCGGCTCCTTTACTCCGTTGATGATCTGACGACGAATTGAAGTTGCTCTGGCTTTTTTATGCTTGTGATTGGAACTCTGGGGCTGCCAATCAAGAGGATGCCAAAGTTGTGAGAAGATTTCAAAGCCTTTTTATCGAAGAAAATGCCTTCTATCATAGGGGAGCATATATACGATGTACATAAGGATTGTGCAGGAACGCTGCACGTAGATATATGAGAGAATCTCAAGGTTGCACGATGTAACGCCCCAGTCCCAAAATACATAGGACTAGGAACGTAGACATGCCAGCCGTATAATAAATATACGTAAGTTGTAAAATGCAGTAACACCATAAAAACTAATCTCATCCACAAAATAAAGAAATAAAGGATATCATATAATGAATGGTCTTAATACAATATGTTGGGTGGAGACACATCCACTACCAACCAAATAAAAGAAAAAAGTACATGATATATTAATGATTTTGACGGAGCTAGCAAGATAGATCCAAGATACGTCATCTTCGAATAAATGGAGAAGACCACGACCTTGCTAGAATACCTATGGAAGACATGAACACACCTGGGAAGATAACCAGGTCCTCAGAGGGACGTAACAAGATACATAATATCATGCCATATAAACTGAATAAATACTGCTCATATAATAAGTAAGATCGGATCATAACATGGTCCAATACCTTACCATTTGGATTAGGGTACCATCCCCCCAACCAAACAAGGATAGGAGATGGCACACTAACCCACGATAAAGTATCTTTTCAAGTCAAATCCAATATGGTATTCGGACCCCAACAAGGTTCAATACCTTCTCATCGGAGTAGTAAGCCACACCTACTACCAAAAAAGGACAAGGTGTGGCGAACTAATCCGCGACAAGTTATTATTCCACGGTCAGATACAAGTACCCAAACCAAGAGTATTCATACCTAACGGATAAGGGTGCCTAACCAGTCTAAGTATATGTAGTTTTTAAGAACATCCTCCAATGCATAGGCCCTAGCTAAAATGGGATCGGCATGGTCCCCCCTTGGGGCACCAGGGGCCTCAAGCAGTAAGAGCATAACGTTCCGCAGAACGTCAGTGGCCGTCAGTAATCATGGGTCATCAACCCCGTATCTCCAGCGGAGCATCCGGGTCACAAGGAAAAGTGCATCGTAGCCCATACGCTAAGGAATTGTCCTCCCGTCCAATGCCTACTATGTTGTATCCACAACATAAAACCTCTATTAACCGCTAAGTCAAACTAAGTATGCAATCTCTATTCGCGGTTAATCGTATCGCACAGCTTATACGTACTGGTGGCCAGCCAATCGCACGTCTGTGTTCTATATGCGATACACAACTTTGTGGTACAACGTGTCAAGGCCAATGAATGTAACACACAAAGGTGGTCCCTTAAACTAGGTTGAATGTATAAAAAAATAATACATAGCAGAAAATATAACTGAACAGTAAGAATCTATCGAGTTATGCCATGTATCACAGTTTATTTGCATAAAAAAATAAATAATACATGAATATGAGCTAAAGTAAAATAAACAGCTAATGGCAAGGTATCTTGCCTGGTGGAACGCCTGGTGTGCTGAGATAAGCAAGGTGGCACAGAGTACGACTTCGATGTTACAACTACGCAAGACGACCTCCGGTGATGAAACAGCCTATTCCATGGAGTCTAAATAGCCAAATTAGCTAGGGACGATATAAGAAGTCAGGATTTACAAGGAATTAGGGAATATGACTAGCCATGAGAAGATCTGATAATCGAAGAGGTTTATATATAAAAATATCTATTTTGGAAAATATCTATTATATTTGAAAACTAATTTCTATTAGTAAAATATCTTAGAGAAATACTTTAAGTCTGTCGAAACCATATTTGTAGGTCAATACTATGATTTAGAAATTACAACATAATATATGTAGGTCAAAGGTAATATATTTAAAATACCATAAAAATCATATAATGATATATTTTTGGGCTTCTAACCCTATTTTGAAAAAAAAACAAATATAGTTCAAGCCCAGTATAATATATTTTTTTTACAGGCTAATTTTGGAAAATTATTAGAAAAATTATACTAATGATGATGATGATAATAATAATAATAATAATAATAATAATTTTTAGTTGTCAATAAAAGAATACCTTGTAAAATAATATGAATGCTAATAAATAATAATTAGTAATCAATAATACTATTAAGAAATCTATAGTTGCATATTGTATAATCAAAACACTTTTTTAAAATAATAAAACACTAGCAACCATTAGGGTTGTTTTCTATATAAATATTAATAGTAAAAATATACTTTAATAAAAATATTATGTGTACTTGTAATGAATCAAATAAAAATAGCAATAAAATAAAATATAAATAGTTAAATACAATTAACCAAGAGCTGTGGTTCTCTCTGTTGAGATGCCCAAGGAAGTAGCTCAATCCTTAAGTAGAAGAAAAAAGTAAAGAGAGAGAGAGAGAGAGAGAAATTACCAAGAGAGGAAAAATTCACGAGCTCGTCTCCGATGGAGAGCTCAGCCAGGACACTCGGCGTCGTGGTGAGATTGCTAGGCGAGTAGGAGAGGAGCGGGAGGCGGTCGTCGAGAGGTCAGTGAGGAAGGGGTTCCGACGACTGGAGATACGTCGGCAATGGTGTGAATGAGCGAGTCAGATCTTGAAGGAAGGAGAAGACCGGGGCGCGTGCGTGCGTGTGGAGCTCTCCACCGTTGTCGTCGGCGGACACACCGACGAAGGATGGAAAAAGAACATGGAGGCTGGCGCTTGCAGTGGTAGTGTAGGCAGGGGAGATCCGCTGCAGATGTGGCAGCCGGCTGGCCATGTGACGTCGAAGGCTGCCAAAGTCGCCGAGTCAAAGGATCCGGGGTGGATAGCGACGTCGTGGTCAAGTGGATCAGTATGGTGAAGATGGGGTCGGGGGATGGCACTGTGAACAGGGGTTGCGGTCGAGGAGTAAAGGCGCGCTGCTTAGATCTGGGAGGCGGACTGCTCGCGATGGTGAGGATAGGTAGCGGCGTGGCGCATCGAGAAGACAGGTGAGGGGGTTTCTGTCTTCTCTCTTACTTTGTGTGTGTGGTAATGGTGGTGGCGTACATGACGGTGTTGCACGGTTAGGGGTGATCAGTCAGAGTGGCCAGGCAGGGGTTTGGGTGAAGGTTGGCTGGCGGTGCTGGAGGGGGTAATGGTGACGGGTCTTGGCGGGTGGCCGTGTGATGGTAATCGAATGGCGGCAGTGGAGGGTGTTTGGCGGCCGGTGTTGTAGGTGGTGGTATCGGCGGAAGTGCGACAGTGGTTGCCGGAGTAGGGAAGTGCGGGTTGGTGGTGGTGGTATTCTGTTGATGGGTCGGTAGGGCAGGCGACGGTAGCTGGTGGTGAAGCGGAGTTGACGGTGACTGGTTGGTCATGGTGTCGGGGTGTTGGGGTTGTAGAGAAAGTCGATGGAGAGGACAGGGAGAGGGGTTTGGCGATGGTGACGAGCTGGCGGTCGGTCGAGGTAGAGACGGCCGAAGAGTCACGGTATCGGAAGGCTGTTGTTAGGTGACAAGGGATTAGTTTAGGGTTAGAGTTTGAGAGGTGTCATCGTGTCGGGGAGTGTCCGACACGAGACAAAGTAATGGATTTGTGTCCAGAATTTGTGGGACACGGAAGTGATAATGTATATGTAAAAAGATAATCTATTGGAAAGACACCCGGGGTCGAACCCGAGGCTGTCACGGCTGACACGGAAGATGTTGGACACAGACACGAGGCACTCACATTGGTGGATTTTATGAAGAAAATAATGTGGAGGCTCCCCTATTTATAGGGTTGAGGAATCTAAATTCGATAAGATGTAGGAGATTTAAATCCCCTTTTAGATTACCATATTTGTTTTAAAACAAAATCAAATTCAAATCCAAATCCAAGTCCAATTCTAATATGTATATAGATAATTCATATACATAAGTTACTAAATTAAATAAATAAAACTTAATTTAAAATTTCACACTTATTAAATTAAATACTTTTCAAATTTACCATTAATTTTAATTTCAAAAATTACACTATTATTTAAAAATAAACTACTAAATAATTTTGAAATATATATGTATGAAATAATGTCATGTACCTCCTACACAAATAATATTTACATAAATATACTTTTCTAGTGTACCATTTTATAAGAAATTATTTATTATTATAACTGTATAAATGAAAGGCTTTTTATAAAAAAATAATAAACTTGGAATTTTGGTACGATAGAAATAATTATATATATTATTTTGAAACTATAAAAATTGAAATATTTTTCTAAAAATATGTACGCTCGCACATATTCACATTCATCGAGTAATTACGAAAAATAAAATTTCGCGTGCAACGTACAATACAACTATACGACGTACAAATACAAAAAAAAAAATCAGTACCAAATTATTTTTAAAAAAAATAGCAGAAATTTAGGGGTTTTACACACGATGAGGGCTGCTGCTGAGCTGACACGTGGCGGATGCTGGGATTCTCTTTTATTAAGATCTTGGGGAGTTATCAACATAACTGAATAAATGGCACCTGGCATGCGTTTAATGTTGATTGGATTATCCGGAGCAGATTCTGATCCTATCCTGAAGTTGGATTTTGTCCTTATCTTAGGGGGCCATTGGTTTAAAAAATCGATTGGATATGGCCCACGTCCATAGGAACATGCTCCATCTTTATTTGTGGTTTAAACAAGCCGATAGGATTGCTCTTATCAACAGAATCAAACTGTCCTATCTTAAGAGTGGTGGTTTAAACAAACCAATTGGATGATATCCGAAAAGATATAGATACCCGACTTGCCACGTGGAATAATGCCACCTCATAGGACTGAGCTTTTATGCAAGCTGCGCTTCTGGTGAGGCTCAGATGCCACTACGCTTCTTGAGCGATGAATAGACTATCTTTCAAAATAACGGAGCCACTGCGCTTTTGGGCGATGAGTATACTGTGTTTTGGAGACGACAGAGTCACTATGCTTTGGGGCGACAAATAGACTGTGTTTCAAGACGACCGAGTCACTATGCTTTAGGCGAAGAATAGACCGTGTTTCGAAGACGATGGATTCACTGTGCTTTGGAGTGACGAGTAGACTGTGTTTCAAAGACTACAAGTCACTGCGCTTTTGGGCGACAAGGAGACTGTGCTTGAGGCAACAAAGTATTAGTTGAATGAGCTATTGAATGGGCTACACTTCTTGATGGGATGGAAGGAGCTGCGCTTCTGGGTTGAAGCGAGGGAGCTGCGCTTCTGAGTCGAACCGAAGTGACTGCACTTCTGAGTCGTGCTGAAGTGGCTGCACTTCTGAGTCGAACTGAAGTGGCTGCGCTTTTGGGTCGAAATGAAGTGGCTGCACTTCTGAGTAGAACTGAAGTGGTTGCGCTTCTGAGTCGAAGGAGCTAGTTTTTGTCGAAGTCATAAGAGCGATTTAATGACTGCTCTTTTCACAGATGCGTCAGTCATCCTCTTCTTTAATTGTCGCCGTCATTTGGGGAATTCAAGAAGTTCGTGGCTTAGGATTCAGTCAAATGAACCTATTAATGAGATTCATTGTGCTGAGTCTTAGGTTCATCCCATTAATTTGGGGGTCTTTGACGACGGCCACATGGCATGTGGGTTGGACTGCACTCAACCTATATAAAGGAAAGCTTTTCTGAAGGATTACATCCACTGTCTCTTAGCATTTCCACCGTCATGCTCGATCCTGACTTAGCTTCGAACGACCGTTGGCCTTGCCCAAGTCGATTGTTGGTTGTGGATCCCTTCGTTCAAAGAAGCTATATCCTTGTAGAAGAACTGATGTGAGTTTTGAGATGCACTTGAGTGTTTGGCATAAGGAGTTCGAACCTGAACAACATCTTGGAGGTCTTCAAGATCCAAGCTTCGAGTTTGGATTGATTGACAATCCAAAGAGCCACAGGTTGTGCTCTGTCCTGCTCAAGAGCGGTAGTAGTGTGGCGAACAGGAGCTGCGTTCTGGCTCAGACCAATGGCTGCTTCATTAGCCATATTGGAGTTCCTTTACGTCTGGCTAGGAAGTGGTTTGCTCTGATGAGGAAGTGATTCGCTCTGACGAGGAAGTGGTTCGCTCTGACAGGCTGCACGTATGGGGGCTACACATTTGCAAAGAATATTGCCCACTTGTAGACTTTAGGTGTTTCTAGTCTTTCTATGTAATCATGAAGAATCTGTAATAGATCCTTGTGGACATGATTTTAATAAAGAACTCTTTCTACTCCCTCTTTGTACATCTATTATGGCTTTTGTCTGTTGTCTACGCTTTTGGGGTACCTGCACATTTGTGAAGTCATGTGTAGCAAGAATTGTCTTCTGCGTTTTTATATGTCTGTACTTTTTCAAGCTTCTATACCCCTGTGACGAGGACTTGGCCCTAGAGCGAGTGTGTTGGAACACACCCTTGCTGGCCACCACCAGCTTGCTGCCTTGAGGTCGACTTTTTGATTTAGACCCACTAGCCGAGATGGAACACACCCATGCAGGGCAATCAGAAGTTCATCTTCGTCTTCAATCGGCGCCCTCTTGTCGAGTCTTTGTTGAACGGGAGCCAACGGTCACAGCCGTTGGAAAACTAACTGCCTTTTGGAGGAGATGCTGCTGTTTAGTTACAGCAGTTGATAACTATATTGGCACAAGTGTGCCCTAGGGTGGGCACATTATGCACAATATGAGCCTTCCCTGCCTTGCACTTGTAAGAAATCACGTTACGCAAGTCATAAGGAGAGGTATTCACATCTACGCTCACTTCGCATGCACAGCCATACTACGTGCATGAATGAAGATGTGTGGAATGTGCTCCTTGACTCAATTCATGCGCACGAGGCATGCTTAGGTCATGAGAAGAAGATTGCTTGTGAGACAGACCCACTTCACCTCGCAGCCACACTGCTCGCATGAGTCTGTCACCATAATGGTTTCCCCTGGCTTGGTTCCCGCACGTGAGCGCCCAAGTGACAGGGGAACTTTAGGAACTATATCATTTGAGACGCTAGAGAACCCGAATTAGTTCTATACAGCTTGCCGTCAGCTGCGTACATTATTGTCATTATATGCGTTCGGCTAACTGTTGGCGTAGCACGTTTATCGTGCAGAGTATGTGTTGTCTTAGACTTTTTCGTACTAGCCCTCAAAGACGCATAGCACAGATAATCCAAATTGGCCTTACCCAAAGAGCAGGTAATTTTTCAAAGACAGAAGACTTTTGATGCATGGTTGGCTTCTTATGCAGATGAGATGCTGAGCCTTTTCCCTTTTGCTGCACCTTTGTCTGGCGCACAGCCTGAGAACGGCAGCCTTTGCTGCGCTTCTCAGCAACTGAGGTCGACTGAGAGATTGCAGAAGTAAAGAGTGTAGGCGCCTGGAGTGCGCATGAGTTCTGAGAAGCTTGAGTCGCCTTCCCTTCAGTCTTGCTGTTTGGCATAACAGTCTTGGTCATCCAAGTGCGTCGAGTCTTCTTCGGCTTTGCTAGCCACTTCGAAGGACTCGAGTTGTCTTCAGAGAGAAGATCCTCAAAAGCTTGTTGATCGAAATGTACGACCAGCATTTTTGAGAGGATCCCAGCAGGTTATTGTCAGATTGCGTCATGACCTTCTCGTCAGAGGAGAAGAAATTCCCAGCAGAGTTGCCATCTTGTTTGCCATGAACAAAAAGTTTAAGAACTTTCGTATTACAAATTAGAGAAGAACAAAAGAGATCCTAAACAGAAAATCTAAGAACAATTGGTTCTGGAAAAGTGTGACGATGGAGATCGAACACTATAGTGGCTCGTTTACTCCGTTGATGATCTGATGGCGAGAAGAACTTGTTCTGACTCTCTGAATGCCTATGAATGGGTGATTTGGGTTTGCCAATCAAGAAGCAGTCGAGACCCTGAATGAAGGAGGATTTTTCTATTTATAGGTGGACACATGTACCATATGCACAGGGGTGTTCGGCGCACAGGAGTGTTGAGCGCACGAGATTTCTGGAGAATCTGTTATAACTGTACTGTAGGGACTGCTGTTGAGATGACATGTGGCAGTTGTTGGGATTCTTTTATTGCTGAGTTCCTGGGTGGTTAGCACTCATTCATCAACATGACCGAGTCAATGACACGTGGCGTGTGCACACTACTCAAAGATCTCTTTCTGTTAAAACAGAAATAGATTTGATTGTATCAAAAAGAGATACGGTTGCCTTATTGGCCACGTGGTTAACATGCCACGCTGTGAGGGACATGCACGTCATAGAGGCTGTGCTGGATTTTGAAGCTGTGTCAGCCCTTGTTTTTTCAAATTTAATTTAGTTAGTGTTAATTAGTTGCTAATGACCTATTTAGCTTTAAAATAATTTATTATGATTTTTAGGAATTTTTCTAGAATTTTTAAATGATTTTTAAATAGTTTTTAAATCAAAATATATCAATTTGTAATTAATTAAAATGTTTTAATATCGTTTTGTAATATTTAGAATTATTTTAATATCATTATGCAATTTGTCAAATTATTTATAGCAGTTTGCAAATTTGTGAATTGTTTTAATTAGGTTCTGCAAATTCATTTTTACATTTAGTTAGGGTTTGGACCTATCTGTAAAATCCTAAATTCTAGGGACCCGACTGCAAATTGGCCGTCCCCCCCACCCACGTACACTACCCCGACGACCGTCGACGTGCGGCGACTGCCACCGCAATGACCGACCTAGCCCACCCCGACCGACCTAAAACCCCCTATTAGTACCCCCCAGTCCTAAGCCCTAACCCTAGTTCACCATCGACCACCCGACCCCTTCGTCCCCGACGAGAACCTAATGTTAGCCCAATGATTGTATCATGTTTTTGAATATGGTTAATATGTTAAGTTTAGCATTTCATTATCACTAATCTTCATACCATCGCTATCTTATTTCTACTTATACTTATACCTTTGGTGATAGTGCCTATTGGTTTACATTTTAGTGATATGAGCTTATCTATCTTAAATTTAATCGGGTTGCCAAAATCAAAACTATGTTTTTGATTGGTCATTCAATTAAGTTAATCATTATGATATCACTAATATTATGCTATCACCTTAGCACTTATACTTAAACTCAGCATTGTCCTAATGTACATTAAACTTATCATACTTGCTACTATGTATATTGCTTTGTTCGTCTAACATGTACATGCAGAAAAGCAATAAGCAAGATCAATGTGGACATATGCAATAAAGAAATCATGGTGGGCCAAAGACGACGGATCCACAAGATTTCTCTGAACCACCGACGACATCTGGAGCCACGCACCGGGGGTTCCGCTGCCCGGTCAGCGGACGGGGGTCGAGGGGGCAGCGCCCCTTGTCGAGGGTTCGGGGGCGAAGCCCCCGAAAGGTATTCAGTTTTCGCAAACTGGATATCTTTGGACAGCTGCCGTCAAGGGAAAAAGCCAGCACCTATCAAAGGAAGAAGCCAAGCCATGCCATCATCATTTCAAGACTCTGAAGAATTATGCACCTGCTACAGTATATCTGGAGTCTGTAATGAGTCTTAGGAATTATTGTAAACACAAGAAATGGATGGCAAAATCGAAAGCTAGGATAGAAACCAGTCCAGGATCATTTTCGGATGAAAACCGACATACCGACGGTATACCGGTGCATACGACGGTATACCGATTTTGTTCACAGAAAGTTATGTCCACAAAATCGGCATACCGACGGTATACCGGATCATACCGACGGTATACCGATTCCGTAACGTTGAAAGTCCAACGGTCGGATTTCCAGCATTAAATGATCCCAACGGCTATATTTCGAGCCGTTGTAATCCCAGACCGGTATACCGACGGTATGCCGACTCATACCGACGGTATGCCGGTCACTGACTGAAAAGTTGCCTTTGGCTCTTTCAATGCTTTGGTTATAAATAGCCTTGAACCCCTTCATTCAAGGTTGATGCTTTGAGCCTAAAAATTTCTAAAGCACCAAAGCCTATCCACAAACAACTCTACAAAGCTTTCATTTGCCATCCACAAATTTGTTAGAGTTATTGAATTGAAAAGTAAGATCTTCATCCTATTGTATAAGGAGATCAAAACCTATTGTGAAAGGTTGAAGTGGGGAGTCTTCGCATCCAAACTCTCGGTTGAAGTTGGAGAGTCTTCGTATCCAAACTCTCGGTTGAAGTTGGAGAGTCTTCGTATCCAAACTCTCGGTTGAAGTCGGAGAGGCCTTCGGATTAAAGCTCTCGTGTAAGAAGTTGGCGAGTTCTTCGGATCCAAACTCGTGTGTAACTATTTACTCAAATAGTAGATTAAAGCCGGAGAGAGTTCCGGGACTGGAGTGCCTCTTGGGAGGATACCAGGATATATCGTGTGTCGGTATTGTTATTGCTTATTCTCTTGCACTTATATTTTTAAATCGCCCATTAACTTGTGCTAAGTGCTTGATTAGTTAGCGTGACCCTATTCACCCCCCCTCTAGGGTTCTTACACCTAAACCCTAACCCTAACTCCGGAAGCTACCCAATGCCACCTCCCCAGCCATCCACACACCAATAAACCCCACCGACGTGTTCGTCCACCGAGCTGAGTCCAGCGCCACCCGAGCGCCGCGTCCACGACGTTCCTCCACCGTCCAGCGCCTTCGACTCCTCCTCCCCCCGACGTCGGACACGCAGGTAACAGACCTGAGTTCGTGTCGTGCGTGTCTCGATTTCACGCGTAGCGTTCGCCTGGACACGAGCAACTAGGGGTAAGTCTGGACACATAAAACTCGACCCGTGCGTGTCGTGCATAGCACGGACACGAGACTCGTGTGTCCTTAACTGTCAGGACACAGAGACCAAGTGCTATCGGGTTTAAACCCATTAACCTAAAAACCTAAATAAAACTAATCCGAACCTAACATCTAACACACAGCTCGGGCTGACCTCCTGGCCAGCCCGACCGAGCCCAAGAACTCGACCCCTCTGGGCCGAGTTCGATCCCCCTGTTTGTTGGTATTTTGTTTTTTTTTTGTTTTTATTTTTATCATATATATGTGTATATATATTTTTGTATATATTATATATATAGATATATTTATATATTATATATATATATATAATATATATATATATATATATATTATTTTATTATATAATATATAATATATAATATATAATATATATATATATATATATTATCATGTATATGTATATAATATATATATTAAAAAAAAAAAATATATATATATATATTATATAAAAAATTATATATACTGTTATATAATATATACTGTATTTGTATATATATAATATATAAATATATATATATAATATATATAATATAAATATATATATTATATAATATATATATATATATATATATTTTATATATATATATATATATATATGTATATATATATATATATTATATATATATATAAAAAATATATATAATATTATATAATTATGATATATATATATTATTATATATTATATATATATATATATATACAAATACAGTATATATATACATATATATGTATATATAATATTATATTATATATATATGTATTTGTGTATATATATATGTATATATGTTCATGTGTATATATTTATTATATATACTGTTATATATACGTATACAATATTTGTATATATATATTTTTTATATTTAGTATTTCTTATAATATGTATACTTAATATATGTATATATATATCCATTATGATATATAGATATCTATATATTTATATGTATATATATAAATATTGTAGTTATATGTTTATATATGTATTTCAAATTCTACTTTGTACAAAATATTGTTATGTAAATTTCATTCACAGATTATTATTATATATTTTGTGACTTGTATATTTTTACCACTTTAAAATAATTATTATTATTTAATTTATGTATTTTATTTGTTATGGCCAATTGATGTCCAAGCCTAGCATGGATTTTTGGGCCCAAATGTTTCTAATACATTCAGAGTCTGTACAAGTCATACTGGACTTGATTCATGGCTCTGGGTCCTGTATCTGGACTTCGGTTCAATTCGAATACATGGACAAAAATAGTAATAATAATTAATTAATTTCCAGAAACTGTTGCTTGCTGTTTTTGAATTTTTATATATATACTAAGTGCTATACAAATCTGAGAAAAATTGTATTTAAATACTATGTTAATTTAGACAATTTATTATAATTTTTCCAGCATTTACTAAGTGCTGTTGGTATTTTATAAAAATAGGAAAACAGAACTCATTTTCAGTATATTTATGTTTGCTGATTTTTAATAAATAATTATGAGGGTTTATAATTCCATAAAAATTAGTATAAATTTCTATAATTAACAAGGATCATTTTGGTACTTTATTTTATGTAAAATTGGGTATTTTGTCTATCTCAAAAATTGTTGGATCATAGTGTACAGTTTGATTTAATTATGGCGTAATTACGACTTGCAACTTTTTGTGTTATTTTGAGTTATAGTCGTATTGAACCTCACCCCGCACTAGTCTAAAGACCCTAGAAAGTTGGTTTGAGTATTGTGTCCCCACATTGGTCTCCTATGCTAAAGTCACCATTTGGCTAGGTGTCACTCAGAAAGTCGTGTTGTACCACTAGTGTCTTGTGTTTAACTTAGTATAAAAAAACTAAGTTTATGTATTTATCTCTACAGTGACGAGTTACCAAGCTATAGCATTTTATCGCTGCTTTGCTTTGCTAAAGGTAAGTGCTTCTACAAACTTTACATACTGCTATAACCATAAACTGCGAATTCCAACCATGTTAAATGCTGATCCTTGGGATAGCAAGTTAAAACTTCACATGTTGTATTACTTTCAGTATCTACCATGCTTAGGACAGTTTTATATCTCCTCACATGTTTAACAACGGGTTAAGGGGAAACTGTTAGTAGTGTACGTGATCATGTCCTCCTTCTCCGTATGTATTTATCGAGCATTATTATATTCTATATATAACTTTGTCGTATGTCTTCTCTCGCGTTTGTGTATGGACATACACCGATGCTATTAAGGGTACGTATGTATGCTTCAGAAAATTGATATACAGCACTGTACATCTGATTACCTATTGACTGATCACTCACCTACTACAGTTTTAAACTTTAAAATGAATATCTATTGCCATAATAAATATACCTAAAACTGAACAAACATGTTATGTCATTTCTTTTCATCACATGATCAGTATTATGTTTGCTAGAATCAGTACTTGCTTCCGTCCTGACAGGATAACGTTGTAGGTATTCTCACTGAGGAGGAGTTGCTCTGTGACTATATATGGAGTTACTGTCGAGGACCAGGCTTTGTCTTACGAGGATGTACCTGTGGGAAACTCATCTAGTTGTGTAGTTGCTCGGGATATTTAGAGTAGTCATGTATTAGACATATTTTGTACCTGGACCTGTATCCAGTTTTATATTTCGGACTTGTACTTGGACTTACTATTATATGAGATGACTTTTGTGTTTGGAGCATTTATGACTCTTTATTACTTATAGAACCGTTAGCACATTTTAGTCTTATCTTGTTATCTCTAGAACAGCTTACTGCGCTTTATCTCAAGCGTAGGCTGGACATGACTCGGCCCGACCCAAAATTTGGGTAGCAGGTCGTGATAATTTTTAGTGGTGGCCCACGCAAGTTCCTGACTAAATTGTTTGGTTACGTTATCGTACCAAGCTTGCCTGCAATTAGGAACTTAAGATAATTAGACACATTAGGAATGACGCTTAGAACACCTAGAGGAATACTAGGATTGCAACATAGGAAATATATCACATGCTTGCTATTATAATTAGATTTTTTTGTCTATGATTGTTTACTTTAAAGAGTCCTTATAAGTCCTTTTTATTTTATTTAGATGGTGCTTACTCGTTCATCCCAGTATGTCACACCTGAGAATGGCACACTCCCTATCCAGTCAGCTGACCAGTTGACCGATACACCTCCACCTACTATACTCCCCCACTCCACAAATCTACCAACCCAGATGTCTCTACCACCTTCCACATCACAGAACCAACAGGACCCGATACTCCCACCACCACCTATCACTATACCTACCCAGGCTTCCGTCATACTCGACGGGAACCAACTGCTCACTCTGATCCAGGGGTTCCTAACGACCCATCAGGAGCAGGCCACCCTACTCCGCCAGAGCATGGAGCGTTCTGAGGAACGTACCGTGGTCCCACCACCTGTAGAGCCACGGCAGAGAGTAGGTACAATCAAGGACTTCATGGGTCTGAACCCCAAGGAGTTCTTAGGGACTGAGGGAATAGTTGTAGCAGATGACTGGCTAGACTCGGTAGAGAGGAAGCTTCTTGGAGCTAGGTTGCCCGAATGACCTCCAGGTCGAGGCAGCGGGATTTCTGCTGACAGACTTGGCAGGAGTTTGGTTCCGGAATGAGCCGCTATTCGCGAGAGGGAGGGCCACTTGGGATCAGTTCAAAACCCAGTTCAAGAAAAAATTCTTCTCGACCACCGCTAGGGTAGCCATGGGGCTATGATTCCAGAATATCCAGCAAGGGAACCGTTCTATTGACGAGTATGCGACAGAGTTTAGTCGCCTGAGCCGTTTCGCTCTTAGTCTAGTTGCAGACCCAGAGGAGATGACGCGTAGGTTTTGCCATGGTCTAGCTCCAGACATCGGCATCCTTATAGTGGCGAACGGTACGACTGACTACTACCAGAGCCTAGAGTTGGCCCGGAGCATAGAGCAGCATCTTCTGTCTTGCAAGAGGCCGGCTTCTGTACACCTCGAGGGACCGTCCAAGCGTCAGGCTTTCCAGCAGAGAGCATCGACGCCGCACCAGCAGACATATCGTCCCCCTACATCACATCACCCAACCCCGCCAGTTAGAGCCCCGGGACCCTGACAGCAGCAGAAGGGAGCTTTGTGTGTCTTCTGTAAGAGGGTAGGCCATGACGCTGCTATCTGTAGGAAGAGGTTAGGTCAGTGTTTAGCTTGTGGGTCGCCACCCATCAGCTTCGGGACTGCCAGTAGCCAAGATACCTAGAGGGCCATTTCCGACTCAGCGGCAGAGGTTTGGGCAACATCTGCAGCAGCAGAAGGGACCCCAGGGGAAGACTTATAGTCTGGCCCTTGAGTCGGAGCCGGAGCAGGATTCAGAGCCCGATTATTTGGCTGACGCCATCACAGGTCATGTTTATTTGCATACTTTTCTAGCTCTATGCTTGTTTGATTCTGGTGCATCTCATAGCTTTCTGTCATTAGAGTTTTTGCATAAACACCACTTAGTAGCTACACCTACCGAGGAGATGAGTAGAGTAATGACGGGAGGCGGACCAGTGCCCATTAGAGCTATCTATAGATGCTCTATTACTATAGCCGGGAGAGAGTTTAGGGGACGATTCTTTGTGATGCCACTCCCCGGGTATGATATCATATTGGGGATAGACTGGCTTAGCTATGCCCATGTAGCTATAGTCGACTGTCATGAGGGTAGTATTCTGTTCAGTCCCCCAGGCACGGCACCATTCAGTGTCAGGAGGACAGGACCGGAGATCAGCCTAGAGCCGAACTGTTGTGCGATAGTAGGAAAGATAGCACCGCCACACCCTATCATTAGGGAGTTTATGGATGTATTCCCAGAGGATCTTCTAGGACTTCCGCCTGACAGAGATGTGGTGTTCACTATAGATTTAGTACCGGGTTCATCACCAGTATCCCAGGCTTGCTATAGAGTGAACCCCAAGGAGGCTATAGAGATGAAGGAGCAGATTGATGACCAGTTGAAAAAGGGTTTCATTCAATCTAGTGCTTCTCCATGGGGAGCGCCAGTACTCTTTGTGCCTAAGAAGGATGGTACAGTTCGGTTGTGTATTGACTACCGGGCGTTGAATGCCATCACCATTAAGAACAAATATCCTCTGCCCAGGATAGATGATTTGTTCGACCAGTTGACTGGGACGAAAGTATTTTCCAGGATAGATTTGAGATCCGGGTACCACCAGGTGAAGGTCAGGGCAGCAGACATCCAGAAGACGTCGTTCAACACGAAGTACGGGCAGTATGAGTTTTTGGTGATGCCATTTGGTCTCACAAATGTGCCAGCTGTCTTTATGAATTTGATGAATAAGATATTTCACCAGTATCTGGATAAGTTCGTCGTAGTATTCATCGACGACATCCTGATATACTCGAAGACGTCGAAAGAGCATGCAGAGCACTTGTGGATAGTTTTGGAGATTCTGAGGCAGGAGAGATTGTATGCCAAATTGTTGAAGTGCGAGTTCTTTTTAGATCGAGTAGAGTTTCTCGGCCATGTAGTTACTGGAGAGGGGATCTCGGTGGATCCCAGGAAGATTGTTGCCGTTGAGACATTGAAGGCTCCGACGTCAGTTTCAGAGATCATGAGCATTCTGGGTTTAGTCGGCTATTATAGGAAGTTCGTCCAGGACTTTGCTAGGATAGCTAAACCCATGACAAAGCTGACGCGGAAGGATGCAGAGTACATTTGGTCAGAGGACTGCCAGACAGAATTTGAGGAGCTGAAGAGGAGGCTGACGACCACTCCAGTTCTGACATTACCTTCAGGATCTGGAGGTTTCACCATATACAGCGATGCTTCGGGAAAGGGGCTAGGATGTGTCCTACAATAGCATGGGAAAGTGATTGCTTATGCATCTAGGCAATTACGGACTCATGAGCGGAACTATCCTATCCATGACCTAGAGTTAGCTGCGGTGATCTTTGTACTCAAGTTATGGAAACATTACTTATACGGAGAGCGTGTGGAAATCTTTACTGACCACAAGAGCTTGAAGTATGTGTTCACGCAGAAAAAGCTGAATATGAGGCAAAGACGATGGTTGGAGTTGATGAAGGACTTCGACATCGATTTACAGTATCACCCCGAAAAGGCAAATGTGGTAGCGGATGCACTGAGCAGGCATCCGATGGCATGGTATCTGATGATAGATCGGCATTTGCGGGAAGATCTAGAGAAGCTCGGTATCGAGATAGTTCGGCCAGGATCAGTGATACAGATGATGGCGCTTGACATTCAGTCAGGTTTGATGGAGCAGATCAGGGAGGCACAGTCTACAGAAGAGAGCCTTCGCAGACTTCGAGCCCAGGCTTTAGCTGGATTGCTGGATGACTTCACCATAGCAGAGGATAGATCCTTGAGGCATGGCAGCCGATTGTGCGTGCCGAAAGAAGAGCTGATAGAAGCAGTCTTGCAGTAGGCATACCGATCGAGATATTCTATTCACCCTGGTGCCAACAAGATGTACCGTGACTTGCGGGAACATCTTTGGTGGCACGGGATGAAGAGAGATGTATCACATTTCATTTTGAGATGCCTAGTTTGCCAGCAGGTCAAGACGAAGCGCCAGAGGCCAGCTGGTCTGTTGCAGCCGTTACCCATTCCCGAGTGGAAGTGGAAACACATTACGATGGTCTTCGTCTTAGGGCTTCCTTGTTCCCAAGGAAAAAGGATGCCATTTGGGTCATCGTGGACAGGCTGACGAAGTGTGCGCACTTCATATCCTTCAAGGTGGGGCTTTTCACCGAGAAGTTGGCAGAGCTATACATGCAGCAGATAGTTCGCTTGCACGGAAGTACCAGTGAGTATCATGTCGGACAGAGACAGCAGATTCATGTCCCACTACTGGAGGAGCTTACAGGAGGAGTTGGGCAGTCGGCTCAAGTTCAGTACGGCGTACCACCCGCAGACAGATGGGCAGTCCTAGAGGATGATACAGACACTAGAGGACATGCTGAGGACTTGTGTGCTGGACTTTGGCGGATCATGGGAGAGCCATCTGCACTTGGTAGAGTTTTCATACAACAGCTACCAAGCCAACATCGGTATGTCTCCTTTCGAGGCACTATATGGACGACGATGTCGTATACCGCTCTTTTGGGATGATGTTGGGGACAGAGTTATGCTTGGGCCAGAGATGATCACGGATGCAGCAGAGAAGGTCGAGATGATCAGAGACAGGCTCAGAGTAGCTCAGGACAGGCAGAAACACTGGGTCGATGCTAGTCGCAGATCGATGGGAGTTCGCTGACGGAGATATGGTGCTAGTGAAGATATCACCTACTAGAGGGATGATCCGGTCCGGACGAGGAGGGAAGCTGAGCCCCAGATACATAAGGCCATTCGAGATACTTGGCAGGATCGGAGATGTAGCTTACAGGATTGCACTTCCATCCAACCTAGCAGGAGTTCACGACGTCTTTTACGTATCTCATCGGAGGAGATATGTTCCGGACCCCAGCCATGTGCTAGATCATTCAGAGTTGGAGATCGGACCGAGCCTTGTAGTTACTGAGCAGCCAGTGGAGATATTAGACAGGAGAGAGAAGAGGCTGAGGAACAAAGTCATACCCTTTGTACGAGTAGCTTGTAGCCGTCACTCTCCGGGTGAATCTACTTGGGAGAGGGAGTCGGACATGAGGGAGAGATATCCTTACTTGTTCGACCCAACCGCTGCGAGGGAACCACCCGTTCCCGCTTGATACCTTAGAAGTTAGTTTTGATCGTAGCCTTAGTCATTTGTTGCATTGCTTGTTATGTTAGAAAATTATAGGGTCTTCAATCCTTGTGAATTTCGAGGACGAAATTTTTCAAGGAGGGAAGACTTGTCAGCCCTTGTTTTTTTAAATTTAATTTAATTAGTGTTAATTAGTTGCTAATGACCTATTTAGCTTTAAAATAATTTATTATAATTTTTAGGACTTTTTCTAGAATTTTTAAATGATTTTTAAATAGTTTTTAAATCAAAATATATCAATTTGTAATTAATTAAAATGTTTTAATATCGATTTGTAATATTTAGAATAGTTTTAATATCATTATGCAATTTGTCAAATTGTTATTATAGCAGTTTGCAAATTTGTGAATTATTTTAATTAGGTTCTGCAAATTTATTTTTGTATTTTGTTAGGGTTTGGACCTATCTGTAAAATCCTAAATTCTAGGGACCCGACTGCAAATTGGCCGTCACCTCCCCCCCTCCACGTACTCACCTACCCCCGACGACCGTCGACGTGCGGCGACTGCCACCGTACGACCGATCTAGCCCACCCCGACCGACCTAAAACCCCCTATAAGACCCCCCCCAGTCCTAAGCCCTAACCCTAGTTCACCATCGACCACCCTGACCCCTTCGTCCCCGACGAGAACCTAAACCCTAACCCTAACTCCGGCAGCAACCCAGCGCTACCTCTCCAGCCATCCACACCACCAATAAACCCCACCGACGTGTTCGCCCCACCGAGTTGAGTCCAGCGCCACCCGAGCGCCGCGTCCACGACGTCTCCCTCCACCGTCCAGCGCCTTCGACTCCCCTCCCGACGTCGAACATGCAGTAACAGACCTGAGTTCGTGTCGTGCGTGTCTCGATTTTTACGCGTAGCGTTCGCCTGGACACGAGCAACCTAGGGGTAAGTCTGGAACACATAAAACTCGACCCGTACGTGTCGTGCATAGCACGGACACGAGACTCGTGTGTCCTTAACTGTCAGGACACAGAGACCAAGTGCTATCGGGTTTAAAACCCATTAACCTAAAACCTAAATAAAACTAACCGAACCTAACCTCTAACACACAGCTCGGGCTGACCCCCTGGCTAGCCCGACCAAAGCCAAGAACTCGACCCTCTGGGCCGAGTTCAATCCCCCTGTTTGTTGGTTATTTTTTGTTTTGTTTTTATTTTTATTATTTATATATATGTATATATATTATGTATATATGTATACATGTATATAATATATTTTTTTATTATATTATTACATATACATATAATGTATATATATTTAGTATATAAAAAATAAATATATATATATAATATATATATATATATACATATATAAATATATATATATACAATACTGTTAATATGTATATATATACTGTATTTGTATCTATATATATTATATTTTTGTATATATATATTATATTATATATATTATATATATATATATAGATATATATATATATATATATATATATATATATATATATATATTTATATATAAAAAAAAAAAAAAAAAATATATATATATATATATATATAATATATTATATATATATTATATATATATATATATATTATATATATATATATAATATATATATATATAATATATTATATAATATTTATATTTTAATATATTATATATAATCTATATATATATATATATATTATATATATATATATATTATATTATATATATATATATTATTATATATATATATATATTATATATATTTCATATTATATATATAATATATATATATATTTTTATATATATATATATATATATATATATATATATATATATATATATATATATATATATATATATATATATATATATATATATATATATATGTATTTGTGTATATATATATATATATGTATATATGTTCATGTGTATATATATTATTTTATATATATGTATACAATATTTGTGTATATATATATTTTTTATATTTAGTATTTCTTATATATATATGTATATTTAATATATGTATATATATCCATTATGTATATATATAAATATCTATATATTTATATGTATATATATAAATATTGTAGTTATATGTTTATATATGTATTTCAAATTCTACCTTGTACAAAATATTGTTATGTAAAATTTTACAAGATTATTTTATTATATATTTTGTGACTTGTATATTTTTACCACTTTAAAAATATATTATTATTATTTAAATTTTTGTATTTTATTTGTTATGGCCAATTGATGTCCAAGCCTAGCATGGATTTTTGGGCCCAATTGTGTCTAATACATTCAGAGTCTGTACAAGTCATATTGGACTTGATTCATGGCTCTGGGTCCTGTATCTGGACTTCGGTTCAATTCGAATACATGGACAAAAATAGTAAATAATTAATTAATTAATTTCCAGAAACTGTTGCTTTCTGTTTTTGAATTTTTATATATATTTTAATTACTATAAAAATCTGGAAAAAATTGTATTTAAATACTATGTTAATTTATACAATTTATTATAATTTTTTTCGCATTTATTACGTGATGTTGTTATTTTATAAAAATAGGAAAACAGAACTCATTTTCAGTATATTTATGTTTGCTGA
Organism: Iris pallida; assembly: GCA_029216955.1. NCBI lineage: Eukaryota > Viridiplantae > Streptophyta > Magnoliopsida > Asparagales > Iridaceae > Iris > Iris pallida. The sequence continues at coordinate 10,953,269 of JANAVB010016800.1, read as the reverse complement.
TTTTAATAAATATTTATGAGGGTTTATAAATTCTAGAAAAATTAGTATAAATTTCTATAATTAACAAGGATAATTTTGGTACTTTACTTTATATAAAATTGAGCATTTTGTCTATCTCAAAATTGTTGGATCATAGTGTACAGTTTGATTTAATTATGACATAATTACGACTTGCAATTTTTTGTGTTATTTTGAGTTATAGTCGTATTGAACCTCACCCGCACTAGTGTAAAGACCCTAGAAAGTTGGTTTGAGTATTGTGTCACCCCACATTGGTCTCCTATGCTAAAGTCACCATTTGGCTAGGTGTCCAGTCAGAAAGTCGTGTTGTACCACTAGTGTCTTAGTGTTTAACTTAGTATAAAAACTAAGTTTATGTATTTATCTCTACAGTGACGAGTTACCAGGCATCTATAGCATTTTATCGCTGCTTTGCTTTGCTAAAGGCAAGTGCTTCTATAAACTTTACATACTGCTATAACCATAAACTGCGAATTCCAACCATGTTAAATGATGATCCTTGGGGTAGCAAGTTAAAACTTTACATGTTGTATTACTTTCAGTATCTACCATGCTTAGAACAGTTTTCATATCTCTCTCACATGTTTAACAATGGGTTAAGGGAAAACTGTTAGTAGTGTACGTGATCATGCCACCCTTTTTTGTATGTATTTACCGAGCACTGTTATATTCTATATATAACTTTGTCGTATGTCTGCTCCTGCATTTGTGTATGGACATACACCGATGCCGTTAAGGGTACGTATGTACGCTTCAGAAAATTGATATGTACCATTGTACATCCTGATTACCTATTGACTGATCACTCACCTACTACAGTTTTAAACTTTAAAATGAATATATATTGCCATGATAAAATATACCTAAAACTGAACAAACATGTTATGTCATTTCTTTTCATCACATGATCAGTATTATATGTTTTCTAGAATCAGTACTTGCTCCCGTCCTGACAGGATAACATTGTAGGTATTCTCACTGAGAAGGAGTTGCTCTGTGACTCATATATTGGAGTTACTGCCGAGGACCAGGATTTGTCTTACGAGGATGTACCTGTGGGGAAACTCGTCTAGTTGTGTAGTTGCTTGGGATATTTAGAGTAGTCATGTATTAGACTATGTATTTTGTACCTGGACCTGTATCCCGTTTTACATTTCGGACTTGTACTTGGACTTACTATTATATGAGATGACTTTTGTGTTTGGAGCATTTATGACTCTTTATTACTTATAGAACTGTTAGCACATTTTACTCTTATCTTGTTATCTCTAGAACAGCTTACTGCGCTTTATCTCAAGTGTAGGCTGGACATGACTCGGCCCGGCCCAACAATTTGGGTAGCGGGTCGTGACAAGCTGCACTTCTGAAGAGACTACGCTTTTGGATATTTTGAGGCTGCGCTCTAAGACATCGAAGAGCTCTGAGGCACTGCGCTTCTTGGAGCATCAAAATGGTTATGCTTTTGAAGCTTGTATTGGAAGCCATAATTTTGGCTGTCGTCTGACAACTGCTATATGACATCTGATGGTTTGATAGCTGTCAAACAGCTGTCTTCTGACATTTATTCACTGTGCCATCAATGTTGAAGTGATGCTCAAAACATGTACTGTGTTCTGGGCGTTGCACTTTTGGGTCTCCAAGGTGCTGCGCTTTTGGAGTGTTGGACCACTGTGCTTTTAGGGCTTGTTTGAGTCAACAACTCATTAATTCTTTCCACTTTATGGGGCTCAAAAAGTGGTGACTGCAAACTTAGTCAAATATTTCATTAAATGATATTTATTGTGATGAATTCTAGGTTCATTCAACTAATTCGGGGCCTTTGACCAACTGTCACTTGGCGTGTGGGTTAGACCACACACAGCCTATAAATAGGAACTTCTCGAGGAGTCATTGTTCATTCCATTATCATGTTCGACCCCGACTTAGCTTTGGATGGCCATAGGCCTCTTCTTTGGCATATAAATCGACTGTTAGTTGCAGATCTCTTTGTTCAAAAAAGTCATAGTCTTGGTGAAGAACTCCTTTAGAGATTTGAGATGCACTTGAGCGCCTGGCATGATGGACTTGAACCTGAACAACATCTTGACTGGGTTCAGCTTTGGAACATCATGATGTTGACTACAGGGTTTGGGTTGATTGCCCATCCTTCATTATGCTGGAAGAACCACATGTTGGTTGAAATAAGGAGGAGATTCGCTCGTTGACAAGGAAATGATTCGCTCTGACGAGGAAGTGATTCGCCCATGCGCTTATATGTGCTGCACATTTTTGTGTCCTGCGCTTTTGTACGCTGAGCTACACTTTTATATACTGAGTAGATAACTTTATATGTAATCATGAAGAATATGTAATAGACTCGTGTAATCATGAGTAAATAAATAAAAAATCTTCTTCATGTACTTATGCTTTCTGTGCTTTCTGTTCTGAGGTGCGCAGTGACTTTTGTGTTGCCTGCACTTTGTAGACGCTGTACTTTTTTATGCTTCTACCGTCCTGCGAAGGTAAGGCTCATGTCTCGGCTCCTGACCCGTAAACCTTAGGGTATCTCTCATTGTCTATACCTTGGACATAACCAGGTCCTTAGGGGACATAGCAATACACGTAATATACAAGCCTAATTTGACAGTAATAACATGCATAAAAAGACATAAAATGGTACGAGAAATAAAGACAGAGAAATACACAGTACAAGAGTGAGAACATAAAAAAAGTAGCATGCCATCGAATTTGCTAATAAACGTGACTACAAGTCAATTGGGGTAAATCGTAACCCGGTGGTGGCTAACGGCCCTATTGCAGCTCAATGGTTGCTAACAACCTATAGTAAGTCTCTATCGCAGCCCGGTGGTTGCCAACGATTGAGAGTGGTCAAGTATAGTCAACGCCAATAACAATATCCTCATTTAAGTACATAGGTCAAGTCATGTAGCATCCGCTACCAAAATTTCTATTTTGATTAATAATTAAATAAATAGAAAACACGAGGAATTTTATGGGAATTTGATTTTGATATCGCAATGGTATGAACCTAAGTTTATAGGTGAGAGATGCTAACATTTGGTTATATATGGTCTCTATGGTACTTAGATAGTCCAAACATGTTATTTTAGAATTTTTGAATTTTTTGGAATTTTTGATAATCTTTAGATAATTTTTAACTACGTGTCGCAATGCATGGCCTGTCAGCAGGTGAAAGCTGAGCATCAGAGGTCGGGCGGGGAGATGCAGAATCTGGCGATTCCAGAATGGAAGTGGCAGCACGTATGTATGGATTTTATTGTTGGTCTGCCGAAGATGCCATGGGGAAATGATGCCATATGAGTCATCGTTGATCGAATAACCAAGTCAGCGCACTTCATTGCCATTAAAGTTACTTTGAGCGTTGATCGCTTGGCTTAGATTTATCTTGATGAGGTACGGTTGCACGGAGTCCCTGTATCCATCGTCTTTGATCGAGATGGATGATTTCTACCGCACTTCTAGAGTAGCTGTTGGCACAGTTTATTTTGATAACATTAACAGCATCTTCGTAGTCTAGTTTTCTCTGTTTTTAGATTGATATTATTTCAGAAGCTCTACTACATAAAGTCTGTCCATTCAAGACAAGTCATCAAAGCCTTGAAGACTGAAGAAAAGACCGACGATCCTTAAAAGATGGCTCTCAACACTTAAAGATTTCGAGTCTGTACAAGGTCTAGGTCTTTCTGTAAACACTTAAGGTTGGATGAAAAAACTAAAAGCTTTCTATTTTTTAGTCAAAAATCAATGTCTTAAAGAACGGCATACCGACGGTATACTATGGCATACCGACGGTATACCGTTTTATTGGCTACAAAACATTCTGTGACAAATGTCGGCATACCGACGGTATACCGTTTTGCTTGCCACAAAAATGTTCTGTGAGAAATATCGGAATACCGACGGTATACTTTGGCATACCGACGGTATACCATTTTGTGAGCCATAAAACGTTCTGTGACAAAACATCGGCATACCGATGGTATACTACGGCATACCGACGGTATACCATTTTGTTAGCCACAAAATGTTCTATGACGAACAACGGTATACCGCCGGCATACCGCGGCATACCGACGGTATACCGATTCATCGAATTTGATTTTTGAATGGACAATAGCAGCATTAATTGCTAGCATTAAATGCTCCCCAATGGATATAATTATTACCGTTACTGTTCAGAACGGCATACCGACGGCATGCCGATCCATACCGACGGTATGTCGTCTGGGCTATATCCTGGAGCATTAAATGCTACCTACTCTTGGTTTCTTTATAAATGGATGCCTTCTCTCTCTTGAAGGTTCATCCACTTTAGCCATAAATTTTCCAACAATCAAGAGCTCCACCATTACTCTCTACACAAGCTTTTACTTGTCATCCATTCCCAAAGTGATAGAGTATTCAAGAGTTGTACTTTTCGATCTTCAAGTGTTAGAAGATCAACAGTTCTCTTTCTTTTCTTTTGAAATTGGCGAGCCTTCGTAAGAAAACTCGTGTGTAAGAAGTTAGCGAGTTCTTCGGATCCAAACACGTGTTGAAGTTGGCGAGTTCTTCGAATCCAAACTCGTGTGTACTATTTTACTAAACAGTGGATTTAAGCCGGAGAGAGTTCCGGGACTGGATTGCCTCTAGGGAGGATACCAGGAAACATCGTGTGTTTGATCTTCTCACTCTCTCTCTCTTTTTAATTGAAGAATATAGCTTCTTGTGTTTAAATTATTTTATTCCCTATTCACCCCCCTCTAGGGTTCTACAATTGGTATCAGAGCTTTGTTCTCTTGATTTGGATTTACACCCTTGGAGTGATCCATGGCCACTAACCCTAGTATCAACACTTTCCACAATGAGGGACACTCCACAAATAGGCCTCCTTTATTTGATGGAACCAACTATAACTATTAGAAGATTAGGATGAGCATTTATCTGAAGTCCATAGATTTCGATTTATAGGATTTTGTGATAAATGGTCTCCCTACTCCTTCCGGAGTTATTGAGGATGTTGTATCTAACACCTTTAGAGACAAACTCACTGAGAATGTCAAGAAGCTTGCTAGTCGAGATGCCAAGACTATGAACGCTCTTTACTGTGCTCTCGATAGCATTGAATTCAATAAAATCTCTACTTGCAAGACTTCTAATAAGATTTGGAAGTTGCTTGAAGTCACACACGAGGGTACCTCACAAGTAAAAGAATCAAAGATTAGTAGACTCACACAAGAATATGAGTCTTTTAAGATGAAACAAGATGAGTCTATTACTTGCATGTTTACTCGTTTTGGTGATATCATTAATCATCTTTCTTCTCTTGGTAAGGAATATCCTGCTCATGAAAAGATCAGGAAAATTCTCAAAGGATTGACCAAAGGATGGAGTCCTAAAGCTACCGCCATCATTGAAGGAAACGACCTGACAGTCATGAACCTTGAGACCCTCATGGTGAAGCTTACGACTCATGAACTTGACATGAAAGATCAAGAGGAATCTTCCATGCAAGAAAAAGAGAAGGAGAAGGCCAAAGAGAAAGAGAAGTCTCTGGCTCTCAAAGTTACAAAATCCTACTCAAAGGATAGCTTCGACGACAACGAGTCGGACGATGAAGAAATAGCTCTCACAGCTAAGCACTTCCGAAAGTTCCTGAAATTCAACAAAGCCAACCGCTTTAGACGGGACAACGATGAAGATTCGACATGCTACCAATGCAGAAGAACCGGTCACATCAAGAGAGATTGTCCTATGACAAGAAAAGACTCAAGTAAATACGAGAAGCCTAGCAAAGGAAGCTCATCCTCCAGAAAATTCGCCAACACAAGCATTTGGTGTGAGAGCGATGATAGCGATTCAGACAACGACAAAGAGTGCAAACACAATGCAAACGTTTGTCTCATGGCAACCGATGAGGTACTCGATGATCTCTCTTTAAATACTCTTACTTATGATGACTTGGAAAATGCTATTCTTGAACAACACGAGGAACACAAAGGTGTTAGAAATAAGTACAAGAAATCTCTAAAAGAGGTTGATGCACTTCAACTTGAAGTAGAAAGACTCTCTAACATTATTATTGATGTAAAAGGGAAATCTCCTGCTTTCGACATGGATGAGATAGAGTCTTTGCGACTCAAGTTACAAGAATCTCAATCTATCATCAAAAAAAAGGATGATGAGATTCAATCCCTCAGAAGGGCTTATGATTTTGCCATGCATAAAGTTTAAAATGCAAATAGAAGAGAATATGACACCTCTACTAAATATAATGATCTTCTTGTGCAAAGTAAGAAACTAGGTAATAAGAACACTACTCACACACATGCTCCAAGACACCCCCACACTCATCACAATACTAGTCATATTTCTTACATAAACAAGAACACAACACACAAGTCCTATCCTAATACAAGAAAAGGATCGGTTGTTAAGAAGAACACCTCACATCATGCTTTCTATTATCATCATCATAACACTCATGATAGAACTCCTCGCACTAAAGCTTCATATGTACATAACACTCACATATTTTCTTCAAAATCCTCTATGATGTGCAACTATTGTGGCTTGCTTGGACATACTTCTAATTATTGTCTGACAAGGAAACAAGTGGATATGAAAGTCTATAAATGGGTTCCTAAGACTAACAATCAAGGACCCAAATAATCATGGGTACCAAAATGTTCATCTTCAACTTATATTGTAGGTAAAGAATCCTTCTCATGCTAGAAGCAAGTGGATCCTCGATAGCGGTTGTTCACGGCACATGACAGGTGATGCTTCACTTTTTACAACGCTATCGATGAAGAAAGAAGGACACGTCTCTTTTGGTAACAATCTAAGAGGTCATATTATAGGAAATGGTAATATCGGTTATTCTTCTTATCCTTGTATTAAGAATGTTTGTCTTGTTACAAATTTCAAACACAATCTTCTTAGTATTAGTCATCCTATCGATAAGATATTAAGTTTGTTAAACTCAAATGCTTCATTACCAATAGCTCTAGTGGATCTACAGTATATGAAGGCATTAGAGAAAATAATATCTATGTTCTATATCTTGTTGAAGGTACTAACAATGACAGGTGCCTAGTTGCAAGGAACGATGAAAGTTGGCTTTGGCACATGAGGCTTGGACACGCCAACATGGATACCATTTCTCGTCTTGCTACCAAAAAGCTTGTACGAGGACTTCCAAGTATCCCTTTCAAAAAGGATATGGTGTGAAGAATGCAAAAAAAGTAAGTTGACCAAGTCATCCTTCAAATCCATCAACTTTGTGAGTACCACTAGACCACTTCAACTTATTCTTATGGATCTATTGGGTCCTAGTAGAGTAGCTAGTCTTGGAGGCAAGCTTTATGCTTTTATTTTAGTTGATAATTTTTCGAGATTTACTTGGGTTATTTTTCTTGCTTGTAAAAGTGATACTTTTCGTAAATTTGTTGCATTTTGTAAATGTGTTCAAAATGAGAAAGGCTTTTCTATTAACAAGATTAGAAGTGATCATGGAGGAGAGTTTGACAATGCCGATTTTAAAAGATTTTGTGAAAAGAATATTTTTGGTCATGATTTTGCTTGCCTTCGAACTCCTCAACAAAATGGTGTTGTGAAGAGAAAGAATAGAACCCTTGGCGATATGGCCCGGGTTATGTTAAACCAATATAAGCTCTCCCAATACTTTTGGACGAAAGCCGTTAACACGGCATGTCATGTTATAAATAGGGTCTTGATTAGACCTATTTCTAAAAAGACTCCTTTGGTTTAACAAAATTCCCTCTATTGAGTATTTTAAAGTTTTTGGATGCAAATGTTTTATTTTGAATACCAAGGACAACCTAGGCAAGTTTGAAGAAAAAGCCTATGAAGATATTTTCCTTGGCTACTCAATACATAGCAAAGGCTTTTGTGTCTTTAATAAAAGAAGTCTTGTTGTCGAAGAGTCAATTAATGTCTCTTTTGATGAACTTAACTCTTCTACATCCTCCTCATCCGATGATGTTGATGGCATCTCGTTTGGTTTGGAGAACTCTTCTATTGGAGATCATCGTCCTTCTTCATCTAACAATAAAATTGTGACTCCTCCAATAAAAGATTCTCCGCTACTCGAGCCTCCTCAAAAGGATCTCCCAAAAGAATGGAGATTTGTCCCTAATCATCCTAAGGAGCTTATCATTTGGGATCCTTCTTTCCGTGTTAGTACTAGATCCTCCACTCGTGATCTTTGTGCAAACATAGCTTTTATTTCTCAAATAGAGCCTAAAAATATTAATGATGCTTTTCATGATAAATTTTGGAAGATAGCAATACAAGAAGAGCTAAATCAATTTGAACGAAACAAGGTTTGGGAACTTGTCCCTAAACCTAACAACCACCCTATTATTGGAACTAAATGGGTGTTTCGAAATAAACTTAATGAAGATGGGTTAGTGACTCGTAACAAAGCCAGATTGGTTGCTCAAGGCTATAACCAAAGAGGAAGGCATTGACTACGATGAAACCTATGCTCCGGTTGCTCGTCTTGAATCCATTCGTATGCTATGTGCTTTTGCTTAATTTATTGATTTCAAACTCTTTCAAATGGGTGTTAAAAGTGCTTTTCTGAATGGTATTATTAAACAGGAAGTTTATGTTAAACAACCTCCTGGCTTTGAAGATTTTCAATTTCCTCATCACGTTTTCAAACTACACAAAATCCTTTATGGCCTCAAACAAGCTCCTCGTGCTTGGTATGAGCGCCTTAGTTCCTTTCTTATTTCACATAATTTTTCTAAGGGCAAAGTCGACACGACGTTTTTTATCAAATCCCTTAATGGCACTCTTTTATTGGTTCAAATTTACGTCGATGACATTATTTTTGGTTCTACTAACAATGCACTTTGTGTAGAATTTGCTAAAGTAATGCAGGATGAATTTGAAATGAGCATGATGGGTGAACTATCATTCTTTTTGGGCTTGTAAATCAAACAAGGACCCAAAGGAACCTTCATAAATGAAGCAAAATATACTCTCCTCAAGCGATTCGAACTTGACTCATCCAAATCAATGAGGACTCCTATGGCAACAACGACAAAGCTTGACAATGATGAAGATGGCACTTCGGTCGACATTCGTAAGTATCGAGGTATGATCGGTAGCTTACTGTATCTAACTGCTAGCCGACCTGATATCATTTTTAGTGTATGTCTTTGTACACGATACCATGCAAATCCAAAGGAATCGCACTTATGTGCTGTAAAGCATATTTTTCGATATCTCAAAGGCACCGTTAATATGGGCCTTTGGTATCCGAAATCTTTATCCTTTGAGCTTCACAGCTTTTCGGATGCAGATTTTGTCGGATACAAAATTGACCGAAAAAGTACTAGCGGCACATGTCAATTCCTTGGAAAATCCTTGGTATCGTGGTTTAGTAAGAAACAAAACTCTGTTACTCTTTCAACCACTGAGGCCGAGTATATAGCGGTCGGTTGTTGTTGTGCACAAATTCTTTGGATGTCACAAACACTTGTAGACTATGGCATTTTAAATACTTGCACACCTATTAAATGTGATAACACTAGCTCGATAAATCTCACGAAAAACCCGATTTGTTACTCACTCACGAAGTACATTGAAATTAGATACCATTTTTTTCGTGACCATCAACAAAAGGGGGATATCCGCCTTGACTTTATTGACACTACTTATCAGTTAGCCGATATTTTCACCAAACCACTCCCGGAGGATCGTTTCGTTTTTCTTTGCCAAGAATTGGGCATCATTCATTTCGATACTTAGCTCATCTCCAACGGCACACCGACGGTATACGGCGGTATACTGACGGCATGACGATTTTGGTTCAGAATTATCTTCTGTGCCAAAAATTGGTATACCGTCGGCATACGTCGGCATACCGACGGTATGCCGTTTCGAGGCGGACTGCAGATGTCACTTCTGCATCGGGCCCCACCACCTCTTCCACTTCTCCTTTTTCCCTCTTCCCCCATTAACTACCTATCCAATCACCCCTATCTTCATTAACTACCCATCTATTCTACTCATCTTCCCCATAAACTCCCATCCCATCCCACCCCTTCCACTTCCCTCATTTAACTACTTTCATCATTACTTTTTCAAAAACTCCCCCTATTTATTCCTCCATCACTTCTCCTCAAAACCCTCTCATCTTCCCAATCTTTTTTTATAAACTCCACCATTTTCTTCTTCCTCCTCTTCACTCTTCATCTATTCTCCTTCAATGCTTTCCATTCTCCTATGGCCACCCACAAGCGTCATCGCTCCTCCTCCACCACTGCCAATCAGTTCACTCCCGTGCCTCTCCTCTATGGCTACGACCCAAAAATCTTTACCTCCGTCTTGGCTGTCGACGCGTGGTTCCAGCATTTTGTGAACCACAACGTCTACAAGGGCCGTGCCATCAACTGGAATCTTTTCTCCGACCATCTTTTCCTCTTCGAGTCGGTCGGTCTCTCATATCTTCTTCAGCGTCAGGTGCCTGTCTACCCCGCGGCGGTGCGCATGTTCTACTGCAGTCTCCTTTTCGACATCTAGAACAACGCCATTGAGACCATGGTGAACGATCGCTACTTCCGCCTGACGGCTCGAGATATTGCCGGCATTCTTGAAGTCCCTGACAAAGGAGATATTCTGCCGGCCTTGGCTGCTCTCTATCCTTTTGTTGAGGTCTCTTTTGACGAGTTTTGTGCTATCATTTGTAAGGGACCCAATCCTCCGACCATTCTGGTCCTTTTCTCGCAGTTGGAGCCGTTCTACTACGAGCTCCATCGGATCGTCTGCCACACCATCTACCCCAAGGGCGGCAACTACGATGCAATCACCGTTGTCGCCCTCATTTGCATATACTATCTCTATTCTAAGAAGACTTGGTCCTTTCCCAAGACTCTTCTTAATGTCTTTTTCGGTGTCCTGCCCGCGGGGAAGCAGTCTCTTTACTATGGTCCCTTCATCACCCTCATACTGGAGGTGAAGAACGTGGATCTCTCCCTCTGCCAGTCGGATGGCGTCCCATCTTACCTTGCTCTCTCTCGTTCCGCCCTTGCTGCCTCTATGTCTCGTGCTTCCTCCTCCCAGGAACCGTCGGCCACTGCTCCTGCTGCGCCCTCTTCCACTCCTTCTGCCTCCGGGCGTTTCATGCCGCTGATCCAGCAGCATTTTGACATGCGCATGGCTCAGACGGAGGAGCAGATGAGGGCCAACACTCGTGGCCTTAGGAACCTTATCCAGAGTCGCTTCCATGACCAGGCCTACTTCATTCAGCGCACTCTCCAAGACCGAAATGCCTATCTGGATCTCAACCTTCAGGATCCTATGTACCAAGGCTCCCGCTTTTCTGACCCCAACGCCTACGACTTCATGTACCCGAACGGCGTGGATCCTTTCGACGCTTTTCACCATGCTCAGGGTAGGGATGACGATGATCCGGCGGATGAGTAGTTTGCGGCCTCCGGTTGTTGATGGTAGTGGAATAAATGGTTGTCATTCTAGTGTGTGTCCTTTGAGGTCCTTCGGGGACCAGTAGTTTGTTGGTTTGTTGTGTGCAGTCCTACGGGGACTAGTTATATGTTTTCATCTTGTCTTGCTAACTCTCATGGAGGAGAGTTTTATCTTGTTTTATGTAGTGTCCAGTATGTACCTAATTTCCAAATTTTAATATATGCATGCTTTTGTCTATCATACTGTTTTCCATATTTATTGCTATATTTGTTTTATTTCCCATCCTTGACTAAGTGACAAAGGGAGAGAAAACGTATTGAGGGGGAGTTGTCTACCTACGGGGGAGTCACTCCCTGAAGATGCTATCTCTCTGTTTTGTCAATTATCAAAATGGGGGAGATTGTTGACACAGTTTATTTTGATAACATTAACAGCATCTTCGTAGTCTAGTTTTCTTTGTTTCCATATTGATATTATTTCAGAAGCTCTACTACATAAAGTCTGTCCATTCAAGACAAGTCATCAAAGCCTTGTAGACTGAAAAAAAGACCAGTGATCCTTAAAAGACGGCTCTCAACACTTCAAGATTTCGAGTCTGTACAAGGTCTAGGTCTTTCTGTAAACACTTAAGGTTGGATGAAAAAACTAAAAGCTTTCTATTTTTCAGTCAAAATCAATGTCTTAAAGAACGGCATACCTACGGTATACTACGGCATACCGACGGTATACCGTTTTATTGGCTACAAAGCGTTCTGTGACAAATGTTAACATACCGACGGTATACTACGGCATACTGACGGTATACTATTTTGCTTGCCATAAAAATGTTCTGTGAGAAATATTGGAATACCGACGGTATACTACGGCATACCGACGGTATACCGTTTTGTGAGCCATAAAACATTCTGTGACAAAACATCGGCATACCGACGGTATACTACGGTATACCGACGGTATACCGTTTTGTTAGCCACAAAATGTTCTGTGACAAACAACGGTATACCGCCGGCATACCGCGGCATACCGACGGTATA
>JANAVB010016800.1:10615751-10935751 GCA_029216955.1 Iris pallida | reverse complement strand
TATGCCTCGAGCCAACTCCATACTCTGGCGAATGAAGGCGGACTGCTCCTGCTGGGTTGTCAGGAACCCCTGGAATAAAGCAAACAGCTGGTTCCCGTCGATAGTGACGGTGGTCTGAGCAGGTAGGATAATGGGTGGAGGTAGAAATATCGGGGCCTGCTGAAGCTGTGGTGTGGGAGGTGGTAGAGGCATCTCGGTCTGCTGGGCGTGCTGAGAAGAAGGTGGTGGAGGTATCTGGGTTTGTTGGGTAGGAGGTGGTGGAGGTATCTGGGTCGGAAGAATAATGGCGTAAGGAAGTATGGTAGGGTGTGTAGGTGGAGGGGGTGGAAGTACTACTGTCACAGCCATCGAGTCTGTGGGTTGAGCAGAAAGTACACCGTCATCAGAGGCGACAAACTGGGTCGAACGTGTGTGCACCATCTATTTGGAAGACAAAGGAACTATAAGGACTTTAAGCAACAATCACAAACAAAAGTCTAATTACGATTAACGGACCTATGCTGTGATAAGTTTTCCTATGTTGCAATCCTAGTAATCCTCTAGGTGTTCTAAATGTTATTCCTAGTGTTATCTAGTTATCTTAAGTTTCCAATTGCAGGAATGCTTAGTACAATAACGTAACCAAACAACTTAAGTCAAGACCTGTATGGGCCATCACTAAAAACATGTCATGACCCGCTACCCAAATTGTTGGGCCAGGCCGAGCCATGTCCAGCCTACGCTTAAGTTAAAACGTAGTAAGCTATTCTCAGAGATAGACAATATGGTTCTAAGCAAATCTATTTATAACATTTTAAAAGTTCCTCACAACACAGCATCTATAAGCGAAAGCAAACAAGTTTATAGGTTATTACACTTCCAAAGTATGAAACTGGAGACAAAGTCCAGTAACCAAATATAAGTTTAATAATAACCAAAAGTCTAAGTCTCAAGCAAGAAAGATGGTAATTAAGCAAGGTTCCCCGCTGGGGCCTCTTCTGGAACTAAGGCCAGGTCCTCAAATGCAGACTGTAACCCCTCTTTCCGAAATTCGATAATATATTTTATTTATTTATTTGAATTAAATAGAGATTTTTAGATTTTTAATAAATAATTATTTAGTTAATTATTACGGTAGATGATCTTAGCCATGATGGAGTTTTAGAGTAAAAGGTGACTAAAAATCGTGGCATGGACCGTGCAATGGCGTACTTTGAATAGGGTATTAGCCCTGGTAGGGAAGGCCGAGCCATAGCGATGTCCTAACTAGGAAAACCAGGCCAAGTTGTGACTTAGCCCTTACCGAAGGTTTATTTATTCATTAATTATATTATTAAATTTTAGGGAAATCGGTTATACCATTTAGCCCGGACTGGACCCGAACTAAGCCCAAGCCCATGTAGTCAGGCGGCACGTCCAATGACATTCGAGTAGATAGAATTTGGTATGAGGGTGTTGTATTTCGTTTTAATGAATTAATGGATATTTTTAAGTATTCTTAATTAAATATTATAAATATCATTATTGGTGGATATTCGAGAATATTGGTATATAATAGGTCATTGTACTTTTTGGGATTATTAGACTGCATATACTGGTATATATACACCATTATTGTTTTGTTAAATTTTGTTATTATTATTATTATTATTATTATTATTATTATTATTATTATTATTTATTATTATATTTATCGAGGTTTTTATTATATAATACTATTATTATTGGTTATATTATATTTCTCAAGTAAATGTTATATATACGTATATTCGTATTTATATTTATAGGCCCTACACTAAGAATAAATAATATCGAGATTTGTATTTCTATTAAAAATATATATTTATTAGTTTTAATAGAGATTTATTATATAAGAGTACATATATATATATATATATATATATATATATATATATATATATATATATATATATATATATATATATATATATATATATATATAAATGAATAGTTATATATATATATATATATATATATATATATATATATAACTATTCATTTATATATATATATATAAAAAATAAAAAAAAAAAAAAAAAAAATATATATATATAATATATATATATATATATATATATATATATATATAAATGAATAGTTATATATATATATATATATATATATATATATATATATATATATATAAATGAATAGTTATATATATATATATATATATATATATATATATATATATATATATATATATATATATATATATAAATGAATAGTTATATAGGTATAAATGATTAGTTAAAAAAAAGGAAAGAGAGTTGCTACTGTAGCTACGCTACAGTAGATTTGTGAACCCGAGCCTGGAAAGAAGCCCAACCCGAGAATCCTGACCTCCTCTCTTATATATACGCGCGAGGGGGGGGAGCTTCCATCGACAAACAGAACACCTAAACCCTAACGACCATTACACGATTCACCACCCCCAGCCCCGACGTGGCGTGCCGCCCTGGACCACCGCGTACGGCCGCACGAGGTCGCCGGAGAGCCGCCGGAGGACGGTCGGCCAGGAACACAGCGCACATGCACAGGCGCAAGCTTGACAGCAATATGCGGGCACAGGTATGCCTTTTTTATCATAATTTCTTCGTGTATACTAGATCAAATCTGATTCCGTAAATTCTTGTACGATGCCTAGTTGACCCTCTTGAGACCCCAGTAGGTAGAATCAGTAATGGCAAACCCGATCGCTCAGAAATTTGAGATGAAGATCGACAAAAATCTGTTAAAAACAGGGCAAACACTAGTCTCAAACCCTGTTTTGGAAGGAGGATTTTGGATAGACCATTAGGTTATTTTGAGAACTAATTCAAGACAGTCCTAGACAACCTGTAGGGCTTCAATTCCCTTTTTATGGAATCGGATTTCGTCGACTGTGCGTCGAGAAATAGGATTCCGAATTTGACGAAAAATCTGTTTTAGAATATTAAAAATATTGAAAAATTCCTCCGGTACGACGTGTGTCCCGCCAATCCGGGCGACGTGGTCGCGAACCGAAAGCATCGAAAGGTGTGTAACAGCTTCGTGGTCGTGTGGGCTTTGACGGAATTCAAATTGGTCGCGTATGCGGGACAAATTTGATGCGTATCTGTCGAAATTCACCGTATCGGCCTCTGTACAATTTCTCCAATTACTTTGTTCACGCTCATCAGATCGAGACGAAACTTGCGCCAACAGGACCGTATCGTTTTTCTGGTCCTGTATGCCAAGTTTGGTCCAATTCTGAGACAGTTGATTTGGATCGTCGTTTCGCGGGCCCCACGATCCAATTCAACGGACGATTTTGTGCACGGCCCGCCGAAATCCAACTCTGGTCATACGGTTGGATTTGTATCGAAAAAAGGGATCCGTAGACATATAGTTTGACGACTTTAGAGACCGTTGACTCTGGCACGCTTTTCGGTGCAAAGCGGGTCCAACGGCGGACACCATTTTGGTCCGAAATTACCGTTTTGCCCCTGTGTCCAGAATTGGACTTAAGGATAGGTAATCCTAGCTAATTTGACTATTCTGAGATCATTGGTATTGTCTATTTTAGCATCCGAGGACTGTTGTATGAGTTTTGACTGTTGTGGCACACAGAGTGGTTTGGATTATCGGTTTCACCAAATAAAGGACCATAGGCGAGTACAGTTTATTATCTGTATTTCGATATTGATCTTCACTATATTTTATTGATTAGCCATTGATTATGTGATTTTTATATTCTATTATAAATTATTGATTCGGGAATGTGAAGTACCAACGATGTGTGATCTGACCTTAGACAGTGTAGACAGTGTAGACAGTGATTTATTATTGCAAAGTAGACAGTGTAGACAGTGATTTATTATTGCAAAGTAGACAATATAGATAGTGATTTATTATTGCAATTAGACAGTGTAGACAGTGATTTATTATTGTAATTAGACAGTGTAAACAATAATTTATTATTGCAAAGTAGACCATGTTTCTTTATTGCATTATTTGATGTAGACAGTGTAACTTGATATAATGTAGACAGTGTAGACAGTGTCGTGTAATTGTCCTGAGACCGATCACATATCAAAGGTACTTCTACGATTGGGAAGGTATTTTGTTTATTTATTTATTACTGATTTTCCATCTTTACTGTTTATTTTCAAACTCATGAGTGATGTCTAACCTTTATTTTATAGTCATTTTCATTTATTGAAATTGCATTCAGTGAATTGTGCTCGTTCCATTCCTGACTGAAAACCAATATTTTTCAGGTTAGCCGTGGATTTACTTAGCATGGGAGATACGGGGATACTTGTAGCCAGAAGCCTAGAGACTAGCTAGATAGTTGAGTTGTAGTCATTCTATAATTGTACAAGTTTATATTTTCTGCAAATGTAAAACTTGTGATCATTATAAATTAAATTAATTTTGTGAATGAGCATTATTTGTGATTCTGATCTTCATGGCTGTGACAGCGTTCTACCGCCGACACTGCGGCGTAGGCTGGCTTGGACACGTCTCGTATCCATTTTTAAAAAAAATGGGTGTGGGTCGTGACAAGTTTTTGTGGTGGCCCATGCAGGTCTGTTTTCGCAAACCATACGAACTCATGATAGTACTTAAGTTAGTCATACTATTGCGAGCCTGCGACTAGGAAATGCTCATTCACGAATTAGGAATTAATTTAATTTAAGAGAATGACTAGGACTAGGAGTCCCTTATACAAAATTACCGATGGGTAGTCTAGGCCATGCAATATAGATAAGGAATTATTAATTTTTGATAGTTGTCAGATCCCCATAGGTACACTATTACCTCTTGATATGACGATATGATCCAATGTGGATAGGTTATTCACTTGGTGGGACAGGGCTTTATAGAATCAATGATCTAACCCAGATGAATTATGCAAATCCTTCTCTTTGCCGCTTAGATATCATTCTCATATCTTGTCGAATTACCTGTGTAGTTTCTATTTGCCCTAGGAATTATTATTTTGTATAAAATTCTGATTATTGTTATACCCATACGAACCTCAAGTTAGTTTCGATCCAAAGGTTTTCCTCTGTGGTTTGAATACACATGGAATAGATATTAGAATGTCGTATTTCTTTTGTCCTCGGTTATTTCCTCCCTGTTCAATCTTTTATTTTAAAGGGTTGTGAACGATAGGACAAATACTTACGTTTTATTTCATAGCCACTAGTTTGAATCTCTAGAAGCTCATGAATTTTTACAGATATAGCTAAAGGGATGGTAGTTAACTCATAATGGTAGGACAGTAACGCACTATCACATTTATTTGAGTTATGGAGACTATGGATTCACTGCAGCCAGCAGCGCACTAGCGAGGCACGACCCCTAGAGTCGAAATTAGTTTAAGAGAATATAGGTTATAGAATATTGCTAAAACTGTAGCTAGTGGTCCTCTTTTGACCGTAGTCACCCTTGTGTCAATATAAGGTAGAGTATCAGATAGCATATCACATCTGAATCACGAAACCAAGGGTTTACCACGACCAGAGTATACGTGTGGGACATAATCCTCGGCAAAATGATTTCAGACGTGATTACAAATTTAGGATACTATAGAGAATAGGACAATGCCATGTATGTCCCATAAGATCCAAAGCCAATATTAGTGGAAGTTTTGTAAGTTGGGTAGCATGTCTCCCGACCTAGCATTCCGTAGTCCTTGTGACTTATTGACGAGGTAATTGACTGACACTAATAGGTTTACCTGGAATATGGAATTTAGAAGTCCATAACCCATTGGTTGACCAAGGTATTATGAACAAGAAGATAGTAGGATGACCGTATAAGCAAGAACACCAGGTGAAGTTGATTCTCACAAAACTCGAACTACTTGTGCCTTCTTTCAAAAATCGTGTATACTTGTAAATTGACTATTTTGACCAATATCGCTATCACAGCCTAGTTTTGCAAGCTCACTCTATTTTCGAGCTTGATTCAAGACATATGTTTAGTGGGGATGCCTACTAACATATTGTCTAATCAGAATCGATGTATTACGGTCTGATTAACCAAAGTGCACTCGGTTCGCTCTCTCTTTGATCTTTTCTACGTGGATTGAGATATCGAGGTATCTAGGATCTCATCCGCGACTTATTGACAAATCCTTTTGAATTATACGTTCGCCTTTGAATCACGTAATTGTATTCAGTGACATCTTCCTTGAACACTTATTGTTTTTGTCTTTCGCTGATTTGGAAAGACGAAAGCTCATAATTGGTAGAGAGATACAGAGTATCCCCCATGGCTATGATGGTTGTATACACAAGTGTAGTTGCCATCAGCCAGCCATGTGACTAGAACCTTGCTTTGAGTTACTCATTCTCCTCTTGACCCCCAAACTACTATTGGGACTTTCAAGCCATCTGAATTTGAGAATGATTAGGGTTTACCCTTAGTCAAATTGTCAACCTAGGAGACGATATATTCTCAAGAAAGCAAATGTTGCGAGTCTCTAATTATTTGCTTAAAACTTGCTTTAACTAGCAACCCTTAAACCTGAACCTAACCCTTCATCGACCCAAAGCCCATAGTTAGACATGAGATGAGTAGACAAGGGTAAGGACAATCATTTACCATGACTATGGTAGACACTCATCCCGAGATTGGTTATCCCGTCGATAGCTCTTGTATACTATGGACGAGTAGACCATTCTATTTGATCGACCATGTGTCATTGTACACACTCGTTTTCCATTTATTGAGGAACGATCCTTGACTTGACTTATATCTATCGTATCCCGTTACTTCGTGCCTTATTCTTTATTAAACGAGAGTCGAGGTACGATACCCGGACTTTGGAATTCTTCTAACCTTATTAGTCCTAAAACCATGTCCTAGCCTCTAAGGCGGGTAGACTGTAAGCTTTCTAAAATTTTGGGATATACGAGGAATACTGATTGATTAGAATAATTTTATTAGGATGATAATTAGTGCCCCAGGGACTTCCACTTTCCATTTAGATCATTTTTGTAACCGGTTGTGTCATTAATATTCGGAGCACGAGACTAGCTGTTACCTTCCAACAAATTTCATATGCAAGATCTAGACGAGTCCACCTTCATCTAGGTATATCTTGTCCCACTTGAACACGTCCCCTTGTACTCTATTTTTAGGGTATGACTTTCAGGTCAAAAGGACTAGCTATAATCCTTACCATAATACCGGTAAACTTTCCGACTACAACTAGAGAGTCAACCTTGGATCAAACCTTTTGACCCAATATATGGTTGTGATCTACTCGAAGCCCACTACGCACATGTCACTAGAATGCCACGCAAATGTGTCTTCTCGTGCTACTTAAACACAAAAGTCACTGAAGGCACAGTTTTGGGCTTTAAGGACCTAGCTAACCAACCTGACTGGCAACTAGCTCAACCTCTTGGGTGGAAAACTATTCTAGGTTATCCTAACCTAGTAGAAGTAGTATAATCATTGTGATCTAGACCAGTCAATAGAGACTAAAATTCGAGGTTCATCCAACCAACGATTGATGTCCAATCAGGAACCCGTTAAGACCCAGTTAAACCCATCCATACAAACCACCATTTTTGGAATATAAAACCGAACTATTTTGAGATAAGTCCATATACCGATTATGTAGCCTCCACCTCTTAGAAGGTGAAGCCATTCGTAACCCTTATTCTATCTACCTAGAAGATGCGATACGATCTTGTATTGCATTTATATCCCTTGTTTGTGTGTTTAAATAACCACAGGAAAGATCACAATCTTGATTTCTCAAAATTCCATTCTATTATAGAACCTTGTTTAGAATTTCGAGAATGGGACTTCTGTATTACACGGATTACAAGCTCCTCTAAGAAACGAAGGGTTCTTCGATTTAGCAAGTGACTGGACTAGAGTAGCCCACTCTAGCAAATAAGTCAATGGTTCATAGACTTTCTTTCTATCTGCATCATCGGGTACTCTCTACCGCTCTTGGAAATTTATAAATGCTCTCGATTTTTCTTCCCTATCTTCCTGTCCTTCCTGTTTCAGAGTGACGAATGGTCACGCTTAGTAGAATTCAGCAATATTTCTTAGTACTTGTGTAAATTTGTTGCATGTTAGATTTTGGGTTGCTTGATAAATAGGAGATGATTATAGTGGCCATAAGCAGTAGATATCTATTGGTAGAAATTTTAGTAAGTAGTTGGAAGATATCAAAGTTTTAGTGACATGAGATTGAGGGAGTAGTGTGACCAAAGGTGGGTAGAAGTTCTCAGAGTTTCGTAGTTACAAAATGGCTAGGAGGAGGATATAAACTATTTTTGAGGAATAAAAATTCGAGGAGATTAAGGTAATGGTAGATTTCCTCTTTGAATTTAAGGAATAGTTACAAATTAGAATTTTGAGGACAAAATTATTTTAAGGTGGGTAGATTTGTAACCCCTCTTCCCAAAATTCGATAATATATTCTATTTATTTATTTGAATTAAATAGAGATTTTTAGATTTTTAATAAATAATTATTTAGTTAATTATTACGGTAGATGATCTTAGCCATGATGGAGTTTTGGAGTAAAAGGTGACTAGAAATCGTGGCATGGACCGTGCAATGGCGTACTTTGAATAGGGTATTAGCCCTGGTAGGGAAGGCCGAGCCATAGCGATGTCCTAACTAGGAAAACTAGGCCAAGTTGCGACTTAGCCCTTACCGAAGGTTTATTTATTCATTAATTATATTATTGAATTTTAGGGAAATCGGTTATACCATTTAGCCCGGACTGGACCCGAACTGAGCCCAAGCCCATGTAGTCAGGCGGCACGTCCAATGACATTCGAGTAGATAGAATTTGGTATGAGGGTGTTGTATTTCATTTTAATGAATTAATGGATATTTTTAAGTATTCTTAAATAAATATTATAAATATCATTATTGGTGGATATTCGAGAATATTGGTATATAATAGGTCATTGTACTTTTTGTGATTATTAGACTGCATATACTGGTATATATACACCATTATTATTTTGTTAAATTTCGTTATTATTATTATTATTATTATTATTATTATTATTATTATTATTATTATTATTATTATTATTATTATTATATTATTATTATTATATTTATCGACGTTGTTATTATATAATACTATTATTATTGGTTATATTATATTTCTCAAGTAAATGTTATATATACGTATATTCGTATTTATATTTATAGGCCCTACACTAAGAATAAATAATATCGAGATTTGCATTTCTATTAAAAATATATATTTATTAGTTTTAATGGAGATTTATTATATAAGAGTACATTTTTTTTAAGAGTACATATACATATAGATATATATAAATGAATAGTTATATAGGTATAAATGATTAGTTAAAAAAAAGAAAAAAAGGAAAGAGAGTTGCTACTGTAGCTACGCTACAGTAGATTTGTGAACCCGAGCCTGGAAAGAAGCCCAACCCGAGAATCCCGACCTCCTCTCTTATATATACTCGCGAGGGGGGGGAGCTTCCATCGACAAACAGAACACCTAAACCCTAACGACCATTACACAATTCACCACCCCCAGCCCCGACGTGGCACGCCGCCCTGGACCACCGCACGCGGCCACGCGAGGTCGCCGGAGAGCCGCCGGAGGACGGCCGGCCAGGAACACAGCGCACGCGCACAGGCGCAAGCTTGACAGCAATATGCGGGCACAGGTATGCCTTTTCCATCACAATTTCTTCGTGTATACTAGATCAAATCCGATTCCGTAAATTCTTGTACGATGCCTAGTTGACCCTTTTGAGACCCCAGTAGGTAGAATCAGTGATGGCAAACCCGATCGCTCAGAAATTTGAGATGAAGATCGACAAAAATCTGTTAAAAATAGGGCAAAACACTAGTCTCAAACCCTGTTTTGGAAGGAGGATTTTGGATAGACCATTAGGTTATTTCGAGAACTAATTCAAGACAGTCCTAGACAACCTATAGGGCTTCAATTCCCTTTTTGTGGAATCGGATTTCGTCGACTGTGCGTCGAAAAATCGGATTCCGAATTTGACAAAAAATCTGTTTTAGAATATTAAAAATATTAAAAAATTCCTCCGGTACGAGGTGCATCCCGCCAATCCGGGAGACGTGGTCGCGAACCGAAAGCATCGAAAGGTGCGTAACAGCTTCGTGGTCATGTGGGCTTTGACAAAATTCAAATTGGTCGCGTGTGCGCGACGAATTTGATATGTATCCGTCGAAATTTACCGTATCGGCCTCTGTAAAATTTTTCCAATTATTTTGTGTACGCTTATCAGATCGAGACGAAACTTGCGCCAATAGGACCGTATCATTTTTTTGGTCCTGTATGCCAAGTTTGGTCCAATTCTGAGACAGTTGATTTGGATCGCCGTTTCGCGGGCCCCACGATCCAGTTCAACGGACGATTTTGTGCACGGCCCGCCGGAATCCAACTCTGGACATACGGTTGGATTCATATCAAAAAATAGAATCCGTAGACATGTAGTTTGATGACTTTAGAGACCGTTGACTCTGGCACGCTTTTCGGTGCAAAGCGGGTCCAACGGCAGACACCGTTTTGGCCGAAATTACCGTTTTGCCCCTGTATCCAGAATTGGACTTAAGGACAGGCAATCCTAGCTAATTTGACTATTCTGAGATCATTGGTATTGTCTATTTTAGCATCTAGGGACTGTTGTACAAGTTTTGACTGTTGTGGCACACTGAGTGGTTTGGATTATCGGTTTCACCAAACAAAGGACCACAAGCGAGTACAGTTTGTTGTCTGTATTTCGATATTGATCTTCACTATACTTCATTGATTAGCCATTGATTATGTGATTTTTATATTCTATTATAAATTGTTGAGTCGGAAATGTGAAGTACCAACGATGTGTGATCTGACCTTAGACAGTGTAGACAGTGATTTATTATTGCAAAGTAGACAGTGTAGACAGTAATTTATTAATGCAAAGTAGACAGTGTAGACAGTGATTTATTATTACAATTAGACAGTGTAGACAGTGATTTATTATTGCAATTAGACAGTGTAAACAATGATTTATTATTGCAAAGTAGACCATGTTTCTTTATTGCATTATTTGATGTAGACAGTGTAACTTGATACAATGTAGACAGTGTAACTTTAGACAGTGTAGATAGTGTAGACAAAATAAAAGAGATGTAATAACATAAAATTATGGCATATCACAATCTATCATGTCAAGGATACATTTGTCATGGCGACATATGTATATATAATGTTTAAAACTGGAGCATGTACGTGATCGTCAACAGGTGTATAATGTACTGTGGCACATGTAAATAAAATGTACTTTCGTACAAGTGAAAAGGCGATAGATGTACATACGCACAAATACAGCTGGATAAGTGCCTACGGCAAGGTTTGCATATAGAATACGACCTTGCTCAAATTCGGTAGAAGGGGGCATGATCACGTACTCAGCTAGCAGTTTTCCTATAACCCAGATTACAACATGTGAGTGATACTGAAAGCAGTATAAAATATGGTGGGTACTGAGAGCAGTATAAAGCATGTGAAGATATGACTTGCAGTTTAAGAAACAGTATTTTAACATGATTCATTTACAGTTCATTATCATATGCAGTAAATAAAGTTTATAGGGGTACTTGCCTCGAGCAAAGCAAGGATAAGAATATATAGCTATAGATATCCGGTGTCCTGTCAAAATGATATACAATCTCAGTTCTAAGCTATGTTCAGGATTTACACTAGTAGTGTGACACGGCTCCTAATTGGACACTAGCTAATTGATGCTATAGAAGTACAAAGTGGGGTGTTACAACATCTAGACCAACACTTAAGTATGTCTACACTAAGGTAGGGCAAGGTCCCAATACTAAATTACCCCAAAAGCACAAATCAACACACAAGACAATATTACTATTAATAATTCAGACTGTACACTATGTTCCAATAATTATTAAAATATTTATAAAGCTCCAATAAATATGAAATAAAATAATACTGTTATCCTTGTTAATTATAGTAATTTATTATAATTTTTTGTGATTTATGAACTACTGTAGATATTTACTAAAAATCAGTTTACATATATGATTTGGAAATGAGTTCTGTTTTCCTATGCTTAGACAGTGGCAAGTATGTAATTTAAATTCTGAAAAAATTATATTAAATTAGATAAATTAACATAGTATTTAATTAAAAACTTTCCAAAATTTTACAATATTTAAAAGCTGTTTAAAAATTCAAATACAGTAAAGTATAGATTCTGAAAAATAAATAATAATTAATTATTTAGTATATTTTGTCCACGTATACGAAATTGAACCGAAGTCCAGATACGGGACCCAAGGCCATGAATCAAGTCCGATATGACTCGTCCAAACTTTAAATATTTTTAAACTCATTTGGGTCCATGAAACCCACGCTAGGTTTGGTCTCAAATGACCACAATTAATAAAATACGTAAAAATACGAATTGAAATACATAGGCATAATAAATGCATAATTAATAAATTAAATTACGAAATTGAAGGCATAAATATTACAGTATAGGCACTGTATTTATAGAATACATATTACAGTATAGGTACTGTATTTATTTATATATTACAGTATAGGTACTGTATTTTTATTGACATAATTGAATGCTGAATTTAAAAGACATAAAATTAAATGACGTGAATTTAAATGACAAAAATTTAAATATATACATGTAGTATGATATACATTTTCTTATATATAAAAAAATCACAAAAGAAAATCAAGGCATAAGAATACTATATTTATATCTTAAATATTCTTCTTATATATATATATATATATATATATATATATATATATATATATATATATATAATATATATAAATAACAGTAAATATTTATATAATAATTAATATAAAAAGAAGTGCAATATTTATACAGTATTAATACAGCAGGTTTATATTGTTGTAAAGTAGAGAGTGTAAGATAGAAGATGTAGAAATGTATTTCTTACTTGTGTTCATTCAACTAAAGAATAACCCATTTATAGGCTTACAAGTACTACCAAGGGATATAGGTTAGGAAACCCAAAGGCCATAGGTTATGGAAACCAAGGGCCATGAGTTACATGAGTTATAGAATACAAATAGACATTGGACAATCCACCATATTTACAACACTCCCCCTTGGATGTCCAATATTTATAGAATATGCCTAGTTAAAACCTTGCCAAGAAAAACCCAATGGGATAAAGACTTGGCCGAAGAAAAAAGAGTACATATTATACAAAATAGTAAGCGTGATAAACTGCCTCG
This sequence comes from Iris pallida, assembly GCA_029216955.1. NCBI lineage: Eukaryota > Viridiplantae > Streptophyta > Magnoliopsida > Asparagales > Iridaceae > Iris > Iris pallida. Next base: position 10,922,487 of record JANAVB010016800.1, on the reverse strand, counting down.
TTAAAACCTTGCCAAGAAAAACCCAGTGGAATAAAAACTTGGACGAAGAAAAAAGAGTACAGTGTGAAATATTAGTGATCACGCTCCCCCTGATGCTGACAAGAGTTCCTTTAGCTGACGCATCCTAATATTCTGAATCATCTTTCTGAATATTGTGGTTGGCAATACTTTAGTGAATAAATCTGCAAAATTATTACTCGATTGGATCTGCCGAACATCAATGTCACCATTCTTCTGTAGCTCATGAGTGTAGAAAAATTTAGGTGATATATGCTTCGTTCTGTCACCTTTGATGTAGCCATTTCTAATTTGTATAATACAAGCAGCATTATCTTCATACAATACCGTCGGAGTATCTTTTGCTGAAGGTAACCCACATGATTCTCGGATATGATGAACCATTGTTCTCAACCATATGCACTCTCGACTTGCTTCATGCAGTGCCAGAATTTATGAGTGATCAGAAGAAGTAGCTACTAATGTTTGCTTCACCGAACGTCAAGATATTGTAGCACTGCCACAAGTAAATACATATCCACTCTGAGATCTTCCTTTATGTGGGTCAGATAGATAACCAGCATCAGCATAACCCACAATTTGTAATTCTAAATTTTTTGAGTAAAACAAGCCCATGTCGGTTGTTCCACGAAGATAACGTAATATGTGTGTAATATCATTCCAATGTCATTTTGTTGGTGTCGAGCTATATCTTGCCAGTAAGTTTACTGAAAATGCTATATCAAGTCTTGTACAATTTGCAAGATACATCAAAGCTCCAATAGCACTAAGATATGGTACTTCTGGACCTAATAATTCTTCATTATCCTCTCGAGGACGGAATGAATCTTTTTTTACATCTAACGATCTAACAACCATGGGGCTACTCAGTGAATGAGCTTTATCCATATAAAATTTTTTAGAATCTTTTTTGCATAGGTAGATTGATGAATAAAAATTTTATTTGATAAATGCTCAATCTGCAGGCCGAGACAAAATTTTGTCTTCCCAAGATTTTTCATCTCAAATTCTTTCATCAGATAATAAGTGGTTTCGGTGAGCTCTTCGGGAGTTCCTACAAGATTTAAGTCATCAACATATACCGCAATAATTGAGAATCCATTTTTAGATCTTTTGAGAAAAATACATGGACAAATTGGATTATTTATATATCCTTCTCTAACACGGTATTCGCTAAGACGGTTATACCACGTTCTTCCAGATTGTTTTAATCTGTATAGGGATCGTTGTAATTTGATTGAGTATAACCCATTATAACTTTTGTTATTTGCTTCAGGCAATTTGAATCCTTCTGGAATTTTCATATAAATGACATTATCCAATGACCCATATAAATATGCGGTAACAACATCCCTAAGCCACATATCAAGTTTTTTTTTACTGTTAAACTGATCAAGTATCGTAATGTGATCATGTCGATCACAGGGGAATATGTTTCATCATAATCGATTCCAGGTCTCTGTGAAAACCTTGTGCAACAAGTCGTGCCTTATATCTCACAATTTCATTTTTCTCATTGCGCTTTCGTACAAATACCTATTTGTATCCAATAGGTTTCATACCTTCAGGAGTTTGAACTACTGGCCCAAGTACTTTGCGATTTTCTAAGGATTTTAATTCAGCTTATATCACATCTTTCCATTTTGGCCAATCATTTCTATGTCGACATTGTTCAATGGATTTTGGTTCAGGATTCTTATTTACTATATCAAGTGCGACACTATAAGCAAAAATATTATCTATAGTAATTTTTTTCTATCCCAGCTTTTCCTTGTACTCATATAATTTAAAGAGATTTCTTCTAAAATTTGTTCATTGTCATGTGTCTCTTCAGGAGCTAGTTTAGACTGATCAGTCAAATTTTCTATAGTGCTTTCATGTTTCTTTTCTGGAGTAATTACTTGTACCCTTTTCTTTCGAAGGTTCTTATCTTTAGCGCCAACAGGGCGTCCACGTTTCATGCACGATTTTAGTGTGTCATCATGTTGTCCTTCAGGGATATCAATCTGTATTGGTACATTTATAGCCGGTACATGAGATTTTGTCACTTTTTTAATATCAGTGAATGCATCTGGCAATTGATTTACAATATTTTACAAATGAATGATCCTTTTTACTTCTTGCTCACATCTACTTGTGCGTGGATAAATAAAAGATGGTAAATTCTATGTAATTTTACGCCATTCTACAGGAAATGATATTTTATCTCCCCCTACGGCGGGAAAACAGATTCATCAAAATGGTAATCAGCAAACCTTGCCTTAAATAAATCGCCCGTCAGAGGCTCAATATATTTTATTATAGACAAAAAATCAAAACCAACATAAATTCCAAGACGTCTTTGTGGTCCCATCTTTGTTTGTTTAGGTGGATAAATAGGGACATAAACAGCAGAACCAAAAACTTTTAAGTTTGAAATATCAGGCTGCTGGCCAGAAACAAGTTGCAATGGTGAATAATGATGAAATAAACTTGGTCGAATACGGACCAATGCAGCTGCATGTAATATTGTATGTCCCCACAGAGAAGTGGGTAAACTTGACCTTAGAAGTAACGGTCTGGCAATCAATTGCAACCTTTTAATAAAAGACTCTGCAAGTCCATTTTGAGTATGCACATGTGCAACTGAATGTTCGACATTAATGCCCATTGACATGCAATAATCATCAAATGCTTGAGATGTATATTCACCGACATTGTCAAGACGGATAGTCTTGATGGAGTAATCTGGGAATTGAGCCTTTAGTCTTACAATCTGAGCAAGAAGTTTAGCAAAAGCAACGGTTCGTGTTGACAGTAGACTTACATGTGACCATCTAGATGATGCATCTATCAAGACCATAAAATAATGAAATGGCCCACAAGGTGGGTCAATAGGTCCACAAATATCCCCTTGTATTCTTTGTAAAAACATAGGGGACTCAAGATTAACTTTCATTGGAGATGGTCTTATAATTAATTTTCCTTGTGAGCATGCAGCACACACACAATCACGAGGTAAAAGAATCTTTTGGTTCTTTAGAGGATGCCCACTTGTAGTGTTAGATTCTGTGGCACTTATGTTTGCATAATACAATCTCTGAGAGCTTTTCTTTTACGTGCTTCTGGCATGAATTACTGGATGTAATACATAGATATTCCATATTCCCCTCATTCATAGTCTCGATATGGAAACCATTTAGACGTATGTCTTTGAAGCTTAACAAAATTTTTTGACTTGCTAGAATATAAAGCCTCTTTCACCAAAATATTTGTTCCACCCGGTAATATAATATTCGCTCTTCCGGAGCCTTCAATCAGTTTTGTAGTACCAGAAATTGTACTAATATTTGCTTTTGCCAATTTTAAGTTCGTGAAGTACTTTCGATCTTGAAGAGTTGTGTGCGTTGATCCACTGTCAACCAGACATATATCTCCACCGTTGGAGTTGTTTACTGCGTCTATATTTTTCATATTTCTATAAATTAAAAAAAATGAAGTAAAAAACATTATGAAACTTAATTTATTAATTCGACATTATAATAGCAAAGACTTAGAAACATGATAATACAAGCATTGAACTAAAAGTTAAACTTAGGAAAATAAAGTTCAAATAGTCTAAATTTCAACACAATTATTTAGTTCTTTCTATTTACATCATTAGCATCATCATCCCAAAACTTAATCCCATTGATTCCTTCATTTGGCTCGTTTAAGAAATTATCAACATCCAGATGAGTAAATTCCATTAGATCATTTTCATCTTCATTCATTTTACTGAAATCTGCAAGATTGATTTCTCTCTTTTCCTTTACCCTTGATAGATGCTTGGTAAAGGTCAATTAGGTGCTTTGGTGTACGACAGGTACGAGACCAATGCCCTTTTGCTCCACACCTATAGCAAGCCTCTTCATAATTCTTCGGAGACACTACTTTCATACCCTTTCCCTTATCTTGTTTTCTGCCATTTTTGTTCCACTTCAAGTGGTATGGCACAACCTTCTTGTTGAAGGCATGATAATTAGGACCACCATGATCTTGATTTTTACCATGACTATAACCACGACCATGACCACGACCACGACCGCAACCATGACCGCGATCGCGACCATGTCCTTGTCTATAGCTATTTGCATTCGCTTCAGGGAATAGCTGTGATCCAGTAGGGTGGGAGTTATGATTTTTCTTTCTTAAAGAGTTTGTGGTTCTCAGTGCTTTCCAAAACATATAATACACCAGAACTTAAAATTTTTAATATATAAACTATAACCACTTGAAACTTAGTTAAAAAAACAAATTTGTTAAATAAACTTTTCTTAAATCATCTACTTCATTATTCAAATAATAGAGTAACAAGAGTTCAAATCAAAGTCTACAAACAGAAATAATTTAGTTGGTGACAAGAATAGATCCATAAGTTAAGGCAATAAATCAAAAAGCAAACAACCTACTTTACGAGTCATAAGCTTGTTCTCCTTGTGTGACAAGTATTAGTATGACAAGAGTAAAATATATTTACTAAAATCAAACTATTCCAACCACTTGATGCATCATTGTTACCAAAAAAAATAGTAAGTCTGAACCATAGTAAAATGAAATACAGTATACTTAATTTAAAAAAATTAAATCAAAAGAATGATGGAAGTTGGACTTATTATTTGGACTTACCTTTTTTTTCTAGAGCAAACTCGTTCTGATAACGTGTTATAAAGTAGAGAGTATAAGATAGAAGATGTAGAAATGTATTTTTTACTTGTGTTCATTCAACTAAATAATAGCCCATTTATAGGCTTACAAGTAATACCAATGGACATAGGTTAGGAAATCCAAAGGCCATAGGTTATGGAAACCAAGGGCCATGAGTTACATGAGTTATAGAATACAAATGGGCATTGGACAATCCACCATATTTACAACATATATAAGTATTTATACAATACATATATAACATAGATATATGTACACATATACATATATACAAATACAAACATACAAAAAAAATACAAGAAAGCACAGACTAAGGGGATCGAACACCAGACCTCAAAAAAGGAGGTTGCAAACAGCTCGGCCTAACCAGTAGGCCTATGAGGCCCGTTGGTAAAGGATTAGGCATTATATATATATATATATATATATATATATATATATATATATATATATATAATGGGTTGGGTTCTGACCCGATCCCGACCCGTTAAGGATCACCTTCTTCGTGTCCTGTGCACCCGGACACTTGGGGAAAAAAATGTCCCAGCCGTGTCCAAGGGGGTTTTCACACGATTTCTCGTGTCTGAACCTATCATCGAGTTCGTCATATCGTTCTCGATACACTGGAATGGGTTTCGTGTCCTATTGACACAAACTCGTGTCGTGTCCGAAACTCTAGATCTAGGGTTTGTAATTTCTCGACACGGGGTGGTCGAGAGGGGTCGAGGCTAACGTCAAACGGTCTGTCTCGATGAGACGAACACGTCCATGGTCATGGGTCGGTAATTAACGCATAAATGAAGAGAGAATGGGATTACCTATGGTTGGCTGCAGCTTGGTCGATGCTGCAGTGGTCGGCGGCGGGCTTGGTCGGCGGCGTTGCGTCCAGCACGTCGACCACGACTCGTCGATGGTTTCGACGGTTGATGACGGGGTCAGGGTGTGGAGAACGGGGTCGCCGGAGAAGTTTGTCGGTGGCGAGCTTCCGTCGTGAACAGCACAGGAACGTGGATGATTTTTAAAATAATTATTTTTGGGATAAGAGTACCAATAATTAAAATGATTAGAAATTCTAGGTTTTTCTTTTTGGGAAAGAGTGATATTTATAGAAAAACATTATTAGGGAAAACTGACCTAAGAAACTTACTATTCCAGCCCTGTCTATAGAAATTACAAGTTTGTTATGACTACGGGAAATACTGCAATTACTTTAGCATTATCAAAAATCAAAGAAAATTCAAACGGTGTCCAAACGAGCCCAAATAAATTGCAAAAAAATCCTAAAATTAATTAAAAAAATAATTAGAACATTTTAGAACTAATTTGGGACAATTTTCGAATTATTTTTTATTTAATGATTTTTTTGGAAAAATAGGGGTTACAAGACTGTGCAGAAAGTTTGGCTCATTCGCGAAAGATTAAAGACTGCGCATAGTCGACAGAAAAGTTATGCGGATGTCCATCGTCGACCCCTCGAGTTTCTAGAAGGTGATCATGTATTTCTTAAAGTGTCGCCCATGCGAGGAGTTACCCGATTTGGTGCAAAGGGAAAGCTGAGTCCAAGATTTGTTGGGTCGTTCGAAATACTCCAGTGAGTCGCCCCAATAGCCTATCAATTGCCCTACCGCCAGTGCTAGCCGATGTGCACGATGTCCTCTACGTCTCTTAGTTGCGGAAGTACGTGTACGATCCAAGCCACATTATAGATTTTGGTCAGCTAGAGCTGAAGTCCGACTTATCGTACGTTGAAGTGCCAGTCCAAATCTTAGAGTGCAAGGATAAACTGCTTCGAAATCGAGCGATCCCTCTCGTCCGTGTGCTCTGGAACAATCATTCGGTCGAAGAATCGACCTGGGAGCTTGAATCGGAGATGAAGGAGAAATTTTCTTCATCATTCTTGTAGAGGTAGGTTCTATTCTTAAGTTTTGAGAAAAATACTTTTTCTTAGTTGGTTGGGGTGTAGTGTCCCGTCCCTACATCGTTCTCCGTTTTCGTCCACGGGGTGCACGAGAAAGGAACATTGTCGCTACCGATTCAGTAGTGACTGATAGATCGGGATCGTTGAATCGGTCGAACGGAAACAATTGAATTAAGATCCTTTTCTCGTTGTGGAAAGACTTTTTCAGAATCAAGTCCCATATTCAGCGGGTTGTGCCTCGAGGATTAGCTCTGCGGCTGAGTCGAAAAAGACCTCTCGTTGCTCTGCTTTTCATGTCGCATTTGCTTTGGCTTTGGGTTTGGTTTTTGTGAATGTGTTTTCGTGAATATTTTTGATGGTTTACATGGCTTGCATTTTCGAACTTTGCATTCGTATCGAACTTCTTGAATAGCACATTATTCTAATCAGTTGCTTATGCAATTGCAGGTGATCGAGTAGGCGATGTCTAAGTGCAGCCAACCAGTCCCTCGCCGAAAGCAAAGACTAAGTTGAGTGGCTGACCTTCTTCACCTCGACCTTTGTTTCAAATTAAGAACTCGGATAACTATATCAATTTAGAGTAATTTAATCTGAAAATATAAGTTTCACACCAAAAAGAGAAAGTTTAAGGTTCTAGAAAAGAGAGACGATTATTTTATGATCTGCAAAATAGTTTTGGCATCGAACTGCTATAACGAATGTTGCAACGATAAGGCAGCACACGCTAAAAATTGGCTAACTCTCAAAGATTTTATAGACCATACTTGAAAAGTTAATTTTAGACTAGCACGGTCATGGACAACTTGTGCACAAGGTTTCACTTTCTCGAACGGCAACCCAGGGCCACGGGACCATTTCGGCCTAGGAGGAATGCAAGATAGTTGTGTTGGATGCTAGCATGGGTCATTCGGGACTTTCAGCGGGGGCTAGCTATCCGTATTGAAAGGGGCACCGTCTCGACCAGGCTATATGTCTAGGCTGGCTTGAATTGCTAGTGACCCACACTTGCACATAAATTATAAGCCTCGATATAAATCTGACAAGGAAGGACATTGTAAGTTATGCCACAACGACAAGCTCGGTCGTAGGTAAGATTTATCCTAATATGCTATGTATCTATCGAATGCTTGCCTCTTAACATGTTAACATATAAATCGGTTAGGATGATTAGAAAGATCACCAAATAACTAACATGATTTATAAAACTGCTTGAACAAATGAGAGCATGGATTTTAATCAGCCACTCGCCAGTACATGTGATCATACTGACCCTCGCTCTCTACAGGTGGTACAAATCAGGAGGGACGCGCCAACTGAGCAAGGCGACGTTAGTGCTTTTGAAGCTTCGACCGCATGTCGAAGACCCCTGTCGCTCAACTTTTGAAAACTCTCTACAAGTCCAAAGAATATGTCTCGGCATCCCTCCAATCCAGGTGGCTGGAATACTTTTGTTGTAAATGAGGGATGTATGTATAGAACGGCTATCTCATCGGCACTCCTTTTGTAATCAAGTCATGTTATGAGCCCGCGAGGCACAATTATAATAGAGACTATAAATAATGTCTATTATCAATAAAATAGAAAGTTTCTCTGTCTTAATGTGTTATTCAATTTGTCTGCGCTCTTTCTCTTAGATGTTGTGTTTCGAATTACCTTATGACTATGCCATGTGCAATCGCAACCTAGGTTCGCATGGCATCACGTCCGGGGGACGACTATCGATTCTACGGAATCGGGACGTGACATGCATAGTACTCAGAAACCAACATGGCCTTACCCAAGGGACATACAATTCTATCCCTGTAGAAGCATGGAAAATATCAGAATGATGCTCCATGCGGCACGGAACAGGAGAACTCCATGCGGCTCATACAGGGGCAGTCCCATGCGGTTCGGAGAGACTCTCAGTCTCATGCGGCTCGGAGCAGGAGAATCCATGCGGCTTACATAGGGACAGTCCCATACGACTCAAAGAGTCTCCCAGCCTCATGCGGCTCGGAAGTATATGCGGCTCACAAATGACCAACTGAGAGATGCGGCTCGATCAACACCACGTGTCCCCGTGGGATCCCTTCACACAGCTGGCCATCAAGTAATCGCCTTATTTAATGCTCTGATTTGACAGCTGACGGCTTTGGCATAAAGTGCCATGATGGTCCTGTCATAATGACAAGCTCTTCGGGAACAAGAGAAAATCTCTGACACAATCCAAGATTGCCACGTGGCTATTCCTATGCGGCCCAATTGAAGAACAGCTTCATGCGGCTGGCAGGAATCATCTTCCTGGGCTCATCAAGAAGCCATCCCATGCGGCTCGCAAGTACTATACCTATGCGGCTCACTAAAACGCTGTCTCATACGGTTCATGGATATCATACGGCTCTGGCAGGGTCCACCATTAAGACACGTGGCAGAGATTCAATTGCCCCCATGACTTGACAGCTGGTAGCAGGGTAATTATGGGACCCGTGGTTTTAAATCAATCAGAGATTTACCGGATCCCAATAACCATAGTTAACGTTATCCTCATAATTAATAAGATCAGGGTATATCACTCGTAATCAAGCCAATAGGACACGTGGTGAGAGATCCGAGCTTGACACAACCAATCATGAAGATTTAAAGCAATCAGCATTAATCATTCACAGGATTCAATACTATCCACATTTATGGCCCAAATCCTTCACGCCTAAGACTAATGATCCAGATTGATTAAACATCAGGCCGCCGCCGCTTTGAGAATAGGTAATCATCCAAACCCTAATGATGCCCTCACTCCTATAAATAAGCAAAGTGCCATTCCCTTGAGAGAGAATACAGAGAGACTCCCCCAATAATCAGAGAGAAAATACACAGAGAGAGAGAGAAGCCAGAAGAGTAACAGAGGGAGAGCAAGAAGAGCATTTCTTCATCAACGCCAACCATCTCGTCACAGGAGCCAAGGCTGCATACCGATCGTCCAAGGAGTAAGGCAGGGCTGCCGTCGCCTTCCCGAGCCTCTATCGTCACCCCCCAGAATCTAAAATAAATAATTGTACTTAGACTGTTGTACCTAGGTTTTCGTCCCTAGGCTTTCTTTGTACAAGCGAGTTTGTAACGTGAAGTAAAAGTCCGGTCCTCCGATAATTGTTCTGTTCTTTTATATTTTATGGCAAACACGATGGCGACTCTGCTGGGGACAAACTTCTCCACGGCTGAGGAGTTGGTGACGCAGTCAGATGCAGCCAAACTTGGCTCCACGTAACAAAAGATGGTCGTTCGCTTCGACCAACAGGCGTTTGAAGAGATGCTCTCCGAAGGAAGCGCTGGCCCGATCCAGAAGCGCACCCGTACGAAGAAGGCTCGCAAAGAGTGGAGGCCAAAATCATTTGCTCCTCCCCAAGCCCTCGACGGGATTTCCTCTGTTGCTCAAGACGGCGAGAAGGACTCTTCTGCGGCCCTACTTCAGACCGTAGACAACTCTGCTATCCCCAAGTCCGGCAGAAGAAAACACTATGATGCTGGACTGGCAGGGGCAGAGAGAAACTCTATGCGATCCGAGCCGCATAAGGATATTAGCCGCAGGGAGAAAGCTCATGCGGCTGCATCCGCCAGCCGCATGAAGAAAACTCATGCGGCTACATCTGTCAGCCGCATAGTTTTTGCGGCTACAGTTGCCAACCGCATGGATGAGACTCATGCGGTCACTGAAGTCAACCGCTTGCGGAAAACCCATGCGGCCACAGTTGCCAATCGCATGCGGCCAGCCTGTACGGTCGTGACTCCCAGTCGCACAAGAACAACTCATCCGACAGTAGAAGATAACCGCATGCAGACAGCCTGCACGGTTTCCAATCCTAGCTGCATGGCGTCCGTTCCATGCTCTTCTCGATCAGTCTTCGACCGCCTCTCGTACGGCCCTGACCCTGATAGTTCTCTGGATGATAAGCCAGACTCTGTGGTATTCAACTTAGACTCTTCCTATTACGCACCCGCAAGTGCTAAAAAGAAGAAGTCTAGGGCAGCGCGGGCTCATCAAGCCCAGTCGGCTGCCCTAACCTCTGACTATCAGGGCGTCCCGAAGACTATCATACGGGCCTCTGATGGAAAGTTGTATAGAACCGCTCGAGTCCAGTCCCCGGCGGCAAAAGGACAAAGTGGTTCCTCTGACCTGCGTAAGGCGATCCTCCACAAGCGCAAGGAAAGAAAAGGGGTTTCGGTGTGCAAAGAGTCCCCGCGTGGACGTCACTGCACCCAAATCATCGTCAACTGCTGTTGCAACAACGCGGCAGCGACGGAAGACCGGCCATCAGTCTTCCAAAGACTACAGCATCCGAGCTCAGAGGATGAGGCACCTCATGTTGTCTCCTGTAATTCCACTCAGAAAGTCCCCGCCAAGGGGAGAGGGAAGACGACAAGCATCTCCAGCCCCAAGATATCAACCACTACAGCTAAAAAACTGCCGTCTAAACGGTTGTCCTCCACCGGAGTATTCCAACACACCCGTTCAAATACAAAATCCGTTGCAATGGGAGATTCATCATCCACATCGCTGGGGGTCGTGGGAACTGGGGGTAGCACTCCTCCGAACATCTACAATAATCCGATATTTCAAGGAGACGAGCCCGGGGAAACAACTCTCCCATCAGGTACAACAGACGCCGATATCTCCGAGGACATCCATGACTCTCAAGATGAAGTAAGCTCTGAGGCTGGGGGTACTGTTCCCTCCGAGTCTGAACCAGAAGAGAATATTCCCACAGATCCCGATGACTTTTTGGTACATGGGTATGACTCGGAGGATACATCCCCCACCGTCCCTTCCGTTTCTCATCATACAAGGACGGTGTTCATGACAGACAGCAATCAAAGTGGTTCCAGTGATCGCCAGCGCATCGACAATCTCGAAGCCATATTACTTGCTTTGGTTAAGTCTGTAGATGAGATTAAAGCAGCCCTTCTAACTCTGCAAGGAGGGACGTCTGGCCAAACAAGCGCGGGTCCCGCGGTCAATGCGGACTCGAATTCGGTGGCACCGAATCCGGGCACCAATCCTCCCGAAATAACAGCCCCTACCGCGACAGATGAGGCCCGAGAAGTAAGAAGAGAGGTTCAAAATCTCCGAGCCATGTTCCATGCCCGGAAAAACGCTCAAGACCTCAGAATTCGGCAACCATACCCTGCTAAATGGAGGGATATTCCATTCCCACCAAGATATAAGCCGTTCAATATTAACCCGTATGATGGCAAGACCTCAGCAAGTCGGTACATCACTTACTTCGAGGTCACCACCGACCATCTGCCCCATGATGATGCTATCCTCACGCGATTATTCATTGGGGCATTGGAAGGAGTCGCCTTCGACCGGTATCGCAATCTGCCAGACAACTGCATCTACTCCTTCGCCGGCTTCAAGCGCATGTTCTTGGAGAGATTCTACGAAGTAGGGCAGGATGTCACCATGTCCACCCTCATGGACGTCGTCCAAGGGGAGAAGGAGCTGATAAGGAACTACATCGAGTGGTTCCACTAAACCGCCATGAAGCTGCCCTCCGGAAATCCAGATTCCTCTTTAATTGAAATTTGCCAAAAGAGACTGCTTCTAACGATCAGTCTCTGGATGGGCGAAAGTCAATTCAAAGATTGGAAGACGTTCATCATCAGCGCCACGAGCGCCGAAGAACGATTGAAGAAGGCCCGCCAACTAGGATTGCACATCTCGAAAGAAAAAAATAAGGGCAAGCGTCCCAACAACGATAATGGGGGTAGCCCCTCCAACAATCGGGACAGCAAGGGAAAGCAGGCTATGGTGGCCGATACAGCACAAAAGCCTAAGCCGAAGCCAGCAGACAAACAATGGCCGCAAATCACTTACTCCTTCGAAGACGGTCACGTCAAGCCAATCTTGGACATGCTCATACAAGGGGACAGGATTTAGCTTCCTCCACCATGACGGGAACCGCGACCGACAGAGATGGAGAATCCAAAGTACTACCATTATCATCGCTATGTCCATCATGCTACATACGATTGCTACCAGCTGAAACGGTACATACAAAACCTCATCGATTCGAACGCTTTGGCCATCGATTTTGAAGAAGTAACCGTGGCGCCAATATGGTGTCCGTACAATTCGGCCGCTTCCCTCTAACGGAGACTCAAGACGGGGTGGTCCCCGTCCCTCTAGCAACAATGGAGATTACCAATCTTCCACCTCCCCGAGATCAGGCTGCCGGTCTAGTACCCCTCACCACATCACGAGGGGAGGTCATGTAGATCCATCCAGACTTGGTATCAGAAGTGACTCGGCCCACACCATCTTCCACCGACAAAAAAAAAAGTGGAAAAGTCAGGACCTGCCACACAATCTCGGCAGACAACGAGGAAGCTACAGCCATTGTCACGCGGTCCGGAGCACAATCCCAACCTGTGGTTGACAATCCAGCTGAAAATCATCAACCCACTACAACTGATGCTCCGGGACAGGCTCAGCCTTCGACGACCGACAAGCCTAGGCCAAGGGAGACTCGCTTCGACAAATCCCTCCGAAAAGAGGCAGCCCAAGGGCTAGAGAGGCCCTACAATTTTGACATCTTAGCACAATTGGCTAACACACCGGCCAAGTTGTCACTGTACGAACTCCTAAGGCTCTCCAAGGACGTTTGTATTACATTAAGCGAAGCACTCCAAAATGCCGATGTCTATCTGGCTCAATCCAACCTCACCGGGGAGGACTCACCCGTGGATCTCCAAGACAGTGCCTGCATGGGAGCAATGCCCAACATCGTCTTCACTCCGCAGGACATGCTCATCAAAACCAACCTACACGATCGTCCGCTATACTACACGGGATACATCGGCGACGTGAAGGTGGATCGGATGCACATAGATCCTGGCTCTTCCATAAGCATCATCCCGAAGGGTCTGCTACATCATCTTCGCATCCCAATGCATCGCCTGACGCCTACAAGCACCGCCATTAGCGGTTTCAATTCGGACAGGAGCTACTTTATTGGGAAGATTCGTCTGAAGTGTCAAATTGGCGACCTCCAATCCGAAGTCACCTGCTACGTCATAGATGCAGACACTTCTTACAACATCCTCTTGGGGCACCCATGGATACACGATTATATGATTGTACCTTCCAAGCTACACCAGTACTTCAAATATGTCGACAAATACGGCTTCGTAAAGACGGAATTTGCTGACATCGATCCCTTCAAAGGGGTCGAATCTTACTACTCGGACTCCTGCCTATACGAAAAGTCGAAGAGGCACCTTGATGAAGGAAATGAACAAGCTAATACCGAGACGGCCACAGGATCAGAAGAGCCTCTGACGATCCATCTCCAAGCTCGCAAATCGGGAAGGTCCGCACCCCTTACTGCCACTCTGCGGAAAGACGCGATCAGCCTCTCGGCACGGGAAGAGCAGATGATAATCCGGCTGCCAAGGTCCGACCAATTGCCAAGACCCACAACGGAGCCACTGACAATCAGGCTGCCGAGAGCCGGCCAGCCGCAAACGGAGAAGCCCAATCCCTCCGACAAGTCGATGACGATACGCCTTTCCAAGAAGGGTCGTCACCCCGATGCAAAGTCTGGGGCTTCTAGCGAGCCAACAACTCCCCACCCAGCATCAACTACCAAACTGGGGGTCGTTAGTTTGCCAACAACTCCCCGCTCGGCTCCACCAACAGAACCCCTGATGATCAAGTTGCCCAAATCATCCTCTCAGTCTGCATTTACACAGGGGGTGGCTGAAGAAGAGTTGGAGCTGGCCAAGTATGTGGCTGCTTACACTGAGACTTGCTCATGTCGTCCATCAATGGCAACTTCCTGAAGAAGTATTACACCCAAAAAAAATCCCTGATGATTGAGTTATGTACCCCCGGTACCGCTGAACTCACATTCCGCCTCCAAATTTCCTAGATTGGTGAGTTATGTACCCCCCCCCGGTACCGCTGAACTCACATCCACTCCAGATTATCTAGTCATGTACCCGCTGGTACCACTGAACTCACATCCACATTCTTTCCAGATCATCGAGTCATGTACATGCTGGTACCGCTGAACTCATATCCACAACATTCTAGATTTTCGAGTCATGTACCCTCTCGTAGCGCTGAACTCACCTCCTCCTTCCACAAAAATCCCAAACTACCAAGTCATATACCCGCTGGTACCTCTGAACTTACACTTTGATCACAAAATTTATGGATTATCGAGTTATGTACCCGCTGGTACCCCTGAACTTACATCCCGGTCACTCTTTTAGGGAGAACGTTATGTATAAACATACCCCTGAACTTTCTTCCTAAAAGAGATCCTTCCTAATGATCCACTACCCGCACTCCCAGTGCACAAAAAGGGTAACGGATCCACAAATTTCCAAAACGACCATGTCGATGCTACCTCTGAGTCGTCTCAATTCTGCCAAAAACAAATCACCCCTCTACATAAGAACTTCCATGTCCTCATTACCTCTGAATCGTTCTATGTACCCCTCTTCATTGAGCCCACTCCTGCCATGTCCTCATTACCTCTGAGTGGGAAGGCTCCGTCGAAGAAAACTTTATACTTGCCATGTCCTCATTACCTCTGAGTAAGTATGTCGATTCCCTTTCAACCTATTATTTGTACCCACAACCGGAGTACGCCAAAGATAATAGGTCCACAAATATCCTCCGTTGAGTTTCCTCCTGCCATGTCCTTATTACCTCTGAGTAGGAAGATCCCGCGGTGAAACAAAAACCCTCATGCTTGCCATGTCCTCATTACCTCTGAGTAAGTATGTCGGTTCCTTTTTATCCTATTATCCGTATCCTAAGCCAGGGTACGCCAAGGATAATAGGCCCACAAATATCCTCTGTTGACCACAAACGTCCTCTGTTGACCACAAATATCCTCTGTTGACCACAAACGTCCTCTGTTGACCACAAATATCCTCTGTTGACCACAAATATCCTCTGTTGACCACAAACGTCCTCTGTTGACCACAAATGTCCTCTATTGACCACAAATGTCCTCTGTTGACCACAAATGTCCTCTGTTGACCACAAACGTCCTCTGTTGACCACAAATGTCCTCTGTTGACCACAAATGTTCGATGTTGACCACGAATATCTTCCGTGAGGTCTCTCCTGCCATGTCCTTATTACCTCTGAGCAGGAAGATTCCACGGTAAAACCCTCATACTTGCCATGTCCTCATAACCTCTGAGCAAATATGTTGGTTTCTTTTCATCCTATTATCCGTATCCTGAACCAGGGTACGCCAAGGATAATAGGTCCACAAATATCCCTTGCTAAGCTTCTTAGCATAAATCCACCATCTCACCATGCCCCGGAGCCCAGCTGCTCTACGGCATTCTTTTTCCCAATACCGAGAGCACCCATGACCACTTTGCCATGGCTGCTCCGGATATCCTGACCAAACTTGTTATCCGTACCTAAAACTAAGGTACGCCCAGGGTAACAGGTCCACAAATAATCCCCCAGCAGGTCCGATTCCACAAACACCACAAGTACAAGAAAGAGAAGATGAGTTGAAACATGCTCGTTTATTCAAGATTCAAAGTACTACATCATCTGGGATCACATCCCTTGACAAAAAGAAAAGAAAAACAGTGAAAGAAAACAGAAAACTGATCACTGCTCCATGGCATTCTTTCGCCCGATACCAAGAACCTCCATATCCGCCTTACCGCGGAGTTGTTCTAGGTATCCCTATCAAACTTATTATTCGTACCTAAAACCAAGGTATGCCAAGGATAATAGGCCCACAAATGTCCTCTGCTGACCACAAATGCCATACTAGGTCCCTTAGTACATCCACATCTATCCTCTTCATCACATGCTTTCGGAGCCCAGCTGTTCCATAGCATTCTTTCACCCAATGCATAGAACTTCCACGTTGATAGCACCTCTGAGTTGTTCTATGTATCCTCATTCGAGTTCACTCCTACCATGTCCATATCACCTCTGAGTAGGAAAGCTCTACCATCAACCTTATATTTACCACGTCCATACCACCTCTGAGTAAATATGATGGTTCCCTCTCTCAACTTATTATCCGTACCTAAAACCAAGGTACGCCAAGGATGATAAGTCCACATAAAATCCCCAGTGGAAGTACCCAAACCTATCACGTCTATGCTAGCTCTGATTGGATTACCACGCCTAAACAAATCTACTTTTCATGCTTCTTATTCAAAGTATTTCAATTTTACAAATTGAAAACTTTGAAGGGGGTCCTGTAGAAGCATGGAAAATATCAGAATGATGCTCCATGCGGCTCGGAACAGGAGAACTCCATGCGGCTCATACAGGGGCAGTCCCATGCGGTTCGGAGAGACTCTCAGTCTCATGCGGCTCGGAGCAGAAGAATCCATGCGACTTACATAGGGACAGTCCCATGCAGCTCAAAGAGTCTCCTAGCCTCATGCGACTCAGAAGTATATGCGGCTCACAAATGACCAACTGAGAGATGCGGCTCGATCAACACCACGTGTCCCCGTGGGATCCCTTCACACAGCTGGCCATCAAGTAATCGCCTTATTTAATGCTCTGATTTGACAGCTGACTGCTTTGGCATAAAGTGCCATGATGGTCCTGTCATAATGACAAGCTCTTTGGAAACAGAAGAAAATCTCTGACACAATCCAAGATTGCTACGTGGCTATTCCCATACGGCCCAATTGAAGAACAGCTTCATGCGGCTGGCAGGAATCATCTTCTTGCGGCTCATCAAGAAGCCATCCCATGCGGCTCGCAAGTACTATACCTATGCGGCTCACTGAAACGCTATCTCATACGGTTCATGGATATCATGCGGCTCTGGTAGAGTCCACCATTAAGACACGTGGTAGAGATTTAATTGCCCCCATGACTTGACAGCTGGTAGCAGGGTAATTATGGGACGCGTGGTTTTAAATCAATCAGAGATTTACCAGATCCTAATAACCATATTTAACGTTATCCTTATAATTAATAAGATCAGGGTATATCACTCATGATCAAGCCAATGGGATACGTGGTGAGAGATCCGAGCTTGACACAACCAATCATGAAGATTTAAAGCAATCAGCATTAATCATTCACAGGATTCAATACTATCCACATTTATGGCCCAGATCCTTCACGCCTAAGACTAATGGTCCAGATTGATTAAACATCAAGTCGCTGCCGCTTTGAGAATGGGTAATCATCCAAACCCTAATGATGCCCTCACTCCTATAAGTAAGCAAGGTGCCATTCCCTTGAGAGAGAATACAGAGAGACTCCTCCAATAATGAGAGAGAAAATACACAGAGAGAGAGAGAGAAAAGCCAGAAGAGTAACAGAGGGAGAGCAAGAAGAGCATTTCTTCATTAACGCCAACCATCTCGTCACAGGAGCCAAGGCTGCATACCGATCGTCCAAGGAGTAAGGCAGGGCTGTCGTCGCCTTTCCGAGCCTCTATCGTCACCCTCCAGAATCTAAAATAAACAATTGTACTTAGACTGCTGTACCTAGGTTTTCGTCCCTAAGCTTTCTTTGTACAAGCGAGTTTGTAATGTGAAGTAAAAGTCCGGTCCTCCGATAATTGTTCTGTTTTTTTATATTTTATGGCAAACAATCCCCACAGTATTTGCCCCTGGCTTGGTTCCTGCGCATGAGCGCCCAAGTGATAGGGGGACTTCGAGAACTGTGTCGTTCGAGGCATCGAAGCACTTGAACTAGTTCTGTACAGCTTGCCGTCAGCTGTGCATATTACTGTTGGCGCATGCTTTCGGCTAACTATTAGTGTAGCACATTGGTCGTACGAGGCGTGTGCAGCCTTGGACTTCTTTATACTATCCCCGAAAGAAGCATAGTACTCAAAGTCCAATTTTCTGTCAAAGACAGAGGATATTTTCTGTGCAGCTATCTTCGTGTGCGGACAGGGTGCTGCGCCTTTTTTATTGTGCTGCGCCTTCGTCTGGCATACAGCCTAGGAGTGGCAGCCTTTACCGTGCTTCCCAGCCACTTTTTGTGGCTCGAATGGGCTCCTGGGATTCAACGGACTCCTTTTACTTTCTTATTTTTGTGTCCTTTTCAAAGGAGGTAGGGGGCTCTATATATAGAGTGGAATAAGACTTTCCTTCTTCTCCTTTTCGATGTAGGACTAAAAGTAATATAATTTTTTTCCATGCTTCTACAGCCACTCCCTCCAGTATCTCCTTCAGCTCCTAACTAGTCACAGGTGTTCCCATCTTTATAGTTGCACTTATCACAGGGACGAGATTAAATGCAACTCAATTACGGTTGTATAACTACACACGATCACAACTTTTCTCTATCTTGAATCGCTAGGGATCAGCAGCTACCTGAGCATCTGCCACGCCACCACGGCGTGCGTCCAGCGCGACCGATCAGTAGCCATCCAAATCCTGTGGGGGGCTGATCTGGCACTAGGCCCAACGGTCGCTGCCGTCGTTAACATTTTTGCGGTGCCCCACCAGCCCTAACAGCTCCTCCGTGCCACCACCGAACCCGGTGGTCGTCGCTGCCATTGACGTCTCTGTTGTGCCTCCACCAGCAATAGCAGCTCCTCCACGCCACCATAGAACCCAGTGGGCGTGATACTGTACGAACCCAAAGAATTGATAACGTTTTCGAAGAATCGATAGTTGTCCCCCGTACGTGATACCGTACGAACCTAGGTTGCGATCGCACAAGGCATAGTCATAAGGTTATTCGAAACATAATATCTAAGAGAGTACATAGAGAAATTGAACAACACATTGAGACAGAGAAATTTTGTATTTTATTGATAATTAACATCATTTACAAGACTCTATTACAATCATGCTGCGCGGGCTTACAACATGACTCGATTACAAAATGAACGCCGATGAGATAGTCATTCCATACATTACATTCCTCTATATACAACAAAAGTATTCCAACCACCTGGGATAGATGGAAGTTGAGACATATTCTTGGAATGTTTGCAGAGAGTCTTCAAAAGTTGTGCAATGAGAGTCTTCGATGCGCGGTCGAAGATTCAAAATACGAACGTCGCCTTGGTTAGCACGTTTCTCCTGATTCATATCACCTGTAGAGAGCGAGGGTCAGTACAATCACGTGTACTAGTGGGTGGCTAATTAAACCCAAGTTCTTATTTGTTTAGACAGTTTTATAAAACATGTTAGCTATTTTATGATCTTTCTAACCATCCTGATCGATTTGCATGTTAAAATGTTAAGAGGCAAGCATTCAATAGGCAATATAACGTAACTACGATAAATCTTACCACGCAGAGCGTACTATTGTAGCGTAACATACCATTTTTCTTTATTGTCAAATTTATAACAAAAGCTTCTAAACAGTGTGCAAGTAGGGGTCACTGGCAATTCAAGCCATCCTGGACGTATAGCTTGGTCGAGTCGGCGACCCTTTCAGCACGGGTAACTAGCCCCGCTGAAAGTTCTGAATGACCCGTGCTAGAATCCATCACAGCTACCTTGCATTTGTCTTAGGCCGAAACGGTCCCATGGCCTCGGGTTGTCGTTCGAGGAAGCGAAACCTTGTGTACAAGTTGTCCATGACCGTGCTAGACTAAAATTAATTATTCGAGCATGGTCTATGAAATCTCTGAGAGTTAGCCAGTTTTCAATGTATGCCACCTTATTATTACAAAATTCGTTAATCAATTCAGTCTTTTATTTTGCACAGATCTATAGTAAACATGGCATAAAAAAGCATGCATCAGTTTCATGTTTGATTTAAAACCAGAGGGCCGAGGGGAAGGAGGTCAGCCACTCACCTTAGTCTTATATGAGGCGAGGGACTGGTTGCCTACACGATCACCTAAAATCATATAAGCAACTGATTAGAATACTGTCTCATTCAAGGAGTTCAATATGAATGCGAAGTTCGAAAACGCAAGCCATAAAAACCATCAAAAAATTCACGAAAACACATCCACGAAAACCAAAGCCAAAGAGCAAGTGCGGCATGAAAAGCAGAGCAACGGAAGGTCTCTCCCAACTCAGCCACAGAGTCTATCCTCGAGGCGTAACCCGTTGAATATGGAACTTGATTCCGAATAAGCCTTTCTATAACGAGAAAAGGATCTTAATTCAATCGTTCCCATTCGACCGATTTAATTAATCCCGATCTATCAGTTCCGACCGGATTGATAGCGACAGTGTTCCTTTCTCGCGCACCCCGTGGATAAAAACGGGGCACAATATAGGGACGCGATACTACACCATAACTAACTAAGAAAAATTTTCATCCTCGAAACTTAAGAATAGAACCTACCTTTAAGAAAACAATGAAGGAAATTTCTCCTTCATCTCCGATTCAAGTTCCCAGGTCGATTCCTCGACAAAATAATTACTCCATAGTACGCGAAAGAGAGGGATTGCTCGATTCCGAAGTAGCTTATCCTTGCGCTCTAAGATTTGGACCGGCACTTCAATATATGACAAGTCAGCCTTCATTTCTAGCTGACCAAAATCTACCACGTGGCTTGGATTGTGCATGTACTTCTGCAACTGGAAGACATAGAAGACATCGTGCACACCCACTAGCGCTGGCGACCGGGTAATTTGATAGGCCACTGGACGACTCGCTTGAGCATTTTAAAAGGCCCAATAAATCTCGGACTCAGCTTTCCCTTTGTACCAAACCTGGTAACTCCTCACATGGACGTCACTTCAAGGAATATGTAATCGTCTTCTAGAAACTCGAGGGGTCGATGATGGATATCAGCATAACTTTTCTGTCGACTCTGTGCAGTCTTTAGTCTTTTTCGAATAAGCCGAACTTTCTACACGGTCTGTTCCACCAGCACCAGACCGAGAAAATGCCACTCCCCGACTTCATCCCAACAAATGGGTGATATGCACTTTCGTCCGTACAAGGCTTCGTACGGCATCATTTGAATGCTGGATTGATAGATGTTATTGTATACAAATTTGGCCAGAGGTAGATAGACATCCCAACTTGATTTGAAGTTAATTGCGTAGAGCCATAGTATGTCCTCGAGAATCTGATTCACGTGCTTCATTTGGCCGTCGGTCTGGGGATGGTAAGCCGAGCTGTGAAACCCATAATTTTAGTTTACAATTTTATATTTAAATTTAATTTTTTTAAAATAAATGCTAGAATAATATTATGTAAGAGTAAAAAAATATATATATATTCTTTTCAAAATAATTAAAACAAGGATTTTTGTATGTCAACCCAGACCCGAAAACCGAATTAAAACTAAAAAACATTTTTTTTCTTTTGTTTTAATTACAAATATTTATTTAACTAATTTGTATGAGAATGATTTTTTTCTTAGCCATAAAACAAAATCCATATTTTTATATAAATAGAAAATCATGTCTTGTAAACCAAAACCATAGGCCATTTGCTTGGCCCATTTAGTTTCAAACCCAATAAGGATCCAATAACCCATAAGCCCTAAGCCAACCCAATATTTTACAGCAATACTTGCTGTAACCATTGAATGGAAGGAATGAATAAATTCATTCATTAATATTTTTAACTCTGGGACCTTTCCTTTCCTTCCCGACCCAACGGCCGACTCTTGGGTTTCCCGCCGCCGCCATTGTCGCCACCGACGGTGACCGGACGCCTTCTCGACTTCCTGCCTCCCTATATATAACCCCTCTCTTCATCTCTCTCCATCATTCTCATCTTGCCCCAAATCACCCGTGCCCTAAACCCATTTCTCGGCGAACCCGAGCGGCGCCACCCGCCGTCGAGCCTCCCACCCGGCGTACGACTGCCGGTCGTTTTCCCCGCTGACCTGGGCGCTGTTCCGCCGCCCTCCAGCGCCCAATCAGGCCGACCCCGAGCGGATTTGGCCGCCGCCTCATCTGTCCGGCGATTTCGCGGCCGACCGACGACCCGTGCGCCACTTCTTGGCCGCACCCAGTCCCCGCTGTTCCCGTGCATCGCTGGTCGTTTTCCAGAGCCCCGATCTGCTGTCGTTTCCACTGTCCAGCTTTTCCCGTTTTCGTTCCCAAGCAAGTTCGGTTCCGAGTTCCATTTCGGGATTTTTGTTACACCTTCGTTTTGGGTGCACTCTGAACTAATTTTATTTACTGTCCATGATGAAATCTGGTCCAACCGAATTCTTCGAGAATTCGGATTTTTCCGAAAATTCTTCGGAAATGTATTGCTGCTAGTTGGTTTTGTGAATAATTGGATTATTTAGGATAGAACAATGTTCTGTGAATTTTTGGGATTTCCGAAATTTCTTCGGAGACAGTTCTGTGTTTTCAATTCTCGGGTTTTCCGAGAAATTTTCGGGAATAAATTCTGAGATTTAGAAAGTTATGTTTATTTGGTTTTCTTGTTGGGTTTTCAAATTGGTTCTGTGAGTTTCAAGATGAACTGTTAGTTCTGTCGTTTTCCGATAAATTTCGGGATTTCCGATATTGTTTCGGGTTTTCCGATTTGGCTTCGAAAAGTATTTCTATATGGATGGTTATATAAATATCGGGTTTGGAATTAATTTGCAGGTTAACGGAAGCACTCCCAGTTTTTGGGTTGACCGAAAATAGAGGGAGTGCTGCCAAAATTTTTGGGAAATTTATTAAATGATTATTAAAATGATTTTTCGGATTAAATATTATTTAAATAATATTTTGGGCGACGACCTTAACGGTCACTGGGCCCCAACGCAATGCAAACGCACCGGTTCGACCGGACGTTGAGGCAGAGCAGTTGAAAATGAAGTTTGGACCAGAGTCTGAGACTCGAAATCAATTTAATTTAATTTATTAGTTGTAGGATAATTTATAAAGACTAACCAAATGTTTTCTCTTATTTAAATTTATGTAAATGGTCTGTAAGGGCATAAGCCCATTCATTCCTGTTGGTGTGTAAAGTTTGTAATAGCTTAGTACTTTTTTTATTTATTTGTTTTCTAGTTTGTTGGTTGACGTAAAACACGTAAAACAATAAATAAATATTTATTTTATTATAGAAAATAAAATAATTTTCTCACAATAAATAACTAGGAAAAGTACAAGTTTGTAATTCAACAAATTCACAACTTTCTCATTAAAAGAAAAACCTAAATTTTATATATATATTACAAAAAAATACAAGTTTTGCGAAACAGTCGGAAAGAAACAAATTTTCTCAAATAAATGTTAACATGATTTAGTTCATTCGCAAATTGATTTATAGAAACTATCTCGATAAGCGTGTAATTTAGTAACAACATAAAACTGGACTAGGACCAATTCTAGAGATTGTAACTAGCACACTTAGAATGGTTCAATTTTCTGATGCTGAGTCAGGATTCTCAATTGTAGGATTTCAAGGACGGTACTAGTCTCCATCAACAATCCTTTTTCCAGTCATAATCCAAGGCAAGTACGGTTGTGGTTAATTACAGTTTAATTAATATTAGAATTTTGCATGTTAAATACACAATTGTTACACGTACTCTCTCCTAGAGTTACATATTGAATCATTGCATCGGGATAATGGGGAGTAGCGTAGTTATCTATGATCAAAGCCCAATAGTTAATGAATGTGCGAGCTTACCCCTCTTCACACGGGGTTAGGCCGGACCGTATCAATAGGATACAATTGAATCATCCTAAACCGATCATAGATACTGCATACTCAATCACATTGTTTACTTCATAAATGAAAAATTGTTGTTTCGAAATTATTTAATATTGCAAGTTTCTAATCATTATGCAAATTGTTATTTTCATAATTGTACTTGCTCCTTTCCTGACTGGATACCCCACCCCCAATAGGTTCTATTGATGAATTCGAGCTTCTGATTAATACTTACTATGACCCGGAGCTGTACCCTGCTGTGCTCCCAGAGGAGGTTCCTGATGATGATGATGACACTTCTGCTTAGTTGGAGTTTTAGTTTATCTTTTAAATAAAAAAATAATGTTATGTTAAAATTGTGGACAAGCTTTGTAATGAACAAGTTTTATTTTATCGTTTAAATAAATGTTGTGGCAATTATTAGTATCAATTGTTGTTGATTGTACCTGCATATGGATTACAGCTTACTGCCGCCGTCTCAACAACGGTGCAGGCTGGGCATGATCCGAGTCGACCCAAGAAATTGGGATCGGGTCGTGACATGTTTTTAGTGGTGGCCCATGCAGGTCCCTAACAACAACTTAGGAAAACCTAGGAAACAGTTAGAACACTAGAACATCAAATTGCCACAACATAGGACTGATATATACATACATATTATTATTAAATATTTTTGTTTGACTATAGATAGGCTACCTTGCTTATGTTTTTATCCTAAAACTTCCAGAGAATGACCACTGACAATACCAACCCTGCTGGCGATAGGATGTCAACACCTGACCACACCCCACCTCCCCAATCAAGTCCGGATCCTACACCTCGACAGCTGGCTGACCGTCCCCACAATACAACAATGGATCCATCATATTCTCGGACGGAGATGCAACCCCCAGTAGTTACGCCTACTCCAGCTGCCCCACCGTTACCTGTGGATCCCACTGACCTCATCAGTCTGCTTAGAGGAGTGCTAGAAGCTCAGAGAACTCAAGCTGAAGCTCATCGTGAGCAGACGGCTATTATGAGAGAAGGCATGGAAAACGCCCATAACGTGGCAATGGCTGTATTGGAAAGAGGAGAAGCAGCTCAACAGGAACCAAGGCCTGCCAAGGTAAACATAAATTTAAAAGATTAATTTATGTAATAATAAGGCCATTTAATTAATGGAAATCATATTGCCAAGGTGGGCGATATTGAGAGCTTTAAGAAGCAGAACCCTCGACCTTTCAAGGGTACCGAGGGAATTGTCTATGCTGATGAATGGCTTGACAATATGGAGCGTCTTCTGAGCGTCGCTCGACTTCCAGAAGACCTCAAGGCCGAAGCAGTGGGACTTCAACTGCAGAATGTAGCTAGCACCTGGTATCGGAATGAACCCCGACTCCAGGATAGACAGGTTGACTGGGATACCTTCAAGAAGTTGTTCCAGAGGAAATTCTTCCCAACTTCTGAGATGCGGGAGATGGAGCGACAATTCCAGAACTTGAAGCAGGACAATATGACTGTGGGAGAGTATGCGGCAGAATTCGGCCAGCTCAGCCGATTTGCCAAGAACATGGTGGCTGATCCTGCTGATCGTGCTGAACGATTCAAGTATGGACTTCGAGAGGAGATTCGCACTTATGTGATCTCTGGCGGAGCTAAGACTTATGAGAAGATTCTGGAGAGAGCACAAGATATAGAGAAGAGCCAACCTGCCCGTTCAAAGAGAGATTATCCTGGAACTAGCAACTTCCAGGGAAATCAGAAGAAGCCCAACAACAACAACAACAACAACAGGCCTCAGCATCATTAGCAAGCAAGGAAT
This sequence comes from Iris pallida, assembly GCA_029216955.1. Taxonomy (NCBI): domain Eukaryota; kingdom Viridiplantae; phylum Streptophyta; class Magnoliopsida; order Asparagales; family Iridaceae; genus Iris; species Iris pallida. The sequence continues at coordinate 10,896,513 of JANAVB010016800.1, read as the reverse complement.
AATGATGTAGCACCCCAGAAGCAGATCCCTATCTGTAGCTATTGCAAAAGGCCGGGTCATCAGGTGAACATCTGTCGGAAGAGGCTTGGACAATGTCTGATCTGTGGGTCTACCACCCACCAAGTGAAGGACTGCCCCTCAGCGACCAACAGAGCTGGAGGAAATCAACAGAGGGGACCTCTGCCCACTCAGCAGCAACAATTTGGGCAGCATCAACAGAGGACTGGGCGAGCTTTTGCCCTAACTGCAGAGGAACCAGAGCAGGAGCAGGAACCTAATGCGGATGTTATATCAGGTTACATCTACGTACATTCTTATCCTGCATTAGTTTTATTCGACTCTGGTACAACACACAGTTTCATAGCAACAAAGTTTATCTCTGTACACCACATAGTTACGGGCCTTAGCAAGAGGATTTGTAGGGTTATGACTGGAGGTGGACCCCTACCTATAACAGAGACCTGTAATTGCCCTATTTCAATATCTGGCCATAAGTTTGTAGCACCTTTACTGGTAATGCCCTTGCCTAATTATGACTTAGTCCTTGGAATGGACTGGTTGAGCAAGCAGCATGCGCTGATAGATTGTCACAGAGGATGTGTAATCTTCAGCCCACCTGGAGGGCCAGAGTTTGAAGTCTCTAGAGCTCCGAAGATTATGGAGAGTATTGTCTACTCTATTACTGAAGAACCTGGACCACCCCATCCTATCATAGCGGAATTCATGGATGTTTTCCCTAATAGTCTTCCTGGGCTACCCCCAGATCGGGACATAGAATTCACTATTGATCTAGTCCCTGGCTCTTCCCCGATTTCTAAGGGATGTTATAGAGTCAACCCGAAGGAGGCCAAAGAGATGAAGGAGCAGATCAACGAACTGAAGTCTCTGGGATTCATTCGAGACGGGGCTTCACCCTGGGGAGCACCTGTTTTGTTTGTGCCCAAGAAGGATGGAACGGTGAGGATGTGCATCGACTACCGGGCGCTGAACAATGTCACAATCAAGAACAAGTACCCTCTGCCCCGGATCGATGACTTATTTGACCAGTTGAGTGGAGCCAAGGTGTTTTCCAAGATTGATCTCAGGTCTGGCTATCATCAGATCAAGGTCAGGAAGGAAGACATTCCTAAAACGGCATTCAACACCAAGTATGGGCAGTTTGAATTCTTGGTCATGCCGTTTGGTTTGACGAATGCTCCTGCGGTGTTCATGAACCTTATGAACAAGGTTTTCCATGAATACTTAGACCAGTTTGTCGTCGTCTTCATTGATGACATACTGATCTATTCAAAGACGAAGGAGGAGTACGAAGAGCACCTCAGGAAAGTTCTGGAAACTTTGAGGAAAGAGAAGCTGTACGGTAAGCTATCCAAGTGTGAATTCTTTCTAGACAAAGTAGATTTTCTTGGCCATGTTGTCACAGGAGAAGAAATTTCTGTGGATCCTAAGAAGATAGCTGCTGTGGAGAAGTGGCCTACCCCAAGCTCAGTTGCTGACATCAGAAGTTTCTTGGGCTTGGCGGGCTACTATCGGAAGTTCGTAAAGGATTTTGCTAGAATTGCTGAACCAATGACCAAGTTGACTCGGAAGAATGAGGAGTTCATCTGGACGGAGGACTGTCAAGCAGCGTTTGAGGAGTTGAAGAGGAGGCTCACCACTGCACCAATCCTTGCGCTACCCGCAGGATCTGGTGGTTTCACAATCTATAGTGACGCCTCAGGCAAAGGACTGGGTTACGTTCTTCAACAACATGGGAAAGTGATTGCTTATGCATCTAGGCAATTACGGACTCATGAGAAGAACTATCCCACTCATGATCTGGAGCTTGCTGCAGTGATTTTTGCGTTGAAGCTTTGGAAACATTATCTCTATGGAGAGAGAGTGGAAATATACACAGATCATAAAAGTCTGAAGTATGTTTTCACTCAGAAAGAGTTAAACATGAGGCAAAGGAGATGGCTGGAGTTAATGAAGGACTTTGACATCGACTTGCAATACCATCCGGGTAAGGCTAATGTGGTCGCTGATGCACTTAGTCGATACCCAGTGGCGATGTTCTTAACCAAGGAGAGGCACCTGTTGGAGGACATCGAGAAGCTTGAACTGGAGATTGTACTGCCTGGACGGAAGGAATTGGATGCTGATTCTGTATTGATGAAGTTGCAAGTGAGCTCGTACCTGATGGACAAGGTCAAGGAGACGCAGTTTCAAGACGAGGCACTTTGCAAGCTGAGAGATCAAGTGTTAGCAGGAACACTGGAGGGTTTCTCAATCACCAGCGATGGAGCCCTGAAGAATGGTACGAGGCTTTGTGTACCGTCTGGCGAACTAAGGAATGAGTTGATGAAGGAAGCGCATCAATCTCAATATTCCATACATCCTGGAGCCAATAAGATGTATCGGGATATGCGTACTATTGTCTGGTGGAGTGGAATGAAGAAAGATGTCACCAGGTATGTCGCTAGATGCTTGATCTGTCAACAAGTGAAGGCTAGTAGACAGAGACCTGCAGGACTTCTACAACCGCTGGACATTCCAGAATGGAAATGGGAGCACATCACGATGGATTTCGTGTCAGGACTGCCTCGTTCCCAAGGAGGGAAGGATGCCATCTGGGTAATTGTGGTCCGACTAACCAAGTCAGCTCACTTTATCCCCTTCAAAGTTGGTTTATCCACTGAGAAGTTGGCAGCATTGTACATGCGGCACATCTACCGGATTCATGGCGTACCGGTAAGTATTGTTTCTGACCGAGACACTCGTTTTACCTCACATTTTTGGAAGAGCTTGCATGACAGCTTGGGGACTCAGTTGAAGTTTAGCACGGCTTATCATCCCCAGACAGATGGGCAATCTGAGAGGACTATTCAGACACTTGAAGATATGCTGCGAGCTTGTGTCTTGGAATTTGGAGGATCGTGGGAAGACCATCTGCATTTGGTAGAGTTTTCTTACAATAATAGCTACCAAGCCAGTATTGGTATGACCCCGTTCGAAGCTCTTTATGGACGTCGTTGCCGTACACCATTGGCATGGGACGACGTTGGTGAAAGAGTACTGCTGGGTCCAGAAATGGTGACTGACGCAGCAGAGAAGGTGAAGTTTATCAGAGACAGGCTCAGGATTGCTCAAGACAGACAGAAGCACTGGGCAGACAGCAGTCGTCGACCACTAGCATTTGAAGAAGGAGATAAAGTCTTCATGAAGATTTCTCCTACCAGAGGTACAATCAGATTTGGCAGAGCTGGGAAGCTGAGTCCCAGATACATTGGTCCGTTCGAAGTTCTGAGCCGGATTGGAGAAGTGGCATATAGGTTAGCTCTACCAGCTAATCTAGAGGGCGTGCACAACGTCTTCCACGTCTCACAGCTCAGAGAATATGTACCTGATGAGAACCACGTCTTGGACCATTCAGAGTTGGAGATCGGACCGAGCCTCACTATACCAGAGAAGCCTGTAGCAATCTTGGACCGAGGCGAGAAGAAGACCAGAACCACAGTGACTCCTATAGTTCGGGTGATGTGGAGGCATGATTCCCCGGGCGAATCTACTTGGGAGCGAGAGGATGAGATGCGGGAGAAGTACCCGTACTTGTTTGAGACCTGAGGTAATTTTCTCAACCTAATTCTTAAAAATTTCGAGGACGAAATTTCTTAAGGAGGGAAGGTTATGAAACCCATAATTTTAGTTTACAATTTTATATTTAAATTTAATTTTTTTAAAATAAATGCTAGAATAATATTATGTAAGAGTAAAAAAAATATATATATTCTTTTCAAAATAATTAAAACAAGGATTTTTGTATGTCAACCCAGACCCGAAAACCGAATTGAAACTAAAAACATTTTTTTCTTTTGTTTTAATTACAAATATTTATTTAACTAATTTGTATGAGAATGATTTTTTTCTTAGCCATAAAACAAAATCCATATTTTTATATAAATAGAAAATCATGTCGTGTAAACCAAAACCATAGGCCATTTGCTTGGCCCATTTAGTTTCAAACCCAATAAGGATCCAAAAACCCATAAGCCCTAAGCCAACCCAATATTTTACAGCAATACTTGCTGTAACCATTGAATGGAAGGAATGAATAAATTCATTCATTAATATTTTTAACTCTGGGACCTTTCCTTTCCTTCCCGACCCAACGGCCGACTCTTGGGTTTCCCGCCGCCGCCATTGTCGCCACCGACGGTGACCGGACGCCTTCTCGACTTCCTGCCTCCCTATATATAACCCCTCTTTTCATCTCTCTCCATCATTCTCATCTTGCCCCAAATCACCCGTGCCCTAAACCCATTTCTCGGCGAACCCGAGCGGCGCCACCCGCCGTCGAGCCTCCCACCCGGCGTACGACTGCCGGTCGTTTTCCTCGCTGACCCGGGCGCTGTTCCGCCGCCCTCCAGCGCCCAATCAGGCCGACCCCGAGCGGATTTGGCCGCCGCCTCCACTGTCCGACGATTTCGCGGCCGACCGACGACCCGTGCGCCACTTCTTGGCCGCGCCCAGTCCCCGCTGTTCCCATGCATCGCTGGTCGTTTTCCAGAGCCCCGATCTGCTGTCGTTTCCACTGTCCAGCTTTTTCCGTTTCCGTTCCCAAGCAAGTTCAGTTCCGAGTTCCATTTCGGGATTTTCGTTACACCTTCGTTTTGGGTACACTCTGAACTAATTTTATTTACTGTCCATGATGAAATCTGGTCCAACCGAATTCTTCGAGAATTCGGATTTTTCCAAAAATTCTTCGGAAATGTATTGCTGCTAGTTGGTTTTGTGAATAATTGGATTATTTAGGATAGAACAATGTTCTGTGAATTCTTGGGATTTCCGAAAATTCTTCGGAGACAGTTCTGTGTTTTCAATTCTCGGGTTTTCCGAGAAATTTTCGGGAATAAATTCTGAGATTTAGAAAGTTATGTTTATTTGGTTTCCTTGTTGGGTTTTCAAATTGGTTCTGTGAGTTTCAAGATGAACTGTTAGTTCTGTCGTTTTTCGATAAATTTCGGGATTTCCGATATTGTTTCGGGTTTTCCGATTTGGCTTCGGAAAGTATTTCTATATAGATGGTTATATAAATATCGGGTTTGGAATTAATTTGCAGGTTAACGGAAGAACTCCCAGTTTTTGGGTTGACCGAAAATAGAGGGAGTGCTGCCGAAATTTTTGGGAAATTTATTAAATGATTATTAAAATGATTTTTCGGATTAAATATTATTTAAATAATATTTTGGGCGACGACCTTAACGGTCACTGGGCCCCAACGCAATGCAAACGCACCGGTTCGACCGGACGTTGAGGCAGAGCAGTTGAAAATGAAGTTTGGACCAGAGTCTGAGACTCGAAATCAATTTAATTTAATTTATTAGTTGTAGGATAATTTATAAAGACTAACCAAATGTTTTCTCTTATTTAAATTTATGTAAATGGTCTGTAAGGGCATAAGCCCATTCATTCCTGTTGGTGTGTAAAGTTTGTAATAGCTTAGTACTTTTTTTATTTATTTGTTTTCTAGTTTGTTGGTTGACGTAAAACACGTAAAACAATAAATAAATATTTATTTTATTATAGAAAATAAAATAATTTTCTCACAATAAATAACTAGGAAAAGTACAAGTTTGTAATTCAACAAATTCACAACTTTCTCATTAAAAGAAAAACCTAAATTTTATATATATATTACAAAAAAATACAAGTTTTGCGAAACAGTCGGAAAGAAACAAATTTTCTCAAATAAATGTTAACATGATTTAGTTCATTCGCAAATTGATTTATAGAAACTATCTCGATAAGCGTGTAATTTAGTAACAACATAAAACTGGACTAGGACCAATTCTAGAGATTGTAACTAGCACACTTAGAATGGTTCAATTTTCTGATGCTGAGTCAGGATTCTCAATTGTAGGATTTCAAGGACGGTACTAGTCTCCATCAACAATCCTTTTTCCAGTCATAATCCAAGGCAAGTACGGTTGTGGTTAATTACAGTTTAATTAATATTAGAATTTTGCATGTTAAATACACAATTGTTACACGTACTCTCTCCTAGAGTTACATATTGAATCATTGCATCGGGATAATGGGGAGTAGCGTAGTTATCTATGATCAAAGCCCAATAGTTAATGAATGTGCGAGCTTACCCCTCTTCACACGGGGTTAGGCCGGACCGTATCAATAGGATACAATTGAATCATCCTAAACCGATCATAGATACTGCATACTCAATCACATTGTTTACTTCATAAATGAAAAATTGTTGTTTCGAAATTATTTAATATTGCAAGTTTCTAATCATTATGCAAATTATTATTTTCATAATTGTACTTGCTCCTTTCCTGACTGGATACCCCACCCCCAATAGGTTCTATTGATGAATTCGAGCTTCTGATTAATACTTACTATGACCCGGAGCTGTACCCTGCTGTGCTCCCAGAGGAGGTTCCTGATGATGATGATGACACTTCTGCTTAGTTGGAGTTTTAGTTTATCTTTTAAATAAAAAAATAATGTTATGTTAAAATTGTGGACAAGCTTTGTAATGAACAAGTTTTATTTTATCGTTTAAATAAATGTTGTGGCAATTATTAGTATCAATTGTTGTTGATTGTACCTGCATATGGATTACAGCTTACTGCCGCCGTCTCAACAACGGTACAGGCTGGGCATGATCCGAGTCGACCCAAGAAATTGGGATCGGGTCGTGACACGAGCTAAAGTTCAACTTCGTACCCAGAGCCGACTGACGGCTACTCCAAAAGCACGATAGAAATCGTGCATCCCAGTCAGAGATGATGGATAGTGGAACTCCGTACATCCATACTATTTTGTCATGATAAATCTGATCCAGGCGGTCGACGCTCCAAGTAACTTTGATAGCAATGAAATGTACTAACTTCGTTAGTCGATCGACGATGACCAAGATGGCATCATTTTTTCATGGCATCTTCGGCAGACCAACAATAAAATCCATGCCCATATGCTCCTACTTCCATTCTGGAATCGCCAGGTTCTGCACCTTCCCGCCCGGCCACTGATGCTCAGCTTTCACCTGCTGACAGGCCATACATTGAGACATGAAGAGTGCCACATCTCTCTTCATTTTGTGCCACTAGAAGGTCATACAGAGGTCCTTGTACATCTTGGTGCTGCCTAGATACAAGGAGTACTTCACATAGTGCGCTTCTGTTAATATTTTATTTCTAAGTTCTGAATCATCCAGAACGTATAGCCTACCCTTTAATCGAAGCATGCCGATTTTATCTTTCGTAAAGTCGATCGTCCTATCCGTTGAGATTAGCTCCCACATCTTTTTCAGGTACGGATCGTCCTTCGAAGCGGTCTTGATCTTTTCCCGTAAGCTCATCTCTAGCTGCAACTGCGCCAACTGCACATTTCTGAATCGAACCCGGAGGTCAATGTCCATCTCTTCTAGGTCCCGTAGCAATCAGTTGTCGATGGATAGCGAGGAAATATACTTCTGACTCAGAGTGTCTGCCACAACATTTTCTTTGCCCTACGTATAGTCAATAGTCAAGTCGTAATCTTTGATTAGTTTAAGCCAACGCCTTTGTCACAAGTTTAGCTCCTTCTGAGTAAATAAATACTTAAGGCTCTTGTGATATGTGTAAATCCTATATGCCACACCATAAAGGTAGTATCGCCATAGTTTTAATGCGAACACAATCATCGCTAACTCCAGGTCATAGGTGGGATAGTTCTTCTCGTACGGCTTTTGCTGTCGGGAAGCAAAAGATATCACCTTGTTTCGTTGCATCAGCACACACCCCAAACCCTAACCAGAAGCCTTATTGAAAATCTAGAATCCCTCAGTCCCTTTTGGAAGTACAAGTATCGGGGCCGAGACGAGCTGTTGCTTTAACTCATGGAAGGAAGCTTCACGGTCGTCTGACCATTCAAACGCGACTTCTTTCTAAGTGAGGCAAGTCAGAGGCGATACGATCTTCACGATGTCCTTCACGAGGCGTCTGTAGTATCCTGCCAAGCCAAGGAAGCTTCAAATATCGCCGAATGATGCAGGCCGTTTCAAATCAACAACGGCTTCAACTTTCTTTCGATCGATGGTAATGCCTTCAGTAGAAATGATGTGACCAAGGAATGACACGCTGTTCAGCCAGAATTTATACTTGCTCCGCTTCGTATACAACTGTTTTTCATGAAGGGTCTGAAGTACGGTCCGCAGGTGCTCAGTGTGTTGCCGCTTGTCCTTTGAGTAGACGAGTATATCGTCGATGAAGACTACTACGAACTTGTCCATGAAGGGTTAAAACACCTGATTCATTAAATCCATGAAGGCATCGGGGGCATTCGTTAGGCCGAACGGCATTACAAGGAACTCGTAATTGTCGTATCGAGTACGGAAGGCTGACTTTGACACATCGTCCGTCTTGATCTTCAGTTGATGGTAACCCGAGCATAAATCAATTTTAGAAAACACTGAAGCGCCTTATAACTGTAGGAACGAGATGTAAAGCGCTATACTGTGGAGGGGTGAATAAAGTAGGCAGCAGAAAATTAGCTATTAAAAAATTGTTAGCAACAAGATCACAGAAATATATCACATATATGAAAATGTAGAAGTAGAAAGCAGAGAGAAAACACAAACACAAGGATGTATACTAGTTTCCCTCTTGTGAGGACTAGTCCAATCGGAAGAACTCTAGCTTCCAATTGAATTCCACTATGGAAAAACCATGTAAGTTTTCATACAAAGTTCTTGCAACTTCTACAACGTGAGCTTTGATCCGAAGTACTCGACCAACTTCAATTGTGAAGTGTCTTTCTTTAATCAAGCCTCTAATTACAATCACTCTGGAAACTTTGATACCGTACCGTACTGGCAAATCGACTAGAGAATTGTAACTGGCTTGGGATTTGAAAATAAAAGATTAGAACACTTTGGAAGAACGTAGTAAGCTTAGAGAGAAAAGAAGAGAGAATGAATTGGTGTGTTGAAATGGTAGAAATTCTTCTCTATTTATAGGTTTTCTAAAGGCAGAATTCGGACAGAATTCTTTGAGATAATCTCGGCAAATAGCTATTACATCCATAATTGCAGGAAGATTGGGTTCAAAAATCCAACGTTGCACTAACCAAACTCGGGGTAAATTTGATCCAAACTCAGGGCAAATTATGTTGGTCAATAGTTGATTTGGTTAGGATTTTGCAAATTGGGTTTTGGGCTTTTTGAAAAGTCGAGCAGTTATGAGCTTTTGTAAATTGGCTTATTTTTAAAACAAAGGGATATTTTAAAATTATTTTGGGGTAGCCTATTTGCCAGTACGACTCGGTGTACATTGTATTCTTTGACTCAATAAATTATGAAAATTACATTGATAATGGAATACAGACTCATACGGCAAAACGGCTTCATGTCTTGAACGGTAGCAGTAACAGTTCTCAGCAGTCGTCCAAGTAGCCCTTATATTGAGACAATGTTTGATCAATTATTAAAATCAGGTTTGACCACGACCAATGAGCCAACAATCTTCTCTATTTTGATAATTGACAAACCTTTACCGATATAACATCTCGATCTTGATTTTTTTAAAATCAAAATTGTACTATCTCCTCTTTAAAAAATCTTGTATCTAACCATGTTGTCACTTAGCAAAATAATTGCAAATAGAGAAGCTTCCCTGCAATTCATGCTTAAAAAATGAACATTGAAGAAATATAGAAAAATATATAAAGAATAACATATATTTCACAGGCAGTTCTATGAAGGAAGCATAAACTAAGATAAATAATGCTACGCATAGAATGAGAAGTGCATACTAAGAATAAAAGAGGACAATACACCGAATAGAATGTATACAAATAGGAGTTTAAAATACATCAACTCAGCAAACAGTCTCAGTAGTGCTAATAATATAAATAAAAGATAAAGTAATATCTTGGAATATTGGAGCATTTTCAAGCATACATAAACAAAAGTAGAGTCTAATCAGATACCAACTAGACAAAATACAACAACGTCTAGATCAAAATCCTCAGCAACTAAATAGAATCATCATCGTCATCGCAATCAACATCGTCACCATGTCTAGAAGGACCAGCTCCAGAAGTGCCAGCTCCATGAGAAGGGTGTGGAGTAGCACCAGAACCACAGTACTAGTCATAAGCATTATCGGGCTTAAAGAAGTGACGAACCGCCTCATCCTCATAGCGGTAGCCAGAAACAATAGGATCTCATGGAAGAGAACTGGCATGCTGACGAGTCTAGGCAAAATACAGATCCGCAAAGGAGTTTGCCAGGGCCTAAAATCGACTAGCATCTCGAAACTCACATTCCCTCAATGTGTCAGTAACAAACACTCGTAAAGAGTTATGCTCATCCAGCTGAGCACACCGTATATCAAATAAATACTGGTGGATACCCTCAAAAGTCATAGGATAATCGTAAGGAGGTTAAGGTGGTGCAGTAGGAGGAACAGCTACGCTACGACGAGAGAGCAAAAGATACTTGGGATCAGAGTCACGAGCACAAGTGGATAAGTCAATGTCAAAGTGCTGAAAGATGATCGGAAGAATCATCACATAAGCAAGGTTCCTGTGCCTTTCGCGACAACGGTCCATCATCTGAATAATCATCTTAGGTACAAAAAATGGAATCCCCTTACGAATATGATATAAAGCAGACATTTTAAGGGTGGTCACATCGTCTTTGAAAGTTGATTTGGATAAGATAGTAGAGTAGACGATGCGGTACAATTCATAGAAAAATAAGTTCAAATGTGCAGCTTTGAACTTTTCGTAACGAACTTGATTAGGAGAACAAAGTTCATTCTTGAAATTATTTAAAGTCGTATCTCCAAAAAAATTAAATTCAGTGATATCGTCTAGTGGAGCACCTTCATTTGGAATGTTTAGGATTTTTACTAGATCGGCATCATTGAATTGAATATCAATTCCAGTAACACGACTCTTAACAGTGAAAGTGTCAAGGGTGAAATTGCAGTAAAATAATCGAATAGCATTAGTTGCAATAGAAAATGAGTGAGTGACAAGATAGTACAATCCTAATGCTTCAAAGTAGGTCTTGTGGGACGGAAAGATTGTCCACTTGATCGGTGTGCCAGGGCATATATTGTAAACTGAGAAATTCGCATACTATAATATGGGTTGTTAAAGAGTTTCGAAGAAAAACTCATTGAATGCCCCGTCGTCCGATTGGATAGACGAAAAGAGCAATCCTTGGATAGGATCCGAAGATGAGGCTTCTTCGCTAGCCGGCGTCTTTTTTCTCTTGAAGGGGTTGTTGATTCTAGGCATAATTTCTAAAAAAAAGTATAAAAATCTAAGAAATTGAAATCGAGAGTGAGGAAATTACACCTACTGAGATTTTAGTATGTGGAAGAGAACGAGATTTCACGCACGAATCCAAAATTTGGATGGAAAACTCCAAAGGATTTGAGAGAAATCAATGTTGAAAAATCTAGGGTTTTGGGGCTCATCCGCGGCTGCCGCTCTGTTTGGAAGGAGGACGATAGTGAATAGAAGGGGCCACATTCAAATCTGACATAAAAACACCCGCCACCAATAGAACTCGGGCCGAATTCGGTGCGAGTTCGCTTAGGGTTCTGTTGAGGTATTTTTGTACAGAAATAAAATAAAATGTTACTTTGTATTCATCAATCCTTTTCAATTATTTAATTCAAAGTTTAGTTATTTTAAATTTCAAGTAATATAATTAATATTATTTTATGAATTACTTTTCATTATGTAGTGACTGTCTCAGATTAGCTGTCGGGGTACTGTCCTAGCTAACGGAGGTTCACAGAGGAACGCTTAAGTATCATTTTGCTTCGACCTTAGTCGTGGTGACAGACAGACCCTTTGTAGGTTTGTCTCGAAAATAGTTTTTGTATATTGAAAAGTAATTAATAAAACAGAATTAATTAATATTATTGATATCTAAAATTCCTAATTCTCGACGTAAATAATTGAAACGATCTTTCACTAATAGTTTTATAAAGATGTCAGCCAATTGGTTCTCTGTGTCTACATATTCAAGATATATATCTCTATTTGTTTGATGGTCTCTAAGAAAATGATGTCAAATCTCAATATGATTAGTACGAAAATGATATACATGATTCTTATTCAAATTAATAGTACTAGTATTGTCACAAAAAATGGGTATGTGTGAATACTATAAACCAAAGTCTTCTAAGGTTTGCTTCATCCACAAAATTTGTGCACAACAACGTCCTACGGCGATATACTCAACCTCAGTAGTTGATAATGTGACATAATTTTGCTTCTTGCTTAACCATGAGACTAGAGTTTTACCTACGAAATGACACGTGCCGCTAGTACTTTTTCTATCTATATTGCATTCAGCAAAATCAGCATCCGAGTAACCGGTTAGGTCAAAGGATGTAGTTTTGGGATACCATAAGCCGACAGAAGAAGTACCTTTAAGGTATCGAAAGATACGCTTAACTGCGCACAGGTGTGATTCCTTAGGGTTAGTTTGAAAACGTGTACACAAGCAAACACTAAACATTATATCAGGACGATTAGCAGTTAAATAATATAAACTATCAATCATACCTCAATACTTATGTATGTCGACCGGTTTGCCTTGCTCACCAATATCAAGCTTGGTTGAAGTTGTCCTTGGAGTGCCAAAAGGTTTGACGGTTTCCAGATCGAACTTCCTTATTAGATCTTTTGTGTACTTGGCTTGATTAATAAAGGTCTCATTGTTAGTTTGCTTGATTTACAGTGCAAGGAAGAATTTGAGTTCTCCCTTCATGCTCATCTCAAACTCATTCTACATACACTTTGAAAATTCTTGACAAAGAGACTCATCAGTAGATCCAAAAAAATACCATCAATATAAATTTGAATTAAAAGAAGAATTCCTTTTAATATTTTACAAATAGTGTAGTATCAACCTTGTCTTTTGAAAAATCATTATCAAGTAGAAAAGAGCTTAAACGATCGTACCAAGCACGAGAAACTTGTTTTAGACCGTATAAGGCTTTCTTCAACTTGAAAACATAATTAGGATTTTTTAAATCAACAAATCCTGGAGGTTGAGCTACATAAACTTCTTCTTTTATAAAGCGGTTAAGAAATATACTTTTTACGTCTATTTGAAATTATTAAAATATGCAAATGCACATAATATGCGAATGGATTCTATTCTCGCAACTGGGGATAGATCTCATCGTAGTCGATACCTTTCTCTTGGTTGTATCCTTGAGCTACGAGTCGGACCTTGTTACGAGTGACTAAACCATTCTCATTGAGTTTATTTCGTAATACCCAGCGGGTACTAATGACCGGATGATCAATAGGCTTAGGAACAAGTTCCCAAATTTGATTCCGTTCAAATTGGTTTAATTCATCTTGCATAGCATCTAACCAAAAATTATCACTACATGCTTCTTCAATAGTTTTGGGTTCTAGCTGTGAAATAAATACAACACATGAAACTATATCTCTGTTAGAGGAACGAGTACTTACACCCCTGGTAATCTCACCTATTACCAAGTCCTTAGGATGGTCAGCCATAAACTTCATTCTTTTTGGCAGACTCTCAAGGTAGCTGATTCCGGCTTCTGGTTCTGTACGTGCTCTGCTTGGTGGTTCTGCAGGTGCTGTGCTAGGTATACTAATGTCTTCATCATCATCGTTAATCGTTTGTTGATTTAGTTCGTCAAAAGTGACATTCATTGACTCTTCGATGATCATGGTCCTTTTGTTGAAGACTCGGTACCCTTTGCTTTTGACCGCATAACCTAAAAATATACCTGCATCGACCTTTTCATCAAACTTTCCCAAATTATCTTTGGTATTAAGAATAAAACATTTGCATCCAAAGATTTTAAAGTAAGAAACTACGGGTATTCTATCAAACCATAACTCATAGAGAGTCTTCATGGATTTAGGTCGAACTAGAACCCTATTGAGAACATAACAAGCTGTGTTGACAGCTTCAGCCCAAAAGTATTTAGGTAGACTAAACTGGTTTAACATTACTCCATCCATTTCAGATAGAGTCATATTCTTACGTTCTATAACTCTATTTTGTTGCGGAGTCCTAGAGCAGGAGAACTCATGCAGATAACCGTATGTGTCACAAAATTGCTCAAACTCTGTATTCTCAAATTCATCGCCATGATCACTTTGAATATGAGTGATCATGAATTCTTTTTCATTTTGAACTTTCTTGCAAAAGAAGACGAATTTAAATAATGCATCATTTTTGCATGCAAGAAAATATACCCACGTGTATCTAGAGAAATCATTTATTATTACAAAAGCATATAACTTACTACCTAGGCTAGCAATTTTACTTGGTCCAAATAAATTCATATGCAGTAATTATAGAGGTCTAGTAGTACTTACAGTATTCTTGGACTTAAATGTGGATCGGATAGCTTTGTTCTTTTTACATTCACTACATACCGTATCCTTCTTGAAGGTGATGTCCGGTAAGCCTTGTACCAATTTCTTCGTGGATAGTCTTGAAATTGTGTCTAAATTTGCATGACATAGTCTCATATGTCATAGTTGACTCTCATCATTCTTGGCGATTAAGCATCTACCTGCTTTGTTAATATCTTCCAACAAATAGAAAATATATATATTATCTTCCCTAATACCTTCAAAGATAGTACTACCAGTTGAGCTATCAACTATAGTACATTTGTCTTTGACAAAGTTAATACTGTAATGCCACAGTCCTAAAATACTTGAGACTAAGTACGTGGACATGCCAGCTGCACACATACGTAGAATACTCCAATATATGGAAACCTCGTATGTATATATAAGTTATGAAATACAGTAAACCATGATAACTAAATCTCATCCACCAAATAAGAGAATAATAATAAAAATCAACTATAAAATTTGTCATTTATATATGTAGATGGGCAGAGACAAATCCACTACCAATTATTTTAAATAAAAAGAAAAGTACAAGGAAATGATGGATAAAAATGGTACGAGAAAATCCAAGAGCAGTCCTCCTCGATATAGAAGGGATGACTATGACCTTGGCTAGGACCCCTGCAAAAAGACACAAAAGCACACACGTAGAGAATTCAACAGGTCCTCACAGAGACATAACAAGATGTCACTCCCGTTTTCTGTTATTCGTATTTTCAGTATATGTATACGAACTTTCGACCCGTATTTTGACTTGTCTAGCATGGCTTGACTTGTACAAGGAAATGATGGATAAAAATGGTACGAGAAAATCCAAGAGCAGTCCTCCTCGATATAGAAGGGATGACCATGACCTTGGCTAGGACCCCTGCGAAAAGACACAAAAGCACACACTTGGAGAATTCAACAGGTCCTCAGAGGGACATAACAAGATGTCACTCCCGTTTTCTGTTATACGTATTTTTAGTATACGTGTACGGACTTTCGACCCGTATTTTGACTTGTCTAGCATGGCTTGGCTTGGTTTGGTCTTGGTTTAGCTTGGCGTGGGTTATTTTGGCTAGGTTTGAACCAACTTGGTTCAAGATGAAACCACCCCTTTATAACCCAACTACTCTTTCTCTCTCTTCATTATTTCTCATAACTTCTTCTTCTCAATTAAAACATCTCCCCCTCCAAAGGCAAGTGCTAGCTTGCTTCATGGAGGAACTCCATTTTTGTTATTCCATTATCTTCCCTACATGATTCTAAGGCTATTTAGTACTTGGTATTTTTGGTTTTGAAGGATTAGTTTTTGTAGATCTAAGTTTATGCAAAACTTGATTTTTTTTGGGTTTTGATCTCACAAACTTCTTTGTTTTCAAGTTTTGATTGCTCTATGTTGTAGAGAATTCGATTTTACTCAAGTTTGACCTTTGAAAACCCGGATTTTGATTTATTTTGAGTGATTTACGATCTTGAGAAGTTCATGGGTTCAATGAACTTGTGCTCTTGGGTTGGGGAAGAAGCACAGTGCTGGGCGCTTAGATTTGTTATGCGCCCACTGCACACTTCCTTGGAAGCATAGCCATATGTATGTGCCCTTGTCTTCCTTACTCCCTCTAGTGGGCGCATAGCCCCAAGGCCCTCCGTGTCTTGGGCGTATAGTTTTGTATGCGCACAAGTACATCATGTCTCCTTTTCTTGGGCGCATAGGCACTGTCATGCGTGCACTTGTCATAGAGTGAGTCTCTTGACTTTCTCCAAGACACCCTGACTCCACCTTTTGGGCGCATACATGCAGGCGCATGCATGTGGGCGCAAAGCCCTGGGCGCATAGCTCCAGGCGCATGCCTTCCCAAAACCATTGTCTCTCCATGATACCCCCTGTCTCACTCATGTATGTAGGTACATAGACCATACACCCTGCCTTACTCATGTAGGCGCATGCCCTTAGACACATAGCCTTGGGCGCATGCCACTCTCAGCACATCCATCTTGGGTGCATGCTCTTCATAACACCCCTTGGTCCTTAGTGTGAATTGTAACCTTGTTTGTACTCTTTACTTGACTAAGTCCTATAATGTTATTTTCATGTTGCACATGTACTCTGAGATTTAAACATGATCTTGGTATGGCACATACACTCACTAACAACTTCTTAATAGTGGCCCGCTGTGGTGCACTTACATGAACATGACATGACAATGTGACTTTACATGATAACTCTTGATAGTGATCCGTCGTGGTGTACTCTTGACCAGTAACTTGACATGATAATTCTTGATGGTGGTCCGTTGTGACGCACTCTTGACTTGATAAGTAGCATAACATGACATGTAATCTCGACAAGTAACATATAACTCTCGTCTTGACACCGTGGATGATTTCTCTTGATGGTATTGGTACAAGCTACATGTCTCGTCTTGCATCATGTCTAGGACATTAATTCCTGATTTTCACGGTCAGGGATTCGTAGTAAATCTGACTAGGATAATGACTAGATTGATCAAGTAGTCCATAAAGAGATTTTCCAGCTACAGGTAGTCTCGTTATCTGGGTGCTCTAATTGGACCTGTAGCCTGCCGTCGAGTAGGGTACATTTTCAGCACACTGTCATGTGTTGCACCCCCAAGTCACCTAATCTAAATCTCTCAACTTGTGACCGGATAACCGGGATTAAGACTGCAGGGCTTGTGGCTGTTGGAACATCTCAATACATCTCGTTAGTAACTAAGCTTGTGATAACCCTAGTTAGTTAAAGTATCAAGCCGTACTCATTGCTTGGCCGTGATTGATTGATGGAGTCCCGTCTAGTCTTGTCTAGCAAGACCAGTACATGGTTATTTTAGCACGTTACTGTTATACTTTACTTGTTCGATAATTGGTTAGCGACTAAGTTTTGTTCAGGTGAAGGGTTACAATCCCGGTCCTTGTTTAGTTTCCGGGTTGTAACTTGGTTACTGGAATAGTCCTTTAGTTATCTTATTGTTTATCACCATGTGTCCTTTAATTCATGTCTTTCGTTATCACATATGTCTTTATGTGCTATTATGCTGGTTTTAGTTCTTAAGTGAATCCTCCCTTGTGGCACTTGCTCTTTCTGGGGTCTGACCTAGCTGGTTTTGTATGGACAGATTTCGGAGTAGCACCCGAGGATCTTCCAGCCTTCCAGCCAGATAGTCAACACTAGGCACAACCCTGACAACGAGTGGGTTTTATTTTGCTCTCCCACTCTATTGTAAATTATTCTATTGAGGTGTTTAGCCGCCGAACAAGTGTTGGCTCGTGTTAAATTTATATTCCTGTCTGCCTAAGGGCTGTAACATGATTGACAAATCCTAGGGTTGATCATGAATGACTTAAACTCTTGCTAGTCTTCGCATTTTGTATGACTAGCTTCATGATCATCTGAATATATAATATATGGGATGCCTTACTTATATGTCTGATGATCTACTATCTTGTTACATTTACTTGCTTGCTTGAGATTGAGACACTAGGCTTATTCTTGACCATAAGTGACTGTTGGCTTGTAGTAAAACCCTCATGCATCTAGACAGCCATAATCGTACATCGAGGTGCGTTACACTTCAATGTACGTAGCTGGCTGTGTCTGTCCCCCGCTCTCCAGTATTCTGGTTCGGGGGCGTGACACAAGGTACATAAAGAACATGCAATTATAACTGCAATTGCAAATACTATAAAACTACAACACAACTGGGTCCCTAACCGTCTATGTGTTATGCACTTTGAGGATAACGTTCTACGCAGGGGCTGTAGGATCAGCAGAGTAAATAAAAAGTGGCAGTAAGTAGCGCTCATCCGAGTCACTATCGGCCATGGGCAGTAAGTAGCGCTCATCTGAGTCGCTATCGGCCCAAAATGTGTGTAAAAGTAAATGTAGCCCCTACGCTAATAGTTGTCCTCTCGAACGGCAACTTGTGCACAAGGTTTCACTTTCTCGAACGGCAACCCAGGGCCACGGGACCATTTCGGCCTAGGAGGAATGCAAGATAGTTGTGTTGGATGCTAGCATGGGTCATTCGGGACTTTCAACGGGGGCTAGCTATCCGTGTTGAAAGGGGCACCGTCTCGACCAGGCTATATGTCTAGGCTGGCTTGAATTGCTAGTGACCCACACTTGCACATAAATTATAAGCCTCGATATAAATCTGACAAGGAAGGACATTGTAAGTTATGCCACAACGACAAGCTCGGTCGTAGGTAAGATTTATCCTAATATGCTATATATCTATCGAATGCTTGCCTTTTAACATGTTAACATACAAATCGGTTAGGATGACTAGAAAGATCACCAAATAACTAACATGATTTATAAAACTGCTTGAACAAATAAGAGCATGGATTTTAATCAGCCACTCGCCAGTACATGTGATCATACTGACCCTCGCTCTCTACAGGTGGTACAAATCAGGAGGGACGTGCCAACTGAGCAAGGCGACGTTAGTGCTTTTGAAGCTTCGACCGCATGTCGAAGACCCCTGCCGCTCAACTTTTGAAAACTCTCTGCAAGTCCAAAGAATATGTCTCGGCATCCCTCCAATCCAGGTGGCTGGAATACTTTTGTTGTAAATGAGGGATGTATGTATAGAACGGCTATCTCATCGGCACTCCTTTTGTAATCAAGTCATGTTATAAGCCCGCGAGGCACAATTATAATAGAGACTATAAATAATGTCTATTATCAATAAAATAGAAAGTTTCTCTGTCTTAATGTGTTATTCAATTTGTCTGCGCTCTTTCTCTTAGATGTTGTGTTTCGGATTACCTTATGACTATGCCATGTGCAATCGCAACCTAGGTTCGCATGGCATCACGTCCGGGGGACGACTATCGATTCTACGGAATCGGGACGTGACATGCATAGTACTCAGAATCCAACATGGCCTTACCCAAGGGACATACAATTCTATCCCTGTAGAAGCATGGAAAATATCAGAATGATGCTCCATGCGGCTCGGAACAGGAGAACTCCATGCGGCTCATACAGGGGCAGTCCCATGCGGTTCGGAGAGACTCTCAGTCTCATGTGGCTCGGAACAGGAGAATCCATGCGGCTTACATAGGGACAGTCCCATGCGGCTCAAAGAGTCTCCCAGCCTCATGCGGCTCGAAAGTATATGCGGCTCACAAACGACCAACTGAGAGATGCGGCTCGATCAACACCACGTGTCCCCGTGGGATCCCTTCACACAGCTTGCCATCAAGTAATCGCCTTATTTAATGCTCTGATTTGACAGCTGACGGCTTTGGCATAAAGTGCCATGATGGTCCTGTCATAATGACAAGCTCTTCGGGAACAGGAGAAAATCTCTGACATAATCCAAGATTGCCACGTGGCTATTCCCATACGGCCCAATTGAAGAACAGCTTCATGCGGCTGGCAGGAATCATCTTCCTACGGCTCATCAAGAAGCCATCCCATGCGGCTCGCAAGTACTATACCTATTCGGCTCACTGAAACGCTGTCTCATGCGGTTCATGGATATCATACGGCTCTGGCAGGGTCCACCATTAAGACACGTGGCAGAGATTCAATTGCCCCCATGACTTGACAGCTGGTAGCAGGGTAATTATAGGACGTGTGGTTTTAAATCAATCAGAGATTTACCGGATCCCAATAACCATAGTTAACGTTATCCTCATAATTAATAAGATCAGGGTATATCACTCGTGATCAAGCCAATGGGACACGTGGTGAGAGATCCGAGCTTGACACAACCAATCATGAAGATTTAAAGCAATCAGTATTAATCATTCACAGGATTCAATACTATCCACATTTATGGCCCAGATCCTTCACGCCTAAGACTAATGGTCCAGATTGATTAAACATCAGGCCGCCGCCGCTTTGAGAATAGGTAATCATCCAAACCCTAATGATGCCCTCACTCCTATAAATAAGCAAAGTGCCATTCCCTTGAGAGAGAATACAGAGAGACTCCCCCAATAATCAGAGAGAAAATACACAGAGAGAGAGAAGCCAGAAGAGTAACAGAGGGAGAGCAAGAAGAACATTTCTTCATCAACGCCAACCATCTCGTCACAGGAGCCAAGGCTGCATACCGATCGTCCAAGGAGTAAGGCAGGGCTGCCGTCGCCTTCCCGAGCCTCTATCATCACCCCCCAGAATCTAAAATAAACAATTATACTTAGACTGTTGTACCTAGGTTTTCGTCCCTAGGCTTTCTTTGTACAAGCGAGTTTATAACGTGAAGTAAAAGTCCTGTCCTCCGATAATTGTTCTGTTCTTTTATATTTCATGGCAAACACGATGGCGACTCTGCTGGGGACAAACTTCTCCACGGCTGAGGAGTTGGTGACGCAGTCGGATGCAGCCAAACTTGGCTCCACGTAACAAAAGTTGGTCGTCCGCTTCGACCAACAGGCGTTTGAAGAGATGCTCTCCGAAGGAAGCGCTGGCCCGATCCAGAAGCGCACCCGTACGACGAAGGCTCGCAAAAAATGGAGGCCAAAATTATTTGCTCCTCCCCAAGCCCTCGACGGGATACCCTCTGTTGCTCAAGACGGCGAGAAGGACTCTTCTGCGGCCCTACTTCAGACCGTAGACAACTCTGCTATCCCCAAGTCCGGCAGAAGAAAACACTATGATGCTGGACTGGCAGGGGCAGAGAGAAACTCTATACGATCCGAGCCGTATAAGGATATTAGCCGCAGGGAGAAAGCTCATGCGGCTGCATCCGCCAACCGCATGAAGAAAACTCATGCGGCTACATCTGTCAGCCGCATAGTTTATGCGGCTACTGTTGCCAACCGCATGGATGAGACTCATGCGGTCACTGAAGTCAACCGCTTGCGAAAAACCCATGTAGCCACAGTTGCCAACCGCATGCGACCAGCCTGCACGGTCGTGACTCCCAGTCGCACAAGAACAACTCATCCGACAGCAGAAGATAACCGTATGCAGACAGCCTGCACGGTTTCCAATCCTAGCCGCATGGCGTCCGTTCCACGCTCTTCTCGATCAGTCTTCGACCGCTTCTCGTACGGCCCTGACCCTGATAGTTCTCTGGATGATAAGCCAGACACTGTGGTATTCAACTTAGACTCTTCCTATTACGCACCCGCAAGTGCTAAAAAGAAGAAGTCTAGGGCAGCGCGGGCTCATCAAGCCCAGTCGGCTACCCTAACCTCTGACTGTCAGGGCATCCCGTGGACTATCACGCGGGCCTCTGATGGAAAGTTGTATAGAACCGCTCGAGTCCAGCCCCCGGCGACAAAAGGACAAAGTGGTTCCTCTGACCTGCGTGAGGCGATCCTCCACAAGTGCAAGAAAAGAGAAGGGGTTTCGGTGTGCAAAGAGTCCCCACGTGGACGTCACTGCACCCAAATCATCGTCAACTACTGTTGCAACAACGCGGCAGCGACGGAAGACCGGCCGTCAGTCTTCCAAAGACTACAGCATCCGAGCTCAGAGGATGAGGCACCTCCTGTTGTCTCCTGTAATTCCACTCAGAAAGTCCCCGCCAAGGGGAGAGGAAAGACGACAAGCATCTCCAGCCCCAAGATATCAACCACTACAGCTAAGAAACTGCCGTCTAAACGGTTGTCCTCCACCGGAGTATTCCAACACACCCATTCAAAGACAAAATCCATTGCAATGGGAGATTCATCATCCACATCGCTGGGGGTCGTGGGAACTGGGGGTAGCACTCCTCCGAACATCCACAATAATCCGATATTTCAAGGAGACGAGCCCGGGGAAACAACTCTCCCATCAGGTACAACAGACGCCGATGTCTCCGAGGATATCCATGACTCTCAAGACGAAGCAAGCTCTGAGGCTGAGGGTACTGTTCCCTCCGAGTCCGAACCAGAAGAGAATATTCCCACAGATCCCGATGACTTCTCGGTACATGGGTATGACTCGGAGGATACATCCCCCACCGTCCCTTCCGTTTCTCATCATACAAGGACGGTGTTCATGACAGACAGCAATCAAAGTGGTTCCAGTGATCGCCAGCGCATCGACAATCTCGAAGCCATATTACTTGCTTTGGTCAAGTCTGTAGACGAGATTAAAGCAGCCCTTCCAACTCTGCAAGGAGGGACGCCTGGCCAAACAAGCGTGGGTCCCGCGGTCAATGCGGACTCGAATTCGGTGGCACCGAACTCGGGCACCAATCCTCCTGAAATAACAGCCCCTACCGCGACAGATGAGGCCCGAGAAGTAAGAAGAGAGGTTCAGGAGCTCCGAGCCATGTTCCATGCCCGGAAAAATGCTCAAGACCTCAGAATTCGGCAACCATACCCTGCTAAATGGAGGGATGTTCCATTCCCACCAAGATATAAGTCGTTCAATATTAACCCGTATGATGGCAAGACCTCAGCAAGTCGGTACATCACTTACTTCGAGGTCACCACCGACCATCTGCCCCATGATGATGCTATCCTCACGCGATTATTCATTGGGGCATTGGAAGGAGTCGCCTTCGACTGGTATCGCAATCTGCCAGACAACTGCATCCACTCCTTCGCCGGCTTCAAGCGCATGTTCTTGGAGAGATTCTACGAAGTAGGGCAGGATGTCACCATGTCCACCCTCATGAACGTCGTCCAAGGGGAGAAGGAGCTGATAAGGAACTACATCGAGCGGTTCCGCCAAACCGCCATAAAGCTGCCCTCCGAAAATCTAGATTCCTCTTTAATTGAAATTTGCCAAAAGAGACTGCTTCTAACGATCAGTCTCTGGATGGGCGAAAGTCAATTCAAAGATTGGAAGACGTTCATCATCAGCGCCGAAGAACGATTGAAGAAGGCCCGCCAACTGGGATTGCACATCTCGGAAGGAAAAAAACAAGGACAAGCGTCCCAACAACGATAATGGAGGTAGCCCCTCCAACAATCGGGACAGCAAGGGAAAGCAGGCTATGGTAGCCGATACAGCACAAAAGCCTGAGCCGAAGCCAGCAGACAAACAATGGCCGCAAATTACTTACTCCTTCGAAGACGGTCACGTCAAGCCAATCTTGGACATGCTCATACAAGGGGACAGGATTCAGCTTCCTCCACCACGACGGGAACCGCGGCCGGCAGAGATGGAGAATCCAAAGTACTGCCATTATCATCGCTATGTCCATCATGCTACACACGATTGCTACCAGCTGAAATGATACATACAAAACCTCATCGATTCGAACGCTCTGGCCATCGATTTTGAAGAAGTAACCGTGGTGGCCAATATGGTGTCCGTACAATTCGGCCGCTTCCCTCTAACGGAGACTCAAGACGGGGTGGTCCCCGTCCCTCTAGCAACAATGGAGATTACCAATCTTCCACCTCCCCGAGATCAGGCTGCCGGTCTAGTACCCCTCACCACATCACGAGGGGAGGTCATGTGGATCCATCCAGACTTGGTATCAGAAGTGACTCGGCCCACACCATCTTCCACCGACAAAAAGAAAAGTGGAAAAGTCAGGACCTGCCACACAATCTCGGCAGACAACGAGGAAGCTACAGCCGTCGTCACGCGGTCCGGAGCGCAATCCCAACCTGTGGTTGACAATCCAGCTGAAAATCATCAACCCACTACAACTGATGCTTCGGGACCGGCTCAGCCTTCGACGACCGACAAGCCTAGGCCAAGGGAGACTCGCTTCGACAAATCCCTCCGAAAAGAGGCAGCCCAAGGGCTAGAGAGGCCCTACAATTTTGACATCTTAGCATAATTGGCTAACACACCGGCCAAGTTGTCACTGTACGAACTCCTAAGGCTCTCCAAGGACGTTTGTATTGCATTAAGCGAAGCACTCCAAAATGTCGATGTCTATCTGGCTCAATCCAACCTTACCGGGGAGGACTCACCCGTGGATCTCCAAGACAGTGCCTGTACGGGAGCAATGCCCAACATCGTCTTCACTCCGCAGGACATGCTCATCAAAACCAACCTACACGATCGCCCGCTATACTACACGGGATACATCGGCGACGTGAAGGAGGATCGGATGCACATAGATCCTGGCTCTTCCATAAGCATCATCCCGAAGGGTCTGCTACATCATCTCCGTATCCCAATGCATCGCCTGACGCCTACAAGCACCGCCATTAGCGATTTTAATTCGGGCAGGAG
Source organism: Iris pallida (assembly GCA_029216955.1). Taxonomy (NCBI): domain Eukaryota; kingdom Viridiplantae; phylum Streptophyta; class Magnoliopsida; order Asparagales; family Iridaceae; genus Iris; species Iris pallida. The sequence goes on along the minus strand of JANAVB010016800.1, from coordinate 10,871,996 downwards.
CTACCCTATTGGGAAGATTCGTCTGAAGTGTCAAATTGGCGACCTCCAATCCGAAGTCACCTGCTACGTCATAGATGCAGACACTTCTTACAACATCCTCTTGGGGTGCCCATGGATACACGATTATATGATCGTGCCTTCCAAGCTACACCAGTACTTCAAATATGTCGATAAATACGGCTTCGTGAAGACGGAATTTGCTGACATCGATCCCTTCAAAGGGGTCGAATCTTACTACTCGGACTCCTGCCTATACGAAAAGTCGAAGAGGCACCTTGATGAAGGAAATGAACAAGCTAATACCGAGACGGCCATAGGATCAGAAGAGCCTCTAACGATCCACCTCCAAGCTCGCAAACCGGGAAGGTCCGCACCCCTTACTGCCACTCTGCGGAAAGACGCGATCAGCCTCTCGGCGCGGGAAGAGCAGATGATAATCCGGCTGCCAAGGTCCGGCCAATTACCAAGACCCACAACGGAGCCACTGACAATCAGGCTGCCGAGAGTCGGCCAGCCGCAAACGGAGAAGCCCAATCCCTCCGACAAGCCGATGACGATACGCCTTTCCAAGAAGGGTCGTCACCCCGATGCAAAGTCTGGGGCTTCTAGCGAGCCAACAACTCCCCGTCCAGTATCAACTACCAAACTGGGGGTCGTTAGTTTGCCAACAACTCCCCGCTCGGCTCTACCAACAGAACCCCTGATGATCAAGTTGCCCAAATCATCCTCTCAGTCTGCATTTACACAGGGGATGGCTGAAGAAGAGTTGGAGCTAGCCAAGTATGTGGCTGCTCACACTGAGACTTGCTCATGTCGTCCATCAACGGTAACTTCCTGAAGAAGTATTACACCCAAAAAAATCCCTGATGATTGAGTTATGTACCCCCCGGTACCGCTGAACTCACATTCCGCCTCCAAATTTCCTAGATTGGTGAGTTATGTACCCCCCCGGTACTGCTGAACTCACATCCACTCCAGATTATCTAGTCATGTACCCACTGGTACCACTGAACTCACATCCACATTCTCTCCAGATCACCGAGTCATGTACATGCTGGTACCGCTGAACTCATGTCTACAATATTCCAGATTTTCGAGTCATGTACCCTCTCGTAGCGCTGAACTCACCTCCTCCTTCCACAAAAATCCCAAACTACCAAGTCATGTACCCGCTGGTACCTCTGAACTTACACTTTGATCACAAAATTTATGGATTGTCGAGTTATGTACCCGCTGGTACCCCTGAACTTACATCCCGGTCACTCTTTTAGGGAGAACATTAAGTATAAACATACCCCTAAACTTTTTTCCTAAAAGAGATCCTTCCTCATGATCCACTACCCATACTCCCAATGCACAAAAAGGGTAACGGATCCACAAATTCCCAAAACGACCATGTCGATGCTACCTCTGAGTCGTCTCAATTCCGCCAAAAACAAATCACCCCTCTACATAAGAACTTCCATGTCCTCATTACCTCTGAATCGTTCTATGTACCCCTCTTCATTGAGCCCACTCCTGCCATGTCCTTATTACCTCTGAGTGGGAAGGCTCCGTCGAAGAAAACTTCATACTTGCCATGTCCTCATTACCTCTGAGTAAGTATGTCGATTCCCTTTCAACCTATTATTTGTACCCACAACCGGAGTACGCCAAAGATAATAGGTCCACAAATATCCTCCGTTGAGTTTCCTCCAGCCATGTCTTCATTACCTCTGAGTAGGAAGATCCTGCGGTGAAACAAAAACCCTCATGCTTGCCATGTCCTCATTACCTCTGAGTAAGTATGTCGGTTCCTTTTCATCCTATTATCCGTATCCCAAGCCAGGGTACGCCAAGGATAATAGGCCCACAAATATCCTCTGTTTACCACAAACGTCCTCTGTTGACCACAAATAACCTCTGTTGACCACAAACGTCCTCTGTTGACCACAAATGTCCTCTGTTGACCACAAACGTCCTCTGTTGACCACAAATGTCCTCTGTTGACCACAAATATCCTCTGTTGACCACAAACGTCCTCTGTTGACCACAAATGTCCTCTATTGACCACAAATGTCCTCTGTTGACCACAAACGTCCTCTGTTGACCACAAATGTCCTCTATTGACCACAAATGTCCTCTGTTGACCACAAACGTCCTCTGTTGACCACAAATGTCCTCTGTTGACCACAAATGTCCGCTGTTGACCACGAATATCTTCTGTGAGGTCTCCCCTGCCATGTCCTCATTACCTCTGAGCAGGAAGATTCTACGGTAAAACCCTCATACTTGCCATGTCCTCATAACCTCTGAGCAAATATGTTGGTTTCTTTTCATCCTATTATCCGTATCCTGAACCAGGGTACGCCAAGGATAATAGGTCCACAAATATCCCTTGCTAAGCTTCTTAGCATAAATCCACCATCTCACCATGCCCCGGGAGCCCAGCTGCTCTACGGCATTCTTTTTCCCAATATCGAGAGCACCCATGACCACTTTGCTATGGCTGCTCCGGATATTCTGACCAAACTTGTTATCCGTACCTAAAACTAAGGTACGCCCAGGGTAACAGGTCCACAAATAATCCCCCAGCAGGTCCGATTCCACAAACACCACAAGTACAAGAAAGAGAAGATGAGTTGAAACATGCTCGTTTATTCAAGATTCAAAGTACTACATTATCTGGGATCACATCCCTTGACAAAAAGAAAAGAAAACAGTGAAAGAAAACAGAAAACTGATCACTGCTCCATGGCATTCTTTCGCCTGATACCAAGAACCTCCATATCCGCCTTACCGCGGAGTTGTTCTAGGTATCCCTATCAAACTTATTATTTGTACCTAAAACCAAGGTATGCCAAGAATAATAGGCCCACAAATGTCCTCTGCTGACCACAAATGCCGTGCTAGGTCCCTTAGTACATCCACATCTTTCCTCATCATCACATGCTTTCGGAGCCCAGCTGTTCTATAGCATTCTTTCACCCAATGCATAGAACTTCCATGTTGATAGCACCGCTGAGTTGTTCTATGTATCCTTATTCGAGTTCACTCCTACCATGTCCATATCACCTCTGAGTAGGAAAGCTCTACCATCAACCTTATATTTACCACGTCCATACCACCTCTGAGTAAATATGATGGTTCCCTCTCTCAACTTATTATTCGTACCTAAAACCAAGGTACGCCAAGGATGATAAGTCCACATAAAATTCCCAGCGGAAGTACCCAAACCTATCACGTCCATGCTAGCTCTGATTGGATTACCACGCCTAAGAAAATCTACTTTCCATGCTTCTTATTCAAAGTATTTCAATTTTACAAATTGAAAACTTTGAAGGGGGTCCTGTAGAAGCATGAAAAATATCAGAATGATGCTCCATGCGGCTCGGAACAGGAGAACTCCATGCGGCTCATACAGGGGCAGTCACATACGGTTCGAAGAGACTCTCAATCTCATGCGGCTCGGAGCAGGAGAATCCATGCGGCTTATATAGGGACAGTCCCATGCAGCTCAAAGAGTCTCCCAGCCTCATTCGGCTCAGAAGTATATGTGGCTCACAAACGACCAACTGAGAGATACGGCTCGATCAACACCACGTGTCCCCGTGGGATCCCTTCACACAGCTGGCCATCAAGTAATCGCCTTATTTAATGCTCTGATTTGACAGCTGACGGCTTTGGCATAAAGTGCCATGATGGTCCTGTCATAATGACAAGCTCTTCAGAAACAGGAGAAAATCTCTGACACAATCCAAGATTGCCACGTGGCTATTCCCATGCGGCCCAATTGAAGAACAGCTTCATGCGGCTGGCAGGAATCATCTTCCTGCGGCTCATCAAGAAGCCATCCCATGCGGCTCGCAAGTACTATACCTATGCGGCTCACTGAAACGCTGTCTCATGCGGTTCATGGATATCATGCGGCTCTGGCAGGGTCCACCATTAAGACACGTGGTAGAGATTCAATTGCCCCCATGACTTGACAGCTGGTAGCAGGGTAATTATGGGACGTGTGGTTTTAAATCAATTAGAGATTTACCAGATCCCAATAACCATATTTAACGTTATCCTCATAATTAATAAGATCAGGGTATATCACTCATGATCAAGCCAATGGGACACGTGGTGAGAGATCCGAGCTTGACACAACCAATCATGAAGATTTAAAGCAATCAGTATTAATCATTCACAGGATTCAATACTATCCACATTTATGGCCCAGATCCTTCACGCCTAAGACTAATGGTCCAGATTGATTAAACATCAGGCCGCCGCCGCTTTGAGAATGGGTAATCATCTAAACCCTAATGATGCCCTCACTCCTATAAATAAGCAAGGTGCCATTCCCTTGAGAGAGAATACAGAGAGACTCCCCCAATAATCAGAGAGAAAATACACAGAGAGAGAGAGAGAAGCCAGAAGAGTAACAGAGGGAGAGCAAGAAGAGCATTTCTTCATCAACGCCAACCATCTCGTCATAGGAGCCAAGGCTGCATACCGATCGTCCAAGGAGTAAGGCCGGGCTGCCGTCGCCTTCCTGAGCCTCTATCGTCACCCCCCAGAATTTAAAATAAACAATTGTACTTAGACTGTTGTACCTAGGTTTTCGTCCCTAGGCTTTCTTTGTACAAGCGAGTTTGTAACGTGAAGTAAAAGTTCGGTCCTCCGATAATTGTTCTGTTCTTTTATATTTTATGGCAAATAATCCCCACAGTATTTGCCCCTGGCTTGGTTCCTGCGCATGAGCACCCAAGTGATAGGGGGACTTCGAGAACTGTGTCGTTCGAGGCATCGAAGCACTTGAACTAGTTCTGTACAGCTTGCCGTCAGCTGTGTATATTACTGTTGGCGCATGCTTTCGGCTAACTATTAGTGTAGCACGTTGATCGCACGAGGCGTGTGCAGCCTTGGACTTCTTTATACTATCCCCGAAAGAAGCATAGTACTCAAAGTCCAATTTTCTATCAAAGACAGAGGATATTTTCTGTGCAGCTATCTTCGTGTGCGGACAGGGTGCTGCACCTTTTTTATTGTGCTGCACCTTCGTCTGGCGTACAGCCTGGGAGTGGCAGCCTTCACCGTGCTTCCCAGCCACTTTTTGTGGCTCGAATGGGCTCCTGGGATTCAACGGACTCCTTTTACTTTCTTATTTTTGTGTCCTTTTCAAAGGAGGCAGGGGGCTCTATATATAGAGTGGAATAAGACTTTTCTTCTTCTCCTTTCCGATGTAGGACTAAAAGTAATATAATTTTTTCCATGCTTCTACAGCCACTCCCTCCAGTATCTCCTTCAGCTCCTAACTAGTCACAGGTGTTCCCATATTTATAGTTGCACTTATCACAGGGACGAGATCAAATGCAACTCAATTACGGTTGTATAACTACACGCGATCACAACTTTTCTCCATCTTGAATCGCTAGGGATCAGCAGCTACCTGAGCATCTGCCACGCCACCACGGTATGCGTCCAGCGCCACCGATCAGTAGTCGTCCAAATCCTGTGGGGGGCTGATCTGCCACTAGGCCCAACGGTCGCTGCCGTCGTTAACATTTTCACGGTGCCCCACCAGCCCTAACAGCTCCTCCGCGCCACCACCGAACCCAGTGGTCGTCGCTGCCATTGACGTCTCTGTTGTGCCTCCACCAGCAATAGCAGCTCCTCCACGCCACCATAGAACCCAGTGGGCGTGATACTGTACGAACCCAAAGAATTGATAACGTTTTCGAAGAATCGATAGTTGTCCCCCGTGCGTGATACCGTACGAACCTAGGTTGCGATCGCACAAGGCATAGTCATAAGGTTATCCGAAACACAATATCTAAGAGAGTACATAGAGAAAACAACACATTGAGACAGAGAAATTTTGTATTTTATTGATAATTAACATCATTTACAAGACTCTATTACAATCATGCTGCGCGGCTTACAACATGACTCGATTACAAAATGAACGCCGATGAGATAGTCATTCCATACATTACATTCCTCTATATACAACAAAAGTATTCCAACCACCTGGGATGGATGGAAGTTGAGACATATTCTTGGAATGTTTGCAGAGAGTCTTCAAAAGTTGTGCAATGAGAGTCTTCGATGCGCGGTCGAAGATTCAAAATGCGAACGTCGCCTTGGTTAGCACGTTTCTCCTGATTTATAGCACCTGTAGAGAGCGAGGGTCAGTACAATCACGTGTACTGGTGGGTGGCTAATTAAACCCAAGTTCTTATTTGTTCAGACAGTTTTATAAAACATGTTAGCTATTTTGTGATCTTTCTAACCATCCTGATCGATTTGCATGTTAAAATGTTAAGAGGCAAGCATTCAATAGGCAATATAACATAACTATGATAAATCTTACCACGCAGAGCGTACTATTGTAGCGTAACATACCATTTTTCTTTATTGTCAAATTTATAACAAAAGCTTCTAAAGAGTGTGCAAGTAGGGGTCACTGGCAATTCAAGCCATCCTGGACGTATAGCTTGGTCGAGTCGGCGACCCTTTCAGTACGGGTAACTAGCCTCGCTGAAAGTTCTGAATGACCCGTGCTAGAATCCATCACAGCTACCTTGCATTCGTCTTAGGCCGAAACGGTCCCATGGCCTCGGGTTGTCGTTCGAGGAAGCGAAACCTTGTGTACAAGTTGTCCATGACCGTGCTAGACTAAAATTAATTATTCGAGCATGGTCTACGAAATCTCTGAGAGTTAGCCAGTTTTTAATGTGTGCCACCTTATTATTACAAAATTCGTTAATCAATTCAGTCTTTTATTTTGCACAGATCTATAGTAAACATGGCATAAAAAAGCATGCATCAGTTTCATGTTTGATTTAAAACCAGAGGGCCGAGGGGAAGGAGGTCAGCCACTCACCTTAGTCTTATATGAGGCGAGGGACTGGTTGTCTACACGATCACCTAAAATCGTATAAGCAACTGATTAGAATACTGTCTCATTCAAGGAGTTCAATATGAATGCGAAGTTCGAAAACGCAAGCCATAAAAACCATCAAAAACATTCACGAAAACACATCCACGAAAACCAAAGCCAAAGAGCAAGTGCGGCATGAAAAGCAGAGCAACGGAAGGTCTCTCCCGACTCAGCCACAGAGTCTATCCTCGAGGCGTAACCCGTTGAATATGGAACTTGATTCCGAATAAGCCTTTCTATAACGAGAAAAGGATCTTAATTCAATCGTTCCCATTCGACCGATTTAATTAATCTCGATCTATCAGTTCCGACTGGATTGATAGCGACAGTGTTCCTTTCTCGCGTACCCCGTGAATGAAAACGGGGCACAATATAGGGACGCGATACTACACCATAACCAACTAAGAAAAATTTTCATCCTCGAAACTTAAGAATAGAACCTACCTTTAAGAAAACAATGAAGGAAATTTCTTCTTCATCTTCGATTCAAGTTCCCAGGTCGATTCCTCGACAAAATAATTACTCCATAGTACGCGAAAGAGAGGGATTGCTCGATTTCGAAGCAGCTTATCCTTGCGCTCTAAGATTTGGACCGGCACTTCAATATATGATAAGTCAGCCTTCATTTCTAGCTGACCAAAATCTACCACGTGGCTTGGATTGTGCATGTACTTCTGCAACTGGAAGACATAGAAGACATCGTGCACACCCACTAGCACTGGCGACCGGATAATTTGATAGGCCACTGGGCGACTCGCTTGAGCATTTTAAAAGGCCCAATAAATCTCGGACTCAGCTTTCCCTTTGTACCAAACCTGGTAACTCCTCACATGGACGTCACTTCAAGGAATATGTAATCGTCTTCTAGAAACTCGAGGGGTCGATGATGGATATCAGCATAACTTTTCTGTCGACTCTGTGCAGTCTTTAGTCTTTTTCGAATAAGCCGAACTTTCTACACGGTCTGTTCCACCAGCACCAGACCGAGAAAATGCCACTCCCCGACTTCATCCCAACAAATGGGTGATATGCACTTTCGTCCGTACAAGGCTTCGTACGGCATCATTTGAATGCTGGATTGATAGATGTTATTGTATACAAATTTGGCCAGAGGTAGATGGACATCCCAACTTGATTTGAAGTTGATTGCGTAGAGCCATAGTATGTCCTCGAGAATCTGATTCACGTGCTTCATTTGGCCGTCGGTCTGGGGATGGTAAGCCGAGCTAAAGTTCAACTTCGTACCCAGAGCCGACTGACGGCTACTCCAAAAGCATGATAGAAATCGTACATCCCAGTCAGAGACGATGGATAGTGGAACTCCGTACATCCATACTATTTTGTCATGATAAATCTGATCCAGGCGGTCGACGCTCCAAGTAACTTTGATAGCAATGAAATGCACTAACTTCGTTAGTCGATCGACGATGACCAAGATGGCATCATTTTTTCATGGCGTCTTCGGCAGACCAACAATAAAATCCATGCACATATGCTCCTACTTCCATTCTGGAATCGCCAGGTTCTGCACCTTCCCGCCCGGCCACTGATGCTCAGCTTTCACCTGCTGACAGGCCATACATTGAGACATGAAGAGTGCCACATCTCTCTTCATTTCCTGCCACTAGAAGGTCATACTGAGGTCCTTGTACATCTTGGTGCTGCCTAGATACAAGGAGTACTTCATATAGTGCGCTTCTGTTAATATTTTATTTCTAAGTTCTGAATCATCCAGAACGTATAGCCTACCCTTTAATCGAAGCATGCCGATTTTATCTTCCGTAAAGTCGATCGTCCTACCCGTTGAGATTAGCTCCCACATCTTTTTCAGGTACGGATCGTCCTTCAGAGCGGTCTTGATCTTTTCCCGTAAGCTTACCTCTAGCTGCAACTGCGCCAACGGCACATTTCTGAATCGAACCCGGAGGTCAATGTCCATCTCTTCTAGGTCCCGTAGCAATCAGTTGTCGATGGATAGCGAGGAAATATACTTCTGACTCAGAGTGTCTGCCACAACATTTTCTTTGCCATACGTATAGTCAATAGTCAAGTCGTAATCTTTGATTAGTTTAAGCCAACGCTTTTGTCGCAAGTTTAGCTCTTTCTGAGTGAATAAATACTTAAGGCTCTTGTGATATATGTAAATCCTATATGCCACACCATAAAGGTAGTATCGCCATAGTTTTAATGCGAACACAATCATCGCTAACTCCAGGTCATAGGTGGGATAGTTCTTCTCGTACGGCTTTTGCTGCCGAGAAGCAAAAGATATCACCTTGTTTCGTTGCATCAGCACACACCCCAAACCCTAACCAGAAGCCTTATTGAAAATCTAGAATCCCTCAGTCCCTTTTGGAAGTACAAGTATCGGGGCCGAGACGAGCTGTTGCTTTAACTCATGGAAGGAAGCTTCACGGTCGTCTGACCATTCAAACGCGACTTCTTTCTAAGTGAGGCAAGTCAGAGGCGATGCGATCTTCACGATATCCTTCACGAGGCGTCTGTAGTATCCTGCCAAGCCAAGGAAGCTTCAAATATCGTCGAATGATGCAGGCCGTTTCAAATCAACAACGGCTTCAACTTTCTTTCGATCGATGGTAATGCCTTCAGTAGAAATGATGTGACCAAGGAATGACACGCTGTTCAGCCAGAATTTATACTTGCTCCGTTTCGTATACAACTGTTTTTCATGAAGGGTCTGAAGTACGGTCTGCAGGTGCTCAGTGTGTTGCCGCTTGTCCTTTGAGTAGACGAGTATATCGTCGATGAAGACTACTACGAACTTGTCCATGAAGGGTTAAAATACCTGATTCATTAAATCCATGAAGGCATCGGGGGCATTCGTTAGGACGAACGGCATTACAAGGAACTCGTAATTGTCGTATCGAGTACGGAAGGCTGACTTTGACACATCGTCCATCTTGATCTTCAGTTGATGGTAACCCGAGCGTAAATCAATTTTAGAAAACACTGAAGCGCCTTGTAACTGTAGGAACGAAATGTAAAGCGCTATACTCTGGAGGGGTGAATAAAGTAGGCAGCAGAAAATTAGCTATTAAAAAATCGTTAGCAACAAGATCACAGAAATATATCACATATATGAAAATGTAGAAGTAGAAAGCAGAGAGAAAACACAAACACAAGGATGTATACTAGTTTCCCTCTTGTGAGGACTAGTCCAATCGGAAGAACTCTAGCTTTCAATTGAAATCCACTATGGAAAAACCATGTAAGTTTTCATACAAAGTTCTTGCAATTTCTACAACGTGAGCTTTGATCCGAAGTACTCGACCAACTTCAATTGTGAAGTGTCTTTCTTTAATCAAGCCTCTAATTACAATCACTCTGGAAACTTCGATACCGTACCGCACTGGCAAATCGACTAGAGAATTGTAACTGGCTTAGGATTTGAAAATAAAAGATTAGAACACTTTGGAAGAACGTAGTAAGCTTAGAGAGAAGAGAAGAGAGAATGAATTGGTGTATTGAAATGGTAGAAATTCTTCTCTATTTATAGGTTTTCCAATGGCAGAATTCGGACAGAATTCTTTGAGATAATCTCGGCAAATAGCCATTACATCTATAATTGCAGGAAGATTGGGTTCAAAAATCCAACGTTGCACTAACCAAACTCGGGGTAAATTTGATCCAAACTCAGGGCAAATTATGTTGGTCAAGAGTTGATTTGGTTAGGATTTTGCAAATTGGGTTTTGGGCTTTTTGAAAAGTCGAGCAGTTATGAGCTTTTGTAAATTGGCTTATTTTCAAAACAAAGGGATATTTTAAAATTATTTTGGGGTAGCCTATTTGCCAGTACGACTCGGTGTACATTGTATTCTTTGACTCAATAACTTATGAAAATTACATTAATAATGGAATACAGACTCATACGGCAAAACGGCTTCATGTCTTGAACGGTAGCAGTAACAGTTCTCAGCAGTCGTCCAAGTAGCCCTTATATTGAGACAATGTTTGATCAATTATTAAAATTAGGTTTGACCATGACCAATGAGCCAACAATCTTCTCTATTTTGATAATTGACAAACCTTTACCGATATAACATCTCGATCTTGATTTTTTTTAAATCAAAATTGTACTGTCTCCTCTTTAAAAAATCTTGTATCTAACCATGTTGTCACTTAGCAAAATAATTGCAAATAGAGAAGCTCCCCTGCAATTCATGCTTAAAAAATGAACATTGAAGAAATATAGAAAAATATATAAAGAATAACATATATTTCACAGGCAGTTCTATGAAGGAAGCATAAACTAAGATAAATAATGCTACGCATAGAATGAGAAGTGCATACTAAGAATAAAAGAGGACAATACACCGAATAGAATGCATACTAATAGGAGTTTAAAATACATCAACTCAGCAAACAGTCTCAGTAGTGCTAATAATATAAATAAAAGATAAAGTAATATCTTGGAATATTGGAGCATTTTCAAGCATACATAAACAAAAGTAGAGTCTAATCAGATACCAACTAGACAAAATACAACAACGTCTAGATCAAAATCCTCAACAACTAAATAGAATCATCATCGTCATCGCAATCAACATCGTCACCATGTCCAGAAGGACCAGCTCCAGAAGTGCCAGCTCCATGAGAAGGGTGTGGAGTAGCACCAGAACCACAGTACTAGTCATAAGCATTACCGGGATTAAAGAAGTGACGAACCGCCTCATCCTCATAGCGGTAGCCATAAACAATAGGATCTCATGGAAGAGAACTGGCATGCTGACGAGTCTAGGCAAAATACAGATCCGCAAAGGAGTTTGCCAGGGCCTAAAACCGACTAGCATCTCGAAACTCACATTCCCTCAATGTGTCAGTAACAAACACTCGTAAAGAGTTATGCTCATCCAGCTGAGCACACCGTATATCAAATAAATACTGGTGGATACCCTCAAAAGTCATAGGATAATCGTGAGGAGGTTAAGGTGGTGCAGTAGGAGGAACAGCTACGCTACGACGAGAGAGCAAAAGATACTTGGGATCAGAGTCACGAGCACAAGTGGATAAGTCAATGTCAAAGTGCTGAAAGATGATCGGAAGAATCATCACATAAGCAAGGTTCCTGTGCCTTTCGCGATAACGGTCCATCATCTGAATAATCATCTTAGGTACAAAAAACGGAATCCCCTTACGAATATGATATAAAGCAGACATTTTAAGGGTGGTCACATCGTCTTTGAAAGTGGATTTGGACAAGATAGTAGAGTAGACGATGCGGTACAATTCATAGAAAAATAAGTTCAAATGTACAGCTTTGAACTTTTCGTAACGAACTTGATTAGGAGAACAAAGTTCATTCTTGAAATTATTTAAAGTCGTATCTCCAAAAAAATTAAATTCAGTGATATCGTCTAGTGGAGCACCTTCATTTGGAATGTTTAGGATTTTTACTAGGTCGGCATCATTGAATTGAATATCAATTCCAGTAACACGGCTCTTAACAGTGAAAGTGTCAAGGATGAAATTGCAGTAAAATAATCGAATAGCATTAGTTGTAATAGAAAATGAGTGAGTGACAAGATAGTACAATCCTAATGCTTCAAAGTAGGTCTTATAGGACGGAAAGATTGTCCACTTGATCGGTGTGCCAGGGCATATATTGTAAACTGAGAAATTCGCATACTATAATATGGGTTGTTAAAGAGTTTCGAAGAAAAACTCATTGAATGCCCCGTCGTTCGATTGGATAGACGAAAAGAGCAATCCTTGGATAGGATCCGAAGATGAGGCTTCTTCGCTAGCCGTCGTCTTTTTTTTCTTGAAGGGGTTGTTGATTCTAGGCATAATTTCTAAAAAAAGTATAAAAATCTAAGAAATTGAAATCGAGAGTGAGGAAATTACACCTTCTGAGATTTTAGTATGTGGAAGAGAACGAGATTTCACACACGAATCCAAAATTTGGATGGAAAACTCCAAAGGATTTGAGAGAAATCAAAGTTGAAAAATCTAGGGTTTTGGAGCTCATCCGCGGCTGCCGCTCTATTTGGAAGGAGGACGATAGTGAATAGAAGGGGCCACATTCAAATCTGACATAAAAACACCCGCCACCAATAGAACTCGGGCCGAACTCGGGCCGAATTCGGTGCGAGTTTGCTTAGGGTTCTGTTGAGGTATTTTTGTACAGAAATAAAATAAAATGTTACTTTGTATTCATCAATCCTTTTCAATTATTTAATTCAAAGTTTAGTTATTTTAAATTTCAAGTAATATAATTAATATTATTTTATGAATTACTTTTCGTTATGTAGTGACTGTCTCAGATTAGCTGTCGGGGTACTGTCCTAGCTAACGGAGGTTCACAGAGGAACGCTTAAGTATCGTTTTGCTTCGACCTTAGTCGTGGTGACAGACAGACCCTTTGTAGGTTTGTCTCGAAAATAGTTTTTGCATATTGAAAAGTAATTAATAAAACAGAATTAATTAATATTATTGATATCTAAAATTCCTAATTCTCGACGTAAATAATTGAAACGATCTTCCACTAATAGTTTTATAAAGGTGTCAGCCAATTGGTTCTCTGTGTCTACATATTCAAGATATATATCTGAAGAACAGTTTGGCAACTCTAGAGGGGGGGGTGAATAGAGTATATATGTATAATGACCAATAAAAATTAACTCTTTCACTAACAATGAATAGTCAGAGTAAAATGCGGAATGTAAATGAAAGACAAGAGAGCATACGCAAACACAGCAATTTTAACCTGGTTTCCCTCGTGGAGGACTAGTCCAGGCCTGAGAACTCTAGCTCAGGATTAAATCCACTATTTGTGAAATAGTAGCTTACAACCCGTGCCTTTTCTTCAGAAGAGCACGTCAACTTCTTACAGAGAATCGCAGTGGCGATTTGCTTGGAATTGTCCAAGCGATTTCTTCACTCTTGCACAAGAATCCTAAATGAGAGATGCTGAGCACTCGAGACTTAGGAGGCTTGTGGCTAGTAGATGGGAAGGGTATGGCTTATAGAGCTTGTAGGAGAGAAGAGAAGAGAAGATTGAGTGATTCAAAATGAGAGAATTCATGCCCTATTTATACTGATTTTAGGGACAGAATTCGGCCAGAATTCGGGTAAGGAAATTCAAAAATTTGGCCGTTGGACAGCTAGCAAACAGCTAACCCTAAAATTAGGGTTCCTGATTTCTAGGGGACAGAGTTCGGCCCGAACTCTGTGTGGAGGCAGAGTTCGGCCCGAACTCTGTCTCCAGAGCACAGAATGGTCCTAAGAGGGACTTGTGGGCAATTTGGTTTTGGTGGAGCTTGGGATTTTGGGTAGGCTTGTATACTAAGTTCCAAGAGCTCAGCATAACTCAGAGTACATAAATCTAGACTCAAAGAAATCATAAAATACAGACTCCAGAACACACTGAGAGCTGAAGACTGAGCTGTCATCTGTCTTGAACTGAATGCAGTCGTCGTGTGTCGTATTGAATTTATACAAGTATTATTTGGTCAATATAGTCAATATTTGGTTGACTGTGACTTTGTGTCAACAATCTCCCCCATATTGATAATTGACAAAATAATATATGTATATTTCAATATTCATACCTGGACACAGTTGATTGTAATATAGCTCCATAGCTCCCCCATAAACGATGCCTGAGCTAAGCGAAAATAGCTCCCCCGTAAACCATGAGCGGTGTCGAGCTAGAAGCTATAGCTCTCCCCCGTACAAATTGCATAGTTCCTGTGATCTGATAGATGATATTTTCCAGAGCAAGAAGCACAGATATACACAGATATACGAATGCATAGAGCCAGTAATAGTATCCCAAAACAAGCACAAAATATACATATGTTTCTCCCCCTTTTGGCAGTTAGCAATATAATAAACAATGAATAGTAATGCAACCACACTAAGAGAAGAAACAGTATAATATGGAGCAAAATAAGCATTGACATAGAATGATAATAAAGATAGATAATGTCATCCACCAAACCAAGTGGCCAACTCATAAACATAGTATATAAAACCAGCTACATGAATCCATAAGAAACTAAATAACTGAAAGCAAAAATAACTAAGACCATCAGCAGTAGCAGCAGCAGCAGATAGTAGCCAGTCTCCATCATGGAGCACGAGAAGGTCCTGGAACATCTGATGGACCATGGAAGGCGCGACGAGGGTCCACAAAAGCATCATCCGGAATCATGTAACGCATAACCCACGGATCATCAATGCGATAACCCGCGCGTGCTGGATCCCGCTCAATAGGCACATGCAGATCAGGATGACGAGCAAGTGAATACCGCATATCATGCAGAGAGTTCCCAAGGGCACTAATCTGCAGAGTGGTACGGTAATCATGCTGCGTCCAGCGATCGTCCTCAATAGCAAAACGATCGCGAAGCATAGTCTGAAGTGAATCCAAGGTAGCAGGAGGTGCAGTCTGACCGAGTGGAGGGGCGTTAGGCTCCTCATCAGCAGACGAATTAGTAGCAGCAACAGGCTGAAGGAGTCGTGCCGGAGATAGAAAGGTAGGTGCCGGCAGAAACGGACAAGCATCAAGTGGTATGTGAAAAGCACGAAAGATCATAGGAAGATACAGAGGATAAACCAAAGCTCGTGGTTTCCTCCTACAGCGAATCATCCAGTCCATCATAGTACGTGGAAGATTGAAATGAATTCCAAAGTGAAGATGATAAAGAGCAAAAATTTCAAGATAAGTAATTTCATCAGGGGAACCGATCTTGGGTAGAATGGTGTTTAGAAATGATCCAATGAAGATCAGAAAAATATGGGTTGAGATATTTTGTCATGAGCTTTCGAGGACGTGTGTAAGGAGTGCACAAATCGTCCTTGAAGCTTTCAAGAGAAAGTCCGTTGGGAAAATGGAACGAGCGAGCATCAACAAGTCTTTCCCAAGAACTTGGCTCAAGAAGATCAAGATATTCTGCTAATTCAAAGTCATCAAACGAGATATCGATACCAGCAACTCGTGAATAAATACGAAGATCATCAAAGGTTAAGTTGCAGTAGAACATTTGAATGGCATGATGATAAATAGCAGAGGATGTAGTGACAAGTTCATCAATATAAAGGTCATGGAATAAAGAATCATATTGAGAGAATATTGAAAAATTGATAGGATGTCCCGTGAATACCTGACGATTCCGAAAGTCACTAAACCAGTTGTTTGATGCATCAAGTGAGACAAAAAGTCTATTGTCATAAGTGGAAGGATGTAGAGGACGAGGTGGATTGAATAAAGGGTGAGGTGGTTGAGGAAGTTCAATGATTTGTTCAATTGATGGAGAAGAATCTGAAGAGGAAATACTCTCAATGCGAATCCTCTTCCCACGATTGAACAAGCAAGGAGCCATTAAAAGATATTAACTAGAAGATAGAAAATATGAATGATACCTCAAACAGGTAAAGAGCAATGGAGGATAATGGAGAGGAGACACCTTTTTGTTGATTTGAGAAACAATGGGGTACTCTGGATCAAAAACTAGGGTTAGGGTTTCAAGGAAAGAATGTGTATAGGTGAAAAAAAAAGGTGGTAATAGTGAAGGAGAGAGGTAGAATCCCGACATAAAGTAGGGTTTTGTCTTTTGGTCGGGTGAAATATGGACCATTGGATTAGAAAAGATCCAACGGTGGAGCCAGATCCCGATTCTGGAACCTAGGGACCGAACTCGGCCCGAACTCTGATAGGGGTAGAGTTCGGCCCGAGTTCTGGCTCAATAGTCCAGAACTTAAAAAGGCAAAAGTCAGGAAGAAAAAGTTCAATAAATAAACAAAATGACAGTCGGGAATAACAAAGAGTGTTGAATGAAAGAAATAGATAGAGAGGTATACAGAAAATAGAATGAACTTTTAGAAAATGTCAATTAGGCAATATTAAATTGAAACAAGCCATATAATAAATAAGGACATATACTGTGGTTCAATAGTCCAAATTTGCCATGGGTTAGCTGCAGGGGCCGGATCCCAGCTAGCGGTAGTCCTGAGGACTAGTGCACCGTGTCGCTTAGGCTTTTACGCCTTGTTGTCAGAAGGACCCTTTCGGCTTGTACCCATACCAAATTCTTTGTAAGGAATCACAATATACACGATATTTACGCAGGTGAGTTTCAATTTATGACTGCTTCATCTAAGATTCCAAGTTCACGACAAAGAAAATTGAAGCGCTCTTCGGATAGTGGCTTAGTAAAGAAGTCTGCCAGCTGATGATCAGTGTCAATAAATTCTAAGTTAATCGTGCCATTTTGCTGATGATCACGCAAAAAGTGGTGTCTGATCTCAATGTGTTTAGTGCGTGAGTGACAGACAGGATTCTTAGTCAAATTGATGGCACTAGTATTGTCACAGAATATAGGAATATGCATGAAAGATAACTTATAGTCTTCAAGGGTTTGCTTCATCCACAGAATCTGTGCACAACAACGCCCAGCTGCTATATATTCAGCTTCTGTTGTGGATAGTGCGACAGAGTTCTGCTTCTTGCTAAACCATGAGACTAGAGCCTTTCCTAACAAATGACACGTGCCGCTCGTACTTTTACGGTCGACCTTGCATCCAGCAAAGTCAGCATCAGAGTAACCGATGAGGTCAAATGATGTTGACTTGGGATACCATAGGCCCACTGTAACCGTACCCTTAAGGTATCGAAAGATACGCTTAACCGCGGTCATGTGAGATTCCTTAGGATTTGCTTGATATCTAGCACATAGGCAAACACTAAACATGATATCGGGGCGACTAGCAGTTAAATAAAGTAAGCTGCCTATCATACCTCGATACTTACGTTGATCAACAGGTTTGCCGCTCTCATCTGGTTCGAGTTTGGTTGAAGTAGCCATTGGCGTGCTAATTGGTTTGACGTTGTCAAGGTCGAACT
The DNA here is from genome assembly GCA_029216955.1 of Iris pallida. Taxonomy (NCBI): domain Eukaryota; kingdom Viridiplantae; phylum Streptophyta; class Magnoliopsida; order Asparagales; family Iridaceae; genus Iris; species Iris pallida. The sequence continues at coordinate 10,854,216 of JANAVB010016800.1, read as the reverse complement.
TCTTCAGCATGTCCTTGGTATACTTCGATTGACAGATGAAAGTTCCATTTGCCAGTTGCTTTACTTGCAGGCCAAGAAAGTAGTTGAGCTCTCCCATCATGCTCATCTCAAATTCTGTCTGCATACACTTGGCAAATTCTTGACAAAGAGTTTCATCAGTAGATCCAAAAATAATATCATCAACATAAATTTGAATTAATAGAATGGTGTCTTTGAAAGATTTGATAAACAGTGTAGTGTCAATTTTCCCTTTAGAAAAACCTTTCTCAAGCAGGAAGCTGCTTAGCCTTTCATACCAAGCTCTGGGAGCTTGTTTAAGGCCATAAAGCGCTTTCTTTAGCTTGAACACGTGGTCGGGAAATTTGTGATTTTCAAAGCCAGGGGGTTGTTTGACATAAACTTCCTCCTTAATAAAGCCATTCAAGAAAGCACTTTTAACATCCATTTGAAATAATTTAAAGTTCTGATGATTGGCAAAAGCACAAAGCATCCGAATGGATTCAAGTCTAGCAACAGGAGCATATGTCTCATCGTAGTCGATACCTTCCTCTTGGTTGTATCCTTGAGCTACTAGACGAGCTTTGTTACGTGTGACTGAACCATCTTCATTTACTTTGTTTCTAAACACCCATTTGGTACCAATTATTGAATGATTGGCCGGTTTAGGAACTAGTTCCCATACTTGGCTTCTTTCAAATTGGTTGAGTTCTTCTTGCATAGCAGAGATCCAAAATTCATCAGTAAAAGCTTCAGAAATGTTTTTAGGCTCTACTTGTGAAATGAAGGCAGTGCTAGCAACAGAGTCTCTTAATGATGATCTAGTAGTAACTCCACGTGACACTTCACCTATGACTAAATTTTCTGGATGTGAAGGTTTGAATGAGAATTTCTTAGGCAAACCCTCCAGAGAATTAGTTTCAGTTGAAGTATTCATTGGAGAATTAGTTTCAGTTGATGGCACAACATCATCATCAAGAGTACTTACTGCACTGTTATCTTCATCAAAAGTCACATTTGTTGACTCCTCCATAATAAGTGAGCGTTTATTGAAAACTCTATATCCCTTACTTTTGGCAGCATAACCAAGAAAGATACCATCGTCAGCTTTGGCATCAAATTTGCCTAAGTTGTCTTTGGTGTTAAGGATAAAACATCTGCAGCCAAAAACTCTGAAATAAGAAACATTTGGGGTTCTCCCAAACCAAAGCTCATAGGGTGTTTTCTTCGAAATGGGACGAATAAGCACCCTATTTAAAATGTGGCATGCTGTACTTACAGCTTCTGCCCAAAAATATTTCGGAAGAGAAAATTTATTCAACATGACTCTAGCCATATCGCCAAGAGTCCTATTCTTCCGCTCCACAACACCATTTTGTTGAGGAGTTCTAGGATAGGAAAATTCATGATCAATACCATTTGCATTACAAAAACTTTCAAAATCTGAATTTACGAATTCGCCTCCATGATCACTTCGGATTCGAGTAATCATGTAGCCTTTTTCGTTTTGAACTTTATTTACAAAAACTTTGAAAACAGAGATAGCATCGCTTTTATTAGCGAGAAAGAAAACCCAAGTAAATCTCGAAAAATCATCAATAATAACAAAAGCATATAGTTTGCCACCAAGGCTAGCTATTCTACTAGGACCAAATAAATCCATATGGAGTAATTGCAAGGGTCTAGTAGTACTTACAGAGTTGATGGAATGAAATGAGGATTTAGTTGCCTTGTTAAGTTCACATTCGGCACATACCGTGTCCTTTTTGAATGTGATGTCAGGCAATCCTCTCACTAGCTTCTTAGTAGAAAGCCTGGATATAGCATCCATGTTGGCATGACCGAGACGCTGGTGCCATAGTAGTCGTTCGTCTTTGTGTGCATATAAACATCTACCTGCATGGTTAGTATTTATAGAGAGATAGAAAATATAGATATTGTCCTCTCTTTTCCCTTCAAAAGCAATGTCTCCTGTTGACCTATCGTAGATGTAGCAACAGTTTTGTCCAAAGTTAATATCATATCCATGATCAGCAAGATGGCTAATGCTGAGCAGGTTATGCTTTAACTCGGTCACTAGGCAGACATCCTTTATAACAGGAGAAGGAGGATGACCAATGATACCGTTACCTATTATATGCCCTTTGAAATTGTTACCGAAGGATACGTATCCTTCTCTTTTCATCGATAGTGATGCAAAAAGATTTGTGTCTCCCGTCATATGTCGCGAGCATCCACTATCGAGAATCCACTTACTCTCAGTTGAGGAGGAAAGGTCCACCTACATCAAGAGTAGATGTGACCTTTGGTACCCATTTTCTTGAGGGTCCTGAAAAGTTAGTTTTTGGAAACCAAGCATATATTTTCTTGTCTACCAGTCTTCTAACTCTACACTGTGGTGAAATGTGTCCATGTTTTCCACAGTAAGTACAGATGGCATTTTTATTTATACTAGGAGCATGAGAATGATATCTATGAGCAACAGGATGAGGATGATATGGAGAATGGTAATGATGACTATGCTTAGAGTGAGTGGCATGATGATGATGTCTGTGTGTCATAGCATGATGATATTGACTGTGAGGAGTGGCATGCTGAAATTGTCTATATGGCATAGTGTGATGTTGTGGCATGATATGATGATTTTGCTTATGTGGCATAACATGATGATTTTGTCTACGTGGCATGGCATGTTGATGAGGTATGGTATGATGACTTTGTCTATGTGTAGAGTGATATTGGTTGTGTCTTTGTGCAATATGATGAGTATGAGGAGTATTTTTACGTGCATGTGGTTTGTGAAAGTTTGTGTAAATAAATGCATGGTTATGTGCTGTATGAGGGTGACGTGGTTGACTAGCATGAGTGGTGTTGTGCTCATGTGATTGGGTTTGAGGTTTAGCCACCTGTTTTCCCAATTTGATTTCTAATCTTTTAGAAACAGCTTGTAATTCATCAACTTTAATATTCAAGCCATAGATCTTAGTCAGAGAAATCTTGTGTCTACTCTTTTCTTCAGCAAGCAATGTATTGAGAGTAGTGATTTCTTGAGTTTGTTGCTCAATGCGTGCTTCAGCATCATGTAAGCTTAATTTAAGCTTCGATACTTCATCAGTGTCATTTGTGGGAGATGTGTTTCTAACATTATTAAGAAGCAAGGAAATTCTTTGTATCTCATCTTCTAGACTTTTGATATTGTCCTTGGCATGCTTGTATTTACCGATAATCTTTTTGTGATCATCAAGTAAATCGGTGAAGGCATCGCCAAGTTCATCAAAAGAGAAGTCATCTAAAGTTTCGTTTGATACCTTGGTGGAATTTGCCATGAGGCAAACATTTGCTTTGTCTTGAGGAGAGTTCTTTTCTTCCTCGGAGTCACTTGCTTCGCTTTCATGCCAAATGCTTGTGTTGGCATATCTTTTTGATGAGTTCTTCTTGTAGGGCTTTTCATACCGGTTGCTCTTCTTTAAGAGCGGACAGTCTCTTCTGACGTGTCCAGTCTTTTTGCAACCATAGCAAGTTGGCTCTTCTTCATCGTCTTCTTGTGGTTCCTTCTTTCTTTGATTGAAGCGAAGGAATTTCTTGAAGTTACGTACCATGAGAGCTTGGTCTTCATCATCTGAGATATCGTCTTCAGTCTCATCGTGATCAACCTTTCGTCGATGGACTTTGAGTGCTATCTCCCTGGTCTTCGGAGCAGGCTCTTCGAAGTCCTTGAGGTCAAGCTCGTGAGTCATGAGCTTGCCCATCAAAGTCTCCATAGACATACTTGTGAGATCATTTCCTTCTATGATGGCTGTCACCTTAGGGTTCCAAATCTTTGGTAACCCTCTGAGTAGCTTGCGGATCTTCTCATGGTTTGAGTACTGCTTACCGAGCGAGGATAACGGGTTGATGATGTCGAGGAATCTTGTAAACATTTGAGTGATCGTCTCATTTGGCTTCATCTTGAAGGCTTCGTACTCTTGAGTGAGACGGCTTATCTTTGATTCCTTGACTTGAGTGGTTCCTTCATGCGTCACTTCCAGAAGTCTCCATACTTCATGAGCAGTGGTGCATGTAGAGACCCTGTTAAACTCGTTCCTGTCTATAGCACAGAATAAAGCATTAATAGCCCTAGCATCTAGACTTGCCTGTTTCTTCTCCTCGACAGAATATTTGTCGTGTGGCTTCTCAGTGAGGTCACCATCGACAACTATTCTGGCGGGCTTTTTGTAACCGTCAGTTACGACAGTCCACAGGTCAAAGTCTAGAGACTTCAGATAAAAACTCATCCTTGTTTTCCAATATGTGTAGTTAGTCCCATCAAATAGGGGAGGCCTATGAGTGGACTGACCTTCACCATGATTGGAGATCAAGGATTGTGTGGTTGCCATGGATCAGCTCTTAGGATGTTAGTCCTTATAAAGAGAACAGAGCTCTGATACCAAATGAAGAACAGTTTGGCAACTCTAGAGGGGGGGTGAATAGAGTATATATGTATAATGACCAATAAAAATTAACTCTTTCACTAACAATGAATAGTCAGAGTAAAATGCGGAATGTAAATGAAAGACAAGAGAGCATACGCAAACACAGCAATTTTAACCTGGTTTCCCTCGTGGAGGACTAGTCCAGGCCTGAGAACTCTAGCTCAGGATTAAATCCACTATTTGTGAAATAGTAGCTTACAACCCGTGCCTTTTCTTCAGAAGAGCACGTCAACTTCTTACAGAGAATCGCAGTGGCGATTTGCTTGGAATTGTCCAAGCGATTTCTTCACTCTTGCACAAGAATCCTAAATGAGAGATGCTGAGCACTCGAGACTTAGGAGGCTTGTGGCTAGTAGATGGGAAGGGTATGGCTTATAGAGCTTGTAGGAGAGAAGAGAAGAGAAGATTGAGTGATTCAAAATGAGAGAATTCATGCCCTATTTATACTGATTTTAGGGACAGAATTCGGCCAGAATTCGGGTAAGGAAATTCAAAAATTTGGCCGTTGGACAGCTAGCAAACAGCTAACCCTAAAATTAGGGTTCCTGATTTCTAGGGGACAGAGTTCGGCCCGAACTCTGTGTGGAGGCAGAGTTCGGCCCGAACTCTGTCTCCAGAGCACAGAATGGTCCTAAGAGGGACTTGTGGGCAATTTGGTTTTGGTGGAGCTTGGGATTTTGGGTAGGCTTGTATACTAAGTTCCAAGAGCTCAGCATAACTCAGAGTACATAAATCTAGACTCAAAGAAATCATAAAATACAGACTCCAGAACACACTGAGAGCTGAAGACTGAGCTGTCATCTGTCTTGAACTGAATGCAGTCGTCGTGTGTCGTATTGAATTTATACAAGTATTATTTGGTCAATATAGTCAATATTTGGTTGACTGTGACTTTGTGTCAACAATATCTCTATTTGTTTGATGGTCTCTAAGAAAATGATGTCAAATCTCAATATGATTAGTACGAAAATGATATACATGATTCTTATTCAAATTAATAGTACTAGTATTGTCACAAAAAATGGGTATGTGTGAATACTATAAACCAAAGTCTTCTAAGGTTTGCTTCATCCACAAAATTTGTGCACAACAACGTCCTACGGCGATATACTCAACCTCAGTAGTTGATAATGTGACATAATTTTGCTTCTTGCTTAACCATGAGACTAGAGTTTTACCTACGAAATAACACGTGCCGCTAGTACTTTTTCTATCTATATTGCATTCAGCAAAATCAGCATCCGAGTAACCGGTTAGGTCAAAGGATGTAGTTTTGGGATACCATAAGCCGACAGAAGAAGTACCTTTAAGGTATCGAAAGATACGCTTAACTGCGCACAGGTGTGATTCCTTAGGGTTAGTTTGAAAACGTGTACACAAGCAAACACTAAACATTATATCAGGACGATTAGCAGTTAAATAATGTAAACTATCAATCATACCTCAATACTTATGTATGTCGACCGGTTTGCCTTGCTCACCAATATCAAGCTTGGTTGAAGTTGTCCTTGAAGTGCCAAAAGGTTTGACGGTTTCCAGATCGAACTTCCTTATTAGATCTTTTGTGTACTTGGCTTGATTAATAAAGGTCTCATTGTTAGTTTGCTTGATTTACAGTCCAAGGAAGAATTTGAGTTCTCCCTTCATGCTCATCTCAAACTCATTCTGCATACACTTTGAAAATTCTTGACAAAGAGACTCATCAGTAGATCCAAAAAAATACCGTCAATATAAATTTGAATTAAAAGAAGAATTCCTTTTAATATTTTATAAATAGTGTAGTATCAACCTTGTCTTTTGAAAAATCGTTATCAAGTAGAAAAGAGCTTAAACGATCGTACCAAGCACGAGAAACTTGTTTTAGACCGTATAAGGCTTTCTTCAACTTGAAAACATAATTAGGATTTTTGAAATCAATAAATCCTGGAGGTTGAGCTACATAAACTTCTTCTTTTATAAAGCCGTTAAGAAATGTACTTTTTACGTCTATTTGAAATTATTAAAACATGCAAATGCACATAATATGCGAATGGATTCTATTCTCACAACTGGGGATAGATCTCATCGTAGTCGATACCTTTCTCTTGGTTGTATCCTTGAGCTACGAGTCGGACCTTGTTACGAGTGACTAAACCATTCTCATTGAGTTTATTTCATAATACCCAGCGGGTACTAATGACCGGATGATCAATAGGCTTAGGAACAAGTTCCCAAATTTGATTCCGTTCAAATTAGTTTAATTCATCTTGCATAGCATCTAACCAAAAATTATCACTACATGCTTCTTCAATAGTTTTGGGTTCTAGCTGTGAAATAAATACAACACATGAAACTATATCTCTGTTAGAGGAACGTGTACTTACACCCCTGGTAATCTCACCTATTACCAAGTCCTTAGGATGGTCAGCCATAAACTTCATTCTTTTTGGCAGACTCTCAAGGTAGCTGATTCCGGCTTCTGGTTCTGTACGTGCTCTGCTTGGTGGTTCTGTAGGTGCTGTGCTAGGTATACTAATGTCTTCATCATCATCGTTAATTGTCTGTTGATTTAGTTCGTCAAAAGTGACATTCATTGACTCTTCGATGATCATGGTCCTTTTGTTGAAGACTCGGTACCCTTTGCTTTTGACTGCATAACCTAAAAATATACCTGCATCGACCTTTTCATCAAACTTTCCCAAATTATCTTTGGTATTAAGAATAAAACATTTGCATCCAAAGATTTTAAAGTAAAAAACTACGGGTATTCTATCAAACCATAACTCATAGAGAGTCTTTATGGATTTAGGTCGAACTAGAACCCTATTGAGAACATAACAAGCTGTGTTGACAGCTTCAGCCCAAAAGTATTTAGGTAGACTAAACTGGTTTAACATTACTCCATCTATTTCAGATAGAGTCATATTCTTACGTTCTATAACTCTATTTTGTTGCGGAGTCCTAGAACAGGAGAACTCATGCAGATAACCGTATGTGTCACAAAATTGCTCAAACTCTGTATTCTCAAATTCATCGCCATGATCACTTTGAATATGAGTGATCATGAATTCTTTTTCATTTTGAACTTTCTTGCAAAAGAAGACAAATTTAAATAATGCATCATTTTTGCATGCGAGAAAATATACCCACGTGTATCTAGAGAAATCATTTATTATTACAAAAGCATATAACTTACTACCTGGGCTAGCAATTTTACATGGTCCAAATAAATTCATATGCAGTAATTATAGAGGTCTAATAGTACTTACAGTATTCTTGGACTTAAATGTGGATCGGATAGCTTTGTTCTTTTTACATTCACTACATACCGTATCCTTCTTGAAGGTGATGTCCGGTAAGCCTTGTACCAATTTCTTCGTGGATAGTCTTGAAATTGTGTCTAAATTTGCATGACATAGTCTCATATGTCATAGTTGACTCTCATCATTCTTGGCGATTAAGCATCTACCTGCTTTGTTAATATCTTCTAACAAATAGAAAACATATATATTATCTTCCCTAATACCTTCAAAGATAGTACTACCAGTTGAGCTATCAACTATAGTACATTTGTCTTTGACAAAGTTAATACTGTAATGCCACAGTCCCAAAATACTTGAGACTAAGTACGTGGACATGCCAGCTGCACACATACGTAGAATACTCTAATATATAGAAACCTCGTATGTATATATAAGTTATGAAATGCAGTAAACCATGATAACTAAATCGCATCCACCAAATAAGAGAATAATAATAAAAATCAACTATAAAATTTGTCATTTATATATGTAGTTGGGCGGAGACAAATTCACTACCAATTATTTTAAATAAAAAGAAAAGTACAAGAAAATGATGGATAAAAATGGTACGAGAAAATCCAAGAGCAGTCCTCCTCGATATAGAAGGGATGACCATGACCTTGGCTAGGACCCCTGCAAAAAGACACAAAAGCACACACTTAGAGAATTCAACAAGTCCTCACAGAGACATAACAAGATGTCACTCCCATTTTCTGTTATTCATATTTTCAGTATACGTATACGAACTTTTGACCCGTATTTTGACTTGTCTAGCATGGCTTGACTTGTACAAGAAAATGATGGATAAAAATGGTACGAAAAAATCCAAGAGCAGTCCTCCTCGATATAGAAGGGATGACCATGACCTTGGCTAGGACCCCTGCGAAAAGACACAAAAGCACACACTTGGAGAATTCAACAGGTCCTCAGAGGGACATAACAAGATGTCACTCCCGTTTTCTGTTATACATATTTTTAGTATACGTGTACGGACTTTCGACCCGTATTTTGACTTGTCTAGCATGGCTTGGCTTGGTTTGGTCTTGGTTTAGCTTGGCTTGGGTTATTTTGGCTAGGTTTGAACCAACTTGGTTCAAGATGAAACCACCCCTTTATAACCCAACTACTCTTTCTCTCTCTTCATTATTTCTCATAACTTCTTCTTCTCAATTAAAATATCTCCCCCTCCAAAGGCAAGTGCTAGCTTGCTTCATGGAGGAACTCCATTTTTGTTATTCCATTATCTTCCCTACATGATTCTAAGGCTATTTAGTACTTGGTATTTTTGGTTTTGAAGGATTAGTTTTTGTAGATCTAAGTTTATACAAAACTTGATTTTTTTTGGGTTTTGATCTCACAAACTTCTTTGTTTTCAAGTTTTGATTGCTCTATGTTGTAGAGAATTCGATTTTACTCAAGTTTGACCTTTGAAAACCCGGATTTTGATTTATTTTGAGTCATTTACGATCTTGAGAAGTTCATAGGTTCAATGAACTTGTGCTCTTGGGTTGGGGAAGAAGCACAGTGCTGGGTGCATAGATTTGTTATGCGTCCACTGCACGCTTCCTTGGGAGCATAGCCATATGTATGTGCCCTTGTCTTCCTTACTCCCTCTAGTGGGCGCATAGCCCCAAGGCCCTCCCTGTCTTGGGCGTATAGTTTTGTATGCGCACAAGTGCATCATGTCTCCTTTCTTGGGCGCATAGGCACTGTCATGCGTGCACTTGTCATAGAGTGAGTCTCTTGACTTTCTCTAAGATACCCTGACTCCACCCTTTGGGCGCATACATGCAGGCGCATGCATGTGGGCGTATAGTCCTGGGCGCATAGCTCCAGGCGCATGCCTTCCCAAAAACATTGTCTCTCCATGATACCCCCTGTCTCACTCATGTATGTAGGCACATAGACCATACATCCTGCCTCACTCATGTGGGCGCATGCCCTTAGACACATAGCCTTGGGCGCATGCCACTCTCAGCACATCCATCTTGGGTGCATGCTCTTCATAACACCCCTTGGTCCTTAGTGTGAATTGTAACCTTGTTTGTACTCTTTACTTGACTAAGTCCTATAATGTTATTTTCATGTTGCACATGTACTCTGAGCTTTAAACATGATCTTGGTATGGCACGTACACTCACTAACAACTTCTTAATAGTGGCCCGCTGTGGTGCACTTACATGAACACGACATGACAATGTGACTTTACATGATAACTCTTGATAGTGATCCGTCGTGGTGTACTCTTGACCAGTAACTTGACATGATAATTCTTGATGGTGGTCCGTTGTGACGCACTCTTGACTTGATAAGTAGCATAACATGACATGTAATCTCGACAAGTAACATATAACTCTCGTCTTGACACCGTGGATGATTTCTCTTGATGGTATTGGTACAAGCTATATGTCTCGTCTTGCATCATGTCTAAGACATGAATTCCTGATTTTCACGGTCAGGGATTCGTACTAAATCTGACTAGGATAATGACTAGATTGATCAAGTAGTCCATAATGAGATTTTCCAGCTACAGGTAGTCTCGTTATCTGGGTGCTCTAATTGGACCTGTAGCCTGCCGTCGAGTAGGGTACATTTTCAGCACACTGTCATGTGTTGCACCCCTAAGTCACCTAATCTAAATCTCTCAACTTGTGACCGGATAACCGGGATTAAGACTGCAGGGCTTGTGGCTGTTGGAACATCTCAATGCATCTCGTTAGTAACTAAGCTTGTGATAACCCTAGTTAGTTAAAGTATCAAGCCGTACTCATTGCTTGGCCGTGATTGATTGATGGAGTCCCGTCTAGTCTTGCCTAGGCAAGACCAGTACATGGTTATTTTAGCACGTTACTGTTATACTTTACTTGTTCGATAATTGGTTAGCGACTAAGTTTTGTTCAGGTGAAGGGTTACAATCCCGGTCCTTGTTTGGTTTATGGGTTGTAACTTGGTTACTGGAATAGTCCTTTAGTTATCTTATCGTTTATCACCATGTGTCCTTTAATTCATGTCTTTTGTTATCACATATGTCTTTATGTGCTATTATGCTAGTTTTAGTTCTTAAGTGAAGCCTCCCTTGTGGCACTTGCTCTTTCTGGGGTCTGACCTAGCTGGTTTTGTATGGACAGATTTCGGAGTAGCACCCGAGGATCTTCCAGCCTTCCAGCCAGATAGTCAACACTAGGCACAACCCTGGCAACGAGTGGGTTTTATTTTGCTCTCCTACTCTATTGTAAATTATTCTATTGAGGCGTTTAGCCGCCGAGCAAGTGTTGGCTCGTGTTAAATTTACATTCCTGTCTGCCTAAGGGCTGTAACATGATTGACAAATCCTAGGGTTGATCATGAATGACTTAAACTCTTGCTAGTCTTCGCATTTTGTATGACTAGCTTCATGATCATCTGAATATGTAATGTATGGGATGCCTTACTTATATGTCTGATGATCTACTATCTTGTTACATTTACTTGCTTGCTTGAGATTGAGACACTAGGCTTATTTTTGACCATAAGTGACTGTTGGCTTGTAGTAAAACCCTCATGCATCTAGACAGCCATAACCGTACATCGAGGTGCGTTACACTTCAATGTACGTAGCTGGCTGTGTCTGTCCTCCGCTCTCCAGTATTCTGGTTCGGGGGCGTGACACAAGGTACATAAAGAACATGCCATTATAACTGCAATTGCAAGTACTATAAAACTACAACACAACTGGGTCCCTAACTGTCTATGTGTTATGCACTTTGAGAATAACGTTCTACGCAGGGGCTGTAGGATCAGCAGAGTAAATAAAAAGTGGCAGTAAGTAGCGCTCATCCGAGTCACTATCGGCCATGGGCAGTAAGTAGCGCTCATCTGAGTCGCTATCGGCCCAAAATGTGTGTAAAAGTAAATGTAGCCCCGACGCTAATAGCTGTCCTCTCCCCCCAATGATACTATACATGCGTCGTAACCACGACGCACCAATATACCTAATAACTGTCAAGTCTTCTAACATGCATCTATTGACAGTTATTTATAACACATGCGTACGAGGGATCAGCCAACATACAAGTGAGCTCTATATGTTACTCACAACTCACATACAACTCGTATACAATCGTGACAAGTTAATGAGACACACTAAATTGACGGTAGTCCCTTAACTCTAGGTCCACATGTAAGAAGAAAATAATTAACTGAAAATAAAAGTACAGTAATATATAATAACTGAATATTAAAATGCAGCTAAATGAAAGCAGTAAAGATGGCAAGGTATCTTGTCTGAGGTTGTGTGCAAAAGGGCAGCGTCCAATAGCTCGAACCGTCAGAATAGTGAAGTGATGAAGGCCAAATCCTGCATACGTCCTCGAATGCTGAAATAAACACCACAAACGTGTTTGAAATAAAAAAAATATGTCTAGAAAATGCCTGTCCAAAAGTCCAATTGTAGAACAGGGGCAAAATCATAATTTTGGGTCAAAATGATGTCTACCGTTGGACCCATTTTACACCGAAATGCGTGCCAGAACCTACGATCTCTAAAGTCGTTAAACTATATGTCTACAGATCCGGTTTGAGGAAACGAACCCAATGGTATATCCAATTTTAGATTCCGATGAGCCGTGTACAATTTCGCCCGTTGGATCGTATCGCGGGCCCGCCAAATAGGCGTTCCAGTCGACCTTCTCAGAATCGGACCAAACTTGGCACACAGGACCAAAATTTTGATGCGGTCTTGTTGGCGCAATTTTGTCTCGATACAACGAAGGTACACGAAGTTATGGCCAAGTTTGCAAAAGGTCGATACGGGGGTATCTTGACGGATACGTACCGATTTCGTCGCACACACGCAACGAAATTGAGCCCCGTCAGTTCCCACACGTCGGCAACATCCATACACGCCTTTCGATGCATATAGTGTACAACCACGTCGCCCGGTTTGTCGGGGCGCACGCCGTATCGGGAAGTTTTCTAGAATTTCTAGTTTTGAAAATACAGTTTTTCTTGAATCTTTATTAATAAATAACTTTATGCATGTAATTCGAGAAGTCGATCTAACAGGTGCGTTTCAGTCTCGTATATATTGTCTTTGACTATTTTCAGTCAAATTTTCGAAAACCCTAATATTTGGTTCAAAAATTGGCTTCTCAAGTAAGGGTTTGGATTAACTTTATGCTCTGTTTTTTGAACAAAAACCATCGACTATGCATTAAATTTGCGGGAGGGTCGTGCTGTCATGTTTGAATCCCCTTGGTGGGAATTCAATAGGGTCATACTGGGTTTCCATGGGACTTTACAAAACTCAAAACGATCTAGTATCAGAGGAGAAATCGGGATGGGAAGTTGGTACCTGGACAGTGCTTGGCCGAATTTAAAATAGGGCTTTCCCTGTCTTGCTGTCGGCCATGGACAGCGTTGGCTGCCTCCAGCGATCTCGCGGCGGCTGCAGGCGGCTGGGGGCGCGCGCCATGGTTTGTCGGGGTGGCTTTGACATCAAAACTGTGGGTTGAGGTATGGTGTTCGCAGAGACTTTTGAAGTTTCTCTAGGATTTCTCGAGATTTATAGGTGTAACCCCTCTACCCGGAATTCTGATAATATATTTTTTTATTTGAATTAAATGGTGATTCTAGAATTTTTATAAATAATTACTTAGTTAATTATTATGGTAGATGACTTTAGCCATGGTGGAGTTTTGAAGTACAAGGTGACTAGCAATCATTGCACGGATAGTGCAATGGCGTGCTTTGACTAGTGTATTAGCCCAGATAGGGAAGGCCGAGCCATAGTGATGTCCTAACTAGGAAAACCATGCCAAGTTGCATAACCCTTACCGAAGATTTATTTACTTATTAATCATATTTTGGAGTTTTAGGGAACCCGGTTGTATCAAACTAGTCTGGACTGGAGCCGAACCAGGCCCAAGCCCATGTACTCGGGTAGGGTGTCAAAGGACAACTATGTAGATGTATGGTTGGTACCTATTATATTTTATTTTGTAGCCTAGTAGGCCATATTACAAATTATGGTTATATTCGAAGTTCTTGTTATAATACATATAAATATATAAATAATGTTTTATTGATAATATAGTAAGTATTTCTCTTAACAAATATGTTGGATCTTGGGATTTATCTAGATTATATATATATATATATATATATATATATATATATATATATATATATATATATATATATATATATATATATGTATATATAAAAATATATATATATATATATATATATATATATATATATATTTTTTTTAATATATATATATATATATATATATATATATATATATGTGTGTGTGTGTGTGTGTGTGTGTGTGTGTGTGTGTGTGTGTTGTGTGTGTGTGTGTGTATATAAAAGTAATTCATGATATACAAAAATTATATATATATATATATATATATATATATATATATATATATATATATATATATATATATATTTTATATATATATTTTTATATTTATATATATATATATATATATATATATATATATATATATATATATATATATATACAAGTATTGAATAATAATAAAGATTAAAAAACTAAACAACTATATATATATATATATATATATATATATATATATATATATATATATATATATACATATATGTATACAACAAGTATTGAATAATAATAAAGATTAAAAAACTAAACAACCCAGCAGCCTTCCGGCCTAAGCCCCGGGCCTACAGCCCATATGAATTGCAAAACAACCCATGCGAACCCCGGGGGGATACCATCCCAGCCGAACCCGATCTTGTATGTATAAGTATCGACCGAAGCAAAGAAGAGAGAGTTCGAGCAAAAACCCTAAATCCAACTTTCCCCGACCTTGCCAACACCCATGCGCGCGCGCCCGACCACCTGCGGCCGCCTGTAGCCGCCAGGTATCGCCGGAGTAGATGCCGGACACCATGCAAACATAGAGCACTATGTTTAAGAAGAAGAAGAAGAAGTTGTCCAGGTACTCTATATTCTGAGCCTTATTCTTGCAATCTGTTCAATGAAAATTTGAGTAGATGTCCAAATGTGTAGCCAACATATACACCTCCACACCCTATTAATTAGACTAGGGAAGAATCGAACAGAGCTTGTGGAAATTGATTCGAAAAATCCGACAATCAATGTCCAAAAACAGGACAAGAAGGCAGCAAACACCCTGTGTTGGAAGGGTAATCCCAAGCCAAAACTGTAGAATCCTTGAAAACTAATTTGTAACAGTTGTAGCCAACATATAGGGGATCGAAATCCTTCTGATAGATTGATTTTTCATTTAGTTTACAGAAAGTTATTCAATATCGAAAATCATGATAAACCTGTTTTTAAAACTGTAGAATTTATGAAAAACTCTTCGATACGACGTGCGTCCCGCCAATCTGGGCGACGTGGTTGTGAACCAGAAGCATCCAAAGGTGCGTAATGGTTTCGTGGTCGTGTAGGCTTTGACGGAATTCAAATTGGTTGCGTGTGTGCGACGAATTTGATACGTATCCGTCAAAATTTACCGTATCGGCCTTTATGCAAATTTCTTAATTACTTTGTGCACATTCGTCAGATCGAGATAAAACTTGCGCCAACAGAACCGTATCATTTTTCTGGTCCTGTATGCCAAGTTTGGTCCAATTCTGAGACAGTTGATCGGATTACCGTTTTGCGGGCCCCACGATCCGACTCAACGGGTGATTTTGTGCACGGGCAGCCGAAATCCAACTTTGAACATACGGTTGGGTTCATATCATCAAAACAAATTCGTAGACATGTAGTTTGATGACTTTAGAGATCATTGACTCTGGCACGCTTTTCGGTGCAAAGCGGATCCAACGGCGGACACCGTTTTGACCCAAAATTATCGTTTTGCCTCTGTGTCCAGAATTGGACTTAAGGACAGGCAATTTTAGCTAATTTGACTATTATGAGAACAATGGTAATGTTTATTTCAGTATTCAGAGATTGTTGTACGAGTTTTGACTATTGTGGCACACTGAATGGCTCGGATTATCGGTTTCACCAGCAGAGGACCATAGGCGAGTACAGTTTATTATTTATTTTCGATATTGATCTTTACTATACATTATTGTTAGTATTAGATATGTGGTTTCTGTTTTCATGTTTTGATATATTTTGTCGTGTCGGAGAGGTGAAGTACCAAGGATGTGCGATCTGACCTTATACAGTGTATACAGTATAGACCGTGATTTATACAGTGTAGACAGTGTTTTATTATTAATTTATACAGTATAGATAGTGTTTCATTATTACTTTATATAGTGTAGACTGTGTACATTATACAGTGTAGACCGTGTAACTTTATACAGTGTAGACAGTGTCGTATAATTGTCCCGAGACCGATCACATATCAAAGGTACTTCAGTCAGTCGGTGAGTAGTGTCTTTGTATTTATTTACTGTTTTTCTTTATTTAGTTTCATTTGTCTTTTGTGTTATTTTTCAAATCATATATTTAAAGGCTAACCTCTGTTGAATAGTCATTTTCAATTATTGAAACTGCATTCAGTGAATTGTACTCGTTCCATTCCTGACTGAAAACCAATATTTTTTAGGTTAGCTGTGGCTTCACTTAGCATTGGGAGATACGGGTGTACTTGTAGACGAAAAGCCTAGAGACTAGCTAGATAGATGAGTTGTAGTCATTCCAATATTTGTACGAGTTTATATTTTCTGCAAATATAAAACTTGTGAATATTGTAAGTTAAAATTAGTTTTGTGAATGAGCATCGTTTTATTTATTTTGATCATCATGGCCGTGACAGTGTTCTACCGTCGACTCTGCGGCGTAGGCTGCCTTGGACACGTCTCATATCCGGGAAAAAAAATGGGTGCGGGTCGTGACAAGTTAATGTGGTGGCCCATGCAGGTCAGTTTTTGCAAATCATGCGAACTCGTGATAGTACTTAAGTTAGTCGTACTATTGCGAGCCTGCGACTAGAAAATGCTCATTCACGAATTAAGGTTAATTTAATCTAAGAGAATGACTAGGACTAGGAGTCCCTTATACAAATTTACCGATGGGTAGTCTAGGCCATGCAATTTAGAAGAGGAGTTATTAATTTTGATAGTTTGTCAGATCCCTATAAGTACACTATCACCTCTTGATATGACGATATGATCCAATGTGGGTGGATTATTCGCTTGGTGAGACAGGGCTTCATAGTAGGGGTGGGCACGGGTCGGGCCGGGCCCAAATTTGTTGGACCCGGACCAGACCCATTACTTGGCGGGACGGGGCGGGGCGGGTCCAAAAAATATTGGACCCGGACCGGACCCGACCCGTTTGAAACGGGTCCGAAATGGGTCGACCCGCGGGTCCAAACGAGTCCAAAAAAAAGTTTGAAAAATTCTATAATAGTAAACATTTACATACATATGTTATATTGTCTATAAGAACAAAACAAGTCTAATGTCTTCCTAAACTTCTAGAATTTGTTTAGTAAACAATAAGATATTCTATTATGTATAGACTATAATAACAAAAAATGCTAAAAATTGATATAAAAAAATATACTCCTAGAAACGGGTCGGGTCGGAGCCCCGTTTATTTTGAAAATAGGACCCGCCCCGACCCGTTAATGTCACACGACCCTCCCCGGCCCGCCCCGTTTAAATTTCAAAATTTAGGAACCGGCTTGTTTAGACATTTTACGGTTCGGGCTGGGTCGGAACCGGGGGTCCTATAACCGTATGCCCACCCCAACTTCATAGAGTTAATAATCTAACCTTGATAAATTATTCAATTCCTTCTCTTTGCCTCTTAGATATCATCCTCATATCTTAGTCCGAATTGCCTATTTAGTTTCTATTTTGCCCTAAGAATTATTATTTATATACGAACCTCGAGTTAGTTTCGATTCAAGGTTTTTTTTCTCAATGGTTTGAATACACATGAAATAGATATTAGAATGTTTGTATTTCTTTGTCTTCAGTTATTTCCTCCCTGTTAAATCTTTTTAAGGGTTGTGACTGATAGGACAAATACTTATGCATTATTTCATAGTCAACATGTTTAAATCCCTAGAAGCTCATAAATTTTTACAGATATAGTTAAAGGAATGTTAGTTAACTCATAATGGCAGGACAGCAGCACACTGTCGCCATTTATTTGAATTATGAAGACTATGGATTCATTGCAGCCAGCAGCGCACTGGCGAGGCACGACCCCTAGAGTTGAAATTAGTTTAAGAAAATATAGGTTATAGAATATTGCTAAAACTATGGCTAGTGGTCCTCTTTGATCGTAGTTACCCTTGAGTCAATATTGGATAGAGTTAAGAAGTGTTTGACTTTGTATCATATTTGAGTTACGAAACCAAGGGTTTACCACAGCCCGAGTATACAGGCGAGGCATAATTCTCAGTGAAATGACTTCAGACATGATTATAAGTTAAGGATACCATAGAGAATAGGAAAATATCCTGTGTGTACCATAAGATCCAAAGCCAATACTAGTGAAAGTTCTGCAAGTTGGGTGGCATGTCCCCCAACCTAGCATCCCGTGGTCCTTGTGATCTATTGACGAGAAAAATTGACTGACACTAATAGGTTTACCTAGAATATAGAATTCAGAAGTCCATAAACCATTAGTCGACCAAGGCCTTATGGACGAGAAGATAGCAGGAAGACTATGTAAGCAAGAACACCAGGTAAGGTTTTGATTCTCACAAAACTCGAACTACCTGTACCTCCTTTCAAAAATCTCGCATACTTGTATTTTGACTATCTTGACCAATGCTGCTATTACAGCCTAGTTTTGCAAGCTTACTCTTTTATCGAGCTTGATTCAAGACATATGTTTATTGGGGACGTCCACTAACATATTGTCTAATCAGAGTCGATGTACTACGGTCTGATCAACCTTAGTGCACTCGGTTCGCTCTCTCTTTGATTATCCCACATGGTTTGAGATATCGAGGTATCTATGATCTCATCCGCGATTGCATTGACAATTCCTCTTGAATTATGTATTTGCCTTTGAAACACGAAATTGTATTCAGTGACATCTCCCTTGAACTCTTTATTGTTTTTGTCTTTCACTGATTTGGAAAGACGAAAGTTCACAATTGGTAGCAAGATACAGAGTATCTCCATGGCTATGATAGTTGTATACACAAGTGTAGCTACCATCGGCCAGCCATGTGACTAGAACCTTGCCTTGAGTTACTCGTTCTCCTCTCGACCCCCAAACTGCTATTGGGACCTTCTAGCCATCTGAACTAGAGAATGAATAGGGTTACCCTTAGTTAAAATTCCAACCCAAAAGACTATCTATTCTCAAGAAACCAAATGTTGTGAGTCTCTAATCATTTGCTTGAAGTTGCTTTAACTAGCAACCCTTAAATCTTAACTCAACCTTTCCTCGACCAAAACCCACAGTTTAGACATGAGATGAATAGACAAGGATAAAGACAATCATTTACCATGACTATGGTAGACACTCATCCCGAGATTGGTTTCCAATAAATATTATCCTAGTTATATAATTTTATTATTAAGACCTAACTAGTATTAGAACACCACGTTCACAAGCTTAGCCAATGCCATGGCTTAAATACACTGTCATATTATGATCTACCATTTTTTAACAGCAATACATGATCACTACAACTCTTGTGACAATAGTCTGGCAGGCTTGACACCAATAGAAATTCACGACTCGGTTGTTAGAAATCTTTTCATATGATGTGCCTTAGAGTTGGTTACCCCGTCGATAACTCTTGTATACTATGGACGAGTAGATCATTCTATTTTATCGACCATGTGTCATTGAACACACTCGTTTTCCATTTAATGAGGAACGATCCTTAACTTGACTTATATCTACTGTATTTCGTTACGTCGTGCCTTATTCTTTATTAATAAGAGTCGCGGTACAATACCCGGACTTTGGAATTCTTCTAACCTTATTATTCCTAAAACCATTTTCTAACTTCTAAGGTGAATAGACTGTAAGCCTTCTAAAATTTTAGGATATACGAGGATTTCCGATTGATTAAGGATGATAATTAGTGCCCCAAGGAATCCCACTTTCCATTTAGATCATTTTGTGTCCCCGGCCGTGTCATTAATAATTGGAGCGCGAGACCAGTGGTTACCTTCCAACAAATTTTATATGCAAGATCTAGACGAGTCCACCTTCATCTAGGTATATCATGTCCCACTCAAACACGTCCTCTTGTACTCTATTTTTATGGTACGACTTTCAGGTCAAAAGGGCTAGCTTTAACCCTTACCATAATACCGGTATACTCCCGACTTCCACTAGAGTCTCAACCCCGACTCAAAACCTTTGACCCAATATATGGTTGTGATCTACTCGAAGTTCACTACGCATATGTCACTAGTGTGCCACTCAATTGTGTCTTCTCGTGCTACTTAAACACAAAAGTCACGGAAGGCGCATTTTTGGGCTTTAAGGACCTATTTAACCAATCTGACTGGCAACTAGCTCAACCACGGGGCTGGAAACCTATTCTAGGTTACCCTAACCTAGTAGAAATAGTTTTAACATTGGGATCTTGTCCAGCCAATATAGATTGAAATTCAAGATTCATCCAACCAACGATTGATGTCCAATCAGGGAACCCATTAAGACCCAATAAAACCCATCCGTACATACCACCATATTGGACTATAAAACCGGACTACTTGAAATAGGTCCCTATACCTATTATGTAATCTCCACCTCTTAGAATGTGAAGTCATTCGTAACCTTGGTTCCATCTACTTGGAAGTCGCGATACGAACTTGTATTGCATTTATATCCCTTGCTTGTGTGTTTAAATAACCACGAAAAATTACAATCTTGATTTCTCAAATTCCGTTCTATGATGGAACCTGTTCAGAATTTCGAGAACGGAACTTCTGTATTGCACGGATTACAAGCCCCTCTAAGAAACGAAGGGTTCTTCGATTTAGCAAGTGATTGGACTAGAGTAGCCCACTCTAGCAAATAAGTCAATGGTTCATAGACTTTCATTCTATCTGCATCATTGGATACTCGCTACCACTCCTGAAACTTCATAATTGCTTTCGATTATTCTTTCTTATCTTCCTGTCCTTCCCATTTCAGAGCGACGAATAGTCATGCTTATTAGAATTTACCAATATTTCTCAGCTACTTGTGTAAGTTATTGCTTATTAAATTGTGGGTTGTTGGATAGATAGGAGCGAATTATAGATACCATAAGCAGTAGATATCTATTGGTAGCAATTTTAGCAATTAGTTAGAAGATTATAAGTTTTAGTGACAGGAAATTTGAGGGAGTAGTGTGACCAAAGGTGGGTAGAAACCCTCAAGGATTCGTAGTACGTAATGACCATGAGAATAGATGATAGCTAATGGAAACCGTCTTCTATCATAGCGGATGGACTCTTCTCTTAAATTTCGAGGACGAAATTATTTTAAGGTAGGTAGATTTGTAACCCCTCTACCCGGAATTCTGATAATAATTTTTTATTTGAATTAAATGGTGATTCTAGAATTTTTACAAATAATTACTTAGTTAATTATTCTGGTAGATGACTTTAGCCATGGTGGAGTTTTGGAGTACAAGGTGACTAGAAATCGTGGCACGGATAGTGCAATGGCGTACTTTGACTAGTGTATTAGCCCTGATAGGGAAGACCGAGCCATAGTGATGTCCTAACTAGGACAACCATGCCAAGTTGCGACTTAACCCTGACCAAAGATTTATTTACTTATTAATCATATTTTGGAGTTTTAGGGAACCCGTTTGTATCAAACTAGTCTGGACTGGAGCCAAACCAGGCCCAAGCCCATGTACCCGGGTAGGGTGTTTAAGGACATCTATGTAGATGTATGGTTGGTACCTATTATATTTTATTTTGTGGCCTAGTAGGCCATATTACAAATTATGGTTATATTCGAAGTTCTTGTTATAATACATATAAATATATAAAAAATGTTTTATTGATAATATAGTAAGTATTTCCCTGTATCCGTCGGGTATCACCGGCGTAGACGCCGGACACCATGCAAACACAGAGCACTCTGTTTAATAAGAAGAAAAAGTTGTCCAGGTACTCTATATTTCGAGCCTTATTCTTGCAATCTGTTCAATGAAAAGTTCGAGTAGATGTCCAAACGTTTAGCCAACCTATACACCTCCACACCCTATTAATTAGACTAGAGAAGAATCGAACAGAGCTTGTGGAAATTGATTCAAAAAATCCAACAATCAATGTCCAAAAATAGGACAAGAAGGCAGCAAACACCATGTGTTGGAAGGGTAATCCCGAGCCAAAACTGTAGAATCCTTGAAAACTAATTTGTAACAGTTGTAGACAACATATAGGGGATCGAAACCCTTCTGATAGATTGATTTTTCATTTAGTTTACAGAAAGCTATTCAACATCGAAAATCATGAAAAACCTGTTTTAAAACTGTAGAATTTATGAAAAACTCTTCGATACGACGTACGTCCCGCCAATTCGGGCGACGTGGTTGCGAACCGGAAGCATACAAAGGTGCGTAATGGTTTCGTGGACGTGTGGGCTTTGACGAAATTCAAATTGGTTGCGTGTGCGCGACGAATTTGATGCGTATCCGTCGAAATTCACCGTATCGGCCTCTGTGCAAATTTCTCAATTACATTGTGCACGTTCGTCAGATCGAGATGTAACTTACGCCAACAGAACCGTATCATTTTTCTGGTCCTGTATGCCAAGTTTGGTCCAATTCTGAGACAGTTGATCAGATCGCCGTTTTGCGGGCCCTACTCAACGGGTGATTTTGTGTACGGGCCACCGAAATCCAACTTTGGACATACGGTTGGGTTTGTATCATCAAAATAAATTCGTAGACATGTAGTTTGATGAGTTTAGAGACCATTGACTCTGGCATGCTTTTCGGTGCAAAGCGGATCCAACGGCGGACACCGTTTTGATCCGAAATTACCATTTTGCCCCTGTGTCCAGAATTGGACCTAAGGACAGGCAATCATAGCTAATTTGACTATTCTGAGAACAATGGTAATATTTATTTCAGCATTTGAAGATTGATGTATGAGTTTTGACTATTGTGGCACACTGAATGGCTCGGATTATCGGTTTTACCAGCAGAGGACCACAGGCGAGTACAGTTTATTGTTTGTTTTCGATATTAATCTTTACTATACATCATTGTTAGTATTAGATATGTGGTTTCCGTTTTCATGTTTTGATATATTTTATCGTGTCGGGGAGGTGAAGTACCAAGGATGTGTGATCTGACCTTATACAGTGTATACAGTGTAGACCGTGATTTATACAGTGTAGACAGTGTTTTATTATTGATTTATACAGTATAGACAGTGTTTCATTATTGCTTTATACAGTGTAGACCGTGTATATATATAGTGTAGACCTTGTAACTTTATACAGTGTAGACCGTGTAACTTTATACAGTGTAGACAGTGTCGTATAATTGTCCCGAGACCGATCCACATATCAAAGGTACTTCAGTCAGTCGGTGAGTAGTGTCTTTGTATTTATTTACTGTTTTTCTTTATTTAGTTTCGTTTGTTTTGTGTTATTTTTCAAATCATATATTTAAAGGCTAACCTCTGTTGAATAGTCATTTTCAATTATTGAAACTGCATTCAGTGAATTGTACTCGTTCCATTCCTGACTGGAAACCAATATTTTTCAGGTTAGCTGTGGCTTCACTTAGCATTGGGAGATATGGGTGTACTTGCAGATGAAAAGCCTAGAGACTAGCTAGATAGATGAGTTGTAGTCATTCCAATATTTGTACGAGTTTATATTTTCTGTAAATATAAAACTTGTGAATATTGTAAGTTAAAATTAGTTTTGTGAATGAGCATTGTTTTATTTATTTTGATCATCATGGCCGTGACAGCATTCTACCGCCGACTCTGCGGCGTAGGCTGGCTTGGACACGTCGTATCCAGAGGAAAAAAATGGGTGCGGGTCGTGACAATAGGTTTCGAGATTCATCACAAATTTAAATTCGATCTTTGATTTGAATAGCAACTGGATATGTTGCAAACCAAATAGAGGATCATGCACAATCGTATGGCAAGAGATTTGAATTTGATTGTAAAATTTTTAAAAAGATTTATAGGAGATTCTCCTCTGTGAACAGCCGTATGGGGTCAGCTTGTTTACTGAGGGTCGAGGGTTTTGAGGTGCACTGTCCCGCGAGATATTGAATTTCAATATCTCGCGAGTTTTGTTTATGTATATATTAAAGGGGAGAAGAGTTTTCAAATCGAATTCAACAACAAAGTAAAGATAAATCAATTCAAGGGGAAAAGAGTTTTCAAATCAAAGTTAAAATAAGATTCTCGGGGGTCGTCCCAGGAATCTCTCAAGGGTTCCTAACTGTGATTGAGTACCTTCAAAAATATATCATATTCCTACTGCAGGCTGTAGTGGTACTCTAGTTCGAATACCACTACATAAACTCGACCTGCATGGGCCACCACTAAAAACGTGTCACGACCCGCACCCTAGAGTTAGGGCACGAAAACGTAACCACGCCCAGCCTACACCGCAGTGTCGGTGGTAGAATACTGTCCTAGGTCTCAATGCATTTAACAGTATAAGACTAAACAGTTTATACTCCCCGAATGGGGTGACATAGCAGAATGTAAACTCAATCACATCTAAGGTAGAGTATATTGGAAGATAGATAAAACATGAAATCCAAAGAGATACAACAGATAGAAGTCTAAGTGTCTAAGATACATAAACTCAGAAATACATCTCAAATCTCAAATACAGTAATCCATAAATAAATACAACTCAAGACGACTGAAATAAGCTATAAGAAACCCTAGCTATCTATACAACCTCTACTGTCTCCTCTAGGCTAGCAGGCAACCTCCAGGCTATCTGTAAAATTTATCAACAGGTCCAGTCAGGACTGGAGCGAGCACAGTACATCTCAACAGATCATAGCATGTTAGAAAATATAATCATGCAGTAAAGTAAGATACAGGATCTGAAGGAAATACAGTATGTAAACAGAGAAAGAGAACTGTAATAGAAATATCTACTATAAGTAGAGAGCTAACAGTGGCTAGTGAGTCAGAGTACAATATAAACATGTAAATGGCATAGGAGATTCTAGGAACTATACTAGGTGATTCTGGAAACTATACTACTTGGATATTATTCACATGTCTACTTCTACTCCCCCGTACCCCCAATCAATACACAAGGATCCAACCAGGTTATATTATGATTCCATGTAAAGGCCCACAAGGGGTGATACATGGATAGACCATAAATGGCTGATTCTGGGAATGCCCACAATGGGGTGATTCTGGGAATGCCCATAAATGGGTGATTCTGGGAAGACTCTGTGATCATGAGTATATGTCATAAGTGATCGAAGAATCGTGAAGCATAGTGATACACCATGTAAGTGAAATGCACAGAACATGTAGTATATGATGCTCCCTGAGGGGATAACATCTCAAGAAAGGATCCATATAGTACTAATCCGTGTTACCAACGTGACAGCATCAAGTATAGTAATCTAAAGCAGGAAAATAATTCTAACAGGATATGAAATGATCAGAGAATGTACTCGCCTAGTAACCTGAACAGCTGATAGGTATAGGGGTTCAACTGAAGCCACAGAGTCCTATTTAAAGCAACACAGGTTACAAGGTGTTCAAGTTGTAATAAAAGAAT
Organism: Iris pallida; assembly: GCA_029216955.1. NCBI lineage: Eukaryota > Viridiplantae > Streptophyta > Magnoliopsida > Asparagales > Iridaceae > Iris > Iris pallida. The sequence continues at coordinate 10,828,783 of JANAVB010016800.1, read as the reverse complement.
CTCTACAAGCAATCTATTATTATTCTAGGTTCTTCTAAGTCAAAACAACTCTAGGTCAACTTCGGTCAATAATCTAGTCAAACTAGGTCAAGTGTTGACTTATAGTTGACTTTGGGTCAACTAGTCAACTCTGGTCAACAGGGTAAATTCTAGTCTAATTATTAAGATATAAAGTGTACTTCGTTATTCGTACGTCGAAACTTACGACACGCAAATCGAGATAAGAAGATCAATGGTAAGGTTGATAATCTTATTATAGTGATCCACGTGTCCATCTTGTCAATTTCAGCGATATGAGATCACTGGAATTGACTGAACTCAGTTTCGTTGTACTAATCCCGAAATACGAACATTATAAGAATTAATTATTAATTAATTATAAAAAGGGTTAACTTAGAAAAATTATCAACAAACATTGTCGGACGATGAAATAAACATCGCCAACGTGTCTAGAATAGTCAAATTAGCTAGGATAGCCTACCCATCGGTCCAATTTGGACACAAGGGCAAAAATAATTTCGGATCAAAACGGTGTCCGTGTCGGAGCCGTTTTGCACCGAAATACGTGCAAGAAAATAAGTCTATAAAATATAATAAATTATATGTCAACGAAACCAGAATGACGATACGAACCCAACGGTATCTCCAGAATTGGATTCCGTTGACCCGATCTCAATTTGGTCCGTTGACCAAAACTTGGAATTCCGGTTTGCACGAAAATGCGTGCCGAAGCCAATTTTCTCAAAACTTAGAAAACTACCTGTCAACGAGTCCAGAATGATGATACAAACTCAACGGTATCTCCGGAATTGGATTCCGATGAGCCGATCTCAAAATGACCCGTTGACCCGGATATTGGTATCCGACTTGTACCGAAATGCGTGCCGGATTCAATGTCTACCAAAATCTAGCAAATTATATGTCAACGAGTCCAGAATGATGATACAACTCAACGGTATATACCGCAATTGGATTTCGATGAGCCGGCGTCAAAAAGTCCCGTTGACCCAGAATGTGGGATCCACTTTGCACCAAAAAACGTGTCAGGGCCCACGTTCTCCAAATCTAACAAATTTTATATGAAAACATGCCAGAACGACGCCACAAGTCTAATGGTGGTGTCAGAAATGAAATCTGGAGTCCCGTGTTCAAAAATGGAATTTTACAAGTTGGAAAATGAATTCGGACGGCCAACTTTGGCGTCAAATTCAACCAATCAAACAAGCTCACAATGAAACGAAACGGGAGGGGTAGCAAGAGGGTTATACCAGATTTACACAGGAACTGGTAGCACACCAAACAGAGCTGCGGTGGAGGAGATACAAGCTGACGAAGTTGGCCCCGCGAAACTGTACAAATTTAATACAATTTAAACGGTCAACTTGGTGGCCGGTTTTAATGTATCAAAAGATAAAATTAACGGACGAAAATTGACAGAAGTGATGGTGGATATACCAAAATTGCGACGGAGTAAAAATTGCCGATCCAACGGTCAGATTTTCGGGAAAACGCTTGCGAAGTTGCTGCGACGGAACGCCAAAATGAACTTGATTCCGCGCGCGTCACGACGGGACGTCGTGCAAAACGCACGAATCGCCTCGACGGCGCGTCCCGGAGGATGGTGGCCGTCAGGGGGCTGCCCGCCTGAGCTCGTCGGAGGGGGGCTTTCCACGGAGGGGGCCACGATGGCGCGTGGCCGGCCACGGCAGTGCACGCCCGTACGCGCGCGCAAGGGTGCGCGGCTGTGCTTGCTGCCGCAGCGCGCTGTCCACCGCCCGCGCGGGGCTGCGCGCGGGGCTGCACGCGGAGGTGCGGCGAGGGGTGGCTCACACGGCGAGCACGGTGGGGCTCGGAGGAGGGAGTGGTGGCGGATGTGGTGAGGGTGAATGAAATGGAGGAGGAGAGAAGGAGAGGAGTGGTGGTTCTCGGGTGGCCGACGGCCTGGAGGCCGGCCAGGGGATGGTGGCCGAAGCCAAGCTCGGCCATGGATGGAAGAGTGTCGGGCTGGCCATGGGGTGGGAGTTTTTTTTTTGTAGATGTTGTGGGTTGTTTTTTGTAGTAGTGTGTAAGAATTAGAATAGAGTGGGAGAGAGAGAAGAATTAATTAATGAGAGAGAGAGATGTGTTCTCTTCTAGAATTTAGGGCCGGCCAACCCATAGGGGTTGTTGGCTGTGAGGAGAAGTTTAGGAATAGAGGGTTAGGATTTAAAGAGGGAAATCAATGGCTAGGAATTAATAGCTAAAAAAATGGGATCATCCCAATGGATTAAAATCAATAGAAATTTTTCATTAAATATTAAAAATAGGTAAAATAAGTACTTGATATTTTGGGCTAGAATTATGAGGGTGTCATGATGGAGGACAACATGGAGCTAGACTGGACTCGGTGGAGCCGGGTTGGGTCAAAACCGGACATTGTACAAAAATTGAATTAAAATTAGGTGTCGATGATCATGGGTAAATAAGTAGCACATAGGATTCCAATAAATGGGACACAAGTGTCGGACGGGTAGTAGGCTCAATGTGGGCCATGTCCATAATTGGGGCGGACAGGTTTTGGTCGACAGGGGACCCACAAATCAAGTTGGAAGATAAATGTGACACCGTGGGGTGAAATAAAATCGGGTCACGTGTCGAAAAAGTTCTGTGAAGCAAAAAGAGCACAAGGGAACAAGTTTGAGCGGGACACTATATACCATCATGAAGGTAATCATGTCCACTCCAAAACTCGTGAAGAAGATTTCCAGAGTTGAACATCCCTGACACTCCAAATATCAATGGCACAGAAAAGTACACTTAAGGAAAAATAACAGAATAAATTATTTATTGAAACTAAACAATCAGAAAAATTAAAATAAAAATAAAAAAATCAACCCGAAATTCAGGGTGCTCACATTAGCATATCTCTGGAGGTAGATTTCTTCAGGTACCCTTTTTCATATTTATTTCCCTTCTTAGTTGATGATGATGCCGTCGAATATTCCTTCTTGATGTGTCCTTTCTTCTTACAACCGTAGCAGATTGGATCTTCTTCATTGTTGCTATTATTGCAGTTGTGCTCTTTTGTTCTTCGGTTGAATCTCATGAACATCTTGAACTTTTTTATAATGAGAGCTTGATCTTCAAAGTCAGAATCACTGTCGTCGGAATCTTCTTCGACAGATCTTCTGTGTTGGGCTTTGAGTGCAATTGACTTCTCCTTTGGTGCAGCTTCTTCAGAGTCTTGAAGTTCCAGCTCGTGAATGAGTAGCTTACCCATAAGCGTTTCAAGAGACATAGTAGTTATGTCGTTTCCTTCAATAATTGCAGTAGCCTTTGGAATCCAGTTCTTCGTGAGAGCTCATAGTAGTTTGCGAATCTTCTCATGTTATTGTATTCCTTGCCTAGGGAAGACAAAGGATTTACAATATCCAAAAATCTTGTAAACATCTGAGTGACAAATTCGTTTGGCTTCATTTTGAATGCCTCATACTCTTGAGTAAGTCTACTGATCTTTGACTCCTTGACTTGTGTTGTGCCTTCGTGAGTAACTTTGAGAAATTTTCACACTTCATTGGATGTTGTGCATGTAGACACCCTGTTAAATTCAGTCATGTCTAAAGCACAAAATAAAGCGTTAATAGCACGTGCGTCAAGACCGACATATTTTTTTTCGGCTTCAGTATACTTGTCATGGGGTTTCTCAACCAATTCTCCACCAACAAGAATACGAGGGGGCTTTTTATAGCCATCAATTACAATAGACCATAAGTCAAAATCTAGAGATTTCAAGAAGAAACTCATGCGTGTTTTCCTATATGTAATTTGTACCATCAAACAGTGGGGGTTTGTTTGTGGCTTGGCCTTCACTTGTAAATTTACAGTTGCCATAGTGATATAGTGATCTTATGTAACAGCGGTATTGATAAGAATATAATAACAGTGTTACCTCGCTTTACCTGTATAACCCGCTCTGATACAATTGTAGGAACAAGATATAAAGTGCTATACTCTAGAGGGGATGAATAGCGTAGGCATCAGAAAATTAGCTAGTTAAAAACTGTTAGCAACAAGATCACAGAAATATATTACAGATATATAAATGTAAAAGTAGAGAACAGAGAGAAAACACAAACACAAGGTATATACTGGCTTTTCTCTTGTGAGGACTAGTCCAGTCGGAAGAACTCTAGCTTCTAGTTGAAATCCACTATGGAAAAATGTCACAAGTTTTCATGCAAAGTTTTTGCAACTTCTACAACGCGAGCTTTGATCTGAAGTACTCGACCAACTTCAATTGTGAAGCGTCTTTCTTCAATCAAGCCTCTGATTACAATCACTCTGGAAACTTCTAGACCGTACTGCACTAGCAAATCAACTGGAGGATTGTAACTGGCTTGGGGTTTGAAAATGAAAGATTAGAACACTTTGAAAGAACATAGTAAGCTTAGAGAGAAGAGAAGAGAGAATGAATTGGTGTGTTGAAATGGTAGAAATTCTTCTCTATTTATAGATTTTTCAAAGGGAATATTCGGGCAGAATTCGAACAGAATTCGGGCAGAATTCTTTGAGAGAATCTCGGCAAATAGCCGTTACATCCGTAACTGTATGGAGACTGGGTTCAAAAATCCAGCATTCCTAACCGAACTCGGGGCAAATTCGGGCCAAACTCAGGCCGAGTTCTGTTCGTCCAGAATTGATTTGGTTAAGGTTTTCCAAATTGGGTTATGGGCTTTTTGAAATGTCGAGCAGTCATGTGTAGGAACCCTAGAGGGGGGTGAATAGGGTCAAGCTAACTAATTAAGCACTTAGCACAAGCAAATGGGCAATTTAAAAATATAAGTGCAAGAGAAGAAGCAATAACAATACGACACCCGATGTATCCTGGTATCCTCCCTAGAGGCAATCCAGTCCCGGAACTCTCTCCAGATTTAATCCACTATTTGAGCAAATAGTTACACACGAGTTTGGATCCGAAGAACTCGCCAACTTCTTACACGAGAGCTTTAATCCGAAGGCCTCTCCGACTTCAACCGAGAGTTTGGATACGAAGACTCCCCAACTTCAACCGAGAGTTTGGATACGAAGACTCTCCAACTTCAACCGAGAGTTTGGATACGAAGACTCTCCAACTTCAACCTTTCACAATAGGTTTTGATCTCCTTATACAATAATGAAGATCTCTTTTTTTAACTCAATAACTCTAACACAATTTGTGGATGGCAAATGAAAGCTTTGTAGAGTTGTTTGTGGATAGGCTTTGGTGGTTTAAAATTTTTAGGCTCAAAGCATCAACCTTGAATGAAGGGGTTCAAGGCTATTTATAACCAAAGCATTGAAAAGAGCTCAAGGCAACTTTTCAGTCCACGAATCGACATACCGCCGGTATGATCCGGCATACTGCCGGTATACCGGTCTGGGATTGCAACGGCTAGAAATATAGCCGTTGGGATCATTAATGGCTGGAAATCCGACCGTTGGAATTTCAACATTTCGGAAGCGGTATACCGTCGGTATGGACCGGTATGCCGTCGGTATGTCGGTTTTGTAAACAGAAACTTTCTGTGAACAAAAATCGGTATACCGTCGGTATACACCGGTATACCGTCGGTATGCCGTCTTCCACCAAAAATGATCCTGGGCTTATTTTTGCCCTAGCTTTCGATTTGCCATCCATTTCTTGTGTTTACAATAATTCTAAGACTCATTACAGACTCCAGATAAACTTAGGCAGGTGCAGGCTTCTTCAGAGTCTTGAAATGATGATGGCATGGCTTGGCTTCTTCCTTTCATAGGTGCTGGCTTTTCCCTTGGCAGCAGTTGTCCAAAGATATCTAGTTTGTGAAAACTGAATACCTTTCGGAGGCTTCGCCCCCGAACCCCCGACGAGGGACGCTGCCCCTTCGACCCCCGTCCGCTGACCGGGCAGCGGAACCCCCGGTGCGTGGCTCCAGAGATGTCGTTGGATGGTTCAGAAAAATCTTGTGGGATCCATCGTCTTTGGCCTACCATGATTTCTTCATTGCATATGTCCATATTGATCTTGCTTATTGCTTTTCTGCATGTACATGTTAGACGAACAAAGCAATACATAGTAGCAAGTATGATAAGTTTAATGCTCGTTAGACAATGATGAGTTTAAGTATAAGTGCTAAGGTGATAGCATAAAAGTTAGTGATATCATGATGATTAAACTTAATTGAATAACCACATTTAAAAATAGTTTTGATTTTGGCAACCCGATTAAATTTAAGATAGAAAGCTCATATCACTAATATGTAAACCAATAGGCACATATCACCAAAGGTATAAGTATAAGTAAAAATGCATAGCGATAGTATAAAGATTAGTGATAATGAAATGCTAAACTTAACATATTAACCATATTCAAAACATGATACAATCATTGGGCCAACATCATGAGCTTTTGTAAATAGGCTTATTTTTAAAACAAAATAATATTCTGAAATCATTTTGGGTAGCCAATTTACCAGTAGGACTCGGTGTATTGTATTCCTAGACTCAATAAATTATGAAAATTACATTGATAATAGAAATACAGACTCATACGACAAAACGACTTCATGTCTTGAACGGTAGCAGTAGCAGTTCTCAACAGTCGTCCAAGTAGCCCTTATATCGAGACAGGGTTAGATCAATTATTAAAATCACGTTTGACCATGACTAATGGGCCAACAATAACTGATCGAACAGGTCATCTATGCGGGGTAATAGATATTTGTTTCGGACGGTGGCCTTGTTTAGCTCTCGGTAGTCGATGCAGAGACGCAATGAAATGTCCTTCTTCTTGACAACCAATACGGGAGTTCCATATGGCGAGATGCTAGGCCGTATGAATCCCTTGTCGAGAAGCTCTTGTAACTGCACTTTAAGTTCATTAAGCTCTGTAGGTCCCATTCTTTATGGAACTTTGGAGATCGGTCAGGTATCAAAGAATGTATCGATGGTGAACTCGATCCCTCGATCAGGTGGTATGCCGGGCATCTCCTCCAGAAACACATCTGAAAATTCTGTCACAACGTCAGTCTGACCCGCGTTTGCACCATCATATCGCATGTCTCGAATGGACGCCAAATAGCCTTCACGTCTGAAATACAGCATCCTTCAAGCAGATATTGTCGAGATCATCATACAGGTCGACGATGCCTCACCACATAAATAACAGAATTCTGGCACTCCAGGTATACGAAAGGTGACCATCTTTCCTGTACAGTCGATGGTGGCATTGCAAGGGTCGAGACAATCTATTCCCAGTATGATGTCGTGTCCTTAATATCAAGAACTATCGCATCAAGATACACATGTTTACCTCCAATACAAATGATTCCGTCTCTCCAGCCTAAGTATGCAAGTAGTAACGTGCCCGACGGTACGCTAACACTAAGATCGAGGCCTAGCGGTGTCATAGAAAATTTATGCTCGACAATAAAATCCGTCGATATAAAGCTATGTATGGCACCTAAATCAAACAGAACGCGAGCAGGCATTTATTGAAAAGTAATATACCTGTCATGACCATGTCAGATGCGAATGCCTCATCCCGGGTCATGGCGTAGACTCGACCCTGGGCATTAGGACGGCAGTCTTGGCCATTAGGTTGTGCGGGTTGAAGAGCCCGAGGTGCTTGGCCTCAATTCTGCTGATACTGCTGCTGTTGAGGCGCCCTTGGGTTCGACCTTCTAGTCGAGCAGTTTGAGCGCAGATGGCCCGTCTTACTCTAGTACCAGTATCCGCCTTCAGAGATATGGCAGCCGGCGGCATGGTGCCCAAAGTTATTGCATTTATTGCAGCGAGTGCCTGGGTTCTGCCCTTGGTATCCGCCCTAGTGGACATTTTTGGACACTTATGCATGTTGTTGCCTCCTGCATTATTATGGCATTTGTGAGTATTATAGTTCATAGCATCGGTAGTGGCATGAGGATACTGAGGCTCAAGGCGAAGGGCATGGTTGAGTGATTCGCCCATTATTTGATATTCGGACACATTTATATGGGCAGAAATAGAAGGCCTCGGGCCCACTTCGAACCTCCATGCTCGACTCGCCGCCATTGGCAGATAGACACCAGCAAATTAAGCCAGTCTAATAAATTATATAGCATACTGACGTACTGTCATATTTTCCTGCTTCAGCTGTATGAACTTATTTTCTTTTGCCTGACGGATCATCGCGGGAAGATACTCGACTTCGAAGGCCTTGCAGAATGTAGCCCAAGATATCGGTACGGTGGAGTCACCGTGATGGATCGCTTGCTTTTGTACAGCCCATCAGTCATGCGCGTTCAATCGAAGTTGAAGTTGAGCGCAAGCAACTTGCTTGGCTTCATCGATGTCGAGGAGCTCAAAATTATCTTTGATCTCTTCTAGCCAATCGGTCGTGAGAGCCGAGTCTTCAGTGTCGAAGAAGGAAGTGCGAAACACCTTCTTGAAGTTGGTAATGTCGAAGGTGTTATTCTCTGGCAGTGTAAGCTGAGGTAAAAGCTCCCTGGGTGCAACTTCAGTGGGTCATGTCACAGGTTCGACAGTACATGTCACGACCCGTACCCGCTTTTTGGGATACGAGTGCATGCGCAAGCCAGCCTACGCCGCAGAGTCGACGGTAGAACGCTGTCTAGACCACAATGCTCACAATCACAATAAATACTCATTCATAAAATTAAATTAATTTATAATATTCACATGTTTTACATTTGCAAAAAAATGTAAACTCTTACAAATATTAAAATGACTACAACTCATCTATCTAGCTAATCTCTAGGTTTTGGACTGCAAGTACATCCGTCTCCCCAATGCTAAGCGTAGTCGCGGCTAACCTGAAAAATGTTAATTTTCAGTCAGGAATGGAACGAGTACAATTTATTGAGTGCAGTTCCAATATATGATAACGACTATAAAACAGAGGTTAGTCATAAATACATGATAAAATAATCAGAATAATGGTAACAAGAGACATGAGGAATGTAGAACAAAGAAAAATACTATCTATGTGTTTTGATGTACCTTTTTAATATGTGATCGGTCTAGGGTGATCGGTCTAGGGTGATCGGTCTAGGGACAGTTACACCACAATGTCTACATAATATCTATGATGTCTACTTTACAGGAAATAAGGAATGCCTACGATGTCACGCCCCGCTCCTGGAGGAGCGATCGTCCTTGCTAATACTGATGCCGTAAGAGCCTAGGTTGCACTCGTGCAAGGCCTAGTCCAAAAATGAACGATTTAAGCTAGGCCACAGAGTCGCACAGAGTGTCTCCATTTGCAGCAGAATGTAAGTGAGCACAAGTTGTAACAAATGCAAGCTCTTTATTGATATTCAAGAAGTGTTACAAGCGGCGCTAGGCCGAGATTACAAATCACTCAAGCCCTCTCTTTCGAAACATAAAAGGCATGCCAAGCAGCATATAAGATGAAATGATACATAGCGATATTTCGATACATTATGTCATGTATATGGTGCTTCAGCTCCTTTGCAATGCCCCAAGGCTCCAAAGTTAGCTCCGCGCCTTAGCACGTTCGAGGGAAGACTCTGCACCAGACGAGGTTCTCCCGTACCCTGTAAGCAGACTATGTGGTTATCAGTACATTGCATACACTGGTGGGGAGGCTAGCTCGTCGCTCGCTATCATTACCAAACATATTCCATTTACTTTCGTGCATCATCTATCAATTGACTGTCTTTCTAATCTTGTCTTAGGATCAGTTTTATGGCATATATTGCAAAATCTATCTCGTGTTACGGGCATTAAGTGTCGCATAGAAATAACATGCACAACTTACCATAATTATCGTACGATCTTCCTTGCCCAAGGTAAACCAAGTTAGCCAACATATTATACGTAAAGACTTGACGAATTTGCATATTAAATACGAGTATCATCAGCGTGTTTCTGCCTCGGGTGAAGTACTCAAGTTTCTTTCAGATGTTCATTCAGTTATTTAGCATACTCAGATTACTTATTTTAATGCAAGGACTCCTACATGGATTGCCACCAGCGAGCCCAGTTAATCTATATGCATCGATCGCTGGCAATATAAGCCATTTAGACTTCCTGAACGTGGCATTCGTAGTATCTATCAGACGGTGATGGCTGGTACACCCTGATAGGCTATGCATACCGGCATTACGTCGCTTGAACTGACCGAGCCCTCACCTAAGTCGTCCGTAAGCCGTGATTCCTCCTAGGCCGGCACGATCCCTGGTCACCCAGCTTCTGATCGTCCGAGGAATCTTTATTTCTTTTTCCTCATGCACTAGTTGTCCGCGACCATTTTGTATTCTCGTTTTATTTCTTCATCTTATCGTCTCCCTGAGTCGGGCTCTCTGAGCCATAACGGATTATCGACTAGGTTGGCGATGTCATCCGTTCAATGCGGGTAGCGAGTCCTGTTGCACGACTCTGTCATACATGTCGCTAATCATCTTTCTTCTTTTCTTTCTTTCATTTACTTATCCTCGACACGATCTCTGGTACACCAGCTTCTGATCCTCCGAGTTCTTTTTTCCTTTCTTTCATTCGTTCATTCTTTCATTTGTTCTTCATTCATTATGCAGTTCCCGGTACGGGAACTGCCTTGGCGACCCAACGGTCCTGAAGCCTTTCGATGTTTCTATTACTTTGCTCGGAACTGTAACCCCCGTTTTTAAAATTTTCAAAATTTTATTTATTTTATTTAATTTTTATATTTAATTAGAAAGAAAATATATGTTTTAAAAGAATGTTTTCTGATTTACAAAAAGGGTTTATCAATTGTAGTTTTGAAAATTAGATTTTTGTTTTATGAAAATATTTCTAAATTATTTGATGATTAAATTGTTATTTGAGTTATTATAGTAAGCAAATATTAAATTTTGTTTTAATTTACTATTATCAAACCTATTGCTATAATATTTCAAATGAATTTTGTATTTATGAAATCTATTTTCAAATTATTGATAATATTTAAGTATTAGTTTAAATCATTGTTAGAAAATATTATATATAGATTAAATAATTATGTTTTAAAATAATTATTTGAATTGATCTATGGAAAGATTTGATCAATCTATATTGATGGATTTCAATCTCTGAAATGATTAATCCAAAGGATTCTAATCCTTCTCTGATTTGGAAACCCTTCACCCTATATAAAGGGGTAGTTCCCTTTGGTTCTTCACAAACCAAATTTCTCCACAACTATAAACTAGCTTGCCAGCATCCACCATCATTCAATTGTGCGTGCACTGTGTCCGTGTCCACCCAAAATTCTTCTATTATTCCTTGTTTACAATCACAGTGCCTCCTCCGTGTCTGACAATCTCGGATACGCGATCTCTAACCTAAACCAAAAGCCTATCGCCTCGCCAGTATCTCTTCCTCCTTGTCCGACTCCCCAACCTCGATTATTCCCACCAGCATCAGACCGACCACCGTGTCTGGCACTACCTCCACCAACCCAGGCCAACTCCGGCCTCGACTCAGCGTCCGCCACCATCTCGCCCAACCGATCTCCCCGACCATCCGCCTCCGGGCACTTGACCCGCCACCCTCTCCATCTCTACATTCTCCTGAACCGGACATTACAGCCTCGACCCGATCCCCGACTGACACCCATGTTCCAACCAACCCAAGCCACGGCCACCATCAGCCACCAACCAACATCACCTTCACCACGCCCACTCCTCTGCGACCCCGACCATCCACTTTTCCACACCGTGGCCAACGAACTAGCGCTCCACGCATCGGTGCTATCTCCTCTATGACTCCTCGTAGGCCCGTCAAGGACCACTAGATGTCGGCCTCGCCAGCCTCGACGAGTCTCGCCCCTCGCGAAAACCCATCACCGCCCCCAAAACTCTTGACTCTTCTCCGTACGTCGCGCTCACAGATAAGCCGCTGCCGCCGCATCCCGATTCTCCGTCCACCTTCGATCCCGCTCGCCCAGCACCGGGCATGGCTGCTCTGACCAGAGCGCTGCTCCTCTGAACGAGCCACCAGGCGCCGTTGCTTTCCCCCCTCCGCGATCGATCTTCGGTAGTGGAAACCACCTCTCCATCCGCATCTCTCGATCTCCGGCTCGGCTTCTCTCTCCCCGTCTCTTCTCCTTGTTGAGCCTCTCCGCCATTTTCCCACCTCCCTCTTCTTCTTTTTTTCATTTTTTAAGTCTTCTCTCTCTCTCTCTCTTCCTGGGGAAGAGATGAGAATCATGAGATGGTTTGTTTATTAATTCATTATTTTTATATACTAAATATCAGTATATAGATAGTATAATACTGTGAGTATAAGTATGTATTACTAGTACTTTTATTATTATTAACTATTATTATAATTTGATTGTTAATAAGATTATAAAAATTATTATTATTATTATTATTTATTATTTATTGTCATTAATTAAAAAGATATGCAATATTTTCTTTAAAAAAATTATATTTGTAAAATATAGTATTGGGCTTGAGCCCTGCACTGATTTAATTTTTACCCCTAAACTAAATATTATGGATTTTCAAGGTATTTATTGTTATTTTCGACTAATAAAAGATATATCTTTTGGTCTAAAAATACTATCTCACTATTTTCTAAATTATAGTTTGACCTAGAAACGATTTCTATATTTTCAAAGTATCTATCTGGAAATTATTTTGATATAGTTTTCAAATATAATAAATATTTTTCTAAAATAATTATATGTATTTATTTATATCAAATTCTCCTCGGTTATTCAACTTGACCACGGCTATTCCAATTGCTTCCTATCTTCCTGCAAATTCAAACTTCCTTATATCGCTTCTAGCCAATTTAACTATTCCAGACTCAATGACCTAATCTGTTCCATCGTCTGAGATCATCTTGCGTAGTTTTGACATCCTCGACTACTTCTGTGCCGACGTGATTATCACGCCAGTCAACTCCAAATCAAACCGAGACAAGTACTTGTTGACGCTTTCATGTACATTTACTTTATATTGTTATATTTCACTTATACATGTTATTTTCGTATCTTGACTGTTTACACACACGAGAGTTGAGTGATTGACTATTGTTCATATTTCCTTATCGTTATCGAGACCGTGTTTTTCATGATAGTAAGGTTTAGATATTGGAGGGGTACAATTACTGTGCACGTGGACAAAGCCCAGATTGTATTGTTGGCAACTCTCCCGGTTATGGGGGCGGGCCTTATAACCTCATCGTTCACCCAAGCCGTCCATGTGTAGGAACATTGTACTTCTCATAACACGTGCACCATTATTGTTTTCATGAGTGCCTATCGTTTTCATTCTTGCAACTTTCTCATTTAGTTTATCATATTGCATGTTTCTTGTTCATACTGCTTATGTCTCCATTGATCATTATTTCACATGTTTAGTGTTATATTGCTTTATATTGTATTTGTATTATGATGGCTAGACTTGTACTTGTTCCAATCTTGATTGGATATATTTTTTTAGTTGACAGATTTTTCGATGACTTGCTCTCTTGCTTCGGGTTCCTTCGGGTGGAGTTAGAGGTGTCTAGGAGGCCAACCATAGATTCTAGTCAAAATAGATAGTTTTGAGTTTAATGTTTAGCGGATTGTTTCCAAATATAAATTGGTTGTAATATTGGATTTTTATTAAATAATTATTGTGAATGGGCAAGATAAATATTGAGCTCCAGACAGCGTACTACCGCAGATACGGCGTAGGCTGGACTTGGCCACGTACTCATATCCCGAAAAACGGGAGCGGGTCGTGACAAGTTTTTATGGTGGCCCATGCAGGTCCGTTTTTGCAAAATTTTACGAACTCGTGGTAGTGCTTAATTTAGTTGCACTACTGCGAGCCTGCAACTAGGAGATGCTCATACACACTAGGATTGATTTGACTTTTAGGAGAATGACTAGGACTAGGAATAATAGGAAAACCCTTATCTAAGATGACTACTTGGGTAGTTAAGATTGCTTCATAGGCTAAGAATTAAATTAGGAATAAACCTTGAAATTTAAGGTTTGGTGGATTTGAAAAGAATTTTCACATACGAGGAATTTTATACGAGAATTTAATATTGTGTTTTCATGTGATGGTACGATCAAGGTGGATAGATTTGTCAATTGGTAAATTGGATCTTGAAGGATAATTATTGTTGAATATTAGAGTTATTAAAAATTTGGGTTAACTTTTTTTGAAAAGATTTATGTTATGGCTACTAAAATGTTTTGATTTGATTAATTTAGAGATTGACTAAATCAAGAATATTTAGAAGATTATGAAAGTAGGGATTTGAGTTTGAAATATATCTGACGAATTTTGAGGATTATAAAAAGATCATTGGATATGAATTTGAGGAAATGGGATATTGAATTATTTAGCTAAGATTAAATAATTGATTTGGGACTTTTAGGATATTCGATTTGTGGAATTCTAGATATTGACCAAGGGAATAGGTTAAGATTCAGACGGAAAGATATATAGGCCAAGCTCCTCGAACCCTATTCTAATCGTAGTCTTTTCTATGTTATCTAAATTCGGTTCCTTTCTTCTATGGCATGTTCATATCCTAAATTTTAGGAACCTTCTAGAATTCAAGACCAAACCATGGTTCTCGTTTACATTGTTTCTGACCTATCCATCCAACTTGGACCAATGTTTGATCAAATTAATAGTTTTAATTCTATTTTGTTATCCTTTTATAGTTAAATACTTTCTATTATTTTTCATGCCTATTTTATTTAAATTCGAGGACGAATTTATTTCTAAGGAGGATAGTTTGTAACCCCTGTTTTCAAAATTTTATTTGTTTTATTTAATTTTTATATTTAATTAGAAAGAAAATATATGTTTTACGAGAATGTTTTCCGATTTACAAAAAGGGTTTATCAATTGTAGTTTTGAAAATTAGATTTTTGTTTTATGAAAATATTTTTAAATTATTTTGATGATTAAATTGTTATTTGAGTTATTATAGCAAGCAAATATTAAATTTTGTTTTAATTTACTATTATCAAACCTATTGCTATAATATTTCAAATGAATTTTGTATTTATGAAATCTATTTTCAAATTATTGATAATATTTAAGTATTAGTTTAAATCATTGTTAGGAATATTATATATAGATTAAATAATTATGTTTTAAAATAATTATTTGAATTGGTCTATGGAAAGATTTGATCAATCTATATTGATGGATTTCAATCTCTGAAATGATTAATCCAAAGGATTCTAATCCTCCTCTGATTTGGAAACCCTTCACCCTATATGAAGGGTAGTTCCCTTTGGTTCTTCACAAACCAAATTTCTCCACAACAATAAACTAGCTTACCAGCATCCACCATCAATCAATCGTACGTGTACTGTGTCCGTGTCCACCCAAAATTCTTCTATTATTTCTTGTTTACAATCACAGTACCTCCTCCGTGTCCGACAATCCCAGACACGCGATCTCTAATCCTAAACCTAAAGCCTATCGTCTCGCCACCATCTCTTCCTCCTTGTCCGACTCCCCAACCTCGATTATTCCTACCAGCATCAGACCGACCACCGTGTCTGGCACTACCTCCACCAACCCAGGCCAACTCCGGCCTCGACTCAGCGTCCGCCACCAACTCGCCCAACCGATTTCCCCAACCATCCGCCTCCAGGCACTTGACCCGCCATCCTCACCATCTCTACATTCTCCTGAACCAGACATTGCAGCCTCGACCCGATCCCCGATCCCTGACCAACACCCCTGTTCCAACCAACCCAAGCCACGGCCACCATCAGCCACCACCAACATCACCTTCACCACGCCCACTCCTCCGCGACCCCGACCATCCACTTTTCTATACCGTGGCCAACGAACTAGCGCTCCACACATTGGTGCCGTCTCCTCTATGACTCCTCGCAGGCCCGTCAAGGACCACTAGATGTCGGCCTCTCCAGCCTCGACGAGTCTTGCCCCTCGCAAAAAACCATCACCACCCCCAAAACTCTTGACTCTTCTCCGTGCGTCGCGCTCACAGATGAGCCGCTGCCGTCGCATCCCGATTCTCCATCCACCTTCGATCCCGCTCGCCCAGCACCGGGCACGGCTGTTCTGACCAGAGCGCTGCTCCACTGAGCGAGCCACCAGGTGTCGTTCCTTTCTCCCCTCCGCGGCCGGTCTTCGGTGGTGGAAACCATCTCTCCATCCGCATCTTTCGATCTCCGGCTCTGCTTCTCTCTCCCCGTCTCCTCTCCTTGCTGAGCCTCTCCGCCATTTTTCCTCCTCCCTCCTCTTCTTTTTTTCGTTTTTTTAAGTCTTCTCTCTCTCTTCCAGGGGAAGAGATAAGAATCATGAGACGAATTGTTTATTAATTCATTATTTTTATATACTAAATATCAGTATATAGATAGTATAATACTATGAGTATAAGCATGTATTACTAGTACTTTTATTATTATTAACTATTATTATAATTTGATTATTAATATGATTATAAAAATTATTATTATTATTTATTATTTATTGTCATTAATTAAAAAGATGTGCAATATTTTCTTAAAAAAAATTATATTTGTAAAATATAGTATTGGGCTTGAGCCCTGCACTGATTTTAATTTTTACCCCTGAACTAAATATTATGGATTTTCAAGGTATTTATTATTATTTGTGACTAATAAAAAATATAGCTTTTGGTCTAAAAATACTATCTCACTATTTTCTAAATTATAGTTTGACCTAGAAACGATTTCTATATTTTCCAAGTATCTATCTGGAAATTATTTTGATATAGTTTTCAAATATAATAAATATTTTTCTAAAATAATTATATGTATTTATTTATATCAAATTCTCCTCGGTTATTCATCTTGACCATGGCTATTCCAATTGTTTCCTATTTTCCTGCAAATTCAAACTTCCTTATATCGCTTCTAGCCAATTTGACTATTTTAGACTCAATGACCTAATATGTTCCATCGTCTGAGATCATCTTGCGTAGTTTTGACATCCTAGACTACTTCTGTGCCGACATGATTATCACGCCAGTCAACTCCAAATCAAATCGAGGCAAGTACTTGTTGACGCTTTTATGTACATTTACTTTATATTGTTATATTTCACTTATACATGTTATTTTCGTGTCTTGACTGTTTACACACACGTGAGTTGAGTGATTGACTACTGTTCATATTTCCTTATCGTTATTGAGACCGTGTTTTTCATGATAGTGAGGTTTGGATATTGGAGGGGTACAATTACTAGGCACATGGACAAAGCCCAGATTGTATTGTTGGCAACTCTTCCGGTTACGGGGGCGGGCCTCACTGGCGGAGGGAGAAGAGGGCAAGGGGGGTCATATGACCCCCCTCAAAAAACAATTGATAGAATTTTTTTTAGAAACAAAAGCAGCAGCAAACTGAGCACACACAGTGGATTTGCCTTCAAATTTTAACAAAGTGACTTGAAAGAAGGGTCATGTGAGCAAACAAAATGAGTTGGCTCACTCATTGCTGCTATGTTTCGGTGAGTGGGTTCATGTGAGCAAACAAAGTGAGAAAATAAAGTGGTGAGCCAGTGAGCAAACAAACAAAAGCACAATACCTCTCCCTCTTCCCTCCTTTTGCTCTTTTCCGTAGGTGGCTTAAAAATAGTTGGCTTTTTCCATTGCATTTGCAACTGTTAAATATTATTTTCGGTGATGAAAGTTATAAAGAATATACTTCGTAACCGAATGTGAGATAAATTTATGAATAATTTTTTTGTGACATACATTAAGCAAGACATTTTCGTAAGTTAAAAAGGATGACATCGATCTTACATAAATTTCAAAATATGAAGCTCCGTAGGAGATTATTGTAAACAATTATTGTTGGTTATGATGTAATGCAATTTAATATATCTTTGCAATCAAAAATTTTTGCGACTACTTTATGTTACTTTTTTTGTATTTTTATATTTTTTTTGGATAATAAATTTATTAGTCGATTTTGACCCTGCTCTATCTAAATCCTAGCTACGCCACTGGCGGGCCTTATAACCTCATCGTTCGCCCAAGCCGCCCATGTGTAGGAACGTTGTACTTCTCATAACACGTGCATCATTATTGTTTTCACGAGTGTCTGTCGTTTTCATTCTTGCTACTTTCTCATTTAGTTTATCATATTGCATGTTTCTTGTTCATACTGCTTATGTCTCCATTGATCATTATTTCACATGTTTAGTGTTATATTGCTTTTATATTGTATTTGTATTATGATGGCTAGACTTGTACTTGTTCCAATCCTGATTGGATATATTTTTTCAGTTGACAGATTTTTCGATGACTTGCTCTCTTGCTTCGGGTTCCTTCGGGTGGAGTTACAGGTGTCTTGGAGGCCAACCATAGATTCTAGTCAAAATAGATAGTTTTGAGTTTAATGTTTAGCGGATTATTTCCAAATATAAATTGGTTGTAATATTGGATTTTTATTAAATAATTATTGTGAATGAGCAAGACAAATATTGAGCTCCAGACAGCGTACTACCGCCAATACTGCGGCGTAGGCTGGACTTGGCCACGTACTCGTATCCCGAAAAGCGGAAGCGGGTCGTGACAAGTTTTTATGGTGGCCCATGCAGATCCATTTTTGCAAAATTTTGCGAACTCGTGGTAGTGCTTAATTTAGTTGCACTACTGCGAGCCTGCAACTAGGAGATGCTCATTCACACTAGGATTGATTTGACTTTTAGGAGAATGAACAGGACTAGGAATAATATGAAAACCTTGACTGCTTGGGTAGTTAAGATTGCTTCATAGGCTAAGGATTAAATTAGGAATAAACCTTGAAATTTAAGGTTTGGTGGATTTGAAAAGAATTTTCACATACGAGGAATTTTATACGAGAATTTAATATTGCGTTTTTATGTGATGGTACGGTCAAGGTGGATAGATTTGTCAATTGGTAAATTGGATCTTGAAGGATAATTATTGTTGAATATTAGAGTTATTAAAAATTTGGGTTAACTTTTTTTGAAAAGATTTATGTTGTGGCTACTAAAATGTTTTGATTTAATTAATTTAGAGATTTACTAAATCAAGAATATTGAGAAGATTATGAAAGTAGGGATTTGAGTTTGAAATATATTTGACGAATTTTGAGGATTATGAAAAGATCATTGGATATGAATTTGAGAAAATGGGATATTAAATTATTTAGCTAAGATTAAATAATTGATTTGGGACTTTTAGGATATTCGATTTATGGAATTCTAGATATTGACCAAGGGAATAGGTTAAGATTCTGACGGAAAGATATATAGGCTAAGCTCCTCGAACCCTATTCTAATCGTAGTCTTTTCTATGTTATCTATATTCGGTTGCTTTCTTCTATGGCATGTTCATATCCTAAATTTTAGGGACCTTCTAGAATTCAAGACCAAAACATGGTTCTCGTTTACCTTGTTTCTGACCTATCCATCCATCTTGGACCAATGTTTGATCAAATTAATAGTTTTAATTCTATTTTGTTATCCTTTTATAGTTAAATACTTTCTATTATTTTTCATGCCTATTTTATTTAAATTCGAGGACGAAATTTATTTCTAAGGTGGATAGTTTATAATCCCCGTTTTCGAAATTTTCAAAATTTTATTTTTTTATTTAATTTTTATATTTAATTAGAAAGAAAATATGTTTTACGAGAATGTTTTCCGATTTACAAAAAGGGTTTATCAATTGTATTTTTGAAAATTAGATTTTTGTTTTATGAAAATATTTCTAAATTATTTTGATGATTAAATTGTTATTTGAGTTATTATAGCAAGCAAATATTAAATTTTGTTTTAATTTACTATTATCAAACATATTGCTATAATATTTCAAATGAATTTTGTATTTATGAAATCTATTTTCAAATTATTGATAATATTTAAGTATTAGTTTAAATCATTGTTAGGAAATATTATATATAGATTAAATAATTATGTTTTAAAATAATTATTTGAATTAATCTATGGAAAGATTTGATGAATCTATAGTGATGGATTTCAATCTCTGAAAAGATTAATCCAAAGGATTCTAATCCTTCTCTGATTTGGAAACCCTTCACCCTATATAAAGGGGTAGTTCCCTTTGGTTCTTCACAAACCAAATTTCTCCACAACTATAAACTAGCTTGCCAGCATCCACCATCAATCAATTGTGCATGCACTGTGTCCGTGTCTACCCAAAATTCTTCTATTATTCCTTGTTTACAATCACAGTGCCTCCTCCGTGTCCGCAATCCCGGACACGCGATCTCTAATCCTAAACCCAAAGCCTATCGCCTCGCCACCATCTCTTCCTCCTTGCCCAACTCTCCAACCCCGATTATTCCTACCAGCATCAGACCGACCACCGTGTCTGGCATTACCTCCACCAACCCAGGCCAACTCCAGCCTCGACTCAGAGTCCACCACCATATCGCCCAATCGATCTTCCCGACCATCCGCCTCCAGGCACTTGACCCGCCACCCTCACCATCTCTACATTCTCCTGAACTAGACATTGCAGCCTCGACCCGATCCCCGATCCCCGACCGACACCCCTGTTCCAACCAACCCAAGCCACGGCCACCATCAGCCACCACCAACATCACCTTCACCACGCCCACTCCTCCGCGACCCCGACCATCCACTTTTCCATACCGTGGCCAGCGAACCAGCGCTCTACGCATCGGTGTCATCTCCTCCATGACTCCTCGCAGGCCCGTCAAGGACCACTAGATGTCGGCCTCGCCAGCCTCGATGAGTCTCGCCCCTCGCGAAAACCCATCACCGTCCCCAAAACTCTTGACTCTTCTCCGTGCGTCGCGCTCACAGATGAGCCGCTGTCGCCGCATCCCGATTCTCCGTCCACCTTCGATCCTGCTCGCCTAGCACCGGGCATGGCTGCTCTGACCAGAGCGCTGCTCCTCTGAGCGAGCCACCAGGCACTATTCCTTTCTCCCCTCCGTGGCCGGTCTTCGGTGGTGGAAACCACCTCTCCATCCGCATCTCTTGATCTCCGGCTCCGCTTCTCTCTCCTCGTCTCCTCTCCTTGTCGAGCCTCTCCGCCATTTTCCCTCCTCCCGCCTCTTCTTTTTTTTTGTTTTTTAAGTCTTCTCTATCTTCCTGGGGAAGAGATGAGAATCATGAGATGGTTTGTTTATTAATTCATTATTTTTATATACTAAATATCAGTATATAGATAGTATAATACTGTGAGTATAAGTATGTATTACTAGTACTTTTATTATTATTAACTATTATTATAATTTGATTATTAATATGATTATAAAAATTATTATTATTATTATTTATTATTTATTATTTATTGTCATTAATTAAAAAGATGTGCAATATTTTCTAAAAAAAAATTATATTTGTAAAATATAGTATTGGGCTTGAGCCCTGTACTGATTTTAATTTTTACCCCTAAACTAAATATTATGGATTTTCAAGGTATTTATTATTATTTGCGACTAATAAAAAATATAGCTTTTGGTCTAAAAATACTATCTCACTATTTTCTAAATTATAGTTTGACCCAGAAATGATTTCTATATTTTCAAAGTATCTATCTGGAAATTATTTTGATATAGTTTTCAAATATAATAAATATTTTTCTAAAATAATTATATGTATTTATTTATATCAAATTCTCCTCGGTTATTCATCTTGACCACGGCTATTCCAATTGTTTCCTATCTTCCTGCAAATTCAAACTTCTTTATATCGCTTCTAGCCAATTTGACTATTCCGGACTCAATAACCTAATCTGTTCCATCGTCTGAGATCATCTTGCGTAGTTTTGACATCCTAGACTACTTCTGTGCCGACATGATTATCACGCCAGTCAACTCCAAATCAAACCAAGGTAAGTACTTGTTGACGCTTTTATGTACATTTACTTTATATTGTTATATTTCACTTATACATGTTATTTTCGTGTCTTGACTGTTTACACACACGAGAGTTGAGTGATTGACTATTGTTCATATTTCCTTATCGTTATCGAGATCGTGTTTTTCATGATAGTGAGGTTTGGATATTGGAGGGGTACAATTACTAGGCACGTGAACAAAGCCCAGATTGTATTGTTGGCAACTCTCCCGGTTACGGGGGCGGGCCTCATAACCTCATCGTTCGCTCAAGCCGTCCATGTGTAGGAACGTTGTACTTCTCATAACACGTGCACCATTATTATTTTCATGAGTGTCTGTCGTTTTCAGTCTTGCTACTTTCTCATTTAGTTTATCTTATTGCATGTTTCTTGTTCATACTGCTTATGTCTCCATTGATTATTATTTCACATGTTTAGTGTTATATTGCTTTATATTGTATTTGTATTATGATGGCTAGACTTGTACTTGTTCCAATCCTGACTGGATATTTTTTTTTCAGTTGACAGATTTTTCGATGACTTGCTCTCTTGCTTCGGGTTCCTTCGGTTGGAGTTAGAGGTGTCTTGGAGGCCAACCATAGATTCTAGTCAAAATAGATAGTTTTGAGTTTAATGTTTAGCGAATTGTTTCCAAATATAAATTGGTTGTAATATTGGATTTTTATTAAATAATTATTGTGAATGAGTAAGATAAATATTGGGCTCCATACAGCGTACTACCGTCGATACTGCGACGTAGGCTGGACTGGCCACGTACTCGTATCCCGAAAAGCGGGAGCGGGTCATGACATGAATGACTATTTTGATAGTCTTTCTGCCTCAATTTAGCCTTTTGATGTTTCTATTACTTTGCTCGGAATGACTATTGTGATAGTCTTCCAGCTTCAATTCAGTAAACCATTCATTGTTTATTGCCTCAAGTTGTGTTCAATGTTCCATTGCATACTTGATCGCATAAGGTACTTAAAACATAAGTTGTGCCTTAGCACGAGCGTGGAGTACGGTGCGAGGATTCAAGTAAATTTCCAAGTTCATTTTCATGCTCTACACAAGCATACAAGAGGGGATTATACCCTTAGCTAGGTGCGTTGAGTTCTCTTATTAGCATACAGGAGGTTATCGCCTAGAGATCTAGCAATATTGTCCGTATTATCATGTGTCTAGGCTAAACAAAGACAGGTTCATCGGAGCCACCCACCTTAGCGATGATCGCATCGGCCGAGCGAGACTCTGAGCGCGCCTTTGAAAGTCTAAGTCTGGATTCTTTTGAAGGCCAAGTCCATTGACTTTGCCTTAGTTCGTTGCAAGGCAAAATTTTGGTTTCGCGGACACTGTTGCGAATAAGGCAAAATACCGACCTCTTATAACTCAGCGTAAAAGCGTAGCCTGCACACGAAACCAACTAAAATCAATATTTGATCAAATCAGACTTGTGCGTTGCATCGATTCAATTTCTTAGAATCTTCGAACCGACTCAATGCTTTCTCTCGGGCCAACTTAACACTTGTATCGATTCGTATCGATACTTCATCGGGTCAACGCAACTCTTTGAGTCAACGACTCATCGTAATGTACCGTACAGAGCGGGGCATTGCATATGATGTCTATTTTGCAGAAAATAAACATTGACTATGATATCTACTTTGTAGGAAATAAATAATGTCTATGATGTCTATAATGTCTACAATGTCTACGATGTATATAATGTATACGGTCATATCACACATCTTTTGGTACTTTCCCTTTCCGACGATACAGGTAAGAATATGACAAGGTATGAAAAGAGACAAGAATCAAGTATAAAATGACTAACAATAAAATATAGTAATAATTAATATCGAAAACAAACAACAAATGTACTCGCCTGGGGTCCTTTGCTGGTGGAACCAATCATATCAACCACTTAATGTGCCACACAAAAGTTCAACTCGCACAACAGTCTCCAGATGCTAAAATAGACATCACCAATACATTTGGTATAAAAGAAATGTCTAAGAATGTCTGCCCAAAAGTCCAATTCTGGACAACGTGGCAAAATCGTAATTTTGGGTCAAAATAATTTCTGCCGTTGGACCCGTTTTGCTTCGAAAAGCGTGCCAGTATCTACAGTCTCTAAAGTCGTCAAACTATATGTCTACTGTCCGGTTTGACAAGATGAACCCAACGTATGTCCAAAGTTAGATTCGGTGGACCGTGCACAAATTCGCCCATTTGATCGGGTCGCAGGCCCACCAAAAGGGCGTTCCGGTCGACCTTCTCAGAATTTGACCAAACTTGGCATACAGGACCAAAAAAATGATACGGCCCTGTTGGCACAAGTTTTTTCTCGAGATGACGAGCGTGCACGAAGTAATTGACTAATTTGCAAAAGGGCCAATACGGGGTATCTCGACGGATATGCTTCAATTTCGTCGCGCACGCACAACGAAATCGAGTTCCGTCGAATTCTATACGTCGACAACACCCATACGCGTCTTTCAATGCTCATGGGTTGCGACCACATTTCCCGATTTGTGGGGGCGCGTGCCGTATCGATGATTTTCTAAGTTTTATAAACTGTTTTTCTCATGGATTTTCCTTGATTTCACACTGATTTCTCTTGATGTACAATAGATGAAATTAAAAATTGTAAAAAGGGTTAGGAAGATGTATAGGTTGTCTAAAAAGTTGTTCAGCTTTGTTTTAAAATTTTCCAATCTGTCGATAGGAAACGGCCTTCCAAACAGGGTGGTTGGACTGCCCCTTATGTTGTGTATAGATCAACTTTTTCGTCGATTTCAAATAGGTTTTCTGTACAGTTCAAGGTTGTAGAAATTAAACGATTGAAAGGGTTGTGCAGAGGGTTAGGTTGTCTATGTGTCAAATTTTGTAGATCGAAATTCGACCGAGCGGGAAGGAAGGTTTAAGGTTTTGAAGTAGTGTACCTTGCTTGGTTGCAAAAATAGAGCAGTCTCTGTTTATGGTGGCTGCAGCGACCAAGGCAGTGCTCCGGTCATCCAGGGCGGTGCTCCGTTGTCCAGGGCGGTGCTCCGATTGTCAGGGTGTTCGCCGATGGTAGGGGTGTGGTCAGGAGAAGGAATTCATCAAATTTAGGTTCTGTTTTTCGTAGGCATCGGCTTATGGGTTTGTATACATAGCCGAACCAAAATATCTAAATCTCTTTCAAATTTCGGTTTGATCTGAATTAGATTTGAGTTAACCCGCGGGAGAATCGGATTTAAGTTAGATTGGATAGGTTCTTGGAGGATTTAGCTTGGTTTCTTTCGAACTTCTAGTTCGTGAAGGTCTCAAACTCCTGTTAGAGTGCTTTGGTCGGGGCTTAAGCACTGTATACCAATGCTATTAAGGAAGGAAGAAGGAAAAGAAATAATAATAATAATAAATAAAAAAATAAAAAAAGAAAGAAAGTATTTATGTGTTTCATCTCACAAAATATATATATATATATATATATATATATATATATATATATATATATATATATATATATATATATATTATATATATATATATATATATATATATATATATATATATATATATATATATATATATTGTGAGATATATATATTTTGAAAAAGAAAGAAAGTATTTATGTGTTTCATCTCACAATATATATATATATATATATATATATATATATATATATATATATATATATATATATATATATATATATATATATATATATATATATCCTCAAATATTTTTCAAAATATAAATATTTCTATTATATCCTAAATTCATAAAAAATTCCACAAATATTTATTAAACATATAGTACAAGTTTACTTATTGTTGTATAAATAATTCCATGCAACAATACTAAGGTATTTAATAATTAAGAAGATGTTTAAATTATATTTAAATAAAAATAAAAATATATTATTAGAAGCCAATTTCAGGGGGTTTACATCTTATCCAACTTATAAAAATTTCGTACTCGAAATTAAAAATATTCTTAATATCAAGAATACAAGATTTTAATATAAAGGGAGAGCAGAACGTCGAATCGTAACACGATTCCCGAAGGGTATAGGGGTAGTTAAAAAGGAGTCCACATTGATGTCATATCCTACAAGATGGGGTATTCTTGGTTCAAGACCCTACCCAACTTATAAAAATTGGCTAACCCTGAAAATCGTTGTTAAAAGGCTTCTGAGAAGGACAATTTTAAGGGAAGAGGCACGAGAATATGGGACACTTCTGCCCGCACTCACGGATTCTAAGTGAGCCTAGATATTTCTATAACATTCTTGGTCAATAACTTCTATATGAGGATTGTTACCGTTAACATTGTTTCTATCGACCATGCTCTCAACAAGAGGGTAGGGAGCTCTTGTTCGAATATAACCAGAACGTGTTGGTTCAACGAAATTTTAATCTTCGTCTAACAAGGGTTACTAAGATATGAGATTGAAGAACTTTAGGGAACGAAAGAGTTCATGGGTCAAGAGTTGAGGGTCCTTAGTAAGTGTATAAAATCTTTCTATAGAATTAGATTAGGTAAGTGTTTGAAAACTTTGAGTCATAATGACTAGCATGTGTGAGTTGGTGTTTGGAATTGTGTAGGAGGCATGTGCTTGCTTGGGTGGAATGCATACATCATAGGTGTGACGTGTCTTGCATGGATCATGGGTATTCAGTCTATTTGAGAAAATGGATCGATATTGTATGGTTAAAATTAATAGGGACAGAAATAGG
Organism: Iris pallida; assembly: GCA_029216955.1. NCBI lineage: Eukaryota > Viridiplantae > Streptophyta > Magnoliopsida > Asparagales > Iridaceae > Iris > Iris pallida. Next base: position 10,802,255 of record JANAVB010016800.1, on the reverse strand, counting down.
CATATATGGTTTGTTCTAAGGGAATTACGTCATACACGTGGTGTAATTGAAATGGAGCACAGGGATATGTGTTTGTGTGGGACATGTATGCCATGTGTGTAGCTTGACTGGCCTAGTCGTGAGTGTGAAATTTGCTGGAAGAAAAATGCTAGTGTTGTGCTCCCTATATCAAAGTCACGGTCGAGGGTATCAAATGATACAGATAGGAGTGGACGTTATGAACTATCGTTTTATTAGTTCAATTGGAACCAATCTATCTCAATCATTTGCTAATTCCAGAACCCTACATTCTAGAGGGGCTTGGAATCTGAGGCTTGGAATCTATACACCTCAAAAATCTCGTTCTCGACTTAAACTAAGACATGATTCTATGATATAATTGATTGGAAGAATCAAGGTTGCGATCTTTTACCGCGGTTATCTAAACGCACGAGCAAAGGGATATGGAATGCAATACGAAGATCGTATTGTAACCTCCAAACAGATGGAAGAATGGTTACGAATGGAATCCAAGTTTGGCATTCCATTCTAAAAGACAGAGTAAAGTAAGTTCAAGGTACTACCTAACTTATAGAAATTGATTAATCGTAGAAAGCACAGTAATAGGGCATTCTAAGATGATCAAATCTTAAGGAGAGGTATGATAATATGAGGTACTTCTATTCCTGGTCATGGACTCTGTAGGAAGCCTAGGTATTACTTAATTAACATTACCCGTATATTGACCATGTTTCATCAAGGCAGTAGGAGAGGTCTTGGTCAAGCACAACCGAAAATGAATTGGTACAACGAGATTCCATTCACAGCATAGCATAGGCTATAAAGATATATGGTTAAGGGGTTTATGGAAGGAGGATTATTGGACCAAGAGATGGGACTACTTATAGGTGTAGGGTCCTATTTCATAAAGTTTGATTTTATAGTCCAAATATGGCGATATGCATGGATGGGTTTAACTGGGTCTCAATGGGTTCCCTAATTAGACATCAATCTTTGATTACATGAACCTTAGATTTTAATCTATATTGGCTGGACAAGATCCCAAAATCAATCTAGACCATTCCTATTAGGTTAGGGTAACCTAAAATAGGTTCCAATTCAAGTGGTTGAACTAATTGTCAATCGGGTTGGTTAACTAGGTTCCTAAAGCCCAAAAATGCGCCTTCTGTGACTTCTGTGTTTAAGTAGCACAGGAAGACTCAATTGAGTGGCACACTAGTGACATGTGCGTAGTGGGCTTCGAGTATAGATCACAATCATATATATTGGGCCGAAAGGTTTGGGTAAAGGTTGAGTCTCTAATTGTAATCGGGAAGTATATCGGTATTATGGTATGGGTTAGAGTTCAGAATTTTTGTCCTGAAAGTCGTATCATAAAAATAGAGTACGAGAGGACATGTTTTAGTGGGACATGATATGTCTACATGAAGGTAGACTCGTCTAGGTCTTGTATATGAAATTTGTTGGAAGGTAAAAACTGGTCTCGTGCTCCGAATATCAATGTCACGATAAGGAACACTAAAAGATCTAAATAGAAAGTAGGTGTTCATGAGGCACTAATTTGTCATCCTAGTGGAAACCAATCTGTCCTAATCAATCGATAATCCTAGTAAATCCTAAAATTGGAAGGGCTTACAATCTATTCAATTCAGAAACTAAGATACAGCTTTTGGATTAATGAGGTTAGAAAAATTCCAATATAGTGATGTTGTACCTCGACTCTTGGTTATAAAAGAATATTACATAACATAATAGAGAATGGGATATGGTAGATATGAATCAAGTTCAAGATCGTTCTTCGATTTTGAATATATGGAAAACGATTGTGTATGTATAACTTTCGTGGCCATAGGTGGTATGGCGAGCTAAGGGGGACATTCCATCTTCCTTAAAATACGAGTATTTGTATTTCCGAATTAAGTAAAGACGAAAACAATAAAGAGTTCAAGAGAGAGGGGATCGAATGTGAATACGAGGTTCCAAGGGCGATTGAATAATCCATGACCGTGCTAGACTAAAATTAATTATTAAAGCATGTTCTATGAAATCTTTGAGAGTTAACCAATTTTTAATATGTACTGCCTTATCGTTGCAAAATTCGTTAATAGATTCAATCTTTCATTTTGTACATATTTATAGTAAACATGGCATAAGAAAGCATGCATCAGTTTCATGTTTGATTTAAAACCAGAGGGTCGAGGGGAAGGAGGTCAGCCACTCACCTTAGTCTTACTTGAGGCGAGGGACTGGTTGGCCGCGCTTAGACGTAGCCTACGTAATCACCTGAAATCGCATAAGCAACTGATTATAATACTGTCCTATTCAAGGATTTCGATACGAATGCAAAGTTCAAAACTGCAAGCCATAAAAACCATCAAAAATATTCACGAAAACACATCTACGAAAACCAAAGCCAAAGAACAAGTGCGACATGAAAAGCAGAGCAACGGAAGGTCTCTCCCGACTCAGGCGCAAAGTCTATCCTCGAGGCGCAACCCGCTGAATATGTGACTTGATTCAGAAGAAGCCTTTCTATAACGAGAAAAGTATCTTAATTTAATCGTTTTTCGTTCGACCAATTCAATTGATCCCGATCTATCGATTCCGACTGGATCGCTAGCGACAATGTTCCTTTCTCGCGTACCCCGTGGACGAAAACATGGCACGATGTTGGGATGGGGTACTACACCCACCGCCGTCATTGATGTCTCCGTCGTCTTTGATGGAGGAGAGGAGTGGAGAAAAGAGAAGTAAAAGAAAAAGAAAAAGAAAGAAAAAATAATTTCCTTTTAAGAAGAAGAAACGAAAAAAGAAAAAAAATTCTTTCAAGATTTTGGCTCTGATACCATGTAGAAAATGATAATTGATGATTTATTATTCAGGAGTGAGTACATATATATAGAAGAAGGCAGGCCTCCTCCATATTTCCTATCTGATGTGGGACTAAATAAGTCCTTATAACTCAACACATTTATTCAAAAAAATTCGGGGTCGACTGATTTAATTCAGATATATTAAGGGCATATCTTCTATAATATTATAATATGGCTTGGAAACAGCTCAAAAATGAGTCGTCTAATTCGTATGTATATCATCCATTAATTAATAATAAAAAGTTAATTTTTTTTTTACTTTTTACCGTGTATGTATCTCCTCTTCATGTAGTAAGAAAAAAAAAGTTATAAAATCTTTCTAACTATCTGAACATATGACAAATCCTAAGGGTTTGTTTGGATTGAGGGTTAAAAGGGTTAAGTATGGAAAAGTTAAGTGAGGGAAAATGAAATCCATGCTTGGTTTGATGCAGGAGTTTAAGAGGGGTTATAGAGGGTTAAGTGAGGGTTTGTTTAACTCTCTTTTGTCTATTTTTTATTCTCCCAAATCAGAGGGTTAAAGAGGGGGATTAAGAGGTTTTGTTTAGAAAATCGTAAATACCCCTTATTTGTCATGTAAAATATCATGACTTTTTTCTCCATTTTTTCATGCTTCTAACATGTTGCTCCGTATCTTCCTCATTTGTAAAGATATTTTGACAAATTTTAATTAAAATTCTAATCAAATTTATTTTTGTGACATACATATAAGAGTATTTTGGTAACTATTATATTTTTATTAATCATTCTCTTACTCAAACCCTCAATCCAAGCAATAGTTATTAAACACACCCCACTTAACTCTTCTTCCAATACATGCAAGGTTATATGTATTGACTATACTTCAGCTCACTTAACTCCCTTTCACTTAACCCACTTAACTCTACTTAATCCCCCCCCCCCTAAAACAAAATCCAAGCATACCCTAAAGTATATTGAATAATCGAATTAAATTTAAATAAAGTATATGGTATTGTCTAACTTTTTTTTTTTAATGAACCCCCTATTTTTATTAATCAAGGCTCAAAATGCTGAAGCCTGACACGTATACAAGGCAAAAGCCGAAATAAGTATACCACCAAAAGGAAAGACTGGGGAGGGGGGAGGAGCGACCGCGGCCGCCAAAACTAAGAGGTGTATGGTTGCCAGAATCCTGGAGAGCTGTGGGAGCAAAGTGAACTCCTTTTGCGATATTGTCGGTGAATTTTTCGGATTAGCTGTTCGGCAGAGTATTGGTGTTCCTCGTATCTCGCTTTGTTGCGATTTTTCTAAATTGCCCAGGTAGCGGCTGCTGCAACGATCTGGTGGCCGTGGGACGCAGCTCCCCATTGGGCCAGAAGATCGATAAAGCGCCCATCTCCTGGGGTGGTTTTGTAGATGTGATTGAGGGTGTTCCAGATTTTGTCAAGGATGCTTCCGTCCCGGAAGATGTGGTCAATAGTCTCCGTCTGACACTCGGTGCAGCAATTACAAGCAGACGCCAGGCTAATGCCGATGGAGTTAATGATATCGTCGGTTGGCAGTTTCTTTCTCATGACTCTCCACAGGAGGAAGGACCATTTCTTAGGGATGCAAGAGTGCCAGTATCGCGCAATGAAGCAATCTTGACCGTTCTCTTGGATCGCGAGTCTCGCCGATCGCACTGAGAATGCTCCAGAACTTTCCAGCGACCACCTCAGCTTGTCTGCGTCGGGCCCAAGTGTAAGTCCGTGCTGGCGAATGATGTCAACCGTTTCGCTGCCGGACCAATCGCGGATCTTGTCCCAATTCCAATCGTTATTGGTGGGGTTCCACAGGTCATTGATCTTGCTATTTCTGGGGGAATCGGTAATGTTCGGGATAAGGCTGTCTCCGATCCATCTCTCCAGGAAGGGGTTAGCCTCGCCTGAACCCAGATGAAGTCTGATCGCAGGTTCTGCCAGTTCTCGGCCCCGTAAAATACGACGCCAAGCCGCTGAGGATCTGCTGTTAGCTGTGGCCATCGCTGGGTGTATGTGTTTGAAGTACCTGGCCTTCATAAACCTGGTCCACAGGTTTTGGCTTGTACGTAATTTCCACCACAGCTTCATCGAGAACGCTTTGACGATGTGATCGAGTTTGGTGAATCCGAGCCCACCGTTCGTGATCGGGGCTGCCATGGTTTCCCAGCTGGCCCAGTGGTGTTTGTCTTGCCCCTTGTTGTGCCCCCAGAAGAAATTGCAAAAGATCTGCTCAATCGACGCGATAACCTTCTTGGTCGGGGAATAAGCCGCTAGGGTGTGGATGGGGACGGAGTTGAGCACATGCTTGATATGGTATTGTCTAACTAGACAATATCCAAAATTATAAAAAAATTGTCTATAACAAATCCTTATAAATATATTCTAATTATTTTTAAAATATTTTAATATAATTTAAATTCTTTAAGATTTTAATAATATCATAGATTTTTTTATTTATTTGCTACACAAGTGAAGGTGACTAGTCTTCTATAATGGTAACAAAATTTATATCATTTTTAACACATTAAACAATGCTCATTTAGGTTTAACTTTAGTTATAGCATCTCAATATTTTTGCTACTCATTATGGGAGCATTTACTGGTTTGTATTGCACATATCCCAACTAACTAAGTCAATTTTCTCTCATCTTATCATCAAATGACGTGACATCTAACATTCCACATATAGTGTTACTTTTTAACCATATCATTTAATATAGTCCATCTTAGCAATCTCAATTAAAAAATGCTATCTTTCTTCCAAAAAATTTGGGTGATGACATCTCCCATTATGTGGCATATGACATGGCTACTGACATGACAAAATTTAGCAGTATAATTAATATTAATATTAAAATTAACATTAACGTTAGCATTAACATTAAATATAATTAAAACTAACATTAATATTAAATTAACATTAACATTAAAAATATTGGACTATTATTTTTTGGGTTAAAAATTATCATGTCAGCTACCGTATCATATGTCACATAGTAGGAGATGACAACACCCAATATTTTTTTAAGACAAATAGCATAGTTGACTATAGTAGCTTTATACACACCTTATATATAACATAATAAAATAAAATTGTCTTTATTGACAAAAAATAAAGATTAAAAAATAACATAATTAAAAGGGAATATTTTATATAAAGTAAGAAGTGTCACAATTAAAACTTAAAACATAGTGGCCTTTCCGACAAGTGTATATGCTATCTAAAAATGTATCAACAAATCAATAATTTTAAGGATATTATTATTGAATAACCTAATGATAAGCAATTCAAAATTTGATTTATTAAGGCATGCGGGAGATATGAGATGACTTATCAAATAATGTGGAGGTACCAAAATAACTTAGTATACCTTCGTGCCAAAGGCACCCTTGGAGCATCAATAGTAAGGCTCATCCCAATTTCTAGTTTATAGATTCAGAACATAGGAGCCCATTATGTAGAATAATAATGTTCAATTAGTCCCATGATGGCCCCGTCCCAGCCACATGAGCTATGACATGACTCTCATAATTTCTATATTCGAAATGTAGGAACTTATTTTGTATAATAGTAAGGCTCAAATTGGAGCCCAAATTTCTATATTCTAGATTTTATATTATTTTTTAAAAAGAAAGAAAGATGATATATGGATCTATATTCATTCATCTCATTTATGCCTCGAGATGTATTTGTTTACTATTTTCATACAAATCTAACCTATTATACATTAATTTTTTTAAATTATAAATTTGGGTCTCAAAAAATACATTTGTGGCTTTTCAAAATGGGCCAACTGGGCTCAGGTGGGCGTGAATCCATTGAGGCCCATCCAAATCTTCAGTAGCCCTAATTCATTCCAGCCCAGTCGCACAAGAAACCCCTGCAGAACCCTAATTCACCTTCTGCTGTTCCTCCACCTTCGTCTCCTCCCAAAGAGCCGAGGGAGAAAGAAAGAAAAAAAATGGCAGCCATGAAACCGAAGAAACCCACTTCCGAGGAAGTCGACCTCCTGAAGTCGGAAGTCGCCTCCTTCGCCTCCTCCCTCGGGCTCGCCCCTCCCGATCCCAACTCCACAACCTCCGGCTTCGACGACTCCGACTTCCTCAAGTCCGGACCCATCAACCCCCCCAAAACCCTAAAACCCCCCAAAACCCTAGCCCTAGAAAACCCCCGCGACGCCACCGAAACCAAGAAGAAGAAGGACGCCAAGCCCCACCCCCTCCAGATCGACCCCTTCCACCGCCCCTCCAGCTCCAAGGACCCCCCGAAGCAGCTCCCGCTAATGAAGGCCGGTTCGCTGTCCGGACAATGGTACGCCGACGCGGACGAGCTCGACCGGAAGGTCCTCGGCGAAGAGGGGGGGAGGGGGCCGGGGGCGAAGGGGGTGGAGGAGGCGAAGGCCCTGGCCGGGAGGAAGAGGGAGCTCGGGGTGAGGCTGATGGAGCAGTACACGAGGGAGTACGAGGCTACGAGGAGGAAGAGCGGGGACATGAGGCTGCTCGAGACCACAGCGAGGTCCGGGACTTCGGCGGACAAGGTGTCGGCGTTCACCTGCCTCGTGGAGGATAATCCCATCGCGAACCTAAGGTCGCTCGACGGTCTCTTGAGTAAGTGACGTCTGGATCATATTTGCGCAGGGCTAGATATATAAATACTTGTAAATACTGTACTTGTAGATACTATAGTGAAAGAAGTAAAAGAGGAGATAAGCAGCTCTATGGTCTTAAGACTTGGATTTGTCTACTAGGGTTCCAAACCAATACGTGTGATGAGTTTCGGTTCAGCTAACTAAGAACCATGCACTTCCGGAATTGGGATAATATAAAAAAACAACTATTTCGAAAGCTAATCAATGACGTCCTTTGAGCATCCAAATCTGGATCAATACCAGCAAGCAAAAACATCTCTGAACATGCTTCTAGCTTCATGCCAAACGTGTCTGGAAAAAGTTACGACTTTTATTATGTTTTTTGGCAATGCATGTGAAATTTCGCAAAGTAGAATAAACCTGTGGATAATTGATCTAGCGCCATGGAGTTACGGAATGGACAAATTTACAATAATGTATTATGAACTAATTTACTAAGCCAAATATCCTTCCAGTTACGATTCAACCTTATGTAGATCATCAACTATCCCATACAGAAGACGGTATCACACATTTTTTCGTCCGAGACATAAGCCGGGGAAAGATCAAGCAGATTAACCAATCACAATTATTGTTCCCATACCAAAAATCTCCTACCTTTTTGCACCTATCAAAGTTAGGAACTGGACTCAAAGCAACCTCAAACGAAGTCTCAAGGCTTATCGGTAATACAAATATCAACCCAAAATCAGATATTTCATTCACATCCCGTTTGGTTTCCAAAGAAAATTGGTATGATTTGATGCCTTTGGAGTGAAAGATTTTTTTATACAGTGTGATCTTTCAAACCAATTTGAGCAAGAGAACAAAAAGACTAGTTTGTTTGTTCCTCAAAAGTGTGATAATCTAGGAAGCACAAGTGTTCCATGCGTGTCCATGTCGGGTAGTAATTGACATGTATTGGGTACGATGCCGACACAACAAAGCAAACTGTGACATGACAAACTCAAAGTCATATTGTATTGTCTTTATTATATCGTGTTATATTTGTGTGACGCGTAATTATGTTACACGTAGAAGTGACCATCAGATTGACATGGTTTTCTTCGTGAATTTGCAAGTCAAGAGTGAAGTAACCCAGGTAAGACAGTTTGCAGTTTATGAATCATTTAATGCCCATGCGATTGTCTGATATAGAAGAACCGTTTAAACTGGCATCTTACACTATTTAGAACTATAGCATATTAAATGCTATACTTGGGTTTCTTCAGCAAGGAATTTGCTCCAAATTAGTTGATGTCACGCTGATATTTGGTGTAGAATTTTGCCACCGAGGAGAGCTACATTGACGAACTAGTTCTGTTTGGAAAATACTTGCGCTTAAGTTATAACCATAGTTAGTAACCTGCCTTATGTAATTGTTGGGCTGAACAAAGCATAATAATCCCTTTTTTGTTTAGGATTTCCAAATTAGAGGCCTTTATGTTTCCAAGACTTTCTAATAAATAGATATATGTTGGTCCTTATTTACTCTTACAACTGCACAACTCCTATTTAACTCAATTTTTACAACTGGAAAGAGGAATGAGAAATGGACACACAGAAGAAAATTGCTCACTTTTCCTTGTTCATATGTGTTCCCACCTACTTCTGAACTATATTTCTTCCTACCACCTTCACATCCATCTTTCTTATCTTTCATAGATCAGGGTTTTTTCGTGTCCGCTTGACACCAGAGAGCAAGATCACATTTTAAGACATTGCTAGTCATTATATGGCCATACTTTTGAAATGTCTGTCTTGATTCATCTCATGTCGATTGTCACCATGCCAATTGCCATTTCCATATAAGTGGGCCTCTTTGTTGATCTATTGTCATGTGGTGCCCAATTTAGTTGTACCTGTTGTCTGTTAAATCAGTTTTAGTAACTTCTTGTGGATGAACTCTTCTGTTATGCATTGAAACTCTGAGTTTTTAATTGCTTGCTTTCTGATGTACTATCTATGAATGGTAACATCTCTGTGGAGGTGTTTGACGACGCTGCGAGTAGCCATAGGCCCATCAGTTGTGCAATTTCTCGAATTTTAGTGTTCTGTGCTAGCTGGTTTGACATCAGAGAGCAAGATCACAAGATCACATGAAGTCAGACATTGCTGCAGTCAGCATCTGCTCGTACATTATCCTTTTAATTCCCTCTCTTCATCCTTCCCGTATCAACTACCATTTTATCTCTAAGATTTATTGTATTTGTTAATCTACAGTTATGTGGTGTTCTCTTTGGTTATAGTTGGTGTAATCGGTAAGTTCTTGGAACTGTTAATACCTGCAATATTCTGTTGGACTTTAACTAAGGAGTGTCTCAACTGTTCTTTCTCTGCTGTAAATATATATTGTGGTAACATCTATACTGGAGGTAGTATGTTGGTTTTGGGGATTGAAAATTGCATTTCAATTATTTTATGGTCATTTAGTGACCCTAATCAACTGAATTTCAAAATCTTGAAGGTAGTTTGCAGTAAAAGATGGAAAAAGCTTGAAGCAAAGAAGAGGAAAAAGAGAAGAGGGAAAGATGAACTGAATAAAGAGAAGTCTAGGAGCGGAGGTGGAAAAGTGAAGGAGAGGGGAGCTAGAGAAGATGAGTAGTTGGAGGGACATAAGAATAGAAAACAGGAGTAGCAGTAAGAGGTCAAAAAGAGGAAATTGGGAAGAACAGGGGAAATAGTAGCGGATGAGAAGAGGGGAAGATGAACTGAATAAAAGTATAGGAGTGGAGGTGGAAAAGTGAAGGAGAGGGGATGCGATAGAAGATTAGTCGGAGGAACATAAGATTAGAAAACAGGAGTAGCAGTAAGAGGTCAAAAAGAGAGATTGGGGAGAACAGGGGAAATAGTAACGGATAACAACTGAAACACAAAGAAGAGAACTAATTGAAAATGTGCATCATTTTAATGTTGGTTCTCTATTTCTTCTGATTGTTGCTCATTGCTGAGCAATGAACTACCATATTTAGATGATGGACTGTTGGAATTCAGACAGAAGATCGATGATTTGAGAATTAGGTCTCACTTCAATTCAGTAGAAACTATTAGTCGTAGGAAACAATTGAGATACAAAGACAGATAATGCAAAGGGAATATTGAGGTTGGAAGCAATTTACTGCACGACCTCTACCAAACTGGATATGTAGAAACTTGTTCATACAAGTAGCCATAGAAAGTTAGGAACTGCAAAATGAGAACAGTTATCAACAAGAAATGCTGTAGGAGCTCCAGTAAGAAATCTAGTAAGTAGAGAAGCAAAGGGAGGGTGAGTCTCCCAGTGACATTCAATTTTTTTAAGGAAGTGTGCCTTCTCTTCTTTATTAAAGCTTATTAACCAGAGATCATGAACACTGTTTTTAAAGGATGCTTGTAGATTCTTAATTACTAATGTTACTGAGGAAATGGCCCATAGCCGTGCTGAATGGAAGAAAAGGATCAAATATGCTATTCCAAAAAATTACATTTTTTATAGTTGCTTATAGTTTTGTGGAAGAAATGTGGTCACTTATAACTTTACTATAAGCATCTATTTTGACGGTTAGTTACATATGAGCTATATCAAATTGTTATAGCTACTTGACTTGTGAGAATTGCTTTAGAGAACACGAATAAGTGGTTTTCTGTCTAGCTATGTTAGCAGCTGTTTTCACAAGTAGACTACTCAATACAAAAGAATTAACTTGCTCTAGTTGAGCCATGCAATTCTGTCTTATGGCTGTCAATGTTCAGAGGTTGGAGAATGTAGTACAATTAGCTTATATATGCCTACCTTTAGACGTGGGAGGTACTTTGACTACACGAACATAGGAACTTTCCAAAACTTCAATATAGTTTCTTAGTTATGTATGTTTGTGGCACTTGATCTATCATGTCAAAGTTTGCTGATCATATAAGAAATGGGTTCTGTTCGATTCATCTTTTAATTGATTCTGCTTAGTTCGGTTATCCCTTTTCACGTGTTATCACCCGTGGTCAATTCTATTTTCCCTCTTATGCAGCAATGGTGACATCCAAGGTCGGAAAGCGCTACGCATTTACTGGCTTTGAAGCTTTGAAAGAATTGTTCATGCTTAGGTAAACAGAATAACCATCTTCAGAGCCTGTAGTATCTTACATTTTCCGTACTTTATATTTGATATGCCATGCTGGAAATCATAAATGTCCTCTTGCTTGAAAGAAAGTATTATAAGCATTGTGATCGTCACATGAAAATCTCGAATCTTCATAAGGCGTAAGAGAATCTCTATTATGCACAATAGTGGGTTAATACTATAGGGTCAACTTGTTTTTTTGTTAGCACAATAATGGGTTAAAACCATACTAGTACTTCTATTTGATCTTAATTTTCTATTTTTATCATCTTGTGGGAGAACTAAAAAATAGGATATTTTGTAAGAGCTTTTATTTGAAGTTTGTGCTATGGAACTTCTACTCTTTATGGGGCATCTAAAGATCCAGAGGGCCGAGATATGATGGTAAAAAATATGTGCGGTACGACAAGGTAGGAGTTTGAAATCAATTACCATGATTAAAAAATTCAGTTGAAAATATCATTTGGTAAATTTGAATTGTTTAGGCCTTTAGGTAATTTGAAGTGAAACCTAATTTCCAGAATTATAATTGAATGAGAGTTTCTGAAGCAACTTAAATTTGGACCAAATTGACAACCATAGTGAATCTTTTTGGCACCTAAAGGGAAAAAAAGGGAGTGGTGAGTTAAGGCATTCACTATCCTTCGAATGGCTGTACGAGGACTTCCAGGCCACATTAAGCCACCACCCTTACCCTTTTGTCGTTCTTGAGTTTCGTTTCTGTTGTAGGGCTCAAGGAATTTGTTGGAGAACCTATCAGGTTATCCTGTTAGATTCAAGTTTTGAATATATCAACCAGATTCAGAATCTTCTCACATAAGTATAACTCTATAACTTATCCGATAATCCTATATAGGTGGCCTATTAGATTCAAGTTTTGAATATATCAACCAGATTCAGAATCTTAGCACAGTAAGTATAACTCTATAACTTATCCGATATAGGTGACTGTTATGACTGGCATTGGAGTCCGATCAACCTGAACATGGCTGTCACCATGACTCATAATTACAAATAGGTCCCTTATCGATACTCAAAGTGCATAGAACAAGAACAATGCCTTTATCCAAATTTTGGAAGGCCATTTGAATCCTCGTCCATTCATTTCAGTTAAGGGCCATGAACTTCGTAAACTTAACAAAACAATATCCTCTTTACCGCTTCAATCCAAGTTATTTTACTCCTATCCGTAATTATAGTAGCCCCTTACTAAGATCTTGGCGCTCCTAAGTGGTGCATGGTCTATGTTGCAAATATTCAAACACCTGAGGCAATTTTCTCTCATCTTATTCTCACATCGTGCAACCTCCAACTTCCAACTCTTCCAACTTATGATCGATGTTCTAAAATGCGTTAAAAAGCGGCATTGGGTGCTATGTGGTTACCTGCTGTCAAAAATTTCAGTATATTATGTGTTCTAGGTGGTACACAGTAGTAATGTTAAGGCACTATCCCAGCGCGCCTAGGCGTCCAAACGGCGAGAGTCTAATCAACGTCTAATCCAAAGGCATGCGGGGTATCTTCTCTATGCGACGTCTAGGCGAGAAAGATGCTAATGCAAGATTTGGTAGATGTGTAATTAAGCGAGCCTAGGCGCACGCATGGGTGTGTTGGGTATTTTATGTAGTTTTTTGGGACATTGTTTTGGTTTTTTATAAGTTCTATGGACTTCTTTGGTTTTATTGATCTTTAAAGTTGGCTTAAATTTGAAAGGCAAATAGTCTTTTTAAAATTCTAACATTATAAGTTATGAACTAAATAAACATGAATAAAAAGAGAGTATTGATGAACAAAATCTATCAATCAATTTGGATGAAGATTTTATTTTCGAAGATTATATTGATGATAATGTTCGGGATGCTCTCTTCTACTTAGATATACTTAGATGATGATGATAAATGATGGATGACTGAGTAGTAAAAGGAAGGATTCCTTAAGTCACTTAGGAATGTGGAATATTGATTCGTTGATTTTCTTATGCTTGTTTTTCCATTTGAATAATTTGTCTTTTATCAAAATGACTTGTACGATGTTATTGTTCTTAAACTTAATGTTGTATTTGTGATCTTATCAAGTTAATTTGTTGTTTTTATTGGTAATTTGGTATTAGTTTTTGTAGTGCCCCGTCCCGCTTAGTCAATCGGAGGAAGCAAAACGCCAACAGCGTTCGAACTTAGCCTTGCAACGGCTGCTCGAAGACTCGCTCGGTCGAGGCGACTACTCGCTTAGGTGGGATAGTTTCGATGAACTTGTCTCATCTTAGCCTTCACATAATAACTCGTATGCTTTCAACTTGCACAAGTTAGGCTTGATAATAAAAGAAACACATCCACATAGCTAAGGGAATAATCCCGACGGATCGAAATGTGTTAGAACATGGAAAATGGTCCCACGGTCTGCTTAGAAATCGGCTCAGCGTGCTTTCAAAATGACACTCGATCCTTCGTCCCGTGGCTTGGGAGAAGGAAGTTGGCCTAAGTTGCTAAGTCGCCACAACGCTCGAATTAGCCTAAGTCATAGGCGTCACCCGCGTGAATGCTTGATAAAGCATGCACGGTCCCGTCGTCCAAGGCTTGGCATAGCCTTCGCATGTCCCGTGGGTTAAGTCGTATTGCACGGCTTGTGGCTTAAGTCTAGGTACCCAAGAACTTGTTGGTTCAAGTCGAACGCGTGCACGACACGTTCCTTCGATGCAAAGCTTGGCGTAGCCTTTGCTCGTCAAGTCGTTGTGCAAATAAGTTAGGCAAAGTTATGTCGGTCGATCTAAGCCAATTCTAGCACCGTCCCGCTCTATCTGCGGTTGCCAAGTCACTTGGTCCCACGAGAACAAGGCTCGTCATATAAAGTACATGACTTGAGCGATAGCGTCGCCTAGAGAACAAGGTCTGTCTAAGGCACGAGCCACGGTGGGTTTAGTGAAAAGCATGCCACGGACAAAGGAAGTCCACGCGACTAGTTGTCGCCGAGATCGGTCCCGCTACTTGGGAGTCTCTCTAAGTCTCGTTCACGAGATCGGTCCCGCTACTTGGGAGTCTCGCTAAGTCTCGCACACGAGATCGGTCCCGCTACTTGGGAGTCTCACTAAGTCTCGATAAGGAAGCACGCGAGATCGGTCCCGCTACTTGGGAGTCTCGATAAGGAAGTTCGGGAGATCGGTCCCGCTACTTGGGAGTCTCGCTAAGTCTCGATAAGAAAGTTCACGAGATCGGTCCCGCTACTTGGGAGTCTCGATAAGGAATCACGCGAGATCGGTCCCGCTACTTGGGAGTCTCGATAGAAAGATGGAAAGCATGGTCATGAATAAGAAGGACTTGGTAGATAAAGTTGAGTCTTGCATGGTCATTGGACAACTTGCGCGCAAGGGCGAAATTCCTCTAGCGATCCCGGGGCGCCGGGTTCGTGTCGGCCTAGGAGGAATTGTAGATATTTTACGGCCTTCATCGACGGTACGACTCGTTGAAGTGAACCGTTACAATATAGGCTGTGGGTCATTTGGTGGAAGCTCGTACCTTGCCACGCGAATGGTCACCGTATGCAAAAGATCCAGGATAACTTGACATTGCTAGTGACCACTCATATAGATGTGTCGGCAAGAGCGGCTATCCGCGTGTATGCCTTTGGATTGCGTCGAGTACTAGCAAGTTATGAGTTGGGTTATCAAGTTACGCTTATAGCAAGCGCTAACCTTGAATCGGCACGGGTTAGGGTGTGCACGGTTGCAACACCATTCTAGAGCCTAAGAGTTTGCTATAGCAGGGATACGTGCTTCGGCATGAATGTGGTCTCGTCTCGAGTTAAGTCAGGAAGGGCCGTAAGGCAAGTTGGTTGAGTCTGGTTGATCCTTGGGAGGTACGGCCTCGACTTCATGGCACGATCAAGTCTACTGGCACGACCTGCACGAGTCGTCCCCCTTGACGTCTTTGGCACGAGAATGGTCTAGAGGCACATGAAATAAGTGAAAGTCTTGGCTCGGCCGAGTTGCGCAAGTTCTACTCGGCGAGACACTGCCTCGAATATGCATTGAAGTCACGAATAGAGTATAGCACGACCCCGTCGTTGCGTTGCCAAGTATAGGCCAAGATGTATTGTTCAAAAAATTGATCCTAAGGCAAGACTAGAAAGACAATCGAAAGGGATTTAAGCTGCACAAAGTAAATAAACGTGTCGGTTTTGTATGGGTGGGCGAGGAGCTCACTCCACCAGTATAGTTGAGTACTGACACCCACACAGTTTTCATGTGCAGGCATAGGTAGAAGCTCGTGGTGCGGAGCTCGCTTGGATGCGTCGAGACACGGAGTCCCTTGGCGATTCGAAGCGTGCGTCCGCGTGGAGTCAAGACTTATACGGGACATAATGTATGGACATTGCCTCCCGAAGCTTTCGCTGGCTCAAGCATTGTATCGAGAGACGAGAGAGAGAGCAGAGTGACTTGTAAAATGAGAGAAAAGTGAGCTTGAGAGACTTGTAATCATTGTCTTGCGCCCTATTGTAATCTTATTGTTCAATATCAATAAAGAGAACTTTTGAATAACTTGTGTTTTGCTTCTAAATTCTGCTGCATGTTTAATGTTTCTGCTTGGGACTTCTGTGCGACAACCCCGTCGCAGCCGCTGTAATCGGCCGTTATGAAACTGCTTTGCACGAGCACAATATAGGCTCGTGCGGCATCACGCCTTAGCGAGGACGATCGCTCCTACGGAAGCGGGACGTGACATAATGGTATCAGAGTACGGTTTTACGTCCTTGGACTTCATGTCGAATCTCTCAGTTTTGAAAGCTCGTTCATGAAAAAGAAGTGTGCGCTCTCTCTCAAATGTCCCCTGACATGTCCATACAATAAGTCTAAATATTTTTAAAAGCTCGTGCAAGTGTTCAATCGAACGCATCGGTAGGCGATGGCCTTTGTGCCGAACAGTGTCAAACTTGACTTGATAGAAAACACGTGCTAAAGCTAGCAAGTCGCATGCGAGCCTAACTAGTCCTACGTCGACATTAGCAAATAAGCGTGCAAACTCGGATATAGTCCGCACGAGATAGCTATGCACACGGCCTTTTGGCTAAGTTGTGCCGCGTATCGCGCACCTAGACTTTAGGGTGCAAACGAATTGCGAGCGATATTGAGTACCGCTCGGTCGGGTACGGAGATACACTTAGAGTGTATATCGATAGAAATACTATCGGACTAACGCTTAGGCGTACACGGAAGATTGGATTAGATTTTGAGAAATAGTGCGCACGACTTAGTACGTCAAGACGATATGAGCGATTATGCTAGAGATTCGTCGAACGAATCAGAAAGATGTTTTAGCGAATAATGCGAACGTGATTGTGGACTAAATCGGATGGCTCGAATCCTGAGTAGTGTATGATCCGTCTTGGAATTCATTCGAGCGAAAATTGAGGATTAAGGGTAACAACGAGTATGTCGGCGAGGCGATGCGATCGCGCAAAGCCTTAGAGCGTGTCCCGCTTAGTTGGTCGTGACTTTGAATGTCCCGAATGAGATGTCGTTCGGACAATTTGTGAATAGGCAACGCGAGTTAGAAAAACGATTCGGTACGATGAATAAAAGTGAATGTCTTGATCGAAGAAGCCTAGAGGATCGCACTTGTGATTTCGGATTCGATCGAATGGAAATTGTGATATATCCAATTCGGACGATAGCATCAGTTGCACGACTCGGGGTTCGTTGCAAAGGAAGATCGTCAGGTTACGTACATCGTCGATGGTATTGAGGCGTATCAAAGATCGATGTACGATAACTCGGGGGTACTCTGATTCGAGGAATGATGATCGTGTAAGATGTCATTGTTCCGATGGATGCTATACTCGGGATGTTGGAATGTGTCGAGGAAAAGATAGACTTGGCTCGAGGATTTTCTAGTTGAACGAATGACAAACGGACTGTCGAACTGAGATCTTGGCTTGGATGAAAATGAAATGTTTGGATTGCTTCGACGATAACCACAACGTTGACGTTCTTGTCTTATGCGAGCGCAACTCCAGCCTCGCACATGCGTCATGCCGATTAGGGCGATCACTCCGCGTAAGCGCTGGTATGGTAATTCATACAGCGGGGGTGATCGAACTTGCATGGCGTGGCAATTTGATTGCTTCGACTTGTGGTTTGATGCGAAGGTGGACTCGAGAATGACTCCGTGTGCTTGATGAACTGAATTTGAGGATTGAGTAGGTCCAATCTGCGTATCGTGAATGAATTAGTCTAGACTCGAGCAAGAGTTACGCTCTAATAAGGACGATTATCCCGCGAGAACGTGGGATGGTGATTCATGTCCAACGTAGATAATCGAACTTGCGTGATATTGGGGCATGACAAATT
This sequence comes from Iris pallida, assembly GCA_029216955.1. Taxonomy (NCBI): domain Eukaryota; kingdom Viridiplantae; phylum Streptophyta; class Magnoliopsida; order Asparagales; family Iridaceae; genus Iris; species Iris pallida. Next base: position 10,784,339 of record JANAVB010016800.1, on the reverse strand, counting down.
GTTGTGCTAGATGACCTCGTGATCGAATACATGAATTGGTTAGAATTGGTGATTTGAACAGATTCGAATTGGCGCAACGAATGCCTTAATACGAATTAGGTGATCGTGCTCGATGTTTAGAAATCTGAGTGACGCGAGCTTGGGTAGAAAACCCCGTATTACCGACTTGGTTTGACCCTAGGATTGGAGTCAGTGTTGGCATTATTGTTGAGGAACTATGATTCCAATCCTGACATTGACTTAGCCCTGAGAAATGGTCTAGCGGTTAGGCGAGACGTCCTGTTTCAAGAGTTAGCAATCAAAAGATTGATCTTGAGGAATGATACAGATGGATAGAGTGAATCAAGAATATAGGAATACCCCTCACGAGATTCGGCTGACATGCATATATTTCAGGAACGTCTGAATATGTGCACGATGCGACTCAAGTGAGAATAATGAATTCTCTATCATGCGGCTTGGCTGAAATGCATGTATTTTGGGGACGCCTGGAATGCCTGCACGATCCAACCAAGTGATACGTTGAATTCAAGTAAAGACTTGAGAAATGGAAAAGTGTTAAGGTCTGAAATCGTGTTAAAGGAAAGATTGATACTAGTGCGAGCGTGGCTCAGAATCGAAGAAACGCGTAGGCGGAGTGTGTACGAGAGTTCTTGGATCAAGTGGTCTAAGCGTAAGTACTCGGTTAGTTTCGAGGACGAAACTTATTCTGAGTGATGTATGATGTAGTGCCCCGTCCCGCTTAGTCAATCGGAGGAAGCAAAACGCCAACGGCGTTCGAACTTAGCCTTGCAACGGCTGCTCGAAAACTCGCTCGGTCGAGGCGACTCCTCGCTCAGGCGGGATAGTTTCGATGAACCTGTCTCATCTTAGCCTTCACATAATAACTCGTATGCTTTTAACTTGCACAAGCTAGGCTTGATAATAAAAGAGACGCATCCACATAGCTAAGGGAATAATCCCGACGGGTCGAAATGCGTTAGAACATGGAAAATGGTCCCACGGTCTGTTTAGAAATCGGCTCAGCGTGCTTTCAAAATGACACTCGATCCTTCGTCCCGTGGCTTGGGAGAAGGAAGTTGGCCTAAGTTGCTAAGTCGCCACAACGCTCGAATTAGCCTAAGTCATAGGCGTCGTCCGCGTGAATGCTTGATAAAGCATGCACGGTCCCGTCGTCCAAGGCTTGGCATAGCCTTCGCATGTCCCGTGGGTTAAGTCGTATTGCACGGCTTGTGGCTTAAGTCTAGGTACCCAAGAACTTGTTGGTTCAAGTCGAACGCGTGCACGACACGTTCCCTCGATGCAAAGCTTGGCGTAGCCTTTGCTCGTCAAGTCGTTGTGCAAATAAGTTAGGCAAAGTTATGTCGGTCGATCTAAGCCAATTCTAGCACCGTCCCGCTCTATCTGCGGTTGCCAAGTCACTTGGTCCCACGAGAACAAGGCTCGTCATATAAAGTATATGACTTGAGCGATAGCGTCGCCTAGAGAACAAGGTCTGTCTAAGGCACGAGCCACGGTGGGTTTAGTAAAAAGCATGCCACGGACAAAGGAAGTCCACGCGACTAGTTGTCGCCGAGATCGGTCCCGCTACTTGGGAGTCTCGCTAAGTCTCGTTCACGAGATCGGTCCCGCTACTTGGGAGTCTCGCTAAGTCTCGTTCACGATATCGGTCCCGCTACTTGGGAGTCTCGCTAAGTCTCGCACACGAGATCGGTCCCGCTACTTGGGAGTCTCACTAAGTCTCGATAAGGAAGCTTGGGAGATCGGTCCCGCTACTTGGGAGTCTCGATAAGTCTCGATAAGGAAGTTCGCGAGATCGGTCCCGCTACTTGGGAGTCTCGCTAAGTCTCGATAAGGAAGTTCACGAGATCGGTCCCGCTACTTGGGAGTCTCGATAAGGAATCACGCGAGATCGGTCCTGCCACTTGGGAGTCTCGATAGAAAGATGGAAAGCATGGTCATGAATAAGGACTTGGTAGATAAAGTTGAGTCTTGCATGGTCATTGGACAACTTGTGCGCAAGGGCGAAATTCCTCGAGCGATCCCGGGGCGCCGGGTTCGTGTCGGCCTAGGAGGAATTGCAGATATTGTACGGCCTTCATCAACGGTACGACTCGTTGAAGTGAACCGTTACAATATAGGCTGTGGGTCTTTCGGTAGGAGCTCGTACCTTGCCACGCGAATGGTCACCGTATGCAAAAGATCCAGGATAACTTGACATTGCTAGTGACCACTCATATAGATGTGTCGGCAAGAGCGGCTATCTGCGTGTATGCCTTTGGATTGCGTCGAGTACTAGCAAGTTATGAGTTGGGTTATCAAGTTACGCTTATAGCAAGCGCTAACCTTGAATCGGCACGGGTTAGGGTGTGCACGGTTGCAACACCATTTTAGAGCCTAAGAGTTTGCTATAGGGATACGTGCTTCGGCATAAATGTGGTCTCGTCTCGAGTTAAGTCAGGAAGGGCCGTAAGGCAAGTTGGTTAAGTCTGGTTGATCCTTGGGAGGCACGGCCTCGACTTCATGGCACGATCAAGTCTACTTGCACGACCTGCACGAGTCGTCCCCCTTGATGTCATTGGCACGAGAATGGTCTAGAGGCACATGAAATAAGTGAAAGTCTTGGCTCGGCCGAGTTGCGCAAGTTCTACTCGGCGAGGCACTGCCTCGAATATGTATTGAAGTCACGAATAGAGTATAGCACGACCCCGTCGTTGCGTTGCCAAGTATAGGCCAAGACGTATTGTTCAAAAAATTGATCCTAAGGCAAGACTAGAAAGACAATCGAAAGGGATTTAAGCTGCACAAAGTAAATAAACGTGTCGGTTTTGTATGGGTGGGCGATGAGCTCACTCCACCAGTACAGTTGAGTACTGACACCTACACAGTTTTCATGTGCAGGCACAGGTAGAAGCTCGTGGTGCGGAGCTCGCTTGGATGCGTCGAGGCACGGAGTCCCTTGGCGATTCGAAGCGTGCGGCTGCGTGGAGTCAAGAATTATACGTGACATAATGTATGGGCATTGCCTCCAGAAGCTTCCGCTGGCTCAAGCATTGTATCGAGAGATGAGAGAGAGCAGAGTGACTTGTAAAATGAGAGAAAAGTGAGCTTAAGAGACTTGTAATTATGGCCTTGCGCCCTATTGTAATCTTATTGTTCAATATCAATAAAGAAAACTTTTGAATAACTTGTGTTTTGCTTATAAATTCTGTTGCATGTTCAATGTTTCTGCTTGGAACTTCTGTGCGACAATTCCGTCGCAGCCGCTGTAATCAGCCGTTATGAAACTGTCTTGCACGAGCGCAATCAAGGCTCGTGCGGCATCACGCCTTAGCGAGGACGATCGCTCCTACGGGAGCGGGGCGTGACAGTTTTGACTTTTTTTTTTTAAGTTTATCGTCTAAAAACTCAAGTTCGATGAGTTTTTAGGAATATATGGTATATTTGGATAACCTGAAATGAACTACAAAAGTGACGAACATTGTTATGAAAATGAAATTTAAGAAGCTGTACGATTGTACCTTTCTTCTCTAAGCGAGGGTAGGCGCTCCCATGCAGTGAGGCGAGACATGTCGCCTATGAGTGCCCAGGGATTTGAAAAACACTGATAGGCTATGCTTGGAAAAGTGAAATAATGCGGGAAAAAGTAACATTATGCGGCTAATGAAGAAAAATCCGCATAGATTTTGGTCTAGTCTTATTTTTTGTCATTTTTTCCCTAAAATTGTTTTTGGTATGATGTCGTTATTTTCTTGGTCAAATTTTGGTTGTCCAAAAATATTTATATTGACTTTATATATATATATATATATATATATATATATATATATATATATATAATATTATATTATTTATTGTGAACAAGGTTGTAAAAGGCGCTAGTCGGGCGGGCATTGAGCGCCTAGTCTGTCCGCGGTTAAAAAAAAAACCACCCCCAAAAAAACTACTGAAATTTGCAAAAAAAATTCCATAAAACTCAAAAACATACATCGGGCTAGGTGGGGGTGCCTAGGCGGGCACCAGGCGCCGCCTAGGCAGCAGCCTAGGCCGACTTTTAGAACACTGATTGTGAATTATAAATTTATTGGTTCAGTGCTTCTTGTTATTGTAGTCTTTGGTCCATCTGAGTGTTTGCTAAATTGTTTATAATATAATTCTTATTTTGTATATACATATAAATATATAGTTTTTTCGTACTTTCAATGCAATGAACTAGAAAATACTATTCTTTTTTTTAATGGTAACGTTTTTTGTTGTTGTTGCATAATTCCGCCTAGGACGCTACACATCCCCTTGCCGCATAATGACCGCCAAGCGATTTGTATAATATCACCTTATGTAGGGATTCACCTCTGACTTCCAACTTATTATTAAGGATTCTCAGATGATGATGTGGTTGTGATTGTAGAAAAAACAAATCTTAGCTAAATTGAATATCTACATAGAGGTATGACTATTGTGCATCAATTAGTGGAGATGCAACCCTATTTTCCATCACCATATGCATCAAGAATCAACATCAAGTTCTTACCTCTTTGAACTAGTTGTGGTTGAACGTAATAGGCACATTCAGGATGTGTCCATGTGTATGTGTTTGTTGATGGAATATAGTTGATGAAACTGTAGAAGGTTTAAATAGAAAAAAATGCTTTGTAATCTAAAAGAAATGAAATTAGTATGACAATTAAGAGTATATTAAATTTTGCCTTAGCAAAAGTTCAATAATAAATAAGGGAGCAGCCTATATTGATTGTCAATAGGTACTAAGAGATAAATTTCACAACAATAAGGAAGGTTCAGTAATAGGTATGGGAGCAGCCTATATTCAACATTTACTAACTACTAAGATTGATAGTTTTCACAACAATAAGGAATTACATTTGGAAGTAATATACTCATGCATATATAGATAAATTTAATGTCAAGCAACAATAAAAAGCATCATCAAGCATTGGCAAGTTCATTCTAAAGTTGCTAATTAAGAACAACAAATCAAAAATTAGTATTACACATGTTATCATTCATGAATAGCATCATTGCATTAATAAAAGCTGGTTGTCAAACTTAAGTTGACTTGACATTTACAAATTTTCTATTATGCATTCTAATTTCTTGATTTCGTATAACATATTAAACTTTTAGAAAAATAGTTGTGGACAACCGGGTGTTGGATGTCATCGCTAGAGATGCTTGGAAGTTGGCAAAGGATGTCGGAAAGGTAATGCTAGTCCAACAAGTTAGAGGAGGATGTTGTTTGAACTTTGGAGATGAAGTTGAAAATGATTTTCAAGGGCTGTGTGGGTATTTGTTCAAGTTCTAAAGTTATAGTGTTGGGCTACAAAACTTCTAATTACTACACCACTTAAAAGTGCATTTTTAACTTGTTAATTTCAGTTTAACTTGACAATTTTCATATTGACCGATACATTGTAACTGGTGATACGGATCATGTTGTCTGATATGGAAAGTATATCTTAAGATTATTAGTCCTCTTCTTATTGTTTAATGAATCATATTGGTTACACATTTTATTGTACCATATTAGAAAATGTTTATCATGTACTATAAGATACTGATATTGGAAGATGCATCAATCGGAGTGATCGCATATAACTTAAAGGAGCTGCTAGAACTAGTGTTCAACCTAGGAACTTTGATTAAGGCTGTAAAAAGGATATGGATCACATGGTGTTTGCTAATGTTAGGAAATGCTTCCAAACATGGCAGAATGGAATCAGAGGATTCCAATAGTGAAAGAGCCAAGCGAAATATTTGGGAAAGGCTTTCTTGATGTCAGTGTCCTCTAGGTAGAATGATAGATGAAGGGCTATAATTTTCTCCTTGTATGTGACAAGGTCAACATAGTTCCTGACATCTTTCAATTAGCTTCATATTTATATCCTCTAGGATTGAGTGCCACCAAGTGTTATTTTTAAGGACTTGTGCTATTGCTTTGCTTGGCGTTATCGTTGCCATCAGCCAAATTTGGATACTTCAGTACAAAATTATGTTATATTTGAACCTATGTTTGTATTATCTGGTCATCTCTATGATGCTTTCTACCATTTTATAATGGGTTAGCAGTTGTTGATTGCCATTTCTTTTATTGGATTTGAATACTTTTTGTTTCACAGGTTGTTGCCTGATCGCAAGTTAAAATCTCTTATCCAACGGCCCCTAGATAGTTTGCCTGAAACAAAAGATGGCTACTCTCTTTTGTTGTTCTGGCATTGGGAGGAATGTTTGAAGCAAAGGTTTGAATCTTTTGGCATCTTCTAAGATTTTAAAATGCATAAACATTCATCGTTTTTTATTCACTTCTATTATCTGGAACATTTGGAAAATGCTGCTGCATCTTAGTTGTGAAAAAGAATGTATGTGTACCTATTCCTTTTTAAATTTTTTTTGTTTACTTATACACTACTATGCATAGCAGAATCATCTTATAAAATATTATATCACCTTTTCTATGTGTATGTACGGCTCATTTGTGATCTATTTATTTTTGAGTCATTTTCTATGTTTATCTCATTTGTGGGCTTATGTCACTGATGCATAAAAACTTCACTTGTTCTCTAATCTGGTCATGAATTAATGACTCTGGCTCCTTTCCTTTCTGCATATTATGTGCCACAAGTTTTGCATGCAACTTTCTAAATTGAATGCATAGTAGGACTGTCTTGATTCTGTGATTAGAAGTTTATATTTTTTGTGTTATATACGCCTTAACAACTTTAAGCATTCATTCATGTAGATATGAACGGTTTGTTATTGCTCTTGAGGACGCATTGAAGGATATGTTACCTAATCTCAAAGACAAAGCAATGAAGGTCAAATTTCACTTATTTCTTCAGTTTCTTATGTTCTGTTTGGCCTGGCCAGCCTTCTCCTTATCATGGCAGGTTTATTGTTCTGTTGGCAATAATTTTTGCTATTTCATCTCTCAGATAATTGACATATTCATTGCTTATGTTTTCTAGGTTATTTACTGTATAAGTGTTATTATTTTTATAAACGTGAAATTTGATGTAAAATTATTTAATTGCTGCTTTCTGTTGGCCTCTTTGGAAACTGAAATTGCCAAAGAGTAAAACCAATTTCATTCATGAATCTGCAATTCCTACGGTCCTACCTCTTGAACCTTTTTGCTTATAAAGAGCTACCTTGTTGACATAAGCAAGTCTTAATCTCCCAAGAATGAAGTTGGAGAAACTTGGAATAGACTACTTTGTTTTTGATGCTCGGGTTACAAAGAACAAACATGGTTGTTTTGTGAAGAGATACATGCAGACATAGATATCAGAATCTAGGCTGGTTCAAAGCCTTTTGACTTGTTAAAAGGTTGGAAAATGGATGGAAATGTATATATAAGAAGTAGGTTGAGACGACTTTTAATGCTGAAATTTAAATGAAATACAAATTTCCAAACAGGTAAAGTAGTTAGACTTATAATGCAGAAAAAAAACAGGAGCTTATATAACGAGGAAGGATAATTCAGCCAGAAAGGAAATGCTAATGCTAGAAAAGAAATGCAGAATAGGAGAGTAATGATACAAAGCCATCAAAAATAACTTCCGTTTATCTTTTAAGATTAAAATAACAGAAAATTTGCTGTACCGAAATTAATTTGAACTAAATTAGCTACAACGAAACAAATTTGGGTAAATTAGAATGGGAAACATGTTCGGCCATCATAGATGGCAAAAATGGAGCATAACCAAGATTCCGCCAAAGTTGGCATTGCAAAACCTATTTGGCGGAATTGATGCAGTCTGACTTTTTGGTTTTGTTTTGTTTTGTTTATTTTGGTTTATCTTTTATTTTGGTTTGGTTTGGTTTAATCTTTTATTTTAATTTGTTATTATCTATACTATGGATAGTAACAAAATATATTAGTTAATATATTCATTTATTTATATATATTAATTTCATATTAACAAATAGTTAATATACAAATTAATATAGATAATATACAAATTATCCATGTTACCAAATTAATTTGTATATACAAATAAATATATACTAATAAATATATACATATTGACATACAAATAAATTTGTATATATTTATTGTATTAATAACAAATTGATATACAAATGAGTATATTAATAAAGACAATAACAAATTAATATACATAATATATTTATTTATTTATTTATTTATTATCTATATTAACTAATATGGATAATAACAAAATCTATTAGTTAGTATACGAATTATTTTGTATATATTAATTTGTATACTAACTAATAGATTTATTTGTATACTAATATATTAATTTTTTATTATTTATCTTAATTTGTATTATATATATTTATTTGTTGTTATCTATATTTTATATTTACTAGTAATGTGCACGTGCAAATGCACGTGCGAAAAAATGTTAAAAAAAATTAAATATAAATTTATTATAAAAAGTTGTCAATTCTAGGATTTGAACTCAAGCAACCAAGAAAAATACCTCTACCTTAACCACTTGAGTTAAAATTGTTTAGTTTTAAATAAATCATATTATATAGTTAAATACTTAGTTAATTTTTTTAAATAATTAATAAAGTATCTAGTTAGTTATTTATTATTATTTTTAATTTATTTAAATGGTTGATGATATACATATGGCTTGGATGGCTCATTTTTGAGCCGTTTCTAAGCCGCATTATATAGTAGAAGATTTGTATATAAACTAATATGGGTATTAACAAAATCTTTTTGTTAATATAAAATTAATACATATAAATAAATAAACCAAAAATAAACCCATTCCAATAAAACCAAAATAAATCCATTCCAATAAACTAAAAATTAACCCATTGCATATTTACGCTAAAGAAGGTGGTAGAATTTTAAAGATCCAAAATTCCGCCAACCAAGTTGGCAGAATGTTTCTTTATTTGCAAAATTTCCAAACATGTTTCGCTACAGCTAAATTAATTAAATTAATTTTTTTACAACAAATTTTCTGTTAAAATAAGTACATTGTTTTCTTAGATAGAGCTAGAAAGGAAACATTGTGTGACTAGGGACTAATAGGACCTAAATCTAATCCTGAGAAGCAGCCTTCTATAGTGCTGTGTACATTTTACACTCCCCAAACCTTGTGTTAGCGGGAGCGTTCATACCCAATGCTAGAGAGAGGTACCTCGTGACCAACGTGCCCCTCCCCCCACCCTTCGTCCTCCTAGCCCTCTTGCTTCACTCCTAGTTATGTAAAACTAGGGTCAAAGTTTGGGATTTGGAAGACGGACTGAAGAAGAAGATGCAGGTTTCGTTGTGATTACGAAAATGTCCAAATTTTTTGAAGGGTTAGAGTGTAATTTGTTAAAATAGTTAATGGTTTTGTATAGAAGTTGGGTTGTGATGAAAAGCAGAAGAAATATGGACATCAAACAAACTTAGGATACTATCATCATTTATAAGAGGGCCTATGGTATTTTCATCTTTCATACTTTTCTGTTAACCACCGAAGGAAAATAAGTTCAAACTGCAAATACTGTCATGATTTTAACTGTGTAGACTATGATGTTGTAAAAGAATAATTCAAAGCTAGTAAATTGCATGTGTATCCGTGGAAAGTTAAAGGTGGCACCAATTGAGGACATGTTGAGAGAAAACCGACTTAGGTGGTTTGAGCATGTGCAACACATACTAGTAGATGCTCCTGCAAGGAGCGATAATATAATAGTTGATGGAGCCGCTAGGAGTAGACGTAGGTTTAGACGAACATTGTTTGAAGTGTTAAAGAAAGATATGGATGGGCCATGGTCCTCAAGAGAACCGAATGGAAGAAGAGGATTCAATTCAAACAACCAGCCCTAAAATTTGAGATAAAAGGCTTTGTTATTGTAGTAATAAATTGCCCAAAAAGTTGTATGTGGTATTATTTGCAAAGTGCCATAGTTGAGGGTATTTTAAGTGGCCTAAAATTTGCCTTATTTGAAAGTTGATCTACTACAAATAGTTCGCAATATTGGTATCAGAATCAGTATCAAATTCTTCTTACTTAGAAGTTCGGGGCGGTTTTAAATTGCTTGGTTTCGGTAGTTTCGGCAGTTTTTGGGTTTTTGGTATCTTCCAGTACCATAAACTTGACTACAACATGTACGAAGTCATGTCTCATTAATGTCTTGAGCTATGTTGTTACATGCGACACCTAGGCGCGCCTAGGCGTCCAGGTTGAAGGGAGGGCGCCTCGACCAGGAGAAATTATCTCCGTGTCTGGCGATGGACACCTAGGGTCGCCTCGCCTAGCGCCCAATACAACATAGGTCTTGAGAAGAACCCAAAACAAAGTTAATACTCTTTCCATGGGGAATGTGGTACTGACAAAGGAGTGTACATTCCAAGCATTTTTCTTGTGCTCTTTGCTACTTGACAGGTACAACCGTACAACACTTAGAAACTGTGTGTGCCACATCCCTCATGAGACTAGGCTGGAAAAACCTATCTCAACCATGGTAATGGTGTTATCTCTTCCAAAATGACTGCTGCACCACCTGCATCCAACTCCCAGATCACATAATCTCTCTAAGATGTGCTTGGAATGCGTAGGCGACTTCCCTTAAGTATATATCCCTCATGAGTAACAGGTTCAATATTTTAATTGAGATATTATTTTTCAAAAATTATAGCCTCAATATTTTGGGATAAAGTTGTCATTATATATTATTTGTCACGATAAATAGACTCGCCAAAATCCTGCCATGTAAGATAGTAATTAGTGATCTCTAATCCAATTACCTCGACTTTCAGAGTGTGGAAGGCTACCACCCTACTAAGGGCATCTGCAGGCGGGTACTCAAACCTATTTTAACTTTCTAATATCCTTGCTTGGGAATTAAAATGTCATAAATGTTGATGGTCAGGATAAAAATCAACTCCATAAGCAACAAATGGTGACCCCAATACCTCAAGGCTTGAACTTCGACAGAGATCTCACGTTGTATGTGCAGTATTTTTGTCGAGCCTTATTTAATTTCTCACTTAAATATGCTATAGATGCTATGTTGTACTGGGCGCTAGGTGAGGTGAGGCGAGGCAACAGGCTGCCCGCCTCGCCTAGGCGTCCGCCCAGACTTTTTTTGCAGAAAAAGACTGCATGCATTTACAGTTTTGTGTATACACTTCTTTATATGAAATGCAACAAATGTTCTACTGTTGTTTCTGCATATAAAATAAAACATGCAATTAACAGTTTTGTGCATACACTTCTTATATGAATAGCCACCATTCTTTATATGTCCTCTGGGCGACCCTTCCCTAAGCAGCATCAATAAGCCCCAAAAAAATATTTATTGATAAAAAGCCAATGCCAGGCCCATACCTGATTTTTTTCTCCGCCTAGGCGCCCACATCTAGTTCCTCTGGGCGACCCTAGGCGCCCGCCTAGGCGCCTACCGCCTGATGCGAGGTTTTCTTCTCCAGGTCGAGGTAGGCTCCTTCCGACCTGTACGCCTAGGAGCGCCTAGGCGTCGCCTGTGACAACATAGTATAGGTGGCCCTCATGGCTCAGACTCCTCCTACCCATACTGAGGTGTCACAAGACACTTGAAGTTTTTAACACCCTTCGAACGGTCCTGGATGTTCAAATGAGGGCTCGTAATCTAAATGAAAAGAACAACACCTAATACGACACAAAGACAGCTTAGGGACCTAATTTCTTTTAAAGAGCGTATAAATTATGGTTACTTGAATGTACCATGTAGGTAGCATTCCAGATCCAGGAATATGGAAGGCTGAGTAATTGGAATGTGAAATTCCATATTCTGACAAGCGAAGACAATGCATTCTTGGATTTTCAGCCAATATTTAGAGGGAAGATTTAGTCATTTTAGTTATTTTTCTGTTGAAAGCTTTTAGGGTATTTGATTTGCTACTTCTTTCTGAAAAGACATTATTGCTAGGATTCTTTGGAACTTATGAATCCTTTTTAGTTTGAGTTTTTGATGATGCTATTTTATATTACTTGATAAAATTTGAATCTTCAATATAATTGTTTATTATATTACATATTTGTTCCTTAAAAAACGTTCCACTTTCTGGATAAACATATTGCCTTAGAAAAATTCAACTCCACATTTGCTGCATATTGCGACCCTGTGTACTGCATTCTCTTGTTCATTTTGCGCTTCAAAGCGTTCCATGTTGCAATTAACCATGGTATAAATGAATAAGAAGAGTTATAAACTGGTTTATTCTTTCCGAAAATTTTCTTTCTCTAGAATGTTAGTTTTCTGATTGAATACCTAATAAATCTTATCCTTTCTTATTGCCCTGCTGAAGTAGTACTTTGTTTGTATGCTGATGTTACTTTTTTGTCACTTGGTGGATTTGGTTCAATAATTTATTTCTTATATATGGAACTTATCCTTTCCCAGTATGATTTTTTTTTTTACGTAACGCAAAGGAGCTTAGTATGTTAAGTATTAGTCTCATTCCTCTTGCTATTTCTTGCAGACAGTGTACATACTTTTGAAGAGTAAATCTGAACAAGAACGTAGATTGCTTTCTGCTCTTGTTAATAAAGTGAGTGACGTGGTGCCAGTTGTTGATGACACTGTTGATGACACAGTTCCTTCTAAGGACGTTTGATTGCTGCAAGTCAATTGCTGAAGATGATTTGATTATTGGTTATGTGCAGCTAGGAGATCCAGAGAGGAAGGCAGCATCTAGTGCTGGGTATCAATTATCTTGTCTTTTATCCACCCATCCCAATATGAAGGTAAATCTGCCAGCATATTTAGCTGCTGCCTCTTTCTATTGGTTAGATTGTTGGTGATTTTATCTCATAACATCTTTACGTCTCTGCTTAGATAGTTGACACTACTTTTGTCATATAGTTCTCAACCTTGATGGGCTGTCCCACATGTAGGATTGATCTGTATAAGTAGAAAAAGAAAGTGGAATTCGTGGACTCTCTTCTTAAAAGAGGTTACGAGCTTTCATTAATTATTGGATGATTTAAAATGGCCCTCAAGGGTCCTATTTGTAGGCTCCAAGAGGTTGTACAAGATAACAACAAAAAAACAAAAAAACAACCACCAAATCTCCATGATCTCGCACTCGCAAAGGTGCATATGTTATAACCATCCTCCTATGATCTTGTTGGATAAATGAATTTGATGATTTTAATCCACCACGATTTGGTTGTAACAACCAACTGAATCTGGCGCCAAAAAAACTCAAGAGATGCTCCTGGATCGTGACTCCTCTTAGAAGGAATCAACTCCTGTTGGATCTAGAAATAGATGTGGGAAAACTCGGCTTGGCCGTTTTTCTGATTGGACCACCTTGTCACACTTGGACGTTGACCTTTTCGGCCAACTATGAAAGACTCCGTCATACATCGTCTGGTGTGGATTATCCTCCTCTCCAAGATAGTATTATTTGGCAACGTCATCTCTTGATCAATGATTGGGTCATTTACTGATGGTAGAATATGTTCTGACCCGTCATCCAATATTGACTGTTCAAAAGTCTTCAAGATGTTCTGACTCGTCATCCAACATTGACTGTTCAAAAGTCTTCAAGTTGTTGATATTCACAACGGAGTAGACTTCTATATAAGCCGACAACTCCAACTGGAAAGTGTTCTCATCAATCTTCCGTAGAATCTTGAAGGGTCCGTAGCAAATGAGCTTCAACTTTCGCCAGTTACCTTCTGTTGCTCCTTTCCAAGGTGCAACCGTAATAGGTTGCCCTCTTGAAATTATGCTTGCACTTGATGGCTGTTTGGATTCTTGTAGCTCCTAAAAAATGTGAAAATGTTACTTTCAATATGTTGTAATGCAATGCACTTGCAATGAAAGTGTGAATATATCATTTTTCAAATTTGTCTGAATACATAATTTTTTGCCTCCCGCAAGTGAGGAGTTTCGAACCATTTTGTTTGGATGACAACATAAAAGTGTAGGTGAGAATTAAAAAAGTAGAGAGCATAGCCACTTGCAATGGAGTTGAAAGCCATTTCTCTTGCAACAGAGAAATGAAGAAATGACACTTCCAACTGCAATGAAATATTATATCACAACCACTTGCAATGGAGTTGCAAGAGAGATCCAAACACTGAAACTGCCTGCACCAACGGTCAGTTGTAATAAAAGTGACAATTTCAAGCATCTTTCAGTGCACTCTTGCCTATCCAAACAGGTCCTTGGTGTCGATCATGTCGTTCCTTGTATTTTTGTAGTTGTTGCTCCACCTTGCTATGCATGACTGGATTCCTTTTAAGAAACACAAAGCTTTTGCCACATCCCCTACTTCCTTGGAAGTTCGCAGTGTAAAGCTAACCGTACACTCCAACCCGAAAGGACTATATGGTAAATAATCAAAGCATATCTCAAAAGGTGATTTCATCGTCGAGTTGTGCATCGTCCAATTGAATGCGAACTATAGGTAGGGTAGACTCTCATCCTAAGTCTTAGGATGCTGACAGTTATAACTCCCCACTAGGTTTATTCGATTAGCAACCTCTGTATGACTGTTGGTTTGTAGGATGGCGTGCTCCTCTGCAACTTTGTGTCCATTATCTTCCATAAGTACCTCTAGAAGAAATTCTGAAAATGACAGTCAGAATCACATACAATTGAGTTAGGTAGTCGAAAATGAGTCAAAACATGTTGGAAATCATGCCGCCTCCTGCCTCGTGATCGTCTTCTTGCAGGGAATCAATACTACTATCTCCGAGAACTGCTCGACGACCACGAATAAGTAGTTCCTATCTTTACCTCAAGAGACCTCCCACAAAATTCATGGAGACACTCTCCCAAGGCCGACTTGGTAGGGACTAGTACAACCCCAACTTTTAGTTCGAGGGCATGTAAATACAATACAACACAATGAATTGGGCTGCATGTTGCTGTATTCTAGGCCATTAGACGTAGTATTGCATATTGACTACCGTCTTATTCGCCCAAAGTGGCCAACTACTTTCGAAGTGGGTACCTCCTTATCCAGTGTGTACCCATTGTGGTTCTTTTTGTATACATAGTTGTGTTCCTTTGTGAAGGAGTCCGCCTTGCAAGGCAAATTTTGTTATTTTTTTCCGTTATAATATTCTCCAAAACCCTTTGAGAAGCCGGACCTCTCTCTTATATGATGGTATACTCTTTATGCATCACTGGTTGGACCCACATTAGAACGGACAATAAAAGCCTCAACGGGCAGCATGTCCACCATCTTGTTATGGGAGCCCTTCTTGTACTAGATGATGATGTTGTATTGCTGAAGGTACATCATCCACTTCATGTGTTAGACTTGCTGCAACTTGGACCGAGTCTGCAGATACTGTAGCTGTTGATGGTCGATGTGGACCATCGTCTCCTTCGCTAAGAGTTAACACCTCTAATACTTCACCGCATGGTGTTGGGTTAAGATCTCCTTGTCGTACATCGGGTTGTTGAGTTGGACTCCTTGAAACATCTCTGAGTGGTACGCCATGGACCGACAATCTTGGCGTAAGTCAACCCCCATAGTGTATCCTGACGCGTTTGTCTCTAGCTCGAAAGGTTGTTGCAGACTGGCAAAGCTAAAACATGTGCCTCACTGATCTTCCTCTTAACCAAATGAAATGCGTCCTCACATTACTTTGTACACTCGAATTTGCTGTTTGCCTTCATCAAGACATGAAAAGAAGATGCCAATACTAAGAAATTTTGGATGATCTTTCGAAGGTATTGTCCTGCTCCAACGAATCTTCCGACTTTCATCACAGACCGAGGTGTTGGCCATTCTTGAATAACTAGTATCTTCTCTGGGTCATTTTGGAGTTGGCCAAATTCGATGTACACTAGCGACGTGCATCAAAACTCGTATTTCTTGATGTTCAAGCTTAGTTAATGTTGCTCCAATGCTTGTAGGACCTTCTTGAGGTGCTTTAGATGCTTCTTCCGAAAGAGGGACACGATGAGAATATTATCTAGGTAGACAAGGACGAAGTCGTCGAGGAAGGGTTGCAAGATGTCGATCATCAGCCGCATAAATGTTGTAGAAATGTTGCACAGTCCGAATGAAATACCATCAATTCAAAAAGCCCTTATTGTGTCTTGAATGCAGTCTTTCATGTGTCCTTTTCGCATATTCGGACTTAGTGGTTTTAGGACTTCAAGTCCAACTTGCTGAATATTTGGCGTCCTTTAGTTGGTCAGGACTTCGTCGATGCGAGACATATCGTTTCTTGATGCAGATCTCGTTGAGGGCGCGATATTCAATACACATCCTTCGTCCTTCTTCGAGACCAACACTATAGGCGAGACGTAGTGGGAACTGCTCGGTTTGATGATGCCATTCTTGAGCAACTCCTGCTTGATATCCTTATTCTCCGGCAGTGAATTTATGTACATGCCAAGATCAGGAAGCGTAGTGTCGGAGATCAACTAGATCTTATGCTCCACTACTCTGCCTGGTGGTAGCCTGTAGGTCTCCTAAAAAAACCCTTGGGTGTTTGCTAAGGAGTCGAGTCATTCCTGCTATTCTCTGCAAGACAATGTTAGTACAAAAATATCTATAGTGTTTGGGACTAGCGAGCGTATCATCACCAAGACGAACTTCCGACAAGCGTTTACGAGACGCTTTGCTTGGCAAGCCGTCACCAAATCCGGTTGATTTGTTGGTTCGTTCTTGGGTGATGATGAACTTTCTTCCGTCCTTGGTAAGCTTATACTCATGGGATCGCCATTGTTATTGGACATTCTACTGTCGTAGATTACTTGATCTTTATTGGAACAACCTCGCACATCACCGGCATCTCTTTATTGGAACAACCTCGCATGTCACCTCATCAATGTAACATTCGGTGATTGCGAATCGTAGTTTGCATTGGCGATTCACCATTTGACCAACGTTCTTCGTTATCCATGAAGTCGTCGTCATCAGGCCAAGCCTTTGCATAGGGCTTGCAGAGATGAGACTTTTTTGGCTTCTTGTGTCGACAATGGTGTTGATAACCTCGTTCTTTACCTATATATTGACATTGAAGAGCTCTTTTGAAGCTTCTTTTTCAACCAACAACTAACAGATTCAGATCTAGCACATTTGGCGCTGCCATTGAAATTAGATTCGTGTCTGCACTATGAGCCAAATCGAGCCGTGCAGCTTCTCCCGTCACTGCGGTTGTCGCCACACACATTAGCTCCGGTTAGAGCTTCCAACACAATGTCTTCGAATGGCCTTTTATCTTGTGGTGCTTGTAATACATGTTATTTTTGGAAGAGGAAGAGGGAGAGTTGTTGTCACTACCTTTCTTGTTGTTCTTTTGGTGACTTGAAAGATCATTCCTTGGTCCTATTGGGAGCTTTCATACCGCTGGGCTTGTTCTTTTCCTTGATCAATTGCGGTGGTGCTAGTGCTCGATATATCGGTTGTCTGGTATAGTCGAATTTGATCGGGATCATTTAAGGAAATCCTTCCACAAACTTGGTGATAGACATTGTCCAGGTTGAGGGAGATGTTTAGCATGACTGCTAGGCACTGGAACTCCATTATATGTTCTCATGCACACTGCGTGGGAAGAAAGGTCGTCATCCTTTGTTGGACCGATTGTTAATGGGGTGCTCGATCGTTCTTCATTCTTGTGTTCTCTATCCTGGCCATCATGAAGGCCAGCATATTCTCCATCTTCTTGACCTATGCCGCTAAATCGTTGGTTGAGTTGGTCTCCTCGAGGGAACTCATCTTTGGTTGTGGTGTCTCGTCAAGACGTCGAGGTTTTCCGGTCACTTTGTATATAACCCGAGTATGGACCATACAACGCCTATGAGTGTTGTTCTGATACCAAAACTTTGATCTGTATAACAAGAAAATGAAATATAAGTGGAATTTCTCCTTAAAGAGGAGGCTAGCTTTCATTAATTCTTGGATGATTTACAATGGCACTTTAAGGCTCCTATTTATAGCCCTCCAAGAGGTTGTACATGATAGCAAGAAACAAACAAAAAAACCAAATCTCCATGATGTTGCTGAAAACCGCGTCTGTTGCAACCTCCCAGTCTCAATTTATTTCCTACGATCTTGCTATCTAAACTGAATCTGATCAGTTTAATCTACCACGATTTGGTTGTAACAACCATCCAAAGTTGTGCCAACCGAAAAAATCTCAACTAAAAAAATCCTCCGGGATCCGGGATCAAGGACCACAGGTGCTACCTAATATTTACTAATTGAAATGACCTTAAAGGCCCTTCTAACAGTCAAACACATTATAATTTGGAAGCATATCATTATATTGAAATAATTATTTGAGATCTTTTTCATACTGTGAGAGATGATCCTTGACCGAGAAGAATGCAGGGAAAGGATCGACCCCAAGAAAATTGGGAAAGGTGGTTGTTGGATTTGTTCTAATTTGTAATAAATAGTTATTGTCATAGATGGCTTAACTTCGGTAGGCCTTTAGGGCTAACACACGTGCCGATGTCATGGGCCTGGGGTATCTGTCATCAGTCATATGTGATAGGTTCTGAACAACACCCTTGGTCGATGCATGAGTAATCAAGCCTACCATTGGAGTTTCCAGTAGCTGATGATCAGCTCTACCTTTACCATTTTTCTTGTATATGTATATTTGGGATTTGAATGACTTAATAAACAGCTCGAGTTCTTTTATAGAAAATTTGTTGTCATGCCTATAGCTGAACTGTAAGGATTTGGCCATTACATGGAGACAGCCCTCTTAATTGCCTTGAGAGTGCTCTCAGGCTTCACCTTACAATATATAGAAATCAGAAGTCTACAATCACGCATCTAAGGTGATGACTAAAGCTTATACTTGTATGCTACATAAATAAGAAGATAACTAAGCTCAAAATTCAAAAGGTTCTGTTGTTAAGTCTACAACCAGTTGTATATATTGAGGCTAAAAAGCTTTCTTCCCAGTGCCTTGAAGCTCATGCTTATTCAGGATTTGGGAAGAACTAATATGTACACAATTAGCCTCAGTTTTTGGAGAGTCTATTTCCGAGACTCAACCACTCTAATCCACATCCTCAAGATGCAAGTATCAAGCCTTACTGTCATACCAAGTGAAAGTCTCATACCTCATGATGCGTACATATATAAATATATTAGTGAAGTAAACTACATTAAACACCTTCAGAAATTCTCAATAGGTAAGAATGGTCTTCGAGCTTCGTATAGCTTCTAACTAATATATGATACCAACGAAGGGCGAACTTTTTGACTCTATAGGTACTATTAGCATCATGCGGTTTTTATTTCAATGGTATCAGATGCATTTATTCAGGAGAATACTTATATTCATATAAAAGGTTTTGCAAACGTTAATGCATGTTGATGGGAAGGTTAATCATAACCGTATATTTTGACTTGTCAAAACATCTTTTTTGCGGAAAACATTCTGGTAAGTATTTATGTAGGACAGCCACACCATCTGATGCTGATCTTCCATGTTCAAGAGGGTATTGGAATTGTATCATGATTTGGTGGAAAATAATAAGATCGAGTTACGGGGATTATGTTGTATAAATTAGTAAAAGTGGGAGAAGTTGATCCTAGGTATTGTTATAGGGATTTTACTCGAAGAAAGAGGTTGCTGGAGTGTATTGTGCATCCAAGCTTTAGGGTCTGAAATGTGGGTTTTGGAATAAAAAAAACTAGGTTCTAGGATTGGGATTTGATGAGCCTCGAGGTATAAAAGGTTTGGTGCTCAAGAAAACTTGACTTTAAGTAGGCCCACTCCAAAAATAAACCAAACTCAATAAATTAGTTCGGAGTAACTCAAACCAAACTTGCTAAAATTAAGTTGGTGTAGACGATCCTCATCAGGTGTTTGCATGGCAAATTCCTATTCAAGTATGTCAGTGAAGAGAATACCTCCAAGCATTCGGTAGATAATACTGCAATTGGAGTGAAAAAACCCTTTGTATTAACAGCATTCGAGAAAAGGAAAAGAAATTTGAAACCTTATCAAAACAAACAAACTTCACAAAATTCAACTCCTGTGCAGCAACTTGCTACACCTTCTAGAAGCAACCGTTTTGCTACATGCTTCTGTGAGGGTCCTATGCATTCTTAGTGGCCAGGATGCATTCAGTAGATTTATACTGTTCAACATATAGAAGATCCTAGTTGCTATTTTATGTATTTGTGGGCCATCCACATCAGGATTATAATCTCTCCAACTATTACAGACTCTGTGCATCATGCATTGTGGGATTTGCTTGACTTGGCATTGATCTCCGTACATTGTTTAAGTTTGATGCAGAAGGGCTTGGATGTCAATGATGATTGATGGAGATAGGAAAAGTCATCGACGGGTGGAAAAAAAACTCAAAAGCATAAGGGTCCGTTTGGATAGGTTTTCTGAAATTTTGTTCTGAAAACAGTTTTCAGAGAATATGTTATAAAGTTGTTTTCTGAGTATACAGATTTTAAGTTTGCATAACCTTCATCTGAAAAATGGTTTTAAGAAACAAAATTTGAAGATTCTGTTTGGTTATTTTTTTTTTAATTTTTTAATAATTTTTTTTTAAAAAACATTTGAAGTTGTGCAAAAAATATTTATGGGTTTTGATTCAAAGTTGGCAAATTCTCCATAAATTTGACCAAAATTAGGTTTTATTTTTGCTGATATGGGAATCCCAAATTCTTCGACCAGAATGGTCGGTGCGACGGAGGACTTGGTGGAGAGCCCGCCACTTGCGCTGCTCCATATGGTGGAGGCGGCGCTTGCCGATGGTAAGGGCCGAGGGCACTCCGAACTTCGAATAATCTTTGATGGTTCTCACACAGTCTCGATCATAGTGAAGTTAACAGCTTTTCCGTTACCATTCACGTCCGGAACGAAGCGGAGGCCCTCGCTTGCGAGGAAGGGCGCGACACGAGCGAGGTCGTAGTCCACGGGACGGACTTGGGGAACGGCTTCTTGTAGGAGGAGACAGGGAAGTCGCTGTGGTTAGAGTCGGACGCGATGACGACGTTGAGGGCTTGGGCTTGGACTTCAAGGTGCCGTCGGCGGTGAGTATGGCAAAATCGAGGGCAGAGACGACGTCGGGAGAGGAGATCATGAAAACCGGATCCGCGACGTAGGGGAGCCAGGTGGACTTGACAGAGTAGAGGAGGCCTCGTAGAGGAGGGAGGCCTGGAGGGCGGGGGGAGGTTGGAGTGGAGGAAGGAGATGCCTCCGAGGGAGGCGGCGGCCCCAGCCATGGCGACCATGAGGCCTCTGATGGCGCCGGTGAAGTTACGATTTCGTGGAGGGAGGAGGAGCTCAGGAGGGGAAAAATATTTTGGGGAAAAGAGGAGGAGGGAGAAGATGAAGGGGGTAGTGAATTTTTTTTTGGCGGAGGAGAGAGAATAGACCCTCTGAGTTTTTTTTTTTGGAAAGCAAGTTTTTTCTGCTCTCTGAAAAGAGAGTTTAAAAACTGTCTCCGAGATTTTTTTTTCCAGTGTATAGCTTCTCAATTGTTGTCATCCAAACACTATTTGTTTCACTACTTACATTTAAACACAAAACGTTGGAAAAAAGGCTATCCAAACGGAGCCTACATCTCATGGCTGTATGGTTTTTTTGGGCAAGGCATGCTTAAATCCCGTTCCTATTCATTCCTCTTGACTTGCTTTGCAAAGCACATATTGAAATATAATTTATGGAGTAATGAAGGCAGTATATATCGAACATGAAACTTTAAGATGGATCTGAAATAAGATCAAAGATAACAAGAGGTTTGATCGAGGAGCATAAGACTGAGATTATGTTTAGGTCACAATGGTAATCATGTCTACTGGTTCACATGAACAATCATTGATGTCTATTGACTCTAATTTACATATTGTTTAATTTTTGGTATTTCCTTCGACATCCAGTTAATAGTGGTTCAACTCTATTCTTAAAGGATTCTCGTCAGTATTTTGTTTCACATAGCTATAAAAGAGAGCATTATTTCTTTTCTTTTCTTCGTTCTCTTATTATCGATCAAATTTATCCTCTTCTCCATCAGAAGGAACTTGTAATCACTTAAGTGTCTGCTTGTGCACTATGTTGTTAATGCTCCCAGGTTACTGCCTAGACGTCATTTTCGAGGGTTCGTGTCTCATATGAAACCTATGTTGCACGAATACGGACACGGATAAGGCATGTACACGGTTCAGATGAAGACCGTTTTTCTGTGTCCTTGCAACATAG
This sequence comes from Iris pallida, assembly GCA_029216955.1. Lineage (NCBI taxonomy): Eukaryota > Viridiplantae > Streptophyta > Magnoliopsida > Asparagales > Iridaceae > Iris > Iris pallida. The sequence goes on along the minus strand of JANAVB010016800.1, from coordinate 10,762,203 downwards.
CATGAAACCGTTTTAGCAACTATCTAGTCGGTTTTCTGTGAGAACTATAATATTAGTGCCAGCCATGCCCTATATATTAGCTGCTAACGGAAATCACTCTCCTTTAATGCCCTTCCTACATCTTTTATCCTCTTATTATATTCTTATGAATGCAGTAATATGTACTCTAGCGGATAATGTCACATTGGGGTTCTGTTCATTCAATTCTGGTAATATAAGCTGGCCAACTGCCAGCTAAAACTTGGCGAGAAGTCAATTAAATCCTGTTCTGAAATTTTTGGTTTCATGCCTTTGCAAAGCATTAGTTAGAGGTATAAAAATATATTATGCTGTTATGATTTTGATCTCACTAAGAAAGCAGCTATCGAGTATTATGTGTTGTCCATCATCATAGAAGAAGGAATGCATAGTTTTTGGTTTTCCATTTTCATTGCATTAGTCAAGGATGGTTCATTTCTTTGTCCTTTGTGTTGGTTCACACTGTACTCATACATACTTCAAGTACAATAAAATGTGCATTCCTTTAACTAGCTAGTGATCTGCATTGCAAAGAGAAACCCAGAATATTCAAGGGAACAAGTCCTATGGTCGCTGTTAAATAAGTTCATCCAACACTGGTTATAATTGGAATATACTACTATTGGTTTTTCAGTAATTTGAAGTGCCCATTAATCTTGTCAGAAACTATTCAATTAGCAAGATGCCAAAAGAATTTTACATAATTTGTGCATATCGAGTTCTTAGGTTGACATTCATTTGTTGCCTTTTTTATCTTCACAGGCAGTGGTGATTGAAGAGGTTGATTCGTTTATCTTCAGACCGCATATTGGACTGCGAGCAAAATACCAAGCTGTATGCTTTTATCATTGCCACCATCAATATTGAAGCTTTTGTTTTTCTAATATCTTCGAAGTGTTCAGTTATCATGTGAATGGGTTAGCTGTCCAGCTTTTCTACCATACCAGGCCTGCATGGTCAACCTTACCACACATGCATGGTCAAACTAAGGACTGTTTGGTTGGTTCCGAATAAATCTTTGAGGAAGCTTGCACCAGTCTAGGCTTACTAATTTTTTTTTAAATTTTTATGTTCACTTCCCCATATTTCAAATTTCAATCACCACAAACTTTATATTGCACCGTGTATTGCACTAAATGTTGACTTTATATGTCCCGCATATCAATCTCCACAAACTTCATATCTGCACTATCTGTGTATTGGCATACACGTTGACTTTATATGTCCTTGTCGTGCACTAGATACTAACCTGCAGGTTCGAAGTTTCGCATGCTAGGAGAGTCTTGATTTTTCCCATATGGATTCTGGTGTAAATTGTAATACATTGGTTGACCTGTAATTGGTGGTTCCATCTAGTGTTCTAAAAATCGACCTAGGCGGCGCTAGACGCCCGGTGTCGGCCTAGTGCCCGTCGACTATGCATGTTTTCGGGTTTTATTGACAATTGCCGCACTTTTCAGGAATGTGTTTTTCTTCTCTGAACCGCCTAGAACTAGGTGGCCGCCTAGGCGGGCTAGGCTCGGTGTCCGCCCACCTAGCGCCTAGCAACTTTTACAAACTTGGTTCCATCTCAATTTTGATGCATTACTGGACACGTCGCACTTCACTAGTGGATTCTAATTCTGAAGCCCGACCATACATTCAATTAATACATTTTGCCTTGACATGCCTCCTGACCCTGTATTTGAGAATCCACATATGTTCTCTTCCAACAACCACTTACTCTGCCCCTTCTCCAACTATCTGGTTTTCTGCTTGATTAACAGGTGATTTTTACTTCCTTTCTGTGGCCACCAGGCTCATACCTTCTTTCCCGTATCCAGGTTCCACCCTTCCCCTGCCTCGTGATTTTAAGTGAATGCTTTACTCTTCATCCTCCCCGGATCCAAATCCCACTGTTTTTTCCTCTCCTCCTTCAATCCATAACCCTAAGTACTACCTCCTTTTACGCTCCCCCATAATCCTTAATCGTATAACTTGTTATGTTTCTATTTGAGATTTAATTCTAGCATGAATAAGATTTCTCCTTTTTGTGATTTGAATAGATCAATATCTGTGTACTAGGTTCCATGTGATGATTTTCTAGTCTAATTATTATTTTTCTTTGCATGTATATTTGATTTTTCTTCCTTGAGAATTACATGGATCTTGGACCAAAATTTAATCATAGTAATTCTTTGTGTTTCTTTCATGATATTTCCATTGTAGTATGAAATTTTTTTATATGGATCAAATTTTAGTTGTGGACATCTTGCCTATGACACTATTATTCACTTGAGCATGTGCATGTAGTTCTAATATTAATATATAAGTATATGATACCTAGGGCGAGCGTTCGGTTTATTCGTTTTTAACCGAACCGAAATAGTTAAAACCGAATAAACTGAAATTCTAAAAATCCAAAACCGAACCGAATTAGCCAAAAACCGAAATCGAACTGAACCAATAAGCAATTCAGTTTATTCCGTTTGTACGATTGGAATATTTTTATCATTTAATGGATCGGACCCAAAGTTGGAATCGTGGTTAATTTATATTAAAAATGATAATTCTTATACACACATTTGTTGTATTTCAAAGTTGCGCACAAAGTTGGACTAGTTGTTAAATTATCATGTTGAGTTTCAAAATATATACATAGAATTATTGTTTTCAAAATATACAAATTTTTAATCACAAAATATGCATAAAATTGGGAGTATTTACATAATTGCACGAGTCTTATTCGGTTTTCAATTTTGGACCGAAATCGAACCCCAAAACCGAAACCGAATAAGGAATTTTAGTATTTTCAAAACCGAATCAATTTTTTTTTAATCCGAACCGAATCTCTTATTCGTTTTGGTTCGGTTTTCGGTCTAAAACCGAGTAATGCTCACCCCTAACGATACCTACATTGCTACAAATTAAGTATCATTTGAAATTTAGTTACAAAATACATTGCATTATTAATAATATACAACACTATTTGTCAATCAGATTACATTCAAGTTATTTGCAAGTTTGTAACTGTATGCTTCAGGGTCCAGGGAATGTCATGTTGTTATCTGTAATCATACTATTTTAATTTCTTTGATAGAATTATAGATTGCCTTCATGATCTATTATATAGTTTGGTGTATGAATATATGTCTAATTAATTAGCTATATCTGGGTAGTCATGTTATTTGTTAATCATTTATATAGTATGTAGTCATAGGGTATGAAGTGAACTTAACATGGTTCAAGGAAGTCCTGAACCATGAATAACGGAGTAAGTGAAGTTGGAGACGTGTTAATTGATATGATATTGCAAAATGACCTTGTCACACCAAATAAATGTTTCAAGAAGTGTTGAGCCTCAATGTATAAAGTGTTGAGCATTTAATCTGTTTTAAGAGTGGATACAAATTAAGTCGAATACAATACTTTGTTAGAAGAAGGTAGAGTAGCACACAGAGATTGTCAAGTCACACTGCGAAGTAAACATTTGAACAAAACATAAGTTTTTTGGAAATGTACATCTGTCTTAAGAGTGGGAATATGAATAGGGTAAGAATAGATTAGAAACTAGATGTGAGAATTTGAAAGGAAGTAAGTTACTACTGTTTAGATATGATGATAAAGAAAGAGAAGCGCAACCTTGAACATCTAACGTATATGGAACAAAGTGTAGTGTAGGAATAAAGTATAAGTTTGAAAGGTAGAGGGCTCACATCGAAAGGAGGTCTTGAACAAAGAATTCCAAATGGTAGTTGTGCCAAAAAGAGCATCTTGTAAAGTTCTAATTTTTGTGTGGGAATATTGAATACTTTGTGAGAAAATAGCAAATAATCAAGTCAAGAAAGCATTTTTATTTTTGACAGAGGCCTTGAGCTATTAGAATAAACATCCTCAAAAGGGGTTACAAAGAGAACAAAGGTCCCAGGATAGAATAAAAGAAGTCCATTACTTGCAGCTACACTTGCAACAATAACTGCTACTTTTTTGCATTCCCTATGCATGGAAGAGATGCTGAGATGTATGTACCTTAGTAACATGTCCCTACATTTCGTAATAAGATGGAGATATCCACTATGGCGGAGAAGAGTGCACAGAGTCTGGAGTGGAATAAGATGTGTCACAATTGTACCTCGATTTATGGAGTTGCAAATAATATAATAATGGTTAAAGGAGATACTCATCCATTTTCTTTAAATGATGCAATTGAGGCTTGACTTTATTCTCTCTGCAATAATTATGTATGTTTAGGATGGGTTTCAAATTCAATGATACATGTCGTTTGTTAATGATATTATGTTAGATGATGAAACGAGAAGTATCTATTGCTAAAATAGAAATATGGAGAAAAGTTTTAGAATCTGAACATGAGAAATATAGGAATTGTAACCGTGTAACTTTAGCAGAACTACAAGAAGGAATGAGCAATCAGTCCCTACTATAGCCGATAGATACCCAAGGATGACCAGCTTATTACTTAGGATCAGGCTTCCATCATGATGATGAGAGCGAGGAAGATAAGTTGTAGACGGAGAGCACGATGCTTTAGGATAGAGGTGCTTCTCAAGTTCTATGTGAATATTGCATACACCTGAAAATGAAGTAAAAATTCTATTAGAATGCTTTGAGATCAGACACTTTTTTGTTAGTTTTTTGCCTCAATCATGAATCTGCCCGAAAAATGAACAGAGCTGAAATTATAATGTTGAGATGGATAAGTGGGAATAAAATTTAAATAGTGTAAGACGTGTGTGGTGTGGAAGGCTATCGGTGGCTTCAGTTAAGTTTAAGATGCAGGATAATTTTCTGAGACGATTTGTACATATGCAATGAAACAAGAGATGCACCCATTGGTAGGAGTGATATATCCTACTTGGAGTCAATAGGATGAGGGGTCATCCAGAATGAACATCAAATCAATATGGTAGTGTTCTAAATGGCGATTGAGGCGGCCGCCTAGGCTGTAGGTGGTCTCTGTCCGCACTGCCTTTGTGGTAGACGGAGGAGTAGGCGGCCAACAGAGGTTTGGCGGCGTAGGCGGAGGTGAGGCGGCGTAGACGGGCGCCTAGGTGGAGCAATACCTAACAAGATGTTTTGGCCAAAAGGGTTTGCAAGTATTATGGGCCTATGATTCACTTTTACAAAACTAAAACTTCATAAATCTTTGTTCTACAACTTAATTATGCATAGAACACCCTTAAAATGTGCATATTATGCAAAAAACAGTGATAAAATAGTAAAAAATGCCCAAAATGTATCAACCGTCTAGGCGCCGTCTACCGCAGTTTAGAACCTTGAATATGGTAGGTTATTAAGGTAACATAGATTATGGCCCTTAAAAGTACTGAATGGAAGAACATGATTATTGTTGCTAATGGAGCATTCTATAAGATTTAAGAAAGGCTCAGTTATTGTTGTGGACTTGTTGTTTTTGTCATCACATGTATGAAAGTTTATAACTTCGTTGTGTATTATGCCATGCCTTCTCTTGTCTTGTTCCCAGATGGAGGGTTGTTCTTGCTAGGTTGCCAACTCCTAGCATAAAACTTATTGCATTGATATAAAATGAAGCTATTTACGGAGAAATTGTTTTTTCCTTTCCTTTTTATGTATGAAAGCCATACTGGACTAGTGGATGATTTCTAAACTTAACATGGCATGATTTCAGAATCCAATTTAATCTTGATTGTTGGAAATCCAAAATGATTCTACCAAAGTCACTTTTCTGACTTCTCAGATCTGCCTCTTTATGATCTCTGAAAGCAATAAATTGTGACAACCCCAACTCATCTCCTCCCTTCGTGGGCACACACACACACACACACACACACACTGAGTTTCAGACGAAAAGCTCCTGCTGACGGAAGTATATAATATGTTTTACCGCAGATCAACTTCTTGAGTCAAATTCTTCTTAGTAAAAAAGGAGATGGACCTAAAGTAGCAAAGCGCTTGCTAGATGTATACTTTGCACTTTTCAAGGTAGTGCTCTGAACTTACAGTCTAATACTTCCATTAAATTATACTTTTTCATGATCATGCTTTCTTTCTGGTTTATTATTTACAAATGCATTTTCTTGGCTATCCAATTCATCTAACACTGATCTTCCTGTTTACCCTTTTTGTTTTTTGTTTGTATGTTTAAGTAAGCTTAATTTCCGTTGAAGGATGAAATAGATGTGTATTGTCTTATCTTCTCTGGTCTAAACTACTCTTCTACCTTTTATTCTCTGATGTCTCAGTTGGTTTACACCAAATGTAAATACAAATAACTGTTTGCTTGTAGAGATAAGGCCATGATGTTGCACTGTATCTGGTACTATTTCTTAGTAGAGATAAGGCCATGATGTTGCACTTTATGTGGTGGTTGTTGGAACATATAATCCTCATAAGGATCACGCTGGTAGTTCTATCCAAATTCATGGGAAATCAAAATCTTGAACAGGCTCCAGGTTTGGGGGGTACTGGTGTTTTATAACAAACGCCAGGGGTATGTACATCTCAGAGGCCGCTGGCAAGATTTTAAGGACCTGTAGAAACTATGAAGATTTAAAATGAAATATGAACAGAAGGAATAACAATAATAGTACTTGGCTGTCATACTCTCAACTAATTATGGAGTACTGCTAATAACTTCTATTTGATAATCCTAATATTTCCTTCCCCTTTCCCTTCTATTCTCTTCTACCTTTCTCACTTACTAATTGCCAAATACTCTTTTAAGAAGGTATTCTCAGTCCTACTTAGGCACCCTAGGTTCTGATTGTAGTTCCTGAGGGCACATGTATCGAGATGCCTGCCCGTATCTCATCGAGTCCTAGTTTTTTCTCCTAAAATCCTTCTGTTTTCCCTCCAGTATTGTCTAGTTTCAGAAGTCATGTATTATTCTTCACTTTTAGGGGAGTGGATGTTATTGCATTGACACTTCCTATTTCAGGTTTTAATTTCAGAGGCCCATGCTGGTAAGGTGCAAGAAAGAGGAAAAAGTGATAAACATATGGGGAAAAGCGAAAGCAAAAAAGGAAGAAATAACTGGAAAATAAAGCATTCTCCGGAGTCGCATGTTGAGATGGATTCTCGGCTTCTATCTTCTCTGCTAACTGTAAGTACTGTTTTTTCCGTTGAAGTTGGTGATCTAACAAATGTTTATATTTGAAATTTACTAGCATCATGCAATATTTGCTCTGTTGTACTTTGCCTGCGTTTCTTTCCTTTTTATGAGACTAAAGTATAACAAAGTTTGGATGCCCTAAATTGAGCACCACACAAGGTTCTACAGTTTTGATGGTCTAAAATATGACAAAATCTGGTTCTTACGAGCGCAGGTGCCAGATCTTGCATTTATATTTACTTCGATTTGTATGACTTTGGGCGTGCTACTGTTTGGTGAAGGAATCATTGTTTAATAATTTTTATCACTAAGTTCCTTGCTAAATAACGTTGGTGCCAAAAAAGGAATGGAACAAATTTCAATTCTTGAACGAGTTCTGGCCTTCTTGGACAAATGAGACATCACACAAATCCCCAACAACCCTAAACGGTAGTTCGTCGACAAGGCAACGAGCAACTTTCAGAGTTCCAAAACACTTTACAGTGTCGCAACCCATAAACAAGGAGGCAGCCCTATTGTGGTCCTCAAGCAGACCGCCGCGTCAACAAAGCCAAACCGGTCCACAAGTAGACCGGTCCACTTCAAGGCAATGGAGGCAAACCACATTGGCCAACCTCCTTAGAAAAAAAAAACGTAGTACAAGCTTACCACTTCAATGTACGTGGTCCATCAATGACTCCATTATTATCGTCAAAACCTGATCCGTCCCCACTCTTAGCTTAATGGAAGGGACACGTAGGTCACTAAGACCTAGTCTTCGTGGACGGGGACATACGCATCCCCACCGCCATGGAAGATAATGGAGATCGTGTGCTATCTCCGCGGCGGACGTGGGATCAACGAGCAATCCTACACCCTCTTGGGATCTTTTCCTTGCGAGGTGTTATAAAAGGCCCGCGAGCTGGCCAAACAAGCAACATAAAATCTTGCTTGATGATCCTTATTGGCATGTCTCTATTCGAAGACGTTCCCTTTGATTCTTCTACAACCCAACGGTTATGGTGTTCTACCGACGATCGTATGAAGGGACAACATTTATCCAATTCAGAAGCTAAGAAGGCCCTGTACGAAACTCACGAGGGGATCTGCGACACACACCATCCTGGTCTTATATTACAAGACAGATTGAAGCGGCTTGGTTATTATTGGCCTACTATGATCGTCGATGCGGTGGATTATGCTAGAAAGTGTCGGGCATGCCAAATTCATACATATATCATACGTCAACCTTCGAAGCTATTACATTTGATTGCTGTATCTTGGCCGTTCGTAGCATGAAAAATGGACATCGTCGGCCCCGTCAGTCCTCCGTTACCGAAGGACCATAGCTTTATCTTGGTCGTAACATACTACTCGAGGTGGGTTGAAGCGGTACCACTAATTGAAGTGAAGACGTCCATTGTGATTAGTTTCTCAAACACCATGTCATTTATTGGTTCGGAGTCCCTATGCGGATCGTTCATGACAATGGTAAATATTGAGTGCAGAATGTGGCATCTAGGACGTATAATCCTACTGCTAATGGATTAGTCGAGACCTTCAAGAAAACCATGATCTAAGTTGTTGAAAAAGTTCGTCTCCTCCAACAAACGTAATTGAAACTAGAAGATCAGTGAATGTCTTTGGGCATACCGCACGAAAGTTTGATAACCGACAGACAACACGTAGTACTCCATGTAGGAGTCTGAAGCTGTCATTGCTCTGGAGATTTAAATTCCTTCATCATGCATCTCTTTGGCAACTAAGAAGATGGCAATGGTAAATAATCAGTTGCGGCTCCAAGAATTGGAGGTGCTCGATGAAAAGCGACTACATGCTCAACATCGCTTAAGCTTTATCAATCCCGCATCGCAAATACTTTCAACAAGAAGATTAAAAAGAGGAGATCTGGTGCTATCTGTCAGGCGACCCATGATCTTAACTCACAAGACGAAGACAAAGTTCAGTCCAAGTGGAAAGGACCGTTTGTGGTTGTGCCTGTCTACTCTAGTGAAGCCTACTATCTCGCAAGCCAAATGGTGACTTGCTCATAATGCTGGTTAACGCCAAGTTCCTGAAGAAGTACCATGCATGAGGCCAGCAAAGCCCCGCGGCCGACGAATGTGGTTCTTTATGCGTTCTCGCAAATTGTCATCATGACTGGAGAAACAATATCATAAGAAAGTGACACCTCAGGAGCCTCAGGCTGACAACGACATCATTAGCTACATTGCCATCACGAGAAATAACAAACTTGGATACAAATGGTTCAAAGCAAAAGAAGCAGTCGAATGAAGGAGGTAGAGAAGTTTGCATCAACAAGTAAAAGCACCTATGCATATATAAGGCGAAGAGTGCGTTACAAATTTCCATGGAAATCGAATCGCTAAAGCAGATATGATAGCTGTGCAACCGTTGAAGTGAGCGCTCCTCGCATTGGTGGTTCAAACTTTATGCCATGTCAACATCTCCGCTATACTGCCACACAAGCAACTTTGAGCGCGGCCCACAAGCAACTATGACCGCGAGGATACATAGGCTGCGGTCACCAGAACCTTCAAATGCCCGTGATAAATGTCCGATGAAGCTCAATATGACCATGCACATATCCATGTCAGCACAAGCAGAATGCAGTAAGGCCAAAAGCTGACAAAAGCCGACGAGTCGCCTTGGGAATATGGAGCATTGACTCGGGTCCCAAGGGTCACTTCATGACTGGTTCGCATGCAACATTAAATGCGCATGAAGCGTGTATTCTTTCGGAAGTTTTGGAAGGACAAAAATGAAGGAGAATTAGTTGGGCTAAAGGACCAGCCAATGCTAGAAGACAACAGGTTTCGAAGTGATCTTCGTTCTTGCTTAGAGTTCTATAAATAGACCCCAACGCTAGTTCATCCAAAGGCAAAAATAAACTCTCAACAATCGACCATGAGCATACGAAGGGGAAGCTTTTTGCTGGCCCAGGGCCCTAAAGTGTGTATGATCAACCCCTTTCGACTACCGCAACCATCGAGATGGCTTGGACGCTCCTCACCCGGGTACACAGAAGGCAACCGTCTTCCTTGGAGGAGGCGCTTCCGCAAGTACCCTGTCAGACGACCGTAAAGGCATCGAGTGCATGTCGGACTACTAGATCTGGTCCTAGTCCATTTGATAAGTCCTTAAGGCACGACGACTAATCATCAGCTCAGGACGAAGACATCGTCGGTGCCTATTCAAAGTATTTAGCAAATCAACCAAGGAGATGATATTTGCAAAAACTTGAAGAAGTTTTTGTTGACACTTAAAAAGGAATGGAGCAAAGTTCAATCCTTGAATGAGTTTTGGGACAAAAGAGACATCACACAAAGTCCCATCAGCCCTAAACGGAAGTTCACCAACAACGCAACAAGCAACTTTCAGAGTTCCAAACCAGTTTACAGAGTCGTGACCAATGAACAAGCAGCCAACCATATTGCAGTCCTCAAGCAGCCACCGCGTCAACGAAGCCAAATCGGTGTACAATCAGACCGGTCCCGATTGAAGGCTGTGAAGCCAATCTACGCGGGCCAACCTCCTCGGAAGAAAAATCGTAGTCCTATACATTGCGGTCCTCGAGCTTACCAGTTCGATGTACGTGGCCCGTCTACGACTCTCCGTCAAAACCACACCTATGTTCTCATTCCTAGTTGAATAGAAGGGACACCTAGGCTACGAAGACCCCAGTCTCCATGGATGGGGCATACACGTCCTGACCGTCATGGAAGATAATAGAGATCGTGTGCTATCTTCGCACTGACGGGGAGCAATCCCACACCCCCTTGGGATCTTTTCCTTGCGAAGTGCGATAAAAGGTACACGAGCTAGCCAAACAAACAACATAGACTTTCCACAACACATAAATCTAGACCTTAAAAAAAGAAAAAGAATGGAGAGCATCATAAGACAAGAAGAGTTCAGAGCATCGAAAGACATGAAGACCTCCTTCTTCCAAGTTCATCGTCATCCTTCGAAGCTCGGGTCGGTTCGTCAGGGGGAATAAAACCGCGCGTTGGTTAGGCTTCCTTCGACACTCCCTCAGAATCTCTAAATATCTGTAAAAATCTCTGTAATTGTGCGATGATTGTATTGTAAAAACTGAATGAGGAGTACAAGTTCAACTCGTCTATATCAATACAAAAATAGTTCTCGTGCTAATCCGTGAGCTGATTTTCCCATGGCGAACATAATGCTTGTGCATCTGTTCTCTTACTAAAGTCCCTTTTTAGTTTTGTGTAAAAGTCACTGAAAGGAGAGAGTAGGATATACAGCTTGATAGATATTTTTTTTTTACATATTAAGTTAATCTGGACTGTGATTTGGCATCTTTTTGTGTTTTTCTGTGTATGAGTCACGGACACTTGACAAACACAACCCTATATAGACAAGACCAACATGGACATCTGCTTTTCTATTTTGGTGCGTCTGCAAAGCATTGTCTGGTATGCCATATAGACATGATATTAGTTTTGGAGTGTGCCTGCTCTTTAGATTTGCGTCCGTTTAAGATTACGTGGTTCATATATTTTTGTTAAGCGTTCCACCTTGTGTGCCACAAATATAACTTGGCTTACTTTTTCAGCAACTATTTAAGTATTAGCTTAACTGATACATTTCGATCATTTTTGATTGGCATTGGTGTGTCCAGAAACCGACTTATTCACCCCTTCTCCTCACCTACCCACCCATGCAAACGCAAAATAAAAACCCTGCTGAGAAGCCGCTACTCATAGGAGGGGTCTGATACTGAGATCGCGTTTTTGAACTGTACTTTTCTGGAACTGCATTGAATTCAAAAAAGCAAATTCATACTTACTCTATGCACTAATATTTATTTCTAGTTTCAATGTTGTTTCTGGTAGTATTTTCTCTTATATTTGTTTAATTTAAATGTCAAAGGTGGATATTTATATTGATTTTTTTTCTTAATACTGGATTCCTGCTATCCATACCCAACAGGGAGTTAATCGGGCATTTCCCTTTGTTTCAAGTGATGAGGCCGATGATATTATAGAGGTTCAAACGCCGACCCTTTTTAGATTGGTGAGTATTTAAGCTGGACATAGGCACAAGTAATCTTAGCTGTATCTTCAAAGTAAGATACTGGCACACTATTTATCCTTATTACTCCATTTTGCAGGTCCATTCCGAAAATTTTAATGTTGGGGTTCAGTCTTTGATGCTTCTATATCAAATTTCTTCGAAGAATCAGATTGCTAGTGACAGATTCTATCGTGCTTTGTATTCGAAGCTTCTGACTCCTGCAGCTGTGAATTCTTCTAAGGTAATTATATTTTCACTCCTTTACTTCCTGCATTATGTTTCTAGTTTTATGTTTAAGTCTAATCCAGCTCCACAATTTCTTATTTTTATGGAAATCCTTAATTTTCATTGGATCACAAGTCTTTTATATTTTTATTTTACGTCTTATAATATCTCAATCTAACTTCACCTATGCTTGTCTGAGCCTAGCTAAGATTAATTTCTAAGGTTGTTTTCTGTTTGTGTGAGCTTTAACAACATGGTCTAGGGTAGAGCATTCGGTCTATTCGGTTTTAACCAAACCGAAGTACCCAAACCAATTAACCGAAATCCAAAAAATTCAAACCAAACCCGATCCGAAATGAAATGTAACCAAATCAAACCGAAATGATACAATCGGTTTGGTTTGTGCGGTTTGTTTGGTTGGGCTTTTTTACTGTTTGATAGGCCAGGCCTAAAGTTGGGCTTGTGGTTAAAATATATCAAAAAAAATGTAAATTTGATAATTAGTGCAAAGTAGGAGTGGTCAAGTAATGTATATATTAAGAAATCTAATTAGGGTTTGGGTTTCTCATCTCTCCCAGAGGCAGCAGCCTAGAGAGGAGAAGAGAGATGAAATTTTTTTAGGGTTAGGTTCAAACGTTTATTCTCTCTCGCTCTATATATATACACACACACAAGGGTCAGATGAGAGGAAATTTAGGTGATTTAATAAATTTTATTGGGTTTTAGACCGATCCGGAAACCTGAAACCTAAACTGAATACGGTAGTTCCACAACCAAACCTGAACCGAACATTTTCCAAACCTAACTGGATCCTTTATTCGGTTTGGCTCGGTTCTCGTTCCAAAACCGAATAATGCAGCCCTAGCGTGGTATATATAGTTGGTTTTAGCCCACTATGAGTGTCTCCTCTTTATCCTAAAGCTGCCAAATCAAGGAATTAACTAAAACTGCAAGCCCATTGCAAATGTACCTGAACTTTCTTCCATTGTATTTCAACCATTATAGTGGATCCTGTAAACATGTTAAAGGCTTCCAATACCAGCAGAAATTATTCATATAGCAGGCACTTCAGCTCTATGATACTCTCTAATGCTTGGAATGAGTGCATTCAAGTTTATATATTGAGAAGATAACGTACTGGTGGCCTCATAGTCCGATTCCCACAAAGAGAATACTGTAAGGATGTTCTCTAAAGTGATATGAATGGATGGATAATAATCAAAAGGAATGATGATATATGGGGCTCATATGTTACATTTTAACAATTGGTATTGAATAAAGGGTCAGCAGCAAGAACTGAAATCCCAACCCTTCAGGGATAAGGCCTTACACTGGCTGATAATCTCCACATCCCTGCAAGGACCCCATATGCAATTCCAAGCATGGGGGTAATCTGTTATTCAAGCAGGAGGGGAATATGTTATTCCAAGCATGAGGGTAATCTGCCTTTCCAAGCAGTGTTGTCAAGGGTGCTTTGAGGTGTGTGCCTGGGATGCGCAGCTGGCTCACACCAGAACCTGAGGGGCTTGGCTGCACCAGAAAGTGCACCTAGGCTGCACGGCACAGAGGGTAGACCTGGAAGGTCCACAAGAACTTAGGTTTTTTTTTTTTTTTTTTAACTTTTACCCGTAAACGACAACCAGTCACTGTTGACAAACTCTCCCAACCCATCTTCCCCTATCCACTTTCCCAATTCTTTCCTCAAACCCCTTTTTCCAACTCATGGACACTGACCCCCCTCAACCCTTCCTTCTGATCTCATCCAGCAAGACAGCAACATGCCGCTTCTGATCCTTCATCGTCTTTCCCAATATCCACCAAATCCCGTGTCGCCAGTAGCCGCTGTCACTCTGCTGCCGCCAACACGTCGACATAGCAAGCTGTCAAGGCTGCCGGATTATATTTAAAAAAAACATATTTTGTATTTTTTCCCTTCATATCTTCAATATATTTTGCAGTTTTAATAATCTATCTATTTTGTGTTTTATTTTTCATGTCTATAATCTATAGCTTCTCTCATGCAAATAAGTATAGTAGTCTTTGTACTGATTCTGTGATTAAACTTTGAATTCTGTTTTCATGTAAATAAGTAGTCATAGTGGCTCAAAGCTGATGCATTTTGAATTTGTGATAGGTGGTTAATTTTCTTCCTCTGCTTTGCTGAACTTTTCTTGTGTTTTTCTATCTTTTTGTTATTCAGTTCTTTTTGCTCAAGTGAATGGCACTTGCAATGATGAAGTTATGTTCTAGATTTCTAGTATGCTGTCATGCTGAACTTTTCTACTGGTCTGTTCTCTATTCTTTGGCTATTTGACATTTGCAAAGAAGCTTCCGGTCTTCTGTTCTAGGCTACTTCTCTAATACTAGTATTCTGAAATGCCTTCTGAGTTACGAATCACGATAAGAAGTTTTTAAAGAATGTACTCGCTTGAAGAAGGTGTGCCCCACACTTTGGCTTTGCACCTCGAGCATTAGGAGGTACCTTGCTCCTCCTATGCGCCTAGCCTCACGAAAACACCTGCCCTTGTCCGCTGTATTGCTTCTAAAAACATTTTGGGTTAGTATGCACTGATGCTGTCTGGCTCAGAAAGTTTTAAGTTTAATTTGCCAACCAAGCATCTTCTGAAGTCTACAATGAATATGTCAAGTAGGCTTCTGACTTTGAGATATAAACACTAAATTGAATTTTCTCTAGTTCGTACCTTCTCTTGGTAAGAAAATATGCTACATTGCTGTGAAGACGTAAAAAGTTGCCATCATGTACCTAATTTTTGGCTTTTACTAAACTCAGGAGGACAATATTATTACAAGTTAACGAATATCTGCATAATTATGTTACCGAATATCTGCATAATTATGTTACCGAATATCTGCATAGTTATTATTGTTGGTAGGGTTCCCCTTTAATGTAGCAGAAAAATTACCATCATTCAGCCCTGTTGACTAAAATATTTGTTTATAGCCTTGACAGATGATGAATTGCATTGTACAATTAATAAAATATAACGGGCGTCCTAGTGCCACGAGGCTCCCACTTATGCAGGGTTTGAGGAGGGTCAAGATGTACGCAACCTTAACCCCATATAATATAAATGGAGAGGCTGTTTCCGTGGACTCGAACCTACATCCTCCAGGATCCAAGCAACAAGCCTTAAACCCGCGCGCTTGATGCCCTAGGCTTATATGTTGTGCGGGCCTTTTATTGTTTAGATCCTTGATGTTTCTAAAATATCTTAGAGCAGAGTGTATGTGTCCGCTGCCTGATTTTACTGCTATCTTGACACCCTAGCAACCATTCTCTTGGAAAGCTCGTAATAGTTTTTTCTACTTCTATAATTGCATGCATTTATTCTAATACTGTACAACTTTTGTTATAATTTTGCTGAAATGTATATATTATCATTGTTTTCCTGTGTAATAATCTCATCTGACTACAATACTTTTGTATTTCAGCCTGAAATGTTCCTTGGGCTATTGGCCAAAGCAATGAAGAATGATATTAATGTGAAGAGGGTATCAGCTTTCTCAAAGCGCCTCTTGCAGGTTGTTGGAAAACTCCTGCTTAACTCTATTATCTATTGAGGCCATATTCAACATCCATACTTTCAGTAAATGGCATTAGATATCTGAATATACCATAAACGTAGCAATTTAATTCTAATTGGTCTTCTATGAGTGACAAACACCATTATAATTATCGGCTCACACACTTTTTCAGTGTATTAAAATATGAAATAGTAATTCAATCCCAATTAGGTTTTCTTAGGAACTTTCTTAAAGGGTAAGACATTTTATTTCTTTCAAAAAATGACCTCTTACATGCTTTCTTACTGCTTCAACTTCCAGTTTTTTGACACTGACTAGGGAAGCTTCATGTTTGTTTCAGTGGAAAATGTTCTTTCTCAATTCGCTATGATCCGCTCACACATTTTTTCAGTGTATTAAAATATGAAATAGTAATTCAATCCCAATTAGGTTTTCTTAGGAACTTTCTTAAAGGTAAGCCATTTTATTTCTTTTCAAAAAATGACCTCTTACATGCTTTCTTACTGCTTCAACTTCCAGTTTTTTGACACTGACTAGGGAAGCTTCATGTTTGTTTCAGTGGAAAATGTTGTTTCTCAAATCGCTATGAGTTGCTCATACGGTTACACGACTTCCATTATTGACATAGGAAATTGGCTTATAATTTAATGAGTATTACCTCAATTTCAATCTGATTAACCTAAGGAAGTAGTACAAGTGATAAATATCATTAGTATTAGTGACTTCTTCAGAATTTAAACTCTGGATTTCAGATTTGCATGGTGAAGCTTTATGTTTCCCTCGAAGGAAACTGTTATACTTATTTGTTTGTCTATCTATTCATTGTATGTCTGTGTTTTTGTGAACTGTCAGTAACTTGTATAAGTTGTTTCAAGCTTTTTGTCTTTTTAAAATTGTTACACAAACTATTACACAGTTTTGCATGAAATAACAATGAAATCCACTTCCAGTAGATTACATTTGAATTCATCTTGTTTAATTTAATAGGAGTAAATTCAGAGATATTTTCTTCAAGTGGCAGAAGTTATTCGGTTGTTGAAGTTTTAGTGTTTCAACTTTCTTAGATTATATCAAACAGAAATTCCTAGTGTTTCAAACTTTCAACTCAATTTTCCTGACTGTAATACACAAATAAATGTCATTTGAAATCTATACTAATTTAATTGAAAGAAAGTAGTACTTTGGCTGCAATATTGTGTGCTAGAGAATTTTCTTGAAAAACGTCATTGTGATTATTGGCATTCTGTGAAATTCTTTAAGTGGGTGTTTGTTTGGCTGTTAATGGAAATACATGCTACATTTGTTGCACCATTTACATCATTTTCCATGTTTGGTTTAGTGTTAACGGTGGAATTGGTGCAACAAATGTTGAATCAACGCCCCAAAGACCACAATTTTCTATTTTTTTATTTGCGACCAAAATCACTGCAATACCATCCAAGACATTTGTTACACCATTTATTATCTATTTTCTCATTCTTTCTTCATTCAAGTGGGAACCAAACAATTGATTAGTGTTTACAGCAAAAAAAAAGTTATAACTGGCATCCTAATTACATCATTCCTGTTTTTACGAGTATGCTATAGTTTATCACCTACAGCACATTATAACATTAAACATTGATTACATACTTACTATCGATAGGTAGCACTTCAGAGACCCCCTCAATATGCGTGCGGATGCCTTTTTCTACTGTCTGAGGTTCTTAAAGCAAAGCCACCTTTGTGGTAGGTTGTAAAAAATGATATGTAGTCTTCATAATGGTTTACTGGTGTCTAAGTAATAGATTCTGGAAGTACCTGTTACATGCAGGAATATGATGCTACAAAAGGAGTCTGTTGATGATGAGCTTGAGTATTTTAAGGACATCATGGAAGATGTCGATGTTACAAGCAATCCTCAATCAAGTAACACACTAAAATCCCAGAGAAATGGTGTGGAGTTGCCAAATCCAGATGGTAAAGAGCAATACAACTCTGACAGAGAAGACATTATGAGTGATGTGTTAAGATCAAAAGGCACACATGAGAGTAACGGAGAACAAACTCAAAAACCTCTCGGATCTGCTCTACCTGCAGGTTACAATCCGCGGCATCGTGAACCTTCTTACTGGTATCTCTCTCTCAAAACACCTGCTTCAATTCTTGATATTACTTCACCTAAAGATGGCATTTTTCCTTTCATCTTTCATTTTTAAATTTCAACCTCAAATTACTTTCACGTTACCACTTTTGGAGTCATGTTGTTGTGCTACATTATGTCGATGTTATAGTCCTTGCATTTGTTGCTGAACTACTGGTAGAAAGCCACCAATCCTCATAGTTCTATGCTGTTGATTGAATTAGTGGATGACTTATTTAACTTCTCCAGGCTGTTGAATTCATGAGTCATTGTAGGCTTAGTTAAAAATTTAGGCCAACGTTCATTTGGATACCTTGAACTATCACGGTTTTTCACTTTAATACCTTAACTATTTTTCAATTAACCAAATACTTTGAACTATTTAAGTTTTTGCATGTTAAACCCTCTGTCAGTCAATTGTTCCACTTGTCATGTGATGACTGTTTGACTTTGTTACAAATTACACCTAAATAGTTTGTAGACATGGGAAAAAATCTTTAAATTAAAGAAATCTAACCCTAAGTGGCATTGCACAGTCATAGCTGTCCCCGTTGCACGGCGGCTGTTCCGAGGTAGTTTTTAATTTTATTTTGAAATGCGGTATTTTGGTCTTCTGATTTTTTTTAGGACCGACATGAAAGAGCTATATAGTTTGGGGTATTTAAGTGAATAAATGAACTTCAGCTTATCAACTTGATAAAAAGAAATAATTTAGGGTATAAACTTGGAAAAATGTGATAGTTCAGGGTGTTCAAGTGAAATTAGCCAAAAACGTATCCGAAACATTTCAGACAAATACCTACCCAGGGGCATTCATTACTTTGGAAGATTATAGCTAGTATAGTTGAAGTGTTGAACAGTTATTGGTAAGTACTATAAATGTTGGCTCCACGTCGAAGCAAAGGGCCTTTTTGTTGTACTTCTTCCATGTGGCATTGTATGTAGTTGATGGACGATTAAGTGCAATATTAAGTTAATTATTTCTGCTGAAAATTCTTAAATGCCCCTTATTATATTATTATTAACCCAAGTAGATTGCGTACCTTTTGATAGCTTTCCCTTGTTTTTTACAGCAATGCAGATCGTGTGGCTTGTTGGGAGTTGACTATATTGGCCTCACATGTGCACCCATCTGTGGCAACCATGGCTAGGACAATACTCTCAGGAGCGAACATTGTTTACAATGGTGATCCATTGAGCGATCTCTCACTTAATGCCTTTCTTGACAAGTTCATGGAGAAGAAACCAAAGGCTAACAAGAAGGTAGATGGTAAATGGCACGGTGGATCCCAAATTGCTCCAGCAAGAAAGGTTTATTTCTTAACCTCTTAACAATATTCCCATTAAAATGTCATCGGTGCTCATTGAAGAAATGTTCTCTCCTGATTCTTATTGACATTTGTTTTCTCCTATTGTGTACCTTGCCGGTTGCTTCTCCCTGTTCCAACATATTAAAACTTGCACCTATCCATATGTTTTTTTGTTTAAGCTCCCAACTAAATACTCTCAACACTTCATAAATATAATATTACTTCACAACATTCATAAATATGAACACTTTTCGATATATTTCACCCTCCATATCATGGACATGGAGATTTCTGTAGTTATGAAAGGAGAACAAATTCAAATAACATAGTTTCTGTGAGCGAACTCGACGCATCTTTCAAAGAGCGCTAGATTTTTTTTCTCCTGCCATGCGAACAATTTGCAAAGGTGTTCGCTTGAATGGTACATGTGAAGCTTCATTTTATTCTTTCACGACATGGTGATGTGCCAACACATCTGCTTTCCTGGAATACATTTTATATGAATTTTCAATAATGAATAAACTGATGCTTAAAAATCTAAAGAAACACCACTATAGAGAATCTGGACTTATTATTCTTTTCCTTTATATATATAAGTTACTTGTATGATTAGATCTACCACGAAAGTATGCTTGGACATTTATGGAATGATGAGGCATAATAAATTAATCGTCTTGCTTGCAATATTTAATATATTGCTGTTTTTACAACTTCAGCGAGGCTTATTATTCTCAAATGTTCACACAAACATACATCAGCTTTTTCCATTGTAGTGGCCATTTTCCTTTTTTATGTACATATTTTTTAATTTCATTGAAACCTCAGTTTTGGGCATCATTTATACACATTGCCCTTTTAACTTCTTCACGAACATGCAACTCTATTTTTTCAGAAAACTTCTATATTAGTGTGTGGTTAAAACAACATAATGTTGGTTACTAACTACAAAATTTAATGTTCTTTCCCAGCTTGATATGAACCACCATCTGATAGGGAATGAGATACTTGAGCTAGCAGAGGAGGATGTGCCTCCAGAAGATTTGGTCTTCCACAGATTCTACATGAATAAAACAAGCTCGTCAAAGAAGCCAAAGGCAAAAAAGAACAAGGCTTCGGAAGGTGACGATGATACTGCAGAACTATTAATAGATGAAAGTGATGAGAGCGAAGATGAAGGGGAGATTGATAACATGCTGGGGGCTGGGCATCTTTCCTTGGGAGAAGGCAATGAAGGGGAGTACGATTATGATGACCTTGACAGAGTTGTTGGTGAAGACGATGAGGACTTGATCGGAAATGACAGTGATGCAGAAACTACTGAACACCCTGATGGAAAGAAACATGGCGGCAGTGGAAGTGAAGATGATGACGATGATATTGATATGATTTTGGGTGCTAATAGTGATGTGGTGGGCAGTGACGAGGAGGATGTTGCTGAAAGTGACGGTGGTGATGAAGATGATGAATCCCGCGAGACCCACAAGAGTAATAAAAGAAAATTGGATAGGAAGAGCCGCCAATCCCCATTTGCAACCCTGGAGGAATATGAGCATCTGATAAACGACGATAATGATGGCAAGAAAAAGTCCAAGTCCAAGCCACTGAAAAAGAGGAAGACAAAGGCATCCAAATGAGCAACGTTGCATCAGTTAATGCAGTTTTGTTATAATTTTCATAGTTGTAATTCAGGCTTATTCAGCAATGTTAATTATTCAATATCTAAGGTTTTTTTTTGGAGTTGCTATTAGAAATCCCAGAGAATTTTGTTGCCCCATGACAAGTATTATTGTACCATACACAAAGATTGTATTATTAAGATAAACACAATTTTTGACACAATTTCGACAATCCATCAAGCAATTGTTACATTATTAGAATCAATCGAGATACGAGGACAATATCATTGTTTTTCTTTATGATTCAAATGTTGTCGAGTGCCTAAGTTTCTTCTATTTGTAGCCAACTAAGGTGCATTTCAAAATTTCAGTTTGCCTGCTGGGTGGCATTATTCAACCAATACCATCAGGAAGTAGGTACCCCATCTTTATCAATATTGAAATCTGTTACTGAAAAATAATATTCTGTATAGTAAATAAGATGTTAACCTCTCCTTGTAACAAAAATGTTATGAGTTACAATCCATTTACTACCGTCTACATGGCGGTTGACAATTGGATTCCCTTCTCTTCTACCTAGGGCTGCAAACGAGCCGAGCCGAGCCAAGCTTTTGTAAGCTTGAGCTTAGCTTGACTAGAATTAATCGAGCTCAAGCTTGATAAATTTTTTATTTTGAAGCTTGAGCTTGGCTCGAGCTTGTTTATATTAAGCTCGAGCTTGGTTTGAGCTCGAGCTTAGCTTGATTAGGAAGCTTGATTCATGCTTGATAAACAGGCTCGATAAGCTTGAAATTAAGCTTGTCGCTCAACTTTATTTCAAGCTCATTAAGCTTGATTTCAAGCTTACCGAGCTTAATTTCATGCTAGTTAGGTTTGAATTCAAGTATCTAAAATATTAACCATTTATTTATAAAAAGGTAATCAAATAAAGTTTCTTAATATCACTTATT
Organism: Iris pallida; assembly: GCA_029216955.1. Lineage (NCBI taxonomy): Eukaryota > Viridiplantae > Streptophyta > Magnoliopsida > Asparagales > Iridaceae > Iris > Iris pallida. The sequence continues at coordinate 10,740,286 of JANAVB010016800.1, read as the reverse complement.
AAGGACATAAATATATAATCCACACAACCATTTTGTTACACAAAATATATATATATATATATATATATATATATATATATATATATATATATATATATATATATATATATATAGGAGGCATCAACATTCCCTCTCTTTTGCACCCCCAAGCATCCCCTCCTTCACATCCGTTGGATCTTGTTTAAGTCATATAATCTTAACCATTGAAAAATCAACGGTTAAGATTAGATGACTTAAAACATCCAATGGGTGTTATCATGGGGATGCTTGGGAGATGCAAAAGTGAGGGAATGTTGATCCCTCCTCATATATATATATATATATATATATATATATATATATATATATATATATATATATATATATATATATATATATATATTTGCATCCTCAAGCATCCCCCTATTTAAACCGTTGGATGGTGCTTTAAGTCATCTAATCTTAACCGTTGATTTAATAATGGTTAAGATTAGATGACTTAAAGCTCATCCAACGGATGTGAACATGGGGATGCAAAAAATATATATATATATATATATATATATATATATATATATATATATATATATATATATATATATAGAGAGAGAGAGAGAGAGAGAGAGAGAGAGAGAGAGAGAGAGAGAGGAGTGCTCTAGAACCAACCGGCTAGTTTTGTATTATGAAACCAACCTATGTTATACACGTTGGATTGGAATTGTATGGTTGAGATTAGATGACTTAAAATTGTGGTGGGGGTCTATACCTTTTAATCTTAACCACTAAATTTCAATCAAATACATAAAACATAGGGTGGTTCTATAATACAAAACCAACCGGCTGGTTTTGGAGCATTTCTGTATATATATATATATATATATATATATATATATATATATATATATATATATATATATATATATATATATATAATTCAACAAAGAACAAACGAACTTCTAAACAAGTTCATAAACGAGCTCCTAAACGAGCTTCTAAACGAGCCAGCTCGCAAGCTCATATACGAGCCAACTCGCGAGCTCAATCGAGCCGAGTACTTCTAAGCTTGAGCTTGGCTCGTTTATTAAACAAGCTCAAAAATAAAGCTTGAGCTCGGCTCGTTTACTAAACGAACCAAGCTAAAACGTGCTTTTATCGAGCCGAGCTTCGAGCAGCTCGCAAACGGCTTGGCTCATTTGTAGTCCTACTTCTATCCCATATGGGGAGATGAGAGGGGACCCAATTGGCAACAGTCACGTACACCTTTGTAAATGTATTTGTAACGCATTTTGTTGTAATTCTAGCATTGCTCCTTGTAAACATTGAAATTTGTTGTGACGGTCACGCTTTTCACGATTTAAAATCAATATTGAAGCTGCATGAATGTTGTCTGAAGCTGCATGAATGTTGTCGGCTATAATTGATTGTAGAACCGTCATTTTTTTTACTCGACAAAAGCTATTTGTTTATGTAGAATTTATTTGAAAACCAATATTCTTAGTCGAAAAATAAAAAATAACAAAATAACTATACAAAATAATGCACGTAACCATCACATATCATTTTTATCGATTTTTACTCAAAAATAAATAGAATCTAGTTCAAGCATTCTTTAAACCAAAATGCAAGGTTTAGGTACCAAATTAACCAAAAAAGAAGTTTGATTACCAAAACGACAACCGTTACATTCTTCAGGCACTATTTAGATAATTAACTTTTTAAATTATTACGAGGTGAGAGAAATTAAATTAAAAATAAAAATAATTTTAGATTGACACGTGACAACCCTCGAGTAGAATGACGAATATCACTCAAGTTTTGGTGTTTTTGTGGGTGAAAAAGAAGAAGAAAGAAGACTCTTTTTGTAATCCTAAATTTTCAACCGACGGCATCATAGTTGATCTCTAAAAAATAATTGTCAAATAATGGTGAGCAATTAGTTTTTTTCTTACTACGTAATGGGCCATCCCCAGATCATGTAAGCAAGGGGAGGGTCAACACCAAAGTTAGTGTCGGGAATCGGATACGCCCTCTTGCGCTCCGATACCGTATTTGAGACGTTGCCGCAGCGGAAACTTAGACCAACCCACCTGAAACCAACCTCCGTCTAACGGACACCAAGCACAGATAAAGACAAGTATATGGCGGTGACTACGTCACCTGGACAAATACCAATCTCTATAACTCAGATGAAATTACAAGATTGACAAAAACTAATGTTGAACCCTTTGTCCTAATAGGTTCAATTCCCTCACCACATTCAAGAAAAAAGAAAGAGATTACAATTGAAATCGCTCACCAACTCGTAGCAATCTCCCTAACCGAAGTTGACGACCCCTCGATTAGATCTCTTCTTCCTTCTGTCTTGGATGGCGAAGTCCTAAGAGCAAAGTGCGGAACTTTCTCTTAGATTTTCTGTGGACAAGCACCTCGAATCTCTACTTTTTGTGCTATGCTTTTGCCTCCACCCTCACCCTATATATATAGGATGAGAAAAACCTATTTTAGGTCATAATAGGATTTCTTAAATAGGAAGCCCTCAAATAAGAATCAAACTACACCTAAAATAGCCCATCAACATCCTATTTTAGATTATAATATGATCTCTTAAATAGGAAACCCTCAAATAAGAATCCTATTATATCTAAAATAGCCCAACACTAATTATGGACATCTAAATCAAATTAAATCAAATATTTAATCATATTTGGACTCCATAAATATGCTATTACCAAATCCAGACTGGACTCCAACAATCTCTCCCTCCAGTTTGATGAGAGGGTGTTGACCCCATGGCTCCTCAACTGGACTCCATGCCTGTCGTCATGCGATAGAGTTTCTGCTCCCCCATGCCACTGATCTTCGATCCCCGAGCTGCTTTGCATCTTCCTTCGTCTCCAGCTCCGCGACCGTCACGTCGACGCTAGCTGCCATGCGTAGCACCTCTTGCACTACTGGGATCCTGCCGATATCAATAACACGATCAAGATCGAAGTCCCTGATGATCAGCCTCACCGCAAGTCTCGGCTACCTGTCCCCGACTTCTGTCTTCCACCGAAAAGTGTTAACGTTCCGACGAGCTTCTTCATCCTTGGCTGGCCAAACCAAGCAGACGGTGCAGTCCTCCTGAGATTTGAACTCCTGAACCTGCCCACCTTCGTGTCTGAACTTGAAGCTCCCCCATACACATGCGTCCTCGAGTAGAACATCACGCACTGTGCATTGCCGTCGATGACCCACAGCTCTCCCTGAACTGTGTGAATGATGATGCTCCCGCCTCAGATTGAGTTTGCTGTAAACATTGATCTCCTTTCTGGCTTCGAACTGCTGAAACCGATGTCGCTCCGTGAAGCTTTGACAAACCACCCATCGTCAAAATCGGATCCGTAGAGCAACCCCCACCTGGAGACCGACCATGTCATGGGACCGACAGACTGACCCTCAATCTTTGACTCACCACCATCCGTCGCTTTGTCTCGACGAACCGAATCCTCCGTATCCCTCAAAGCACCTAGAAGCCCCTCCTCAACAAGTTCTCGACGATCCACCTCCTGTCGAGCACCCTTCGAGCCTCCATCCGGTGTTTGTGGCCTACCTGTACAGCTCAACTGCTTGAGCCTGTACATGCCACAACATAAATCTCCCCGAGCCAGCTGTTGGGAACTCTTCGCAAGCATCCAATCTTTGTACCCAAACATACTGCGACATCCATCATCTGCCAGTCTCCCTACCGAAACCAAGTTGTAGCGCAAACTCGGTACATGTTGCACACCCTTGAGAATGAGCTTCTCACGGAGCTCCGTTCTCAAGTGCACATTACCGATGCCTATAACTGCAGCCGTCCCCTTGTCGTCCATCTTCACACGTCTAAACTTGCCACCGCGGTATGATGTGAAGATCCTCCTATATGGAGTGGCGTGATACGACGCCCCCGTATCCATGACACAGTCGCCGTCATGACACATGCCACAAGGTTCCTCTGTATCGGTTGCTGCGATGATGATATCTTCCATTGCTGTGAGATGCTCCTGATCGTCCTTGCCTTTTGCCTTCTCAGCTTTGAGCTTCATGCAGTTCCTCTTGATATGACCCTTTTTGCCACAGTGATAGCAGCCCTTCTTGCGGTCCACAATCGCAAGATTCTGAGAACTCCCCCATGTCCTCGTCTATGAATTGGGTCTTCCCTTCCCATAGGAAGTCACCAGAGCGGACTCCTGCGATGATTCCACTTGCTTGCACCGGACCTCCTTATTCAACAAGCTACTTTTGACTGCCTCCATCGTGACAACTCCATAAGGCGCAGAGTTGCTCACCGACACCCCCAACATCTCCCAGCTTTTCGGCAGAGAACTCAAGAGCAGTAAGGCCTGAAGCTCATCATGAATCACCATCTTTATTGCAGACAGCTGATTGATGATACCTTGAATCTTGTTCAGATGTTGTGCCACTGGGCACCCTCCGTGTACTTCGAGTTGACGAGTTGGCGAATAAGAAACGCCTTGTTGCCAGCCGTCTTTCTTTCGTACAGCGAATGCAGCTTCTCCCATAATGCTTTTGCTGAACTCTCTATGGACACGTGGTGAAACACCGAATCATCCAACCATTGACGGATGAATCCAACGGCCTTCCGATCCAGTCGTTTCCAGTCTTCAGCAGCTTTGTCCATTGGCTTTGCGTTGTTGTCACGACCCGCACCCACTGTGAGGGTACGAGAACGTAACAGCGCCCAGCCTACGCTGCAGTGTCGGCGGTAGAACGCTGTTCTAGGTCATGAACTATAACTAACATAATATGAATACTCTCCATAAGGAGGCCAACACAGAGGTATAACTCAATCATAATCTATAGATAGAATATGGCACGATGAAATAGATAAAGGAATCCTTAACTGAGGTACAACAGAAATGAAATACAAGTCTTATCATCTCTAAAAATATACAAACTCTGAATCAAGAACAACAACTAAACATAAAAAGGTAAACAGTCTAAGCTATCTATACTAAGCAAGGTATCGTCCTCAGCAGCTGCCTGAACCTCCCCAGGGGTCCAGGTCGCGAGTGTCATCTAGGCAAACTCCAAGTAAGGGGGTGCAGGGTTCCTCATCATCCTCTGTAAAATTTTTAACAGGTCCAGTCAGGACGGGAGCGAGCACAATACATCTCAACAGTTCATAGCAGGTTAGAAAATATAATCATGCAGTAAATTAAGATATAGATACTGAAGAAATACAGTAGGTAAACAGGGAGAGAACTGTAATAGAAATATCTACTATAAGTAAAGACCTACCAGTGACTAGTGATTTAGAGCATATAGTCGACATGTGAACGGCTTGATTTGTACATGGCTATACTAAAGAGGCGTACATGGCTATTCTACTTTGGAATTGTTCACATGGCTATTTATACTCCCCCGTACCCCCAACTAATACACAAGGATCCAACCAGGTTATGTTATGATTCTATGTAACAGCCCCCGAAGGGTGGTAAGCCCCCAAAGGGTGATATGCCCCCAAAGGGTGATAAGCCCCCAAAGGGTGATATGCCCCCGAAGGGTGGTAAGCCCCCAAAGGGTGATATGCCCTTTGGGGAGACAAACCTTGTTCTTGAAAAGAGAGAGAATGAACAAGGAGGCAATGATTTGGGAGGGATTAAATAGGCTCACCTAGGGTTTTGGGCTGGCCATTCTTGGGTTTTGGGACCCCATCCAATGGTCACCCTCACATCATGTCAAACCGATGGCTAGGATGGAACCTAGGTTTCAATGTTAGTCTCAAACTAACTAAAACTAGCTAGTCTAACTTGATCATTCTAACCAATGACTAGTCATGACTAGTCCAAGCTAACTAACCCTAGTCTAAGCTATGTCTAATCTGGGTTAGGGCTAAACTTCTAGGTTAAGGACTAACATAATACACAGCAATATTTAATTAATATTAAATTCATAGAAATTCACAGAAATTCCCATAAATTATAATAAATTCAAATAATCCCAAAAATGACAAGAATACCCTCAAACTAGAAATGATAAACGAAATACCCTAATCACAAGGCTAGGCTCTAGGTCAACCAGTTTCCAAGGTTACACTATCAAAACACCAAAATCATAAGTCATGATTTAAAATAGTATTTTAAAAAAAATAATTAAAAATTATAATATGAAATAAATATCAATAAATAATAATTATAATTACAAAATTTCAAAATTACCCTCATCTGGAAAACTGGGTGTTACAATCCTACCCACCTTATAAAAATTTCGTCCTCGAAATTAAGATGATCGCATCCCCTTCTAGGTCAAGCATAGTCAAGGGTCAATCACTAGTCAATTTTCTCAACATCCTAGTACTTGGTCGTCAGCTGGTCAACTTCCTAGGATTTTACCTATGCTAGCTACCTAGTGTTGGCAACTAGAATTTAGCAAAAGAGAAACTCTATAATAGACTAACTCTTAACCTTCCAAATCCTATCAAGTCACCCATAACTAAATACCCGCAAGCTAAGCACACCAATCCCAAATACTACGTATATATATGCTCAAGAACAACAACCCACCACATATATCCTAAGTATATCATCTATATATATAGACCTCTTAGTCTTAGGTAAAACTACAACTATACTCGAGGACGGGCTCTGGTCATGGGTGCCTCACTGGAAAATGGTAAGGTAATAATCATAAAGGCTGCAAGGCATACTAACATCCTATACGTAACTGGTTGATATTATAAATAACATGGGAATCACCTACACTGGGTTACTACCCTAACACCAATGCTAACTATCATCTCTAGGGTACAGACACTCTACAAGTCATCATATCATTATACTATGAAAGAACCACCTATGAATAAGCTCTACAAAACTAAATATTCCTACTCCTAAACTTATTTATAACAACAGAAGGGTGTGAAGTTTAAAACCTTCTCAAGATACAATCTGTTAATCATATACGTCTGTCCAAAATCATGTTGTCCAGAGTCTTCATCATGCTAGTGAGAAAGGCTACGATAATCACAGAGTCCTTGACTAAGGTACGTACCTCTAGGTTCATGGTAATTAAAATTTTTGTATTGCCGCATGCGACGGCGAAAACCTTAAATTTTCATATCCGAGAGATACATCCAAAATCTGACTACATGTCCTCACTATGCCAACTAACAAGACTATCGAAGATTCTAGATCCCATGATTTAGGTGACCTAGCCCATATAATTTTGAAGAAAAACAACATAACAAAAGAACAACATGACAAAATTAATCAATCAGCAAGGAACAGATGGAATCGGATTTCAAGGTAGTTATAAAAGACAATTCCGGGAATGGAATTGAGAAGAACGGAATTTGCAACAAGATCTCCAATGGTCTATGCATTCTTGACTGTCCTGACGATAGCTCGCCCTGCTAGTTTCTCCTGGTCTGCTGCTGATGCTGCATGAACCGCTGCTGCTGAGAGAAATCAGAAATGACGAAAAAAGTCTCTGTACAGGCAGAGGTGCACCTCCAATGTAGCAGAAACGCCAACCTGAGTCGGCACAACAGAAGCTGCGGTCTCGAGGCCCTGATGAACAAGACGAGAGGTGGCCAGCCTCTCGATAGTATCCCCCGAACCGAAGCGATGAGATCGTGTCTTCATAACCATCATGAAAACAGATCAAAACAAGAAGCAATTTCTGAGAATGAAACGAAAATTCAAAGGAGGACAGCTTATATTCAAGGGAAGTCAATAAGGAACAATTTTTAGACAAAAGGAATCTGATTAAGAGTTTTTTTCCTAATGTGATTGAGTACCTCAAAAAATATCCTAATCCTACTGCAGGCTGTAGTGATACTCTAGTTCGAATACCACTATATAAACTCGACCTGTATGGGCCACCACTAAAAATGTGTCACAACCCGCACCCACTGTGAGGGTACGAGAACGTAACAGCGCCCAGCCTACACCGCAGTGTCGGCGGTAGAACGCTGTTCTAGGTCATGAACTATAACTAACATAATATGAATACTCTCCATAAGGAGGCCAACACAGAGGTATAACTCAATCACAATCTATAGATAGAATATGGCACGATAAAATAGATAAAAGAATCCTCAACTGAGGTACAACAGATATGAAATACAAGTCTTATTATCTCTAAAAATATACAAACTCTGAATCAAGAACATCAACTAAACATAAAAAGGTAAACAGTCTAAGCTATCTATACTAAGCAAGGTATCGTCCTCAGCAGCTGCCTGAACCTCTCCAGGGGTCCAGGTCGCGAGTGTCATCTAGGCAAACTCCAAGTAAGGGGGTGCAGGGTTCCTCATCATCCTCTGTAAAATTTTTAACAGGTCCAGTCAGGACGGGAGCGAGCACAATACATCTCAACAGTTCATAGCAGGTTAGAAAATATAATCATGCAGTAAATTAAGATATAGATACTGAAGAAATGCAGTAGGTAAACAGAGAGAGAATTGTAATAGAAATATCTACTATAAGTAAAGAGCTACCAGTGACTAGTGATTTAGAGCACAAAGTCGACATGTGAACGGCTTGATTTGTACATGGCTATACTAAAGAGGCGTACATGGCTATTCTACTTTGGAATTGTTCACATGGCTATTTATACTCCCCCGTACCCCCAACTAATACACAAGGATCCAACCAGGTTATGTTATGATTCTATGTAATAGCCTCCGAAGGGTGGTAAGCCCCCAAAGGGTGATATGCCCCCAAAGGGTGATAAGCCCCCAAAGGGTGATATGCCCCCGAAGGGTGGTAAGCCCCCAAAGGGTGATATGCCCCCAAAGGGTGATAAGCCCCCAATGGGTGATATGCCCCCGAAGGGTGGTAAGCCCCCAAAGGGTGATATGCCCCCGAAGGGTGGTACATAGTAGTCCCATAAATAGGGATTCTGATAGACCCAATAAATGGGATAAGGATTCAGAGAAGACTCTGTGATCATATGAGTATATGTCACAAGTGATCAAAGAACCAAAGAAGCATATGATACGCCATGTAAGTGAAACGCACATAACATAGAGTACCCGATGCTCCCTGAAGGGATAACATCTCAAGAAGGGATCCATATAGTACTAATCCGTGTGGCCAACGTGAAGTATCAAGTAAAGTAATTTAATGCAGGAAATAATTCTAAGCAGGATATGAAATGATCAGAGAATGTACTCGCCTCGTATCTGAATGTCTGAAGTAAATGTACTGTCCGAGATGAGATACCGGGCTCCAAGTTAGAGCAACACAAGTCAAGATGTATACAGGGGATGATAAATATAATCTATGATGCGTCTGTATGTTGTCTAGGTCAAACTACACTTAAGTCAACACTTGGTCAACTCCAGTCAGCTATACTAGTCAAGGCTAGGTCAACTAGGTCAAACTTAACCCAAACAAGTCTGATAAGTCTCACTAGGTCTAACTAAGCATAGTCTATCAATCACACACAATTACAAGCCACACAAGTTATCCTTCATGCATATTTACATATATAATACATATATGCTCACTATATATAAGGCATACCTATATATAGGGAATTCATCCATGGCTATATGCCCACATACATATGTATATTCACATATTTATTCATACACACATATTACTTATATATATTACATATATTATATATATATAGGCATACAACATATAGGGGTTACATTGCATTCATGCAAAGGGGGTTTAGTCAACATTTAAGAGGTTAAGGGTATTCATGTGTGTGGGTTTTAAAGTGATATAAATGTCAAGAGAGTGTGGGAAAATCTGGAAAAATAGGGAGTTCTCAGGTATTGAGTGAAGGCAGTGGTGTATGTGTTGAGGGTTAAGGAAATAGTGGGATGTCAATTACCTACATGTATGTGTATAAATGAGTGAGTGAAATCAAGAATTCAGAATGTGTGTGTATGTGATAGGGATCTCAGTTGTGTGTGTCATGAGAGGGTGAGGGTAATATGAGAGTGTGAGTTTGTGCATGTGTGTGTGGGGAAACATCATCCCATTCTCAGGTTTACACACAAGAATAATTCTCAGTTATGTATCAGTTCAGTCCAACATCTTATTCAAAATCCATTTCACAAATGAAAAACCTAATCTATCATGAGAATCTAATCTAGCAATAGCTATTACATGTGTACATGTATTTATATGTAAATTGAATCATCAACTCAGTTAACATTACAACTAAATCTCAGTTAATAATTCAAGTTAATTTCAAACTAACATTAATCTCCATTCCCTGAATTCTCAGGTTTAACAAATGCCAAGTGTCTCAGTTGTGTGTGTGTGTGTGTGCATTTGATTACTGGTGACAGGATGTAGGGAAAACAGTGTATAGGAAATGGATCATAAACTCAGGTTTTAGTCATTTAGGAACATGTGAAATTTCAGTTAAACTATAGCTCTTTTTCAGGTTTAATACATTTCAACAATAACCAATATTAACTCTTAGGAACTTAACAATGAATCTCATTTCAGTTCACACAATTCAGTCTCAGGTTTTCCATTTCATTGAAATTCAGTTTAACATTTCAATCGATCCAACTAGTTTACATTAAAACTTAGTTAGGACTCCCTGAAATTCTCAGGTATAGGTTCGATTCAAATCTCAGTTAATAATTCTGAAACTTTTGACTGATACATGACTGTTTCCCATTTCTAAACCAAAATCAAACCACAGAATTTAACAACAGGCATACATACTTATACAATATAGCTTCTAAACTAATTTAACTTTGAATCTTAGGAAAAAGGGTTTTAAAATCTGACAGTTCAACAAGAACACAACTGATACACAACACAGACACAACTTCCCTTATTTCGAACCTCAAATTAATCATTTAAAATTCACAACAGGTGTACAAGTGTGATACCCATGTGTCATGGGTCTAGGGGGTATCACTCGTGTCCACTAGAGTGGACACGAAGTGTCCAGCACACTCGAACACACACGAGTACACTGCACAGTGTACAGTGTCGTGCACAGGCTCGTACAGCGATGTCGAGCTCTCGTGGATACGACACAAGCCATAAGGCTTCTCGTGCTCACACCCACGTGTAGCCCAGGCATAGGGCTACACACTCGTCACCCTGAATCGTGTCCTCGTGGTGACAGGATACGACATGAAGTGCGTGTCAGTGCGGTTTTCCTGCGCGTGCACAGTGTGTGCAAAATCGGTGCGCACGTGTTTTCGTGTCCGACACGACATGACGTGTCCTGAAACTCGAGGGGGGGTCTGTCAGTGATGGCCCCCACCTCTGTGTCAAATTGCACGTGTCCACGTGTCCTACACAGAGAGATTTTAAGGTCGGGTAGCAGGGCAGTGCACGGGGGTGTCGTGCAGTGAGTTCGTGTCCGTTTTGGACACGGACACGACACAAAATTGAACTCAGTCAGTGGGGTTTCGAAAATACATATCAAGGGCTTCCCAAATATATAATTTGTTTTAGAAAATACCAAGATTTAATCCATTCAAGCATTTCATCAAACACCTAGATTCTAGGACTGATATGTGTCCGATACGGACACGAAATGAACACGACTCGACACAAATCCAATACCTACGACTAGGGGACACCTAGGGCTTCCTATTCATGCAAAGAAATCAAAAATCTATGGAAGGAATAGGAAGTTACCTATATGTGCAATTTGCATGAAAAAGCTTCAAAAGGGGGTGGTTCTTCTTGCTAGCTAGCTCCTCCAAATTGCTCTCCAACTGGGATTGGCCTCCATGAACAGTAGAAAAATAGGATTTAGGTCACCATGGAAGAAGTTTGAATGAAAAAGGATTAATATTGATCAAAATAGGAAGAGTTTCTAAAGAGACAAACCTTGTTCTTGAAAAGAGAGAGAATGAACAAGGAGGCAATGATTTGGGAGGGATTAAATAGGCTCACCTAGGGTTTTGGGCTGGACATTCTTGGGTTTTGGGACCCCATCCAACGGTCAGCCTCACATCATGTCAAACCGATGGCTAGGATGGAACCTAGGTTTCAATGCTAGTCTCAAACTAACTAAAACTAGCTAGTCTAACTTGATCATTCTAACCAATGACTAGTCATGACTAGTCCAAGCTAACTAACCCTAGTCTAGGCCATGTCTAATCTGGGTTAGGGCTAAACTTCTAGGTTAAAGACGAACATAATACACAGCAATATTTAATTAATATTAAATTCACAGAAATTCACAAAAATTCCCATAAATCATAATAAATTCAAATAATCCCAAAAATGACAAGAATACCCTCAAACTAGAAATGATAAACAAAATACCCTAATCACAAGGCTAGGCTCTAGGTCAACCAGTTTTCAAGGTTACACTATCAAAACACCAAAATCATAAGTCATGATTTAAAATAGTTTTTTTTAAAAAAATAATTAAAAATTATAATATGAAATAAATATCAATAAATAATAATTATAATTACAAAATTTCAAAATTACCCTCATCTGGAAAACTGGGTGTTACAATCCTACCCACCTTATAAAAATTTCGTCCTCGAAATTAAGATGATCGCACCCCCTTCTAGGTCAAGCATAGTCAAGGGTCAATCACTAGTCAATTTTCTCAACATCCTAGTACTTGGTCGTCAGCTGGTCAACTTCCTAGGATTTTACCTATGCTAGCTACCTAGTGTTGGCAACTAGAATTTAGCAAAAGAGAAACTCTATAATAGACTAACTCTTAACCTTCCAAATCCTATCAAGTCACCCATAACTAAATACCCGCAAGCTAAGCACACCAATCCCAAATACTACGTATATATATGCTCAAGAACAACAACCCACCACATATATCCTAAGTATATCATCTATATATATAGACCTCTTAGTCTTAGGTAAAACTACAACTATACTCGAGGACGGGCTCTGGTCATGGGTGCCTCACTGGAAAATGGTAAGGTAATAATCATAAAGGCTGCAAGGCATACTAACATCCTATACGTAACTGGTTGATATTATAAATAACATGGGAATCACCTACACTGGGTTACTACCCTAACACCAATGCTAACTATCATCTCTAGGGTACAGACACTCTACAAGTCATCATATCATTATACTATGAAAGAACCACCTATGAATAAGCTCTACAAAACTAAATATTCCTACTCCTAAACTTATTTATAACAACAGAAGGGTGTGAAGTTTAAAACCTTCTCAAGATACAATCTGTTAATCATATACGTCTGTCCAAAATCATGTTGTCCAGAGTCTTCATCATGCTAGTGAGAAAGGCTACGATAATAACAGAGTCCTTGACTAAGGTACGTACCTCTAGGTTCATGGTAATTAAAATTTTTGTATTGCCGCATGCGACGGCGAAAACCTTAAATTTTTATATCCGAGAGATACATCCAAAATCTGACAACATGTCCTCACTATGCCAACTAACACGACTATCGAAGATTCTAGATCCCATGATTTAGGTGACCTAGCCCATATAATTTTGAAGAAAAACAACATAACAAAAGAACAACATGACAAAATTAATCAATCAGCAAGGAACAGATGGAATCGGATTTCAAGGTAGTTATAAAAGACAATTTCGAGAATGGAATTGAGAAGAACGGAACTTGCAGCAAGATCTCCAATGGTCTGTGCATCCTTGACTGTCCTGACGATAGCTCGCCCTACTAGTTTCCCCTGGTCTGCTGCTGATGCTGCATGAACCGCTGCTGCTGAGAGAAATCAAAAATGACGGGAAAAGTCTCTGTACAGGCAGAGGTGCACCTCCAATGTAGCAGAAATGCCAACCTGAGTCGGCACAACAGGAGCTGCGGTCTCGAGGCCCTGATGAACAGGACGAGAGGTGGCCAGCCTCTCGATAGTATCCCCCGAACCGAAGCGATGAGATCGTGTCTTCATAACCAACATGAAAACAGATCAAAACAAGAAGCAATTTCTGAGAATGAAACGAAAATTCAAAGGAGGACAGCTTATATTCAAGGAAAGTCAATAAGGAACAATTTTTAGACAAAAGGAATCTGATTAAGAGTTTTTTTTCTAATGTGATTGAGTACCTCAAAAAATATCCTAATCCTACTGCAGGCTGTAGTGATACTCTAGTTCGAATACCACTACATAAACTTGACCTGCATGGGCCACCACTAAAAACGTGTAATGACCCGCACCCACTGTGAGGGTACGAAAATGTAACAGCGCCCAGCCTACGCCGCAGTGTCGGCGGTAGAACGCTGTTCTAGATCATGAACTATAACTAACATAATATGAATACTCTCCATAAGGAGGCCAACACAGAGGTATAACTCAATCATAATCTATAGATAGAATATGGCACGATGAAATAGATAAAGGAATCCTCAACTGAGGTACAACAGAAATGAAATACAAGTCTTATCATCTCTAAAAATATACAAACTCTGAATCAAGAACAACAACTAAACATAAAAAGGTAAACAGTCTAAGCTATCTATACTAAGCAAGGTATCGTCCTCAACAGCTGCCTGAACCTCCCCAGGGGTCCAGGTCACGAGTGTCATCGAGGCAAACTCCAAGTAAGGGGGTGCAGGGTTCCTCATCATCCTCTGTAAAATTTTCAACAGGTCCAGTCAGGACGGGAGCGAGCACAATACATCTCAACAGTTCATAGCAGGTTAGAAAATATAATCATGCAGTAAAGTAAGATATAGATACTGAAGAAATACAGTAGGTAAACAGAGAGAGAACTGTAATAGAAATATCTACAATAAGTAAAGAGCTACCAGTGACTAGTGATTTAGAGCACAAAGTCGACATGTGAACGGCTTGATTTGTACATGGCTATACTAAAGAGGCGTACATGGCTATTCTACTTTGGAATTGTTCACATGGCTATTTATACTCCCCCGTACCCCCAACTAATACACAAGGATCCAACCAGGTTATGTTATGATTCTATGTAATAGCCCCCGAAGGGTGGTAAGCCCCCAAAGGGTGATATGCCCCCAAAGGGTGATATGCCCCCGAAGGGTGGTAAGCCCCCAAAGGGTGATATGCCCCCAAAGGGTGATAAGCCCCCAAAGGGTTATATGCCACCGAAGGGTGGTAAGCCCCCAAAGGATGATATGTCCCCGAAGGGTGGTACATAGTAGTCCTATAAATGGGGATTCTGATAGACCCAATAAATGTGATAAGGATTCAGAGAAGACTCTGTGATCATATGAGTATATGTCACAAGTGATCAAAGAACCAAAGAAGCATATGATACGTCATGTAAGTGAAACGCACAGAACATAGAGTACCCGATGCTCCCTGAAGGGATAACATCTCAAGAAGGGATCCATATAGTACTAATCCGTGTGACCAACGTGACAGTATCAAGTAAAGTAATTTAATACAGGAAATAATTCTAAGCAGGATATGAAATGATCAGAGAATGTACTCGCCTCGTATCTGAATGTCTGAAGTAAATGTACTTTCCGAGATGAGATACCTGGCTCCTAGTTAGAGCAACACAAGTCAAGATGTATACAGAGGATGATAAATGTAATCTACGATGCGTCTGTATGTTGTCTAGGTCAAACTAGACTTAAGTCAACACTTGGTCAACTCCAGTCAGCTATACTAGTCAAGGCTAGGTCAACTAGGTCAAACTTAACCCAAACAAGTCTGATAAGTCTCACTAGGTCTAACCAAGCATAGTCTATCAATCACACACAATTACAAGCCACACAAGTTATCCTTCATGCATATTTACATATATAATACATATATGCTCACTATATATAAGGCATACCTATATATATAGGGAATTCATCCATGGCTATATGCCCACATACATATGTATATTCACATATTTATTCATACACACATATTACTTATATATATTACATATATTATATATATAGGCATACAACATATATGGGTTATATTGCATTCATACAAAGGGGGTTTAGTCAACATTTGAGAGGTTAAGGGTATACATGTGTGTGGGTTTTAAAGTGATATGAATGTCAAGAGAGTGTGGGAAAATCTAGAAAAACAGGGAGTTCTCAGGTATTGAGTGAAGGCGGTGGTGTATGTGTTGAGGGTTAAGGAAATAGTGGGGTGTCAATTACCTACATGTATGTGTATAAATGAGTGAGTGAAATCAGGAATTCAGAATGTGTGTGTATGTGATAGGGATCTCAGTTGTGTGTGTCATGAGAGGGTGAGGGTAATGTGAGAGTGTGAGTTTGTGCATGTGTGTGTGGGGAAACATCAGCCCATTCTCAGGTTTACACACAAGAATAATTCTCAGTTATGTATCAGTTCAGTCCAACATCTCATTCAAAATCCATTTCACAAATGAAAAACCTAATCCATCATGAGAATCATCATGAGAATCTAATCTAGCAATAGCTATTACATGTGTACATGTATTTATATGTAAATTGAATCATCAACTCAGTTAACATTACAACTAAATCTCAGTTAATAATTCAAGTTAATTTCAAGCTAACATTAATCTCCATTCCCTGAATTCTCAGGTTTAACAAATGCCAAGTGTCTCAGTTGTGTGTGTGTGTGCATTTGATTACTGGTGACAGGATGTAGGGAAAATAGTGTATAGGAAATGGATCATAAACTCAGGTTTTAGTCATTTAGGAACATGTGAAATTTCAGTTAAACTATAGCTCTTTTTTAAGTTTAATACATTTCAACAATAACCAATATTAACTCTTAGGAACTTAACAATGAATCTCATTTCAGTTCACACAATTCAGTCTCAGGTTTTCCATTTCATTGAAATTCAGTTTAACATTTCAATCGATCCAACTAGTTTACATTAAAACTTAGTTAGGACTCCCTGAAATTCTCAGGTATAGGTTCGATTCAAATCTCAGTTAATAATTCTGAAACTTTTGACTGATACATGACTGTTTCCCATTTCTAAACCAAAATCAAACCACAGAATTTAACAACAGGCATACATACTTATACAATATAGCTTCTAAACTAATTTAACTTTGAATCTTAGGAAAAAGGGTTTTAAAATCTGACAGTTCAATAAGAACACAACTGATACACAACACAGACACAACTTCCCTTATTTCGAACCTCAAATTAATCATTTAAAATTCACAACAGGTGTACAAGTGTGATACCCATGTGTCATGGGTCTAGGGGGTACCACTCGTGTCCACTAGAGTGGACACGAAGTGTCCAGCACACTCGAACACACACGAGTACACTGTACAGTGCACAGTGTCGTGCACAGGCTCGTGCAGCGATGTCGAGCTCTCGTGGATACAACACAAGCCATAAGGCTTCTCGTGCTCACACCCACGTGTAGCCCAGGCATAGGGCTACATACTCGTCACCCTGAATCGTGTCCTTGTGGTGACAG
This sequence comes from Iris pallida, assembly GCA_029216955.1. Classification (NCBI taxonomy): domain Eukaryota; kingdom Viridiplantae; phylum Streptophyta; class Magnoliopsida; order Asparagales; family Iridaceae; genus Iris; species Iris pallida. Next base: position 10,722,991 of record JANAVB010016800.1, on the reverse strand, counting down.
GATACGACACGAAGTGTGTGTCAGTACGATTTTTCTGCGCGTGCACAGTATATGTAAAATCAGTGCGCACATGTTTTCGTGTCCGACACGACACGACGTGTCCTAAAACTCGAGGGGGAGTCTGTCAGTGATGGCCCCCACCTCTGTGTCAAATTGCACGTGTCCACGTGTCCTACATAGAGAGATTTTAAGGTCGGGTAGCAGGGCAGTGAACGGGGGTGTCGTGCAGTGAGTTCGTGTCCGTTTTGGACACGGACATGACACGAAATCGAACTCAGTCAGTGGGTTTCGAAAACACATATCAAGGGCTTCCTAAATATGTAATTTGTTTTAGAAAATACCAAGATTTAATCCATTCAAGCATTTCATCAAACACCTAGATTCTAGGACTGATATGTGTCCGATACGGACACGAAATGAACACGACTCGACACAAATCCAATACCTACGGCTAGGGGACGCCTAGGGCTTCCTATTCAGGCAAAGAAATCAAAAATCTATGGAAGGAATAGGAAGTTACCTATATGTGCAATTTGTATAAAAAAGCTTCAAAAGGGGGTGGTTCTTCTTGCTAGCTAGCTCCTCCAAATTGCTCTCCAACTGGGATTGGCCTCCATGAACAGTAGGAAAATTGGATTTAGGTCACCATGGAAGAAGTTTGAATGAAAAAAGATTAATATTGATCAAAATAGGAAGAGTTTCTAAAGAGACAAACCTTGTTCTTGAAAAGAGAGAGAATGAACAAGGAGGCAATGATTTGGGAGGGATTAAATAGGCTCACCTAGGGTTTTGGGCTAGCCATTCTTGGGTTTTGGGACCCCATCCAATGGTTACCCTCACATCATGTCAAACCGATGGCTAGGATGGAACCTAGGTTTCAATGTTAGTCTCAAACTAACTAAAACTAGCTAGTCTAACTTGATCATTCTAACCAATGACTAGTCATGACTAGTCCAAGCTAACTAACCCTAGTCTAGGCCATGTCTAATCTGGGTTAGGGCTAAACTTCTAGGTTAAGGACTAACATAATACACAACAATATTTAATTAATATTAAATTCACAGAAATTCCCATAAATCATAATAAATTCAAATAAATTCAAATAATCCCAAAAATGACAAGAATACCCTCAAATTAGAAATGATAAACAAAATACCCTAATCACAAGGCTAGGCTCTAGGTCAACCAGTTTCCAAGGTTACACTATCAAAACACCAAAATCATAAGTCATGATTTAAAATAGTTTTTTTTTAAAAAATAATTAAAAATCATAATATGAAACAAATATCAATAAATAATAATTATAATTACAAAATTTCAAAATTACCCTCATCTGGAAAACTGGGTGTTACAGTTGTCGTCCTCCAACGGACAATGCAAGTCCTTGCACCTGAGTAGATCCTCCATCCTTGGCTTCCAAATCGCCCAGTTTTCCCCTGTGAGGGTGATCATACAAGTTTTCATCTACTCCGTAGACATGGTTGCTAGAACCTTAAAAGCTCTGATACCAGATGTCGGGAATCGGATACGCCCTCTTGCGCTCCGATACCGTGTCTGAGATGTTGCCGCAGCGGAAACTTGGGCCAACCCACCTGAAATAACCAACCCCCGTCTAACGGACACCAAGCACAGATAAATACAAGTATATGGCGGTGACTACGTCACATGGACAAATCCCAATCTCTATAACTCAGATTAAATTACAAGATTGACAAAAACTAATGTTGAACCCTTTGCCTTAATAGGTTCAACCCCCTCACCACACTCAAAAAGAAAAAAAAGTGATTAAAATTGAAATCGCTCACCAACCCGTAGCAATCTCCCTAACCGAAGTTGAAGACCCCTCGATTAGATCTCTTCTTCCTTCTGTCTTGGATGGCGAAGTCCTAAGAGCAAAGTGTGGAACTTTCTCTTAGATTTTCTGTGGACGAGTACCTCGAATCTCCACTTTTGTGCTGTTCTTTGTGCCTCCACCCACACCCCATATATATAGGATGACAAAAACCTATTTTAGTTCATAATATGATTTCTTAAATATGAAGCCCTCAAATAAGAATCCTACTACACCTAAAATAGCACATCAACATCCTATTTTAGATTATAATAGGACCTCTTAAATAGGAAACCCTCAAATAAGAATCCTATTATATCTAAAATAGCCCAGCACTAATTATGGACATCTAAATCAAATTAAATAAAATATTTAATCAGATTTGGACTCCATAAATATGCTATTACCAAATCCAGACTGGACTCCAACAGTTAGAATGTCGCTGAAAGTGAAGCTACTCTCCACTCCACTTTCTTGTTAGCAATCACCCGAATAAAACTCTGTATTATATACAAAAATATCTTTCATAAACATATATACTTGTGTATTTTTGAAAATTTTGAATTCGTAAATATATAAAACTTTAAACATGTTTCATATGAATTATTAAAAATTTTGGCACAAAAATACTGATAAAAGTCTGTTTAATTAACTAAATTTATGAAATTTCTAACCTCAATATTTTCTTTTTGACAAATATTTAACCAATTTTTTAAACATATATTACTCACACTATGCAAATTTATACTCGATACTTTTTTCGTCCCGAATTTTTTTCCTTTTGCCATTCTACTACTCCCCTTCTCTGTCTCTTCCTTCTCTAGAGAATCCATAATAAGTGTGGATTGGGCACGAAATCATGATCAAGGAGGAAGAGAGGATATTAAGTATCCTTGTCCATTTTTTCTTAGCCGGAAGCTTTTCTTCTCCCTCCTGGTCGGCTTCCTCGTCTCCGTCGCCCTCCTCTGTGTCTACTACTGCACCTCCTCCGACGGACTCTACCACAACTTCATCTCCGAAGAAGTCCCTTCCTTCTCCTTCAATCCCTCTTTAACTCTGAATTTTCGGTATTCTATCTCTCTCTCTCTCTCTCCTGATCTAAACTCTTCTTTTTTGACTGATTTTTTTGTTGTTGTTAAAATATAGGTTTGCGACGGTTGGCTGTCGGAGCTGATCCCATGCCTCGACCGCCACCTCATCTACTAGCGAAAGCTGAAGCTGAAGTTGTCCCTCATGGAGCACTACGAGCGCTACTGCCGCTCCCAAGACCACATATACAATTGTCTGCCTCCTCCCTCTCCCGCCCGGTTACATGGTGATCCTCTACCCCTGTTGATGCCTCATGCTTCGAGATTCGGATTTTATAAATCGTTCAAAAAATAATATAATATTAAATAGTGTTTAATTAAGCTTTACTTTTTGAGAATATTGGGTTGATGGCTCATTTGGATGAAGTTTTTGTGTTTCTAGGAATCCATTTTCTGTTTATTTCCCATGGGAAAAGAATTCAACATTCCTATACCCATGTTTGTAAGGTTGGGAATATGTAGTCCCCCCAAAAAAATTAATTTTTCGATTCCCATGTATGGTTCACATAGGGATATGAATCTTAATTTGTTTAGTTTTGCATAAATCCCCTTTCATTAATTTTACGATGCTACTATTATCTAATTTCACATGTTTGGTATAGAACTTGGAATTTTAAAAGTAAACAGAGGGTATTACCGTCCAAACAAAATATCCAAATAACATTTTTAGGAAAGTAAAACTATTCCCAGGATGGCTTGGGAATATGAAATCTCTCGTATTCTCCCATAATTCCCAATCCTAGACATACCAAACATGTCATTCCCAAGCCTCCAAAACTTAAACCAAACACCCCCTAAGCATCAACCTCTCTTATTTCAGAGGATCAATTTTAAGCCCCACACGCCTGCCACTAAGTAAGAGTTTCGACTCTATGGATCTCGAGGCCCAAATTTGTAATAAAAAATAAAATAAATGTAGAATGCGTTGGGTTTGTATGAGAATAATAAACAAATATATCTTGAGGCCCAAATGAGAAGAATAAATATAGACCCAAGTGTCATCCTTTCTTTCTCTTTTAAAAAATAATATAAAATCTAGAATATAGAAATTGGGACTCCAAATTAAGCCTTACTATTCTACAAAATGAGTTCCTACATTATGAATGTAGAAATTCTAAGGTCTAGACTATAGCTCATGTGGCTGGGACGGGACCATCATGGGGCTCCAATTGGAGAAAGATATGTCAAAAGTTGTCATTGGAGATGTGCATTTGAGAACCAAAATATGTGCAGTTCTTGTTCTCAAATGTGTTCGTCATGTCTCCGATATCCATTTCAACCTGGTGTCGATTGGAAGTTTAGATGAGGAGGGATTCTTCACTCTCTTTAGGAACGGTCAGTAGAAGCTTTCTAGAGGTTCGATGATAATTGCCTGAGGAAATAAGAAGTTCGGTCTCTCATATATTGAGGGAAGCACATATATATGAGGCACAAGAGGTGAACAAGATCAGTGATGTGTCTACTGAGTTGTGGCACATGCTTCTCAGTCAAATTAGCGAGAAGGGAATGAGCTACTTGTTGAACAAAAAAGTAATTTTGGGACTCAAGTCTACAAAGTTGGAGATATACATGCACTGTTTAGCAGAGAAGTAGAACATGGTATTCTTTTTAAGTCACCCAACTTCAAGGAAGTATGCGTTGCTCGAGTTAGTTCACTCGAATGTCTACGATTCAATGAAGATAAAATCTATTTGTGGTGTTTCTTATTTTATTACTTTTATTGATGACTGTTCCAGAAAAGTTTGGATCTATGCTTTAAAGATCAAGGATCAGTTGCTACTCACTTTTATAGAGTTCCAGGTCTCTTCTGAAGGGAAGACGAGCAAGTAGTTGAAGTATGTTCAGTCTGACAACGGAGGCGAATACATTGGTCCCTTTGATGTTTACTATAAAGAGAAAGGGATTCAACACCAGAAAATTCTACCAAAGATACCTCAGCTCAATAGTATAGCGGAGCATTTGAACATGATACTGATGAAGTGGGTACAATGTTTGCTGTCAGAAGCAAATTTGTTGTACAGTTATTAGGGTGAGGCTACCAACATTGCTGCTTACACTATTAGTTTTTCTCCTAGTGGTACTTTACAGGGTGATGTGCCTAACAAAGTATGGAACGACAATGAGCCATCATATAGTCACCTTCGAGTGTTTAGTTGTAAGTGTAGTACCACGTCCTGCTCAGTTTAATCGGATGGATCGAAATGCAACGACGTTTGGAATTGGCTATGCAACGGCGTGCTTGAATTCCCGCTCGACCGAGGCAACTCCTCGCCCAGGTAGGTGGCTTCGATGAACTTGCCTCGGCTTGGCCTTCACACGAATAAATAGGATTTTTTATATACATTGAGTAGGCTTGTTAATAAAAGAGATGAACCTACATAGCTAAAAAAATAATCCTATTGAGTCATATGTATGTGTAGAACATAGAAGTGTCACCTTGTTGCTTAAATGTCTCTCCATGAAGTGTTTTTAAAGTTTTTACTGGGTCCTTCAACCGCATGATTGAGTTAAGTATAATTCTGCCACGGGCTATCGACTTGATGTCATAGCATGCATGCTTACACGTTCTTATGGTCTCAAAGCTCTTTATATAGAGTATGACTTGGTTAGTAGTGTTGTACAGAACACGATCGATTTATGGCATAGAATACGGTTGGTTCAAGTTGAATATGTAGGAGGACTATCAAATAGTCGTTCTTGAGTTTGAGTCAAAGTTATAAAAAACACGCAAGTACTCGGGACTGTAGATCACCAAGGTAGTCCCTGGTGAAGGGAGGTACAATATGGAAAGAAAGATAAGAAATGGTTCAGAAGCATGTTGAGTTGAGTCGAGTCGAGTCTTGCATTGTCATTGAACAATGCACAAGGTATTGGTTCCTCAAACGATCTCCGGGGCATCGGGTTCCTGTCGGACTAGGAGGAATTGCAGGTATTGCGGGCCTTCAGTGGACGTGTGGCCAACCACTGAAGAGCGTGTCACTGATAGGACTATTTTGGAACCTTCAAGGGAGACCGCGCCTCTCACACGAAGCATTTCTGTCTTATATTTAGTCCAAGATAGCTTGTGGTGCCAGTAACTTTCATATAGTTTGAGTCAGCTTGATAGCGGCAATCTGCATACGTACTTTAGATTGAGTCAAAAAGTGTGTGCACGACACGAATGAGTCCAGAAGTATGTCTTGAAACTGATCCTAAGCCAAGATTAGAAAGACCACAAAAGAATAAGTTGTACTTACTAATATAACATATTGCTTTTGTATGGGTTAGCGAGATGCTTTCCACAAGTACGATTGGTACTGTCACCCCACCAGTTTGCGTGTGTAGGTTACAGGTACTTGCTCGTTCAAGATGGAGCTCGCTTGGACGTACTGAGACATGAAGTTCCTTGGTGTTTCGAGGCGTACGGCCGCATTGAAGACACCTATACGGGACATAATGTATGGACATCGCCTTCTTTAAGCTGTAAGCCATGGGCATGATTTGTTGTAATTGAGAGAATGAGAGAAAGCTGAGTGTTTGTATGCAGAGAGATAGTAAGCTTGAGGGACTTGTAATCTTGGCTTTGCGTCCTTATAAATCTTATTTTTAATATCAATAAAGAGTATCCTTTCGTACATGTCTTTGTAATGTTCAACTTTCTGCTTGGGACTACTATGCGATGACCCCGTCGATAAGCTGCTGTATCGTCCATTATGGAAATTGTCTTGCGTGAGCGCAACTTAGGCTTGTGTGTCACGTCCTAGAGAGGACGATCGGTTCAACTGAATCGGGGCATGACAGTAAGGCCTTCTTGCATGTACTGAAGGATGAAAGATCCAAACTTGAGCCGAAGACGAGGCATACATCTTTGTCGGCTATGGTCGGGATGAGTTTGTCTATAGAAACTTGGTGTTTGTCAAGGATCAGACTATGGCCAATGCTTTGGATTCTGAGATGTCTTCTGTGGCTAAGAAATTGCATGTGTTAGAGTCATTTTGCTTTGAGCCATTTCCAGAGGACACTACAGAGGATCTAGTTTTGGGGAAGCCAGTACATAGAGATGCTCCAAACCTTGATCATCAGCCTGCTGATGGTGGTCGGGGTGAATCCAAGGAGGATCAGCATGCCGATGAGGCGGTTCTAAGAGGGAATGAGGTTGTTGGTACATAGCCAGCACCAGAGGTTCTATTAAGGATGAGCACGAGAGTGAGTCGACCATCTATGAAATACTTATATGATGAGTATGTGATACTGACTGATGTGATAGATCCCAAAAGTTTTATAGAGACGATGGAAGACAAATACATACAGGAGTGGATGCAGGCCATATATAATAAGATGAGTTACAGACAAACACTACTTGTAGTGCCCTGCTCTGCGAAGGCACTAGATAGACGCAGAGATCTGTTTACTGGCTCTGGAATAAGACGATTTGTCTGGGTGAGTGGAAGAAGACTTATTTTTTGATTCTTTCAAGCCTAATAAGAATATATATTTTGAATGAATGTTTATTGCTAATAACAAAATGGTAATCCTTTTGAATGCTAATTTGGCGAATCAATATGCTTATAAAAGAATTTACATGTTGCCATGCTAAAACAAGAAAAAAAAGATAATGATTGCATGCTAAAAAGTAAGATTGTTGCCTGCTAATAAGAAATAAATGCTGTCATGATCGATAGAACGTTGCCATGCTGAAACAAAATAAGATGATGCCATGCTAAAGTTAGAATGTTGCTTCAATCAATGAACTTTGCCATGCTTAATAAGTAGAGAAAAGAGAACGCTCACATGTCCCTGAATAGTAAGCTATCAAGAGTAGAGTTCATGCTTATTGTTTAAAACTATTATCATGCTTGCTTAAATGAAGATTGTTACATTGCTTCTTTATTGTATGCTATAAAGACAAAAATATATAGAAGGCACATTGTGCTGTTAAACGAGATGATACGACTTGTCCATAAAGATAAAATAGTAGAGCTACTGGCTCGGTATATGAAAAAAAAAGAACATATGGAATATGACTGCTGACCGATAATATGTGCATCATAGAGTTTTATCTGATAGAGTTGTATTCATGCATTGGTCCTGGATAACTTGTGCACAAGTAAAGAACTCCAGACCGGTTCTGGGGCACTGGAATCGCTCATCCTAGGGGAGAATAGAGTAACACTATGAGGTAAAGAGACCTCGCGAGCAGGAGGGTGTATAGAGTGTCCAATAACGACGAGCTGAACTAAAGAGTCACAACGGCTAATCATGGAGAATGATGTTGGCCCAATGATTGTATCATATTTTTTGAATATGATTAATCAATTAAGTTTAGCATTTTATTACCACTAATTTGTATACAATCACTATAGCATTTCTACTTATACTTATACCTTTTGGTGATATATGCTTGTTGTTTTACATATTAGTGATATGAGCTTCTATCCTAAAGTTAACCGAGTTGCCATAAATAAAAACTATGTTTTATTATTGTGGTTATTCGATTAAAGTTTAACATTATGATATCACTAATATTTATGCTATCACTATAGTATTGATACTTAAACTTAGTATAGTTCTAATGAGCATTAACTTATCATACTTGCTATAATGTATATTGCTTTGTTCGTCTAACATGTATTTGCAGAAAAGTAATAAGCAAGATGGACATAGATATATGCAATAGAGAAATAATGATGGGCCAAAGATGATGACATCCTACAAAGGAAGAAGACAAGCCATACCATCATCATTTCAAGACTCTAAAGAAGCCTGCACTTGCTTAAGTATATCTGGAGTCTGTAATGAGTCTTAGGAATAATTGTGAACACAAGAAATGGATGACAAATCGAAGCTAGGATAGATAACAACCTAGGATCACATTTGGGCAGTCACTCGAAAGATCCGAAGGCGCTCCGCGGATGACCGACGGAAGATCCGAATGGGACCACAGAAAACCTTTTGTGAGCTATCGGATCATCCGACAAAAATTTGTAGAAATTCGACTGATAATCCGAATGGTTACCATAGAGAATCCAACAGTTGGATCTATCCAATCCGTGGGCCCAACGGCTCTTTTTATAGCCATTGTCATATACAGGCGGATGATCCGACGGACTTTCGCAGAAATACGACGGATCTTCCATCAGCCGATTGGAAGTTGCATTATTGCACTTTCCATTCCTTTGGTTATAAATAGCTTTGAACCCCTTCATTCAAGGTTGATGCTTTGCACCTAAAAATTTCTAATATTCCAAAGCTTATCCTCAAATACTCCACCAAAGCTTTCACTTGTCAATCCACAAATTGTGTTAGTGTTCTTGAATTGTAAGAGTGATATCTTCATCTCGTTGTAAGGAGATCAAAACCTTCTTATGAAAGGTTGAAGTTGAATAGTCTTCGGATAAAAGTTTTTATGAAGTTGAAGAGTCTTTGGATCAAAGCTCTTGTATTGAAGTCGGAGAGGCCTTCGGATAAAGCCCTCATGTAAGAAGTTGTTTAGCCTTCGGATAAAAAATTACGTTGTACTATTTGCGATGATAGTGGATTAAAGCCGGAGAGAGTACCGAGACTGGAGTGCCTCTCGGAAGGATACCATGATACATCGAGTGTCGGTATTGTTGTTTCTTCTTCTCTTGCACTCTTAATCTTTAAATTATCTATTAGCAATTGTTTAGTGTTTGATTAGTTAGCTTGACCCTATTCACCCCCTTTAGGGTTCCTACAAATGACCCATGGACTATCATATAGATAGGTGTCGATTGGTAAAAATTTGAACCCTGAGCCACAGCTGCTAGCATGTGTGTTATCAGTGCAGAGATGAAATATGAGTCATAGCTGCTGGTATATGCATGTATTAGTGCAGAGCTGAGCCTTGAATCACAACTGCTAATCGATGGCATACATATAGAAAGATTGTTACTATCCTAATACTGCAGAAAGAATATTGTCGGATGCATATTATGTTTATTCTAATCCTTGTCTTGTGCAGGGATGGATCGATGGCTATGGGTAAGAATCACTGAATAAGTAATGCATTCTAAGTTTGAGGTTATGAAATCATGAACTATTCCTATAACCCCACTTTCCCGAATTAATAAGGTTTAGTATTATCCTGGAATTTTAGAATTTTAGAAATAATTATTTTCAGTTTATTTTGTGGAATATTAATTTTTTGATTAATAATAGCCTCTTTATAATTTTATGAAGTAAATATTTGTTTATTAATTATTTGAAGGATTTAGAGATAGAATATTCTAGTGCTATTAGTCACATGGTTAGTTACTTAACTAACTAAGGCTAACAACTATCTAGAGTGTTCTCCAAGTAATCCTAACAAGCTTTACTTTTTCTAACAACCCATAACCACCCTCTAACAAACTTTTGGACCTACTTTGTAATAAAACTATTTTCCTTAGGGCACTCACTCTCACTCTTTCTCATTTTTCTTCTGTCATGAGAATTGAGAGACCAAATTTTCCAATTATTCCTTTCCTCTTTCCCGAATCTGTTTCGAACCCTAACCTAATTTTCAAAGAAGCAAGCCATGGCGGTGGCGATTATCCCCTCAATGATGGTGACGGCGAGTCATCCATCTTCCCCAGCGATGACGAAAGGCAACAACGACTAGGCTCCGATTTTCCCGGCGACGCTACTACTTTCAGACGATGACGTGCGGAGGTTCCTCGTCGACGATTTTGCCTTCCTCGATGGTTCTGTGAGCCGAGCCTTGACACGAGCAGTGATCCACGCTTTTGATCAGATTCTTCTTCATCGTCGTCGAGACCTCGTCTTCCCCAGCGACATCGACAACGCGGGAGTCCGCCAATAACTCGATTAGTCCACTCGATCATCTTTTTCCCTTCATTTTCACTATATCGAATCGATCCATTCGTTTTCGATACAGATCGAACAAGTTCGATCCAGTCGATTGATCGGAGGCGACGTTCGACGATCGACGTTAGCGATGTCTTCTTCGATTGCCGAGTAATCGCTACGAGTTTGAATCGTTCTCCTTAGTGATTGGTAAGTTTTTCGATCTGATGAATTCAATTCTTATAATCAATTCACCACTGATTCATGCTCGAATCGCAGAGTACTTTGAAACCCGGGTGTTGGTAGAGATCGATCAAGAGTTGATTTCAACTCAAACTCGAGTGATTGGTGAGAAATCAGAACCCAACTCCTTGAGAAAATTCTTTTGATTTTCTGTTTTCTTGATTTGAATTCAAGGATTTCCTTAAGAAGATCACTCTTAGCTCATGCATTCTACCTATTCGATGAAATGCTGTAGAAGGACTCGAGATCACAGCTGGAAGCAAGGCGATTGTGTTCAACCTTTTTAGATCGAGTCCTCACTTTAGAACAAGCCTTCTACACTCAGGTACTACCCTGCTCTTCTTGATGTAGAGAACTTTGTTTCGTACCTAGAATTAATGAGAGCGTTGGCTAGGACTATGGTCGGGATACGGGGAGTTCGGTTGTTCGTGTCCAGCTAGTTACTCGTGTCCAACAATTAGTTCATGTCCAGCCTGTGTGTATTCAACGATGGTGTCGTGCACAGGGAAGTGTGGGACTGAAGATTAGAAGAGGCGCGAACCTATAATTTGATTTGAAAATATTTTATTTGGGTTGTATATTATTTTGTGGAGTTAAGTCTTTGAATAAATTTGCTGGACGGGGATTTTATGTGATGTTATTGAGCTTGAGCCTTGTGATTTGCTGGGTTGGGTATGGGTTTTCATATGTTGTGTTGAACTGTTGTTTCATATACTTTGCTAAGCTTTTGGTTTGTGTATGTGGCCAGACTATTGGTTGTGCGTATACTGAATTGGTTAAACTGGGAGAATAATGACCTTATTATTGATGGATTTTGGCTAGTAGAAATTGGTGAAGTTTAGCCTAATTCCTATCCAAGCTGGGCTTAGCATCAACTTTGGAAAAGAATAAGGATTTTATTTTATTTTTGTAACTAATAGTGATTGGGCTGGAGGCCTTAGGCTTATTCAAATCAGATTGGTCATATCACAATCCAATAGATTTATTGATTGGGCTTCGGAGTGAGCCATTCCAATGAGTTAAATTGCGAGCTGGTTTGGTTATTAAATAGAATTGTGTTAGCATTTGTTTTATAACTATTACATAAAGTCTTAGATTGATGATTAGTAGTATTCAGTGACTAGGGCATACTACTAATGCATATATGAATACGATATTGATAGCCTCTTTAATTATTTTGATAGAATAACTTTTCTAAAAAATCTATTTATAATTGGTTAATAAATACTATTATTTTGTATATGATTTAATATAAATGATTTTATCCTAATAATTAGTTTCTTTCTTAGTAGTAAATGATAATTAACTAGATTACTTTAGTTAGTCATAAAATAACCAGTGTAGTTATTTAGAAAGTAACCAAACTCCTAAATTATCCTAGGAGTACCTGGACATCTCTACTTTTCTATTATTGAGCCTCCTGAGCAAGGGAAGTACTTCTATAATCTTTACTTGTACTTCTATAATCTTTACTTCATGTCACGTTCTTTTCATATTGGACACATTTTTACACGATATGATCTGATACTCTGGTTCATGATCTTTACTTGTAACTTGGAAGGGAAAATGCTACAGATATGTGACCAAAGTGCAACTTAGGATTCATGTTGATATCTTAGGTCTCACAGCTGTGCACGTGAGATTCTAAGCCATACCATTACTTATGCTTATTCATGATCTTTTCCCAGCCGCATATATTCTAGTAGCTGTTTCAAATCACATGTCAGGATCTTTTGCTACATGTTTCATGTGCATTTTAGATTATGCATTTACAGTTTCATGTTCATCCTGTTTTATTTCTCTTTACTTGTTCACATGTTGTACTTGTTTCATTGTTGTAGAATGTACTTTGCTCTGCTCCTAACTGGATATGTTGTAGGTAAACTTGAGGATCTTGTCCAACCTTTTATGGGCCAGAGCCTGGGACCAAGCTGAGCAGGATGGAGCCGTGACTCAGGACATAGGAGCGACAAAGTTTTAGCTTTAGCTCCTTTCTTAGATTTGTTTATTACTTTGGATATTTGTATTGTGAGTTGTCTCTTTTATTCTTGCTACCGAATTTGTCTTCGGTATAATTTTCTTTTAATAGTTGTAATAATGACTTGGTAGTGTAGTGATGCTCTGGGAACGTAATAGCAAACTATGATGTTTTATTTTATCTTATCATTTGGAGTTTTCCTTAGAATTGTACAGCTTACTACGTTGTGTCTTCCAACATAGGTTGGGCGTGTCCAACTCGTATCCGATTATTCGGGAGCGAGTCGTGACATATTTTTAGTGGTGGCCCATGCAGGTCTCATCCTAATGATACTTAGGCTATAGAGTACTATTAGGGAACCTGCTAGACTAAGAAAACTCAACACAGCACAGGATCGGAGAAAAATAGTTATGGTTATTATTACTAAGTTTGGTTATACTTAGTGTTACTAAGTTGGATATACTTATTATTACTAAGTTGTAACGACCATAGTTCGTATTACGTATTCTGGTATACGTGTACGTAATTTTGTATGTCTCCTTGCATGGTTATCTTGGCATTCATTTGCTTGGTTCGGTTTGGTTTGCTTGGTTCGGCTTTGTTCGGTTTTGTTGCATATGGACCAACCCCTACCTACCACCATCCCTCATTTATTAACCCACCAACCCATTCTCTCTCTTCATTCACTTCTTCATTTACTCTTATCCTCCCTCCATTAACTCTCTCTACCGAGCAGAGAGAGAGAGGCTTAGGCAAGTGCAACTTGCTTCATGGAGGAACTCAGATTTTGTTGTTCCATTGTCTTCCTTCTGAGATTCTAAGTCACTTTAGTATTTAGCATTTTCGAATTCCATGGCTCATTTCATGTAGATCTAAGTTTTAGTATTTTTGATCTCATGGTTTTGATCTTCTAAAACTTGGTTGTTTCCGAAATGGAGAGTTCCATGTAGTAGGGATTTCGATTTTACGCAAGTTTGGCTCTTGAATGGTTGGATTTCATCGAGATTTGACCGAGATAGGGCTTACTTGAGTTCGTGAGCTTTTACGCCTGCTTGTCTTGGCCATGGGGAGAAGATGAAGTTTTACGCACACGTTCTAACTTGTTAGCATAGTATTTAGCCTTTACGCCCACGTTTTACGTGACAGCGTATTATTCAGCCTTTCACGCACATGCATTTGCGTGATAGCGTACTCCGTTCTACGCCGAGTTCATTCGAATTTTACGCTCGGGGCCCTCCCGCTCGCGTAAAATCATGCTCGCGTAAAACCCTGGCTTGAGCAGACTCTCGCGTGCGTAAAGTCTTGCTCGAGTGTTTCACTCGCGTAGAGCCTCGCTTGCCTATGGCTGGCTAGCGTAAAGCCCTGGCTCGCGTAAAACCCCACCCGTATGCGCCCTTGCTTGCGTAGAGCTATCTTACCTTGCTCTTGCTAGCGTAAGCCACTTTACGCTTGAGGCCCCTTTGGCCTAGCGTAGTAGTACGCGCGTAGAGACTTTGAGTCCCTATGGCGTACACCTTTACCCTTTTATATCCTTACGCCTTTTGTCATAACTTGATAATCACGAATTTATTTAATGTGTTTGAAATGATAATTGTACACGGCATGGTATGACATAACAAGACATGACAAGCAAGCATGATAGGAACTATTGAAAGCTGTTGCGACGGCTAGTATGGCATGATAAGAATGGCATAACCATAATGAATGGCCTGGACACCCTGGACGATTGTGTTTGTACAAGTGAACCAGTATTGTTTAGCATCATGTCTAGGGCAGGGACCCCTGAGTACTACGGTCAGGGGTACCTACTGAATTTGACTAAGGCTAATAACTAGAATAATCCAGTAGTCATAAAGAGATTTCCCAGCTACAGGCAATCCTGTTATCTGGCTGCTCCATCATGGGATTTGTAGCCTACCGTCGAGTAGGGCACATTTCCAGCACACTGTTATGTGTTGCACCCCCAAGCTACTTAAGGGTACATGTATTTCTTGGATGATGTACCCACATGAATTCAATCCCCTAATTGCGTCTGGATAACCTGGATGGTCTGCAGGGCTTGTGGCTGTTGGAATAATCTCATTGCATCTTGCTAGTAACTAGGCCTGTGATAATCCTAGTTAGTTAAAGTATCAAGCCGTACTTATTTGCTTGGCCGTGAATGTTGGATGGAGTCTAAGTCTTGCCCTGTTCCGGTACCTGGTTACTTCAATAACATGATTATTTATGCTTACCTTAACAATAATGATCAGGGGCCAAGTTCTGTTCAGGCGAAGGGTTACAACCCCGGTCCTTGTTTGGTTTAAGGGTTGTAACCTGGATCCCGGAGCTGTTCTGTGTCCTCTCTTCGTTTATTGTCTTAATGCACCCCACGTCATGCTCGTCATGTTTTACTTTACCAACAAGAATTTGAGACGGGTTTCTATTCAGGTGAAGTGTTACAACCCCGGTCCTTGTTTGGTTTAAGGGTTGCGACCTGGCTACCTGAATGGTTTCCTCGTACTCAATTCTCTGTTGTTGTCGTCACTGTTATTATCAGATTCTTATATAATTATCTTTAATATCCATTTATTATATGTTGGTTTTAGTCCCTAAGTGAAGCCTCCTTTGTAGCACTTGCTCGTTCTGGGGTCTGACCCAGTTGGTTTTGTATGGCCAGATATCGGAGCAGCTCTAGAGGATCTACCTACCTTCCAGCCAGATGGTGACCACCAAGCGTAACCAAGGCAATGAGTGGGTTCCTTTTGTTCTCCCACTTTATTGTATAAATATTCTTTTGAGGCGTTTAGCCGGCGAGCACGTGTTAGCTCGATTGCACTTTATTTACTGTCTGCCTACGGGCTGTAACATGATTGACAAATCCTAGGGTTGATCATGTATGACTGAAACTCTTGCTAGTCTTGACATTTTGTACGACTAGCTTCATGATCATCCAAATATGTAATGTACGGGACGCCTTACTATTGTATATTTGGTGCTCTGATATCTTGTAACTGTTATTACTTGCTTGAGATTGAGATAATAGGCTTGTTCGCGACCTTAAGAGACTGATGGCTTGTAGTTAAACCCTCATGTATCTAGACAGCCGTGACCGTATAGCGAGGTGGATTGCACTTCAATATACATAGCTGGCTATGTTTGCCCCCGCTCTCCAGTATTCTGGTTCTGGGGCGTTACATGGTTTAAGTGGTGGCCCATGCAGGTCTTGTGAATCAAGATATGTGAGAGTTACCGAATAGATGTCTCAATCAGCACTCGCCCTTGATCTCTGCTCGTATCCTCTGAATCTCTGAATTCTTGACCTGATCACATGCTTGTATCTTTGATCTGTCCTGGTCCTTCCTTATTGTTTTCCTGTGTCGTCTTCTTCAGCGACATTATTCCTGGTCCTACCGATCGACAAGGTGGAGCACATCCCGTGGGCCAGCAGCAACCTGAAGATCAAGCCCAATATTAGGAGTAGCCTCCATAGTCATGCCTACTCACCAGTTCAGCCCGTCCAGCCTGCAGAGCCTGATGATGGCACCTTGGTGGGTCTCATCAGGACATTGTTAGCTTCTCAAGATCGTCGAGGCGATGCATTACACCAGGCAGTGACAGATGCTCTGAACAGAAGTGATCATCAAGGTAATAGTGCGGCCAACAGCTTCAAGTGCCTTGAACCCTCCGTTCTTTGACGGTAGTGAAGACGCTATCGCTGCTGATGCTTGGCTGTAGGATACAGAAGTGATTCTAGAAGCAGCCAGGACTCCAGAAGACGAGAATGTGGCCGTAGTGCGCCTGCAGTTATTGGATCTAGCCTGCAGCTGGTGGACGGCACATGCCGTTGGATTAGTGGTACCTATTGCTTGGGCAATATTTTGTGAGAGATTCCAGACCACGTATTTTGATGCTGTAGCTCGGTACGATCTACAGACGATGTTCACCAATCTGAAGCAGATGGGCAGGACGGTCGACGGGTATGCGGTCGAGTTTTTGAGACTTAGTCGGTTTGCTCCCACCTTGGTAGCGACCGAGTTCGACAGAGCCCAGTAGGTTCCAGTAGGGGCTCCATCTAGAGATCTTATTGGCAGTAGAGCAGTTTGAGCATCAGACTTTTGATGCAGTATTGAGAGCAGCCAGGAAGCATGAGTATACCTCCCAGAGGATCGTGGACAGGACCGGGGGTCGGAAGCGATCCTACAGCCAGATGAATCAGTCTTCAGCACCAGCCACGGCAGCTAGGGATTTAACCATTGGAGCTCCGAGGTGGGCGGCCTCAGTGACGTCGGTTCAACATTCAACTTCGACGTACCCTCAGCAGCAGAAGCAGAAGCACTCTTCCGCAGTAGGATGTTCACACTGCGGGAAGCCATGACATGTGGTATAAGAGTGTCGCAGAGCACAGGGATTTGCGCTTGGTTTGTGGTGTCCCAGGACCACAGGGTTGGAAACTGCCCGAACAGGGAGAGTTCATCTTCATCAACCTTCTCTAGTCCCTCGGTTAGGGGACCAGTTCCAGTATCAGTCCAGCAGCAGCAGGAGTACCCATTTTCGAGGCCCTTGCCGCCTCAGGTCCAGGCATTCCAGTAGCAGCGACCGCAGCAGTATGCCCAAGTTCAAGCTCAGACCCAGAATCGCCAGAGAGATTTTCAGCAGAGGGGACCCGCACCCAAAGAACATGGTCAAGTGCTGGATTTGACCATGGAGAAGGAAGGATTGGCACCAGGTGAGGTAGTGGCAGGTACTATTCTCGTCAACTCCTTTCCAGCATCAGCGTTATTTGATTCTGGTGTATCGTATTCATTTATGTCTGCACAATTCACGACACGGATAGGACTGGAGCCCGAGTTATTATTAGTAAGGCTCAATATACTTACTGGTAAAGGTCTTGTGGGAGTAGATAGAGTATTTTCCTCGTGTCGGATCGTAGTTAGCGGTAGAGAATTCCTCGCTAGATTGATAGAGTTTTCGATGGCCGATTATGATGTGGTCTTAGGGATGGATTGGTTGAGAGACCAGTATGCTAGGATAGACTACCATATTGGCAGGAGTTATTTTTAGCATTCCAGGCGAGCCTGAGTTTTTCTTTTCCCGAGGCGAAGTTGAACCTTCTCCTCCGGTATTACGAATGGCAGTAGCAGCAGTACAGCTACCCCGGATAGTTGAAGAGTTTCCAGATGTTTTCCCAGAAGAGCTTCTAGAAATGCCGCCAGAGCGAGAGATCGAGTTCACCATAGACTTGATCCCAGGGACAGCCCCAGTGTCAGAGAGAGTCTACAGGATGGCACCAGTCAGAGTTAGAGATATTGTACAAAATGATTGAAGAACTCAGAACCAAGGGATTCATTCGTGCTAGTGGATCACCTTGAGGAGGCCCGATACTTCTTATGAAAAAGAAGGATAGTACATCTAGGTTATGTTTAGATTATCGTACCTTGAATTCAGTAACAATCAAGAACAGATACCCTCTCCCGAGGATAGATGACTTGTTTGATCAACTCAAGGGGGCAGCCGTATTCTTGAAGATCGACTTGCAGTCAGGGTACCATCAGATCAGAGTCAGAGAGCAAGATATCCCGAAGACAGCTTTCAGATCTAGATATGGGCATTGGAAGTTCCTTGTTATGCCATTTGGAGCAACCAATACGCCGTCCGTATTCATGGACCTCATGAATCGTATTTTTATGCCTTATTTGGATCAGTTTATGATTGTATTCATAGACGACTTCCTGGTCTACAGCAAGAGTGAAGCGGAGCATGAGCAACATCTCAGAGTTGTCCTCCAGATTCTCAGAGAGCACCAGTTGTATGCCAAGTTTAGTAAATGCGAGTTCTGGATCGATCGTATTTCCTACTTAGGTCATATCATCACCAGAGGAGGAGTAGAAGTGGATCCCCAGAAGATAGTAGCCATTGAAACATGGCCAGTACCTAGCACAGTTGCAGAGGTTCGCAGTTTTCTTGGCTTGGCCAGGATACTACCGGCGATTTATTTCAGACTTTGCTCGGAATTTCAGCGCCATTGACCCAGTTGACCCGTAAGGATGTGCGATTTGCTTGGACAGCAGAATGCCAGGATTCTTTTGAGAAGTTGAAGCGAGATTTGATGGCGGCACCCATTCTCACGCTTCCAGATAGGACCGAAGGATTTTCAGTATATTGTGATGCTTCAGACAGAGGTTTGGGATGTATTTTGATGCAGCATGGAAAGGTAATAGCTTATGCGTCATGCCAATTTCGTGATCATGAGAGGAATTACCCAACCCATACTTGGAGTTGGCAGCAGTAGTGTTTGTATTTAAGCTTTGGAGACACTACTTGTATAGAGATAGGGTGGAGATTTTCACCGACCATAAGAGCCTGAAGTATGTGTTCACTCAGAAGGATCTTAACATGCGTCAGAGGAGGTGGCTAGAGTTACTTGTGGATTATGATGTCAACCTGCAGTATCATCATGGGAAGGCCAATGTAGTAGCAGATGCGTTGAGTAGGAGAGCCAGAGTTTATTTCCTTACAGCACAGCCAGAGTTATTGGTAGATCTTCAGAAGATGGGTATAGAAGTTGTCCTTCCTACCAATGTGGCATTGATGGCCAGCATACAAATTCAGTCCACTATAGTTGAGAGGATTCGGATGGCACAGTCAACAGATTTCAAGCTTCAGCGGCTCAGAGCAGAGTGTGAGGCAGGACGAAGACCAGAGCTATATATCTATGAGGATGGTACACTTCGACATGGGAGGCGTCTTTGTGTACCTAGTGGAGATATCAGACAGGAGATCATGGCAGAAGCTCACAGTTTGCAGTATTCTATTCATCCCGGTGGTACGAAGATGTACCGTGATATCCGTCAGTACTTTTGGTGGAATGGCATGAAGAGGGAGATAGCCCGGTTTGTCTCTCGGTGTTTGGTTTGCCAATAAGTTAAAGCTGAACATCAGAGGCCAACTGGACTTCTTCAGCCCTTGCTGATTCCAGAATGGAAGTGGGAGCATATAACCATAGATTTCGTGACTGGATTTTCTAGGTCCTTGGCCGGTAGAAATGCTATTTGGGTAATTATAGACAGGCTCACGAAGGTGGCTCACTTTCTCCATTCAGAGTTGGTCAGTCGACGGCTCAACTAGTAGAGATGTATTTCCGGCAGATAGTCAGGTTGCATGGAGTACCAGTCAGTATCACCTCGGGCAGAGATTCAAGGTTTACGTCGTACTTTTGGCACAGTCTGCAGGAGAGTTTGGGAACTCACCTCCAGTTCAGCTCAGCTTATCATCCGCAGACAGATGGTCAGTCAGAGCATACCATACAAACTTTGGAAGATATGTTGCAGTCTTGTACACTCGACTTCGATGGTTCATAGGAAGATCACCTGCACCTGGTGGAGTTCTCGTACAACAACAGTTTCCAGGCCAGTATCTAGATGACACCGTTCGAGGCACTATATGGTAGGAAGTGCAGATCCCCGCTAGCATAGGATGATGTTGGTGAAAGGCAGATGCTCGGTCCGAAAATGATTGCTCAGACGGTTGAGGTAGTCAGGAGAGTCAGAGATCATCTTCGCGTAGCGCATGATCGCCAGCGTCATTGGGCCGATTCTCATCGGCACCCCTTTGAGTTTTCTGTCGCTGACCATGTATTTCTGAGGATTTTGCCTAACCGTGGCGTCATTCATTTTGGTGTACGGAGAAAGCTTAGTCCTAGGTATATAGGGCCGTTTGATATTATGGAACGAGTAGGTGATGTATCCTATCGTCTCGCTCTTCTGCCGTCGTTACGTGAGGTGCATGACGTGTTCCATGTATCCCAACTACGATGGTATATCCCGGACCCGAGCCATATTCTGGATCATTCGGAATTGGTTGTTGGTACCAACCTTTCGTATGAGGAGAGGCCCGTGTCTATATTAGACCGGAAAGAGAAGATACTCAAGAACAAGACTATTAAGTTAGTCCGTATTGCTTAGGGTCATCACTCTTTGGGTGAGTCAACGTGGGAGCGTGAGGATGATATCCGATCGCGATATCCAGACCTGTTTGACTTGTAAGGTATAATGTCTTCCTTATGCCTTATGCTCTCAGTTCCTTGTTTGAATGAATGATTGCTTGATTGATTGCCTTGTTATAGCTTGTCTGTGATTAGTATAGCTTGTCCTTGCCTCTCTAGCCTCTTAATAAATTTTGAGAACGGAATTCTTTTAAGGTAGGTAGAGTTGTAACGACCATAGTTCGTATTACGTATTCTGGTATACATGTACGTAATTTTGCATGTCTCCTTGCATGGTTATCTTGGCATTCATTTGCTTGGTTCGGCTTGGTTCGGTTTTGTTGTATATGGACCAACCCCTACCTACCCCCATCCCTCATTTATTAACCCACCAACCCATTCTCTCTCTTCATTCACTTCTTCATTTACTCTTCTCCTCCCTCCATTAACTCTCTCCACCGACCAGAGAAAGAGGCTTAGGCAAGTGCAACTTGCTTCATGGAGGAACTCAGATTTTGTTGTTCCATTGTCTTCCTCCTGAGATTCTAAGTTACTTTAGTATTTAGCATTTTTGAATTCCATGGCTCATTTCATGTAGATCTAAGTTTTAGTATTTTTGATCTCATGGTTTTGATCTTCTAAAACTTGGTTGTTTTCAAAATGGAGAGTTCCATGTAGTAGGGATTTCGATTTTACGCAAGTTTGGCTCTTGAATGGTTGGATTTCATCGAGATTTGACCGAGATAGGGCTTACTTGAGTTAGTGAGCTTTTACGCCTGCTTGTCTTGGCCATGGGGAGAAGATAAAGTTTTACACAAACGTTCTAACGTGTTAGCGTAGTGTTTAGCCTTTATGCCCACGTTTTACGTGATAGCATATTATTCAGCCTTTCACGCACACGCATTTGTGTGCCAGCGTACTCCATTCTACGCCGAGTTTATTCAAATTTTACGCTCGGGGCCCTCCCGCTCGCGTAAAATCGTGCTTGCATAAAACCTTGGCTTGAGCAGACTCTCACATGCGTAAAGTCTTGCTCGAGTGTTTCACTCGCGTAGAGCCTCGCTTGCCTACGGCTTGCTAGCGTAAAGCCCTGGCTCGTGTAAAACCCCACCCGCATGTGCCCTTGCTTGCGTAGAGCTATCTCACCTTGCTCTTGCTAGCGTAAGCCACTTTACGCTTGAGGTCCATTTGGCTTGAGGCCCCTTTGGCCTAGCATTGTAGTACGTGCATAGAGACATGAGTCCCTATGGCGTACACCTTTACCCTTTTATATCCTTACGCCTTTTATCATAACTTGATAATCACGAATTTATTTAATGTGTTTGAAATGATAATTATACACGGCATAGTATGACATAACAAGACATGACAAGCAAGCATGATGGGAACTATTAAAAGCTGTTGCGATGGCTAGTATGGCATGACAAGATTGGCATAACCATAATGAATGGCCTGGACACCGTGGACGATTGTGTTTGTACAAGTAAACCAGTATTGTTTAGCATCATGTCTAGGGCAGGGACCCCTGAGTACCACGGTCAGGGGTACCTACTGAATTTGACTAAGGCTAATAACTAGAATAATCCAGTAGTCAAAAAGAGATTTCCCAGGTACAGGCAATCCCGTTATCTGGGTGCCCCATCATGGGATTTGTAGCCTACCGTCGAGTAGGGCACATTTCCAGCACACTGTCATGTGTTGCACCCCTCAAGCTACTTAAAGGTACATGCATTTCTTGGACGATGTACCCACATAAATTCAATCCCCTAATTGCGTCTGGATAACCTGGATGGTCTGCAGGGCTTGTGGCTGTTAGAATAATCTTATTACATCTTGCTAGTAACTAGGCCTGTGATAACCCTAGTTAGTTAAAGTATCAAGCCGTACTTATTTGCTTGGCCGTGAATGTTAAATGGAGTCTAAGTCGTGTCCTATTCCGGTACCTGGTTACTTCAATAACATGATTATTTATGCTTACCTTAACAATAATGATCAGGGGCCAAGTTCTGTTCAGGCGAAGGCTTACAACCCCGGTCCTTATTTGGTTTAAGGGTTGTAACCTGGATCCCGGAGCAGTTCTGTGTCCTCTCTTCATTTATTGTCTTAATGCACCCCACGTCATGCTCGTCATGTTTTACTTTACCAACAAGACTTTGAGACGGGTTTCTATTCAGGTGAAGGGTTATAACCGCGGTCCTTGTTTGGTTTAAGGGTTGTGACCTGGCTACCTGAATGGTTTCCTCGTACTCAATTCTCTGTTGTTGTCACTATTACTATCAGATTCTTATATAATTATTTTTAATATCCATTTATTATATGCTGGTTTTAGTCCCTAAGTGAAGCCTCCTTTGTGGCACTTTCTCTTTCTGGGGTCTGACCCAGCTGGTTTTGTATGGCCAGATATCGGAGTAGCTCCAGAGGATCTACCTACCTTCCAGCCAGATGGTGACCACCAGGCGTAACCAAGGCAACGAGTGGGTTCCTTTTGCTCTCCCACTTTATTGTATAAATATTCTTTTGATGCATTTTGTCGTTAAGCACGTATTAGCTCGATTGTACTTTATTTACTGTCTGCCTACGGGCTGTAACATGATTGACAAATCCTAGGGTTGATCATGTATGACTGAAACTCTTGCTAGTCTTGACATTTTGTACGACTAGCATCATGATCATCCAAATATCAAATGTACGGGACACCTTACTATTGTATATTTGGTGCTCTAATATCTTGTAACTGTTATTACTTGCTTGAGATTGAGACAATAGGCTTGTTCGCGACCTTAAGAGACTGATGGCTTGTAGTTAAACGCTCACGTATCTAGACAGCCGTGACTGTATAGCGAGGTGGATTGCACTTCAATATACGTAGCTGGCTATGTTCGCCCCCGCTCTCCAGTATTCTGGTTCTGGGGCGTTACATAAGTTGTTTATTATTTTCTAGGACATAGCAATCAACTGTTATTTTTCTATTACAGGATGGTTCATACACGAAATACTGGAACCACTGAACCCACGACACCCGAGGTGTCAGAGCTTCCACCACCTCCTCCACTTCCACAGACGATCACTATTGATAGCACTCAGCTGATGGAGATCTTCCAGAAGTTCATCGACTCCCAGAGCGATCAGGCCGCTCAGTTCAGAGCCACCACTGTAGATGTACTCCGATCGAAGGAGGTTTTACCAGTACCACCAGCGAAGCAGGGGGCTGCTAGGGTTTTCAAAAATATCAAGCTCATGGACTTCTACGACCCGGAAGAGATTCTCTATGCCAATGAGTGGCTAGACAACGCAGAAAGGCTACTCCAGATCATCCCTGAGGACCTACAGGTCAAGGCAGCTAGCATGCAGCTATATGACATCGCCAAAGCTTGGTTCAGAGAGGATCCCCGACTAGCCGCTCCCCGACTTCTCTAGACAGACTTTAATCTATTTAAGGAGAAGTTTTTTACGGAGGTCGCCCGAAACGAGCTCGAGAGCTAGTTCAAGTCACTGCAGTAGGACATGATGACCGTAGATAAGTACACTTCAGAGTTCAGTAGGCTTATCCACTTTGTCGAGAACTTGGTGAGCACCCCACATGAGAGAGCCCGAAGGTTCAAGAAAGGACTTGCTCGAGAGATTTGTCAAGCGGTTACCACCAGCAGAGCGACGACCTATACAGACATTCTCAAAGTTGCCCAAGGAGTCGAGAAGGATATGAAGTCACAGATCAAGGGGGACAGAGATGTTGGTGCTAGCAGCAACCAGGGCCTACCGAAGCGACATCACAATCGGACGAAGATGCTTCCATCCCAGTCACTGAAGCAGACCCAGATGGCGACCACTTGCGCTTACTGCCATCACCCAGGACATCACTTCGATGAGTGCCATAAGAGATTGGGGCTATGCTTGTTATGTGGATCGTTAGCCCACCGGATGAAGCAATGCCAGCAGGCCACTGATTGCATTGCTCGTAGACAAGCACGAGGAGCATCAGGACCTTAGCAGAGGGACCCACCTCTCCAGACTCAGCAGCCGCATGAAGCACTTCCACAGGGATGGGCCTACCTCATGACAGCTGAATAAGTGGAGACTATTCCAATTCCGAATAAATACTGAAGACCGGAGGTATTTCTCGCATGGTTGGAGAAGACCGTAGATCGCTACTTTCCTTTATATTTTCTTTTAG
Organism: Iris pallida; assembly: GCA_029216955.1. Taxonomy (NCBI): domain Eukaryota; kingdom Viridiplantae; phylum Streptophyta; class Magnoliopsida; order Asparagales; family Iridaceae; genus Iris; species Iris pallida. Next base: position 10,697,932 of record JANAVB010016800.1, on the reverse strand, counting down.
CATCTAGACTTCCCTAAAACTTGCTTGTTTCCTATTCGAGACTTGTTTCTAAAGTCTCCTTGTCTTACTGTTTGTTTCTTAGTACCTAATAACTCACTGTTTGATCTTTTGTTGTTTCTTAGTTCCTAATATATTCTTGTTTGATCTTCTGTTGCACTTAATAACTTCTTGTTCGATCTTTTGTTCACCTCTACCACAACCCCTGAAATTTTAAGGATGAAATTTTTCTAAGGGGGTAGATTTGTAACCCCACTTTCCCGATTTAGTATTTTCTTGATATTTTAGAATTTTAGAAATAATTAATTTTATTTTATTTTATGGAATATTAATTTTCTGATTAATAATAGCCTCTTTATAATTTTATGAAGGAAACATTTGTTTATTAATTATTTGAAGGATTTAGAGAGAGAAGATTCTAGTGGTATTAGTCACATGGTTAGTTACTTAACTAACTAAGGCTAACAACTAATCTAGAGTGTTCTCCAAGTAATCCTAAGAAACTTCCCTTTTTTCTAACAACCCATAATCATCCTATAACAAACTTTTGGACCTAGTTTGTAATGAAACTAATTTTCTTTTTCTAATTTCCTAATTTTTACTCTCATCTCTATTTATAGGCTCTCACTCCCTCTATTTCTCATTTTTCTTCTGTCCTAAGAATTGAGAGCAGATCCCTAAATTTTCCAATTATTTCTTTCCTCTTCCACGAACCTCTTCTGAACCCTAACCCTAATTTTTGAAGAAACAGGCCATGGCGGTGGCGATCGTCCCCTTAACGACGACGATGACGAGTCGTCCATCTTCTCCGACGATAGCAAAAGACAACAGCGACTAGGCTCCGACTTTTTCGGCGGTGTTACTCCTTTCAGACGATGACGTACGGAGGTTCCTCGCCAGCAATTTTACCTTCCTCGACGGTTCTGTGAGCCGAGACTTGACGCAAGCGGTGATCCACACTTTCGATCCGATTCTTCTTCATCATCGTAGAGACCTTATCTTCCCCGGCGACATCGACGACGCACCAATAACTCGGTGAGTCCACTTGATCATTGTTTGCCATTAAAACAAGTTGTTTGATTAAACTTTGTATTTAATGACAAACAAGACAGAGTATAATGTAGGATTTTGATGTAATCCTAGGAGTACACTTTTATTTTTATCTAGAAACTGTGGCGATGGGGCGAGTGGTAATTCTTTGACTCTGCTGACGATCTGACGACGATCTCGAATTCTCTAAAAGTCTGGATTGCTCTAGAATGAGCAATGACTTGAAGAGGATTGGAACTCTTGTAAGTGCTCTGGATGCTGAAGTGGTTGAAAATGTTCAATAAGTGGGGCTTCGAGCGATTGAATGAAGGAATGATCCTTCTATTTATAGGCAGCAGAATGATCTGCTTATGCGCGCATATGTGATGCGCTCCTGGAGAACTTGCACGTAGGGACATCATGTGGCTGACTTTGTTAGGCGCACGGACGATGCGCCAAGGAGCTGGAGCTGAATCTATTTGAACTGCACTGTTGAGCTGTGGAAGAGCTGACACGTGGCAGTTGTTGAAATTTAGTTATTGCTGAGATCTTAGGTGGTTAGCACCCGCTCGTAGACAGAACTGAGTCAATGACATGTAGCGCGTGTACATGGCTCAAAGATCTTTGTACGTTGATTTGGGTGGATGCGCCTAGGATCGGGCGCATGTGGAGACTCAGCTTCTGAATTTTGAGGTCAGTAACAAGTCTGGGCGCATAGCTTTTGAGGCACATGTAGAGTTCTGGGCGCATGGCTATGGAGGTGCATGCACGTGATCAGTTGGCCATGTGGCAGAGTACAGTCGTAGCCGACAAAATGGTGATGGTTGCGTCTCTTTGTCTTCTGTAAAAGCTGACTGCTCAGACTTTGAGATGCGTGCTGCTGTCATTTCTGTCATGTAGCATTAAATGATTTGATGGGTGACGAGCTTATATGGGAGCATCTTTCCATGCTCCATTGGGCGCATCAGCATGGAGCACATAGTGCTGAGGGGCGCATCTGCTACGCGGCTCATCTCCTTTGGTCAGTCTTGCTGAGTCTTTCGAGGCATTGATGACTCTTTGACTTAGCTAAATTTGAGGTAGCAGATTTATTACCATTAATGTAGGTTCATTGTACTAACTTCGGAGAAGCTTACCACTTGGCACATGGGTTTGATTTGCCCTGGCCTATAAATAGCAGTGTAGAGGGTTTGCTCATTCTTTCATCCAAACTTCTCATTTGAGATGAACTCGACCGTTCCTTCTCCTTGGTAAGATGTTGCATTACGGATTGTGGATCTCCTCGTTCAAAGAAGCTTTGATGATGAACTACTTCAGAAGACTAAGATGAGCCGGGAGAGCTATAGACACAACAACTTATGTTCGAATCCCTTGTCGGCAGTGTTCTTCTACGGGATGGAATTGGGTGCCTATTACATCCAAAGATCGGGGTCATCGTGCCCTAACTTCTGTTATGCTGGAAGAGCCACCGGGTTTAGATTGATTGCCAATCCGCGTTCTGCTCAATAAATGCTTCATTGGACGAATCAATTTTGACGATGAAGTGATTTACTCTGATAAGGAGTGTTGATACACCTAGGTAAGTCGTTAGAGTGATGTGCATAGTTTGTAGTTTAGGCTAGGCTTATTTGTAGTAGAGTTTTTATTGTAACAAAGAGTTTGGACATGTAATAGACTTTCATGTGAAATAAAAATCTAATCTTCATGTGCCTCTTTTCTTTGCTATCTTTTAATGTGCCAAAATTCTGTCTTTGGTCTTTCGGCGCATGATGTTTTAGGGCGCATAGTACTTCGGGGTGCATAAGGATTCTGCCCTTGAATGCGTCTGCAATTTTTTGCTTCTACAAGACCCCCTTCAAAGTTTTCAAAAACTTTTTGCCAAGTTTTGGAATACTTTGAACCAAGAAGCATGGAAGTAGATGTTTCTGGGCGCATGCCCTGTCTGGACGCATGGCCGCTCTGTGCATGGCTATGCTGGTGCATACTCTCCTTGGTTTAAACGAAAGAAGATAACACCTCGAATTTCGGGTAATTAATGATGAGCTCTTTTGGAAGATATGCATCCGTCATTTTTATGAGACCCGAGAAGACGCTGACGTCATTTTTTATCGGTTCACGCACATGGCTTTAGCCTATAAATAGGCATCTGTGGGGAGAGAGAACTTCTTCTATTTTCGCTTCTTCCTCCTTAAGAGTGTTCTTTTTCAAGCAAAATCCTAGCTTTTGAGAAATGGTCCCCAAGACTCCCTACGGTGGTGCTGGCCGGGGTAAAGGCAAAGGCAATAGGCCTATTGAGGCCGACGTCGAGGAGTCCCCAGCCGTCGAGAGACGCATACCGACGTTCGGCCTGAAGTGACCGGTAGGTGATCTGCTGCTTTGGGAGTTGCACAGACACTTTGTTGCACAACTTCAAATGCATGGATCATGCGTCAAACCGTTATGCCGAAGCGCATGGGTGTGACTGTATGAGCCCTACCTTGAGGATGCGCCTAGGCTTCTTTGTGCTGACACGCATAAATATTATCCTGATGATGCGCCGAAGCTTTTCTCCGCTAACGTGCATGGACTTTGGTCCTGATGATGCGTCGAAGCTTTTCATTGCTGACGCGCATGGACTTTGGTCCTGATGATACACCGAAGCTTTTTTTGCTGACACGCATGGACTTTTGGTCCTGATGATGCGCCGAAGCTTTCCCTGCGGATGCACATGGACTTTGGTCCTGATGCGCCACGGAGGAATTCATTCAGTACGCATGAATTTTTTGTTTTGATGATGTGCCTTGATTTTGGTGCACAACTGTTTGCATGCGCCGATGCAGAGCAGTACATAAGTATTTTAACTCGAGGGACTGAGTTCTTTTGCTGACTCTCATTTCCTTTCTTTGTAGTGTCTATGACGTTGCCTTTGCTAAATGAAGTCCTTCTCGACCCTGCTCTCTGCCAGATGGGTCTAGACTTTAATGAGGAGATAGTCAACCCGGCTAAGGCTACGATCACGCTGGATCAGCTCCCTGAGAGGATGACACAGATTCATGATCAACCCTTTTTTTCTCCAAGATATGATGGAGAGTGGCAGGCTCAAATCTGTAGGATTTGCTATCGAGACTTTCCTGAAGCCTGAGTTTCTGTTTGGGGATCGTTTGGCCTCCTATGAAGCGAAGGTGTTGAAGATCAAAGAGGATTGGTTATTCAAGACAAAGGGCCTTAATATGTACTTTGGAAGATGGAACGTCAGTTGCCATTGACCGCCTTCATTAGTCTTGCTTCAAAGAGGTGGATGTAATAGGAGCTTACTCCGACTCAGGGAGAGGGAGGGACAGTGGCAGGAACCATTCGGATCGACACTACGTCTATTCAGAAGGATACCTTAACCTTCATGCGAGGCGGGACCTCTTACCACTTGAGAACTTTCCATCCTGGAAGCATATATAGTAATGTTCCCCCGAATATGTTTGCCTTCAGTGCTTCGACCTTCGCCAACCGTATATTGGAGGCGAAGATTTCATACCCGAAAGGGGAGTTTTGGGTCGAAGGTTGGTGTCACTATGTACCGAAGTGGGATGACTTGACACTTTGGATCTTGGCAAAGTTTAAGAATGAACTCAAAGAGATCGGCTTGACTTCTGTTATCCGCGCCACTCAGGCTGGCATAGAGATAAATCGGCCTATGTTTCTAGCTCTCATAGAGTTGTACAATCCTTACACCGAAATATTTTATACGCCTAGAGGGGAGCTGGAATTGGCGCTTCATGAGATGTACGAGGTCTCGAAGCTCCCTTGGGGGTCTGAACCATGTAAAGAGTACTTCCCGGTGAATAAGGAACTCTCCGCCTTAGAAGAGAAGGACTCTGAAATGATGGCGGTCTTCAAAGAAGTGGTGAGACACCATTATCTGAACCAATGGAGGAATAAGGCTAAGGCACAACCTCACGTAACTGCTTGGAGATATTATGTCTTCAACCAAGACGAGAGGGATCCTCGAAGGTTCAATTTACTACCCCCAAGGGCTCATCCATGCGAAGGTACTTGCTGAGATAACCAAACTTAGTGAGCAAAATCCGTATGAGGATGAGAACGGAGAGCCGACTGATAACATCTATAGCTGCTTCTGGCACTGTGTTCACAAAATATCACCGAAGGCAGTGCTGGATGCCTATCTGATGGTATGGCTTCGAGGATACGTGTTTTTTGGTGGATCAAGTTCTGTAGAGAGGGTAACCAGAAACCTTATCTTGCCTGTTGTGAAGCTAATTTTTGGTCTTCCTTTGGCTTTATTTTTTGCGATGGTGTGCAACCTAATGTGAGGTTTAAGAGAATTCACAGTAGATGTCATTATCTCGAAGGGAATGAGTGGTAACTTTCCTCGAGCGGAGTTGCCTTATCATTATCTGATGGGATGGTTGATACTACATCATCCCAATGTAATGAGCCCTGGAATGGAAGAGGGGTATGTTGTCGGCGATGCTTGTATCTGTCGCTACTACAGAAGGCGGTGGCTGCATACTGGCGTCCCTATTTGCAGGAAGGTTCTGTCCCATCTTTAAGGGTGGGACATCTTGAAAGTTGGCACAGTCTTCCTGGGTTTTGAGGCAGATGAAGAGTTAGAGCATTCAGGCGTAGATGCCATTTTCCTGCCAGTATAGGGATTCTGCTGGTTGCAGAGCATTCGACCTTCCCACTTGGTGTATCGGAACAGGAACCATTGCTTCCTGGAGCTGTTTCTATGATCCGCTTTGCACGCCAGTTTGGCTACACTCAGCTGATGTTGAGAAACCCAAGTACTTGCTTGGGGTTTGTTAGAAGTTTGCTAGATGGGGCCCACGGTTGGCAGTATTACAATACTAGTTGTACGGGAGTGCGGTTCACGGCACCCCTTCAAAATGCCCGACCATACTTTTTTTTTCTGCCGTCAAGCTCTATTGTCTGATGAACACTATATCTCCTGGCTATGATAGGGAGACTAGTTTCATTGTCGGGACCCAGCTAGAGGTTTCTGAGACCGTGCTTGCGAAAGCTCGGGCGTTTCGTCCGTCTGATATTACGGCTCCTGTGGTAGCATCGGTAGCACAAGTAGAAGGCTTGTGGGAGGATTCTGGGGCTAGTCAACTGAAGAGGCATGCTTTGACAGATGCAGGTTTCGTTGCGCTCAAGAAGCCCAGGAAGATGTTGGCGACTAAGTCAGGGACGATCGTGGCTTTGCCCCTGGGGGATCGTCAGAGTCCATCCCCGCGGTGGTAAGTATATTAAAATTGGCCCAATACGACCTTTCTCTTCATGTATTTTCACTTCTTCTTTATTTGTAGGAGGTGATGAAGAAGAAGTCTCAGTCTTCAAAGCGAGGTCCGGATAGGCCCTTTGAGAGGGAGGTTGCAAGCTCATCTGACGAGCGTGTTTCCCCTATTGTGCAGTCTTTCGTAGAGGAGGACCCAGATGATGTTGTTCAGGTGGACGTTCCAACCGCTTTTAACTACACTGGAGATGATGCCGTTGACGTAGTGGCATTTAAAAACATTGAATCTTCCTCGTTGGTTGCTCAGAAAGATGAAGCAGGGGCCTCACTGGTAGTGGGGTAATTGGCCATAGGCACAAGTAAGAAGCTTGTTGTTGAGGCCCCGGAGGAGGCAATAACACGAGGTCCTTCGGGTGAGAAAGTTGATTGGGACTCGTCATCTCCGGATGATATCCTAGATGAAGATGTTGAGAACACAGAGGAAGACTCTACGATGGGTAGAGAGGAGCAGGCTTAGGAAATGGTAACTGAGCCCTCCTATGATCGTGACAGGGAAGAACCGATTTTGCAGTCAAATCTTCCAGCTGTACGGGTGGTAGAGGTTGAGATGACTCCACTGCAGAGCCCCACTCCAGTCCCAGCGATGGAAGTTGAGGCGGAAGAGACGGTTCAACTGCCGAGTCTTACTCCAGTCTCGACGACAGAGGCTGTGGAGGGAGAAATGACTCTATTATCGAGTCCTACTCCTGTCTCAGTCGAGAGAGAGAAGGAAATAGCCATTCTGCCTCTTGGTGCCACCCTTGTTCTTTTATTAGGGGATGGAGTGGAGGAACCTACCCCGACTACAGGTACTACTTCTGAGCTTGTTACAGTAGGCCTTGATGTTGGTGGGCCCTCTGGGGTAGATCTTGATAAGGGCAAGGGCCCTATGGTGGAAGAGACTTCCTCTGTCCAACCCACTTGGGGGACTGTGATGGGTCCCTCAAGAGATTTGGCAATGGTAGTTTCTCGTTCTGGCGTCATTGCTCGTCAGATGAAGACTGCAAATGTTGAGGCTCCGGGCTCGAAGTCTCTTCGAGGGGACTTGAATCCTGAGGCCTTGGCGATTGGAGATTCCATGAGAGGGTGGCGACCACTTTATCAGGCCAAGATATGGCACCTTCTTTTGCTACCCTCCCGGCTCGGGTGGTAATTTCGACGACTCCTCCTATGATGCCCAAAGTATTAGCTGACACAGATGAATACGTGAAGTACATTATTGAGGCCATGTACAAGATACTGAAGAGGGAGTGTCCGTTGTACTAGAAGAAGGTGGAAGCTTCGCGACTGCGAAGGCAATGACGATCCTGCACATCGAATTGATCCGATATCACCAGGTTATGGCTGAGATTTTGGAGGCTTCCGATGCTAAGCTCGATCATCTCTCACTGAGCTCCGAAACATTCAACAGAATGATCTTTCTGCTTCGATAGAGGAAGAGTAGGGCAAGTTAGCGGACGATGTTGAGTCGGACTACTTGGCCGCTATAGCCGTCTGGGAACAAGAACTAACTGATGCTGAGGTCAGAGGGCCAGAATTGACTTCTGCCATAGAGAAGAAGGTTGATATGCGAAAGTCTCTGGAGGTTCATCTGGCAGAGGTTGACGCCAAGATTCGCATGCTCCAGGAATAGCGCACCCATCTCCTGTTAAACTCTGAATGAGCGCAAGCTGCTCATATCACTCTTAAGGAGGAAGTGGCACAGTTCAATCGTCATTTGGGTGGCTTGTTCCATCAGAAAAAGGTATTGGATGACAAGCATGCTACTGATACTGCCCCTGAAAGCTAGGAAGCGAGACGGTGCGAGGCTGAGCGTCGTGTTCTAGCGATTGTGGAAACCAGGGCCGAGACTTTGAAGCATCGTATTGACGAGCTATCTGCTGACCCTTGAAGTTGTTTCCTTTTGTGCTCTTGTTTTGCTTCCAGTTGTTCTAGAATGTAGTTTACTTTTGTTTCTCTTCAATGCAAATGTAGTCCTTTACTCTTATTGGATGAAGAAATAAAAAACTTTTGTTTATTCAATTTGTCATGAACTTGTGATTTTGTGGACTTATCATCTTTGGCACACCTTCGTTTCTAGGTATATATAATAAGTTAAGAGAGGGAACCAACATATTTAATCAGAGGTAATATGGACGTGGTAAATATGGGGTTGATGGTAGAGTTTTCCTACTCAGAGGTAATACGGACGTGGTAGGAATGAACTCAGTGGAGGATACAAAGAACAACTCAGAGGTGATATTGACGTGGATGTTCTATGATTGTGGTATAACAACGCGAGGGTTGTTGAACAAAATATTTACTCAGATGTAATGTGGACATGGTAAACATAAATTTTAGCATCATCTTACGATTTAGCTTTGTAGGGATGTAGAGAAACAACTCAGAGGTAATATGGACATGGATGTTTTCTACTGGAGAGAAAGTGTATTGGAGCAACTGGGCTCCAGTGGCACATCATTATCAAAGGGGATGAACTCAATGGTCGAGTTCATAAGTTCTCCTACTGGGGAGATGGAAGTACATGTTGAGGGATTTCAAGAATAGTACTTCTTTAGGAACTTGCCATTGATTGGCATCATGAACAAGTCTCCATTAGGTTTTACGAGTCGGTAGGCACCGTTAGAGTACACCGTCTCTATGATGAAGGTGCCTTCCCATTTGGGTTCGAAATTTCCTAGTGTCTTGTGAGTCATCACCATTGGTCTTCTGACTGACATGACGAGATCACCCACTTGGAAAGTCCTTTGTTTGACCTTCTTGTTGAAGGCTTGTAAAATACGAGCTTGGTAGAGCTCGATGCGCTGTTGAACCAAGAGACATTTTTCATCCAGCGCCTCCAACTCTTGCAACCGGTGACGTTGATTGTCTTCCTCCGTCAATTGGTTCGTGATGGCCACTCATAGTAAGGGGATCTAGATTTCAAGGGGCAGCACTGCTTCGCTCTCCGTAGACCAGGAAGAATGGTGTATTGCCTATTGGAGTCTGTATCGTTGCGCGGTAGGCCCAAAGACATTCGCCTAGCTTCTCGTCCCAGTCGTTTTTGCTGGTTAACACGACTTTCTTGAGTAGCTTGACAATTATTTTGTAGAAAGCTTTGGCCAATCCATTTGCTGCCGGATTGTAAGCGATTGATGCCACATTCTGAATACAATTTTTGTCACAGAACCTGCTGAACGCATGGCTTATGAATTGTGGACCATTGTCATAGATGATCCTTCGGGGTACCCCAAAACGGTAGATGATATGATGTTTGATTAATCTGATCACCTTCGAGCTCTTCACCTCTATCAGTGGTACTGCTTCCGCCCACTTAGAGAAGTAGTCAGTGATTGCCAGGATGAAGCGATGTCCTCTGGATGATAAAGGGGTAGTTGGTCCCACTATGTGTCACGCCCCACTCCTGTAGGAGCGACCGTCCTCGCTAAGGCGTGATGCCGTACGAGCCTAGATTATGCTCGTGCAAGGCAGTTTCATAACGATCGATTACAGCGGGTGCGACGGGATCGCTACACAAAAGTCCCAAGTAGAAATATTAAAACATGCAACAGAAATTTAGAAGCAACACACAAGTTATTCAAAAGTGATCTTTATTGATATTGAACAATAAGATTACAATTGAGCGTAAGGCCTTGATTACAAGTCTCTCAAGCTCACTTTTTTCTCATTTTACAAGTCACTCTGATCTCTCTCATCTCTCGATATAATGCTTCAAGGCGACGAGTAGCAGATTCTGCAGGATGGCGATATCCATACATTACATCCCGTATAAGTCTTGACTTCATGCGCCCGTACGCTTCAAATCGCCAAGGAACTCCGTGCCTCGACACATATAAGCGAGTTCCGTGCCACGAGCTTCTACCTGTGCCTGTACATGAAAACTGTGTGGGTTTCAGTACTCAACTGTACTAGTGGAGTGAGCTCCTCGCCCACCCCTACAAAACTGACACGTTCATTTACTTTGTGCAGCTTAAATCCCTTTCAATTGTCTTTCTAGTCTTGCCTTAGGATTAATTATAGGACAAAGACGTCTTGGCCTATACTTGGTAACGCAACGACCGGGTCGTGCTATACTCTATTCGCGACTTCAATATATTCGAGGTAGTGCCTCGTCGAGTAGAAACTTTTGCAACTCGGCCGTGCCAAGACCTTCAATTCTTTTATGTGCCTCTAGACCATTCTCGTGCCAACGATGTCAAGGGGACGACTTGTGCTGGTCGTTCCAGTAGACGTGATCGTGCCTTAAGATCGAGACCGTACCTCCCAAGGGTATCCAGACTTAACAACTTGCCTTACGGTCCTTCCTGACTTAACTCAATACAACAACACCACATTCATGCCGAAGCACGTGCCTTGCTATAGCCAACACTTAGGCTCCAGAATGGTGATGTATCCGTGCACACCTAACTCGTGCCGACTCAAGGTTAGCGCTTGCAATAAGCATAACTTGTTAATCCAACACATAACCTACTAGAACTCGACGCAATCCAAAGGCATACACGCGGATAGCCGCTCTTGCCGACACATCTATATGAGTGGTCACTAGTAATGTCAAGCTATCCTGGATCTTTTGCATACGGTGAACATTTGCGTGGTGAGGTACGAGCTCCCACCGAATGATCCGCAGCCTATATTGTAACGGTTCACTTTAATCGAGTCGTACCGTCGATGAAGGCCGTACAATATCTGCAATTCCTCCTAGGCCGACACGAACCCGACGCCCGAGGATCATTCGAGGAATTTTGCCCTTGCGCGCAAGTTGTCCAATGACCATGCAAGACTCAATTCGATCTATCAAGTCCTTCCTTAATCATGACCATGCTTTCCATCTTTCTATCGAGACTCCCAAGTAGCAGGACCGATCTCGTATGATTCCTTACAGAGACTTAGCGAGACTCCCAAGTAGCGGGACCGATATCGTGAATGAGACTTAACGAGACTCCCAAGTAGCGGGACCGATCTCGTGTGCTTCCTTATCGAGACTTAGTGAGACTCCCAAGTAGTAGGACTGATCTCATGAACGAGACTTATCGAGACTCCCAAGTAGCGGGACCGATCTCATGTGCTTTCTTATCGAGACTTAGCGAGACTCCCAAGTAGCGGGACCAATCCCGTGAACGAGACTTATCGAGACTCCCAAGTAGCGGGACCGATCTCGTGAACGAGACTTATCGAGACTTCCAAGTAGCGGGACCGATCTCGGCGACAACCAGTCGCGTGGACTTCCATGTCCGTGGCATACTTTTTACTAAACCCACCGTGGCTCATACCTTAGACAGACCTTATTTTCTAGGCAACGCTATCGCTGAAGTCATATACTTTATACGACGAGCCTTGATCTTATGGGACTATATGACTTGACAACCGCAGCCAACAGAGAACTATGCTAGAAATAGCTTCAATCGACCGGCATAACTTTGCCTAACTTATTTGTACAACGACTTGACGAGCAAAGGCTACGCCAAGCTTCGTATTGAGGGAACGTGCCGTGCACGCATTTGACTTGAACAAACAAGTTCTTTGGGTACCTAGACTTAAGCCACAAGCCGTGCAACACGACTTAAACCACGGAACATGCGAAGGCTATGCCAAGCCTTGGACGACGGGACCGTGCATGCTTTATCAAGCATTCACGTGGGCGACGCCTATGACTTAGGCTAATTCGAGCGTTGTGGTAACTTAGTAACTTAGGCTAACTTCCTTCTCCCAAGCCATGGGACGAAAGATCGAGTGTCATTTAAAAGTACGCTGAGCAGACTTCCAAGTAGACCATGGGACCTTTTTTCATGTTCTAACACATTCCGACCCGTCGGGATTATTCCCTTAGCTATGTGGATGCATCTCTTTTATTATCAAGCCTAACTTGTGCAAGTTGAAAACATGCGAGTTATTATGTAAAAGCTAAGACGAGGCAAGTTCATCGAAACTACCCCACCTGAGCGAGTCTTTGAGTAAGTCGTTGCGAGGCTAAGTTCCAACGCCATCGGTGTTTTGCTTCCTCCGATTGACTGAGCGGGACGGGGCACTACATCATACACCACTCAGAATAAGTTTCTTCCTCGAAACTAACTGAGTACTTACACTTAGACCACTTGATCCAAGAACTCTCGTACACACTACGCCTATGCGTTTCTTCATCCGAGCCACGCTGGCACTAGTATCAATCCTTTCTTTAATACGATTTCAAATTCCTCGACACTTTTCCATTCCTTAAGTCTTACTTGAATTCAACGTATCACTTAGTTGGATCGTGCACGCATTCCAGGCATCCCCAAAATACATGCATTTCAGCCAAGCCGCTTGATAGAGAATTCGTCATTCTCACTCGAGTCGTATCGTGCACATATTCAGGCATCCCTGAAACATATGCATGTCAGCCGAATCTCGTAAGGGGTATTCCTAAATTCTTGATTCACTCTATCCATCCATACCAATCCTCAAGATCAATCTTTCGATTGCTAACTCTTGAAACATGGGCATCTCGCCTAACCGCTAGGCTATTTCTCAAGACTAAAGTCAATATCAGATTGGAATCATAGTTCCCCAACAATAATGCCAATACTGACCCTAATCCTATGGTCAAACCAAGGTCGATAATACGGAGTTTTCTACCCAAGCTCGTATCACTCAGATTTCTAAACATTGAGCATGATCATCTAGTTTGCATTAAGACAATCGTTGCACAGATTCGAATCTGTTCGAATCACCAATTCTAACCAATTTATGTATTCGATTACGAGGTCGTCTAGCACAACAATTTGTCATGCCCTAATCTCACGCAAGTTCGATTATCTACGTTGGACATGAATCACCATGCCACGTTCTCGCAGGATAATCGTTCTTATTGGGGCGTAACTCTTGCTTGAGTCTAGACTAATTCATTTACGATACGCGGATTAGACCTACTCAATCTCCAAGTTCAATCGTCAAGCACACTGAGTCATTCTCGATTCCACCTTCGCGTCAAACCATAAGTCGAAGCAATCAAATTGCCGTTCCATGCAAATTTGATCACCCCCGCTGTATGAATCACCATACCAATGCTCACGCGGAGTGATTGCCCTAACCGACATGACGCATGTGCGAGGCTGGAGTTGCACTCGTATAAGACAAGAACGTCAACGTTGTGGTCATCGACGAAGTAATCCAAATATTTCATTTTCATCCAAGCCAAGATCTCAGTTCGATAGTCTGTTTGTCATTCGTTCAACTAAAAATCCTTGAGCCAAGTCTATCTTTTCTTCGACACATTTTAACATCCCGAGTATAGCATCCACTGGAACAATGACATCATACACGATCATCATTCCTCGAATCAGAGTACCCTCGAGTTATCGCACATCGATCTTTGATACGTCTCAATACCATCGATGATGTACGTAACCTGACAATCTTCCTTTACAACGAACTCCGAGTCGTGCAACTGATGCTATTGTCCGAATTGGATATACCACAGTTCTATTGGACCAAATCTAAAATCATAAGTACGATCCTCTAGGTTTCCTCGATCAAGACATTTATTTTTATTCATCGTTCCGAATCCTGATTCAATATCATTTTCTAACTCGCGTTGCCCACTCACAAGTTGTCCGAACGACATCTCGTTCGGGACATTCGAAGTCACGATCAACTAAGCGTGAAGCGTTCTAAGGCTTTGCGCGATCGCATCACCTCGCCGACATACTCGTTGTTACTTGTAATTCTCAATTTTGCTCGAATGATTTCCAAGACGGACCATACACTACTCAGGATTCGAGCCATCCGATCTAGTCCTCAATCATGTTCGCATTATTTGCTAATATATCTTTCTGAGTTGTTCGACGAAACTCTAGCATAATCGCTCACGTCGTCTCAACGTACTAAGTCGTTCGCACTATTCCTCAAAATCTAAACCAATCTTTCGTGTAGGCCTAAGCGTTAGTTTGATAGCATTTCTATCGATATACACTCTATGTGTATATCCGTTCCCAACCGAGCGATACTTGATATCGCACGCGATTCGTTTGCACCAAAAAGTCGGGGTGCGCGACACGCGGCACAACTTAGCTAAAAGGCCGTGTGCATAGCTATCCCGTACGGACCATGCTCTGATTTTGCACACTTATTTGCTAATATCGACGTAGGACTATTTAGGCACGCACGCAACTTGCTAACTTTAGCATGTGTTTTCTATCAAGTCAAGTTTGACACCGTTCGGCAGAAAGGCCATCGTCTACCGATGTGTTCGATTGAACACTTGTACGAGCTTTTGAAAATAATTAGACTTATTGTATGGACATGTCATGGGACATTTGAGAGAGAGCGCACACTTCTTTATCAATGACGAGCTTTCAAAATTGAGAGATTCGACTTAAAGTCCAAGGACGTAAAGCCGTGCTCTGATACCATTATGTCACGCCCCGCTCCCGTAGGAGCGATCGTCCTCGCTAAGGCATGATGCCGCATGAGCCTAGATTGTGCCCGTGTAAGGCAGTTTCATAACGGCCGATTACAGCGGCTACGATGGGGTCATCTCACAGAAGTCCCAAGCAGAAACATTGAAACATACAGCAGAAATTTAGAAGCAACACACAAGTTACTCAAAAGTGCTCTTTATTGATATTGAACAATAAGATTACAATGGGGCGCAAGGCCCTGATTACAAGTCTCTCAAGCTCACTTTTCTTTTATTTTACAAGTCATTCTGCTCTCTCTCATCTTTCGATACAACGCTTCAAGGCGACGAGTGACAGATTCTGCAGGATGGCGATGTCCATACATTACGTCCCATATAAGTCTTGACTTCACGCGGTCGCACGCTTCGAATCGCCAAGGAACTCCATGCCTCGACGCATCCAAGCGAGCTCCGTGCCACGAGCTTCTACCTGTGCCAGCACATAAAAACTGTGTGGGTGTCAGTACTCAACTGTACTGGTAGAGTGAGCTTCTCGCCCACCCATACAAAACTGACATGTTCATTTACTTTGTACAGCTTAAATCCCTTTCGATTGTCTTTCTAGTCTTGCCTTAGGATCAATTTTAGGACAAAGACGTCTTGGCCTATACTTGGCAATGCAACGACCGGGTCGTGCTATACTCTATTTGTGACTTCAATATATTCGAGGTAGTGCCTCGCCGAGTAGAAACTTATACAACTCGGTCGTGCCAAGACCTTTAATTCTTTCATGTGCCTCTAAACCATTCTCGTGCCAACGATGTCAAGGGGACAACTCGTGCTGGTCGTGCCAGTAGACGTGATCGTGCCTTAAGATCGAGACCGTGCCTCCCAAGGGTATCCAGACTTAACCAACTTGCCTTACGGCCCTTCCTGACTTAACTCAATACAACAACGCCATATTCATGCCGAAGCACGTGCCTTGCTATAGCCAACACTTAGGCTCCAGAATGGGGATGTATCCGTGCACACCTAACTCGTGCCGACTCAAGGTTAGCGCTTGCAATAAGCATAACTTGTTAACCCAACACATAACCTACTAGTACTCGATGTAATCCAAAGGCAAACATGCGGATAGCCGCTCTTACCGACACATCTATATGAGTGGTCACTAGCAATGTCAAGCTATCCTGGATCTTTTGTATACGGTGACCATTCGCGTAGCGAGGTACGAGCTCCCACCGAATGACCCACAGCCTATATTATAACGGTTTACTTCAATCAAGTCATACCGTCGATGAAGGCCGTATAATATCTGCAATTCCTCCTAGGCCGACACGAACCCGGTACCCCGGGATCGCTCGAGGAATTTTGCCCTCGTATGCAAGTTATCCAATGACCATGCAAGACTCAATTCTATCTATCAAGTCCTTCCTTAATCATGACCATGCTTTCCATCTTTCTGTCGAGACTCCCAAGTAGCGGGACCGATCTTGTGTGATTCCTTATCGAGACTTAGCGAGACCAATCTCGTGAACGAGACTTATCGAGACTCCCAAGTAGCGGGACCAATCTCGTGTGCTTCCTTATCGAGACTTAGCGAGACTCTCAAGTAGCGGGACCGATCTCGTGAACAAGACTTATCTAGACTCCCAAGTAGCGGGACCGATCTTATGTGCTTCCTTATCGAGACTTAGCGAGACTCCCAAGTAGCGGGACCAATCTCGTGAACGAGACTTATCAAGACTCCCAAGTAGCGGGACCGATCTCGACGACAACCAGTCACGTGGACTTCCTTGTCCGTGGCATGCTTATCAATAAACCTACCGTGGCTCGTACCTTAGACAGACCTTATTCTCTAGGCGACGCAATTGCTCAAGTCATATACTTTATACGATGAGCCTTGATCTCGTGGGACTATGTGACTTGACAACCGCAGCCAACAGAAAACAGTGCTAGAAATTGCTTCGATCGACCGACATAACTTTGCCTAACTTATTTACGCAATGACTTGACGAGCAAAGGCTACGCCAAGCTTCGCATCGAGGGAACATGCCGTGCACGCGTTTGACTTGAACAAACAAGTTCTTTGGGTGCCTAGACTTAAGCCACAAGCCGTGCAACACGACTTAAACTACGGGACATGCAAAGGCTATGCCAAGCCTTGGACGACGGGACCGTGTATGCTTTATCAAGCATTCACACGGGGGACGCCTATGACTTAGGCTAATTCGAGCGTTGTGGCAACTTAGTAACTTTGGCCAACTTCTCTCTCCCAAGCTACGAGACGAAAGATCGAGTGTCATTTAAAAGCACGCTGAGCAGATTTCTAACCAGACCGTGGGACCTTTTTTCATGTTCTAACATGTAACACCCAATTTTCCAGAAGAGGGTAATTTTGAAATTTTGTAATTATAATTATTATTTAATGATATTTATTTCATATTATGATTTTTAGTAATTTTTAATTACTTTTAAACTATTTAAATTCATGACTTATGATTTTGGTGTTTGGCTAGTGTAACATTAGAGACTGTCTGTCCTAGAGCCTAGCCATGTGATTAGGGTGTTTTATTTATCATTCCAGTTTGAGGGTACTTTTGTCATTTTGATTTTAATTGAATTTAATATATATTATTTGGAATTTAATGTATTATTAAGAATGGTGTATTTTTAATATTATTTAATTGATTGCCATGTTTTGTGATTAGCCTAACTTGGTTTGGACCTAACCTAGATTAGTCACAGCTAGTCTTAGCTAACCATGGTTAGTGATAGTTAGTATTAATTAGATTTATTAGAATTAATGTAATTTTTAGTGATTTTTAGTATAATTGATTTTGGGCCTATAGTTGACTTTGACTAGTGTTGACTAGGAGACTAACCTAGGTCATGACCACTTGGTTAGGTTAAGTAACCTTAGCTTGACCTAAGTTAGTGAGGTTTAACTCATTGGAACTTGTTTGGAGAGATTTGGAGTTGATTAGGCTAAAATGGCTTATGACTTCATAAGTCATGACTAATGACTTAAGCCTTAAAGCCCATAGGCCCACACCATGTAGCCAAAACCTAACCCTAATCAGCCCATGGCTGGTCATAATTGTCTCCCCCATCCTATTTAATACCCCTCAAAGTTAGGGCTAGCCTCCATTAGGATTTTTGCCAAGTTTTAGAAAGAGGTAAGCCCCCATCTTCAATAAATCATAGAAAATCCATTTTAAATCCTTTTTCATCCAAACCAATTGCATTGGGTTCTAATTTTACTCCTCTTACTGTTGGTAGCAACCAATCTCAGCTTGGGAGCAAATTGGAGGAGTTGGCTATCAAGAAGAACATCTCTTTGTGGAGCTTTTTGAAGGATTTGGCACACATAGGTAACTTTCAATCCCCTCCATAGAATCTTGATTTTATTGCATATTTAGGGAGCCCTAGACCTAACCTAACTGTAGGAATAGGAAGCCCTAAAATTTGTGTCCATTTCGTGTCCTTTTTGGACACGTATCAGTGACACATACCAAGTGTTTGATAAAATGCCCCAATGGGCATTTCGTATGTTTTTTAGGAAAGTGTTTGAATAGAAAATTAGGGTTTGATGTCGCTTACACATTTCTGGTGTTTTTGTGTAGTCTTAGTGTCGTGTCGAGTCCACACGGACACGCGAATATAGGGTCGTGCGTGCGCGTGCACGGGCACTGTGCATGCCCTGTACTTCGGGGGACACAACGCCCTGGACACGACTCCCCGACATATGAGATTTGACATGTGGCTCGGGGACGACACTGACACGGGGCTCTCCAATTTTCAGAGCCCCACGTGTCGTATCGGACACGCACGAACGCGTGCACCATTTTTATACTGTTTCAGTCGGCTATTATTTCGACCGCTGATACGCTAGTTTTGTGTCTCGTACACGTGTTGTGGACACGTGGCAGGGTGTCCTAGCCCTAGCCCTATACTAGGTTAACACGTGGACACGATCACGTGGGTTGTGTCGTGTCGTGTCGTGTTCACGAACACCGTGAACACGTGTACGACGATTGGTCTGTTATTGCACTATTTTGTACTGTTTTCGTATTTAAGTGATTGGACACGTTTGTGTCCACTTTGGTGGACACAAACACATCACATAACACGTACACATTGTGTTTATTTGTTACCAACCTCTGTTTTAGTATTTTAATCTAATTTTTATTGTTCAATTCCCATTTCCCTATTTTACTGATATCCTACATTCAGTCCCTATTTTCTGTTCTAATTTCCAGTTTTTTATCTCGATTTTGTCATCAAATTTCAACCAATATATGCTGTTAAATAGTGTGGTTTAAAGCCTAATGTGTTCACCTATATATTAGCTAGGTGTATGCTGAATTTAGAGAGATTTGGGACTGTCCTGGGTTCGAAATCTGGAAATGAAGTTGGGTTTTAAATCTGAATGCTGTGAACTGATTTTGGGTTCAGTTGAACTGAGTTTGATTTGGTTTTGAACTGTTTTGGGATGTGTGGGGTTCAAATCTGAGATTGGTATTTCTGGGAACTGTTGTTTTGGTTTCTATGAACTGAATTAAGGGGAGTTTGGGACTGAAATCTGGAAATGGAATTTGGGGACTGTTTAAAATGGTTTTATGTGTCAACATGAGTTTGTGAACTGTTTGTTTAATCTGAGTTGAATTTGGTTTGAACTGAGTTTGGTATTTAGTGAACTGTTGAATAATATTTAAAATCTGAGAATGGTTTAAGGGGGGTTCTTCTTTGTAATCTGAGTTTGTTTACACAGTTTTCTCACTGTTTTCATGTCATCTATCTCACACACACCTATATATTTCCCCTCACTGTTTCTCACTGATTTTACACACTATTCACACACATACATGATTCCCTCTCTAACTCACTGTTTTCTTAACTGTTTGCTTCACTCATACACACACACACACATACCTTGGACACATGTACATGTGCCCCCCTTTCTCCATATATATATATATATATATATATATATATATATATATATATATATATGTGTGTGTGTGTGTGTATTGAGATATATATATATATATATATATATATATATATATATATATGTGTGTGTGTGTGTATTGAGATATATATATATATATATATATATATTTTTTTTATATATATATATATATATATATATATATATATATATATATATATATATATATAGGTATCCTAAATATATATATATATATATATATATATATATATATATATATATATATATATATATATATATATTTAGGATACCTATATATATATATATATATATATATATATATATATATATATATATATATATATATATAGGTATCCTAAATATATATATATATATATATATATATATATATATATATATATAAAAAAAAATATATATATATATATATATATATATATATATATAGGTATCCTATATATATATGCGTGTGCTCTATATATAAATTAGATATAAATATGTATGTGTGGTATTCACATAGGAGCCTATATGCTAATATATGTAATCTATATTAGATTGTGTGGTATGGCTATATATGTATTGTTTTAGATATAGATATTGTATATGGTGTTGCTTAGCCTATGGCCTAGTCTCTTAGCCTATGGCCCATGTGAGTGTCTGTGTGTCAGTATAGAGTCTAGATTAGACTTGTTTAGTCTAGTTAGACTTAGAATAGCCTTGTTAGCCTAGTATAGACTAGTTTGACTTAGGTTTGACTTGGTTGACCTAGTTTGACTTCTAGGGTTGACCAGAGTTGACCAAGAGTTGACTTTGGTCTAGATTGACCTAGATTCATGTAGAATGCATAGTAGGACTTCATTATATCATTTTAGACTTGTTGTGACCTGTGCTGTTCTGATTAGGAGCCAGACACCTCTCCTCGGACAGTACATTTTATCCGGACACTCAGATACAGGCGAGTACATTCTCTGATCATTTTATATCCTACTTAGAATTATTTTTTTGCATTAAATTACTTTACTTGATACTGTCACGTTGGTCACACGGATTAGTACAATATGGATCCCTCCCTGAGATGTTATCCTTTCAGGGAGCATCGGGGTACTCTATGTTCTGTGCGTTTCACTTACATGGCGTATCACTATGCTTCTTTGGTTCTTTGATCACTTGTGACATATACTCATATGATCACAGAGTCTTCTTTGAATCCTTATCCCATTTATTGGGTTTCCCAGAAACCCCATTTATGGGACTACTATGTACCACCCTTCGGGGGCTTATCACCCTTTGGGGGCTTACCACCCTTCAGGGGCTTATCACCCTTTGGGGGCTTACCACCCTTTGGGGGCTTATCACCCTTTGGGGGGCTTACCACCCTTCGAGGGCTGTTACATAGAATCATAACATAACCTGGTTGGATCCTTGTGTATTAATTGGGGGTACGGGGGAGTATAAATAGCCATGTGAACAATTCCAAAGTAGAATAGCCATGTACGCCTCTTTAGTATAGCCATGTACAATCAAGTCGTTCACATGTCGACTTTGTATTCTAAATCACTAGTCACTGGTAGCTCTTTACTTATAGTAGATATTTCTATTACAGTTCTCTCTCTCTGTTTACATACTGCATTTCTTCAGTATCTATATCTTACTTTACTGCATGATTATATTTTCTAACCTGCTATGAACTGTTGAGATGTATTGTGCTCGCTCCTGTCCTGACTGGACCTGTTGAAAATATTACAGAGGACGAGGAGGAGGCCTGTACGGATACCTTTTGCAGGACAGCTCTAGCTGACGACTTTACCCTACTGCCTAGACTAGCTTAGTTAGGCTTTATCTTACTTATGTTGTCTTGAGACTAGTAGTAGACTTTATTTCTGTCTTTGAGATTTGGGGTTGTGTATATTCTTTCATTTTCAGTAGCCGAGACCATGCATTTCTGGATATTGCTGAGATGTTATCTTAGACTTTCTGATCATCTGTATTTTCCTTGAGTTCTATATCATATCGTGCTTTCTTCTTCCTTAGTTGTGATTGAGTTCATTAACTGCTATGTCACCCCCACTCGGGGAGTATAAACTGCTTAGCTTATATTGTTAGATGTTGTGACCTAGGACAGCGTTCTACCGCCGACACTGCGGCGTAGGCTGGGCATTGTTACATTCTCGTACCCTCACAGTGGGTGCGGATCGTGACATGTTTTTAGTGGTGGCCCATGCAGGTCGAGTTTATGTAGTGGTATTCGAACTAGAGTATCACTACAGCCTGCAGTAGGATTAGAATATATTTTGAAGGTACTCAATCACAGTTAGGATTCCTTGAAAGATTCCTGGGACGACCCTTGAGAATCTTATTTAAACTTCAATTTGAAGTCCTTCTCCTTGTTTTGTTTGCTCTCACTCCTTGATCATTGAATTTGATTTTGTTGGATCGTTGTTGATTTTGATTTTCCTATCGAGATGAATTTTATGGCCTGAGTTGCAATATTTTTCTGATAACATATGACGACGGGAATACAGGGATGGTAAAACGTCTACTTGATTATGGAGCTTGTAGTTCATCGCAGCCATGTTAGCTGGCGTGGCGGAAACGTAGAGACCTGACTTCGGATGTACGTATCTTGGTTATGAGATATGGAATTTCTCGCAGCTATACTAGTCGGCATAGCGAGTATTCCAGACGACATGATTATAGAGGTGCATGCCCCAGATATGGAATCTATCGTTTATCGCAGCCTTGCTTAGTGGCGTGGCGAGGACTCTGAGTAACGTGATTTTGGACAGACGCATATGATTATCAGATTGTATCTTGGAAAAGTTCTTAAATATATCGTCTCTATCTTCATTCCAGTTATTATAAATTGTTTCCATCATTAAATAACTTAGGAGTAGGAGTGTGAGTAGGAGTGGCTTAGCTATTATTATAAATCTAGTGTAACTTCTTGCTATAAATTTCTTCCTAATGTAATGAATCAATGATTTTGCTAGACATTGACTTAGATTTGATATTATAACTCTGGTTTCAAATGGTTCCTTCTTTTAAACAGATAAGCAGAACGGATTTTATCATTATTTTCTTCTTGCCATTATTTCTTGTATTACCTTAGAATATATATATAGTGGACACAGATGCTTGCCTGACACGTATGCATGCTACACTTGATCACCAACCTATCTAAATGCATATTAATATGTTGATGTTAATTTCTCAAAACCCTAATGATTCTAATATAGGACAGTATCAGTGACTAGTTTTTTTCCAGATTAAATTTATAAATTAATTTTAAATTTCATGTTATTAGTTGTTGTTTACATCACCACACATGTATGTTATATGCGAGGTTTCAATTTTAATGGATATTGGTTGAGTTTGGTTGAGTTTTGTGTTGAAATTGTCAAATCTGAGACTGTGTACATATTAACCCTTTAAGTCTGAATTCTAAGTGATTAGTCAAATTGCAGTTCCTTTAATATAATTTTTTGAGCCATATACATTATTGTGTGTAGGTATATAATGTTAGATTCATACTCTTACATGTTAGGTTGTGGTTGTGGTAAACATTGAGTTGGTTTTGATGTTCAAATTTCTCCAAAATCTTGAAAACTGAATACATGTTAACATTTTTTGCATTGCTTTCAATATGTGCAGTTCAATTTCAGATCTAATATGTAATGTTGAGCTAAACTAAATGATTGAACCCTTCATTTCAAGTTTTAACCCATGTACACTTGACACTCTACACTAATGATCACAACTGCCATGAAAACCTAACCCTTCATCTCTATGTTATGTTCATATAGCTATATAGATATACTTATATATGGTTAGCCATGCATGTTATGAGTAAATAGCTTGTGCCATGAAGACTGCTTAACCAATATGCCATGAGTAGTGTAACTTGATAAATATTGTTTTTAAAACCAAAATCCTCCTATACACTTTCATGTATATTTCACACAAACCACATAACCCTTACATAATGCTAGCTTTTCCCTCTTTAACACACTCTCAGTATATATATCGTGACTGGATTTCAAAGCTATTGACTTTCGTTCCTTAAAACTTTTGGTTTTGATTTTTCTTAAATAGTACCCCTTTATAGATGATTAGTAGTTAACTTATTTTATTTTTGATAATTACCAGTTTTCATATAGGATGGTAGACTGCCTTACAGCTTTGATGATTGTTGTTTTTGTAACTTTTCTAGTTCAACACCCTTGATTGCTTGTATATTTTGATACCCTATGATTGCTTTGGTCTACTATGACTAGTATACCTAGATGAGACTTTTATTACCACCGTATGCCATGATCCTGTATGCCGTCCTTTTTGATTGTATGATTGATTAAGTTTTGAGACTTTGATTGTGGGGGTTTGACCTAGAAGGAGTAGGAACATTTTAATTTCGAGGACAAAATTTTTATAAGGTGGGTAGGATTGTAACACCCAGTTTTCCAGAAGAGGATAATTTTGAAATTTTGTAATTATAATTATTATTTAATGATATTTATTTCATATTATGATTTTTAGTGATTTTTAATTATTTTTAAACTATTTAAATTTATGACTTATGATTTTGGTGTTTGGCTAGTGTAACCGTAGAGACTGTCTGTCCTAGAGCCTAGCCATGTGATTAGGGTGTTTCATTTATCATTCCAGTTCGAGGGTACTTTTGTCATTTTGATTTTAATTGAATTTAATATATATTATTTGGAATTTAATGTATTATTAAGAATTGTGTGTTTTTAATATTATTTAATTGATTGCCATGTTTTGTGATTAGCCTAACTTGGTTTGGACCTAACCTAGATTAGTCACAGCTAGTCTTAGCTAACCATGGTTAGTGATAGTTAGTATTAATTAGATTTATTAGAATTAATGTCATTTTTGGTGATTTTTAGTATAATTGATTTTGGGCCTATAGTTGACTTTGACTAGTGTTGACTAGGAGACTAACCTAGGTCATGACCACTTGGTTAGGTTAAGTAACCTTAGCTTGACCTAAGTTAGTGAGGTTTAACTCATTGGAACTTGTTTGGAGAGATTTGGAGTTGATTAGGCTAAAATGGCTTATGACTTCATAAGTCATGACTAATGACTAAAGCCTTAAAGCCCATAGGCCCACACCATGTAGCTAAACCCTAACCCTATTTAATACCCCTCAAAGTTAGGGCTAGCCTCAATTAGGTTTTTGCCAAGTTTTAGAAAGAGGTAAGCCCCCATCTTCAATAAATCATAGAAAATCCATTTTAAATCCTTTTTCACCCAAACCAATTGCATTGGGTTCTAATTTTACTCCGCTTACTGTTGGTATCAAGCAATCTCAGCTTGGGAGCAAATTGGAGGAGTTGGCTATCAAGAAGAATACCTCTTTGTGGAGCTTTTTGAAGGATTTGTCACACATAGGTAACTTTCAATCCCCTCCATAGAATCTTGATTTTATTGCATATTTAGGGAGCCCTAGACCTAACCTAACTGTAGGAATAGGAAGCCCTAAAATTCGTGTCCATTTCGTGTTCTTTTTGGACATGTATCAGTGACACATACCAAGTGTTTGATGAAATGCCCCAATGGGCATTTCGTGTGTTTTTTAGGAAAGTGTTTGAATAGAAAATTAGGGTTTGATGTCGCTTACACATTTCTGGTGTTTTTGTGTAGTCTTAGTGTCGTGTCGAGTCCACACGGACAAGCGAACACAGGGTCGCACGCGCGCGTGCACGGGCACTGTGCATGCCCTGCACTTTGGGAGACACAGCGCCCTGGACACGGCTCCCCGACACGTGAGATTTGACATGTGGCTCCGGGACGACACTGACACGGGGCTCTCCAATTTTCAGAGCCCCACGTGTCGTGTCGGACACGCACAAACGCGTGCACCATTTTTATACTATTTCAGTCGGCTGTCATTTCGACCGCTGATACGCTAGTTTTGTGTCTCGTACACGTGTTGTGGACACGTGGCAGGGTGTCCTAGCCCTAGCCCTACACTAGGTTGACACGTGGACACGATCACGTGGGTTGGGTCGTGTCGTGTCTGTAGGAGCGTAAAAAGTGCTTCAAAGAAAGAGTCATCTCATTTATAAGTGATCTACTTTACGCCTAGCAGAACGGATAATTTCTTTACGCCCAAGACTAGGCTAATCAATTTACGCCTAAGAAGGCTGATCATTTTACGCTTGGGTCTACACCTATGATTTTACGCCAAGGACAGAGCAGCCACTTTTACGCTGGACAAAGCTGTCAAATCTTGCATTTAATGCAAACTCTGACATGAAGATATTAATGATGGCATATATCACAAAGGGATTTGTCTTTACACAGAGA
Source organism: Iris pallida (assembly GCA_029216955.1). Classification (NCBI taxonomy): domain Eukaryota; kingdom Viridiplantae; phylum Streptophyta; class Magnoliopsida; order Asparagales; family Iridaceae; genus Iris; species Iris pallida. Next base: position 10,671,964 of record JANAVB010016800.1, on the reverse strand, counting down.
CCAATGTTGTCGTTTAGTGTGTGGATTGAGCTACTTTACGCTCACACTACGGCTTCTTTTACGTACGAAGATTATATGAGCCTTTACGCTCAACAGTCGACGTGTGCGTAAAGTCTATTTGAGCTACTTTTACGCTCAAGGTTATTTAATAACCACTTTACGCGGGAAGTCTATGTCAAGGCTATTTTACGCCAAATCTACTGCTTTACGCTCAGAGTACATTGGGCTATTTTTATGCCCTATTCTCCTCCACCAGTTTGGAACGTGGTTTGCTTACGTGGCTTTCATGCCACTCTTTTCGAAGAACGTGTGTACATGCATCCTATCCTTACTGAAGTGATGGGACACACGTCAACATATGCAGAAGATGGCTTCGATCATGGGTGGCAGTTGTTAGCGTAAAGATGGAACTTTTGCTGAGTTTTTACGCACATGAGCCCAAGTCTATAAATAGACTTATTTTTCTTATAACACACACACACACAGAGGAAGAAAAAACACAGAAAAAAGACAGAGAGACAGGAGAGAATACAGAGATCAGAACTTCGAGATTTTGATTCTCCAGAGCATTCTTCTTCAACTTTTCTTTCAGAACAGAGTGAAGCAAAGCAGGAAAGCATTCGGCCTCGCCATCAGTGCCCAAGTGCGTCGATACCTTTCTGGTGACTTAGTTCTTCCAAGTTGTTCTACTTCAAGCAGTGATCTTCATCATCATCATATGGTCCAAGGAACAAAGTGATCATTTACAGATCAGACTTCCATAGCAATACTTTCCCAGAATCAAATTTGTACTTCTTGTACTTTTTTTCGTTTTATTTTCAAAAGCCAAATTTCTCCAAGGCATTTTGTTAAGTGAAACAAAAATGGCGACTCTGCTGGGGATGACCTTCTCCTCTAATGAGGAGGCGATTGTTCAATATAATGATGTTTCGGTCGGTTCGACCAAGAAGACTCTGGTTGTGCACTTCGACCAGACTGCCTATGAAGAAATGCTCCAAACTGGGGGTGGTTCTCGCCACTCCAATGTTCAAAAGTCTCGCAAAGCACGAAAAGTTTGGATTCCCAAATCTAAAGTGGTTTCTGATCTCTCTGTTGCTTCTGATGACAAGGGAATTCTTCCCACTCCTGTCGTAGGGGCTCCCGTTCGTAACGAGGCAGTCCTTACTTCAGAGTTGCACTCAAAGTGTGACGATTTATCTTCCGTTTGTAACGGTGAAGATAATCAGGTTTCACGCCCACTGCGTAAGAATCAAATTTTACGCTCAGTGGGTAAGAACCAAATTTTACGCTCAGTACATAAGAATGAATCTCCCATTCGTAATGGGGTAGACTCTAAAGTGTATGCTTCTGAGTGTAAGAATCAGTCTCCCGTCGGTGACGTGGTAGGCCCAAATAAAATACGCTACTCGCGTAAAGCAAAATCTCCCGTCTGTGACGTGGTAGATAATCAATTTTTACGCTCCACGCGTAAAGGTAAGTCTCCTGTCTTTGACAGTGTAGATAAAATTCATAACGATGTTTGTACATCTAATGTGAATGTACCTAAACATGTGCAGCGTAAAAATGTCGTGGGTAAAACTTCTGTCCTACACCAACAACCTTCTTATACTGCTTTACGCAAAGTACCAAACTTGTAAATTATGCGCCATGAAGATGGAGTCCTTCGTGCTAAATCTCAAGATTTACGCACACAACTCCAAACGCGTAAAAATGTACAGTTTGGTTCTGCGAATGCAGCCAGTAATCTTCTTTATACACAAGGGACTAAACAGTTTTTCTACTCCAAATGTAATAAAGAAGAATACTCCATCTGTTCCTTCTGACCTACGTGAATTGCTAATGCAAAAGCGTAAGAATTCATAATCTTCGGTGACACTCCCCCAAGAAAAACATCATTGTGAATATCACCAGGTTGTGATCAACTATTGTTGTTCGGCTTCAAAACGGTCAGTTTTTGATCGTTTAAGTTTTAACTCGCCTCAACATCAAGCTGAAGACCAAGAAGATGAGCTGTCATATGCATCAGTCAACATGGCATCTTATACTAACAGAGGACGACGTCCGAGACGGAACATGTCCCAAACTCCAGGTCAACAACAGTTCAACAGACTTCTTGATTCCTTTGAAGGGGTATATCAAAATACTCGATCAAGAAGACAAAGAGAAATACAGACTTCTGATTCAGAAGCTGGGGGTACTCAATCTTTTGAGTCCGAGACTGACAGTGTGGATTCATACTTCTATACAAATCCTTCTGTATCTTCAAGAGAGGTTGAATCCTACGCTGTTGGAGATGAACCAGAGACGTCATCTGCTAATACGGAACAACGTCTCACTACCGAGGAACAATCATTGAAAGACATGCTTAACATGGTGCAAAGCATGCATCAGATAATTTTGAATCAGCGAACTGCTCAACCTACAGTAATAACTCCGATACCAGTAGCAGCACAAACTCAAGATAGTCAAGGGGCTGATATACCTTTGAATATTCAAGAGCCTGATGTTAATCAAAATTCTGCATCTCTAGATCCCATCATTCCAGAAGATGTACCACCTCCAGTGGGGGTTACGGTACATCCAACGACTATTCAATCAAATGTGCTTCCTCAAACCAGTGAAAGCCATTCAAGCAGTGCGTGAACTCAAAGCACAGTTTGAAGTTTTGAGGCACAAAAATTAGCTCCAGAGGTTAGGGATTAAGCAACCTTATCCTCCTCATTGGAATGATGTACCCTTTCCTACCGAAGTTCAAGCCGCAATCCATGGTTTTATTCGATGGAAAAGCATCTCCCAGTCAATATATCAATTACTTTGATATTATGACTGTACACTTGCAAAAAATGATGCTCTTCTTACTCGAGTGTTCATCGGGTGTCTGACGGGTTCAGCTTACGACTGGTATCGTAGCTTACCCGATAACTCTATTTCGTCTTTTGACGAATTAAAGGCAATGTTTCTCTTCCCGCTTCTATGAAGGAGGTATGGACATGAACATGTCCTCCTTGATAGAAATCAAACAAAAGGAGAAAGAAGATACTCGAACGTTCATTGAATGTTTCCGACAGGCTACTCTAAAGATGCCTCCTGGTATGCCAGATTCAGCGTTGATTGATACATGCAAGATGAATCTGTGACCATCCATTGCTGTCTTCACGGGTTCCCAATTCACATATTGGGCTTTGTTTATCATAGCAGCAGTTTCTGCCGAAACCAATGGTAGGTTGGCTCAGTGAACACGGGATGATTTTCGCTTCAGAAGATAAAGGAAAGAAAAGTAATCCTGGTAATAATCCTGGCAATCGTAATGTGAAAGGAAAAGATACTCTTATGGTCAATCTTTCCAAGAACAAAATGACGCCTAAATAATCAGGAATCTTCCAGGCCAAAGGAAGAATACTCTTTTGACGAAAGTGATATTTCAATGTTTGGTAAAAAGTGGTAAACTTCAGATTCCAGAGCCAAAAAGGCCTAATGAGGTGAAATCTGACTGACAATCCCAAATATTGTATCTATCATAGATACATTAATCATCCTACCAGTGCTTGCTATGTCTTGAAAAAGAAGATCTAAGAGCTGATAAATGGTGGCGCTATCGCTTTAACCAATGATGACCATACGGTTACGACCAATATGGTTTCTCTTCAGTTCGGGGATTTTCCTCCACAACAAGTCCCAGATGGAATTATTCTCAATTCCTGAAGGCGACAATGAAGATCGTGAATATCCCTGCCTGCCAGGGAAGAAAATACAGGATTGCTGTCGCTCACATTGAAGAATGGTGAAAATCATGTGGGTACATCCTCCAAGTCTAGCTCCTCCTACCAAGCTCTAGCTTACTCATCAGCAGTGGCTAGCCATGAATAGTGTTCCTTTATACTGGGCACAACAAGTTTTTAGCTGCTTATGAAAAAGCTCCAACAGGGATTTCTCCTCGTATCCCGAATCCTTCTCCTCCCTTAACTACAGAGACGTCTATGCTTCATTCTCCTGTAGTTGCAGAGGTTTCTTCCTCTTCCTGTGCTGAAACACCTATCCAAAGCTCACTGCCTATCCACTTGTATAGTCAGCAATCTGTCCTTCTCATGAGGAAGATGGGTTATGACTTTCAAAAGACAGAAGGTTTGAATTATGATAAAGGAATACGTCTTCCTTTACAAATTCAAAATCAGAATTCCACTGCTAGATTGGGTTCTGAAGTTCCTCGTAACAACCCTCACAAGAAGAAGGCTAAGGGAAGAAAGACTAAATCCTGTAATATGGTACTTTCTTCTCCTAAGTCTGAAGAAGAAACTTTTGCTGGTACAAGATCTGGAAAAGAGTACCACAAAGACTATGAGGGATCCTCCAAAGAAGCAGAAGATGTAGTAGAAACTCTACCAGTTCAACCTTCTCCTATTTCTGTTAAACCGTCTGTGGTTGAAAAGGGGAAACAGAAGGCAGTACGCTTTGATACCCCATTGAAGTCTGCTTCCAATCAGGGGGTGGTGATGAAGCCTTATAAGTTTGACATTCTAGCTCAGTTAGCCAATACTCTGGCTAGACTATCTATATTTGAACTGCTTCGCCTTTCCAGAGAAAGCAGAGAGACTTTGAGCGAAGCTTTACTTCAAGCAGATTCATGCTTGGCTCAACTCAAGACTCCTGATAATATACCAGTGTCATGTCCGCAATGTCATAGTGTGATGGAAGCAATTCCCAACATCACCTTTACACAAGAGGATATGCTATTGAAACACGACAAGCATGATAGGCCTCTGTGCTACACTGGATATATCGGATCCACTGAAATTGACATGATTTATATTGATCCTGGGTCTTCAATTAGTATAATTCTTCAGAGTATGCTAAGACCCCTGAGGATTCCTACTAGTGAGCTGACTTACACTAGTACTACGATAGTCGGTTTTAACTCTGGCAAGGGCAGACGACTACCATTATGTGGTAATCCGTTTTACCAAAAGACTCGTCATGGGTTGGGATATGATCCGTCCTACATGTTTAATGACGATATATAAGAAGAATTCTCTTCTAGCTCTTCGCAATCATCAGATTCGGAAGAAATTCTATTCATCGAATCCGATATGTCTCGTTCCTCATATTGTGAATCTGGGCATATATCCTCAGTCAATATGGTTCAAGTCGATGATGAATCAGAACCATTTGAGAATGATCCTTGGGCTCAACAGATGGATACTCAATGGGAACTTCGTTTTGAACAGCGACAGCCACCTACAGAAGATGAGGTTACCCAGATTGATGTTGGAGATAGAATTACGGCCAAACCAATATTCATCAGTAAAAATCTTTCTGAAGATGAAAAGGAAGAGCTTATAAAACTTATCAAAGATTACATTGACAACTTTGCATGGAGTTATGAGGATATGCCAGGGCTAGATCCTAAAGTTGCTACTCATAAACTCAACATTTTGCCTAATGTCAAGCCTGTAAAACAACAGCAACGACGCTTTAGACTAGATATGATTGATGCAATTGAAGTAGAAGTCAAAAAGCTGATTACATATGGCTTTGTTCGTGAAGAACAACACCCAGATTGGGTGGCCAATATTGTTCCTGTTATGAAGAAGAACGGAAAAGTCTGAGTTTGTATAGATTACCGAGATCTTAATACGGCTTGTCCTGAAGGACGAATTTCCACTTTCTATTACTGATGTCATGATAGACAATACATGCAGTTTTGAACGTATGTCTTTCATGGACGGATTCTCAGGATATAATCAGATCAAGATGCATCCAGAAAATGAGAAGCATACATCTTTTCGAACACCCCTTGGGGTTTATTGCTATACGGTTATACCGTTTGGTCTTAAAAATGCCGGTGCCACATATCAACGGGCTATGAGCAATATCTTTCAAGAATATCTACGAAAAATAGTTGAATGCTACGTAGATGACTTGCTGTTAAAAGTCGGTCAAAGGATGATCACATTCAGGACTTGAAGACAGTATTTGAATTGATGCGCCAACATCAATTGAAAATGAACCCTACTAAGTCTTTCTTAGGGGTTTCTAGTGGCAAGTTTCTAGGATTTGTCATTACCTCTCAAGGTATCCATGTTGATCCTGATAAGGTTAAAGTAATTCTTGAAATGCGTCCTCCTCGTAATCTGAAAGAACTCCGTGGCTTTCAGGGTCGTATCGCTTATATCAGAAGATTTATATCTAATCTTTTTGGGAGATGTCAACCTTTCTCCCATCTATTAAAGAAAGGGGTATCTTTCGTCTGGGATGAAGCGTGTCAAAAAGCCTTCAATGACATTAAGCAATACCTTACAAACCCGCCTGTTCTGGTACCTCCGGTGATAGGAAGACCATTTTTGCTATATGTTCGAGCCTTGGATCATTCACTTGGCGCTCTTCTGGCACAGAAAAGTGATATGGGTCATGAACAAGCAATATATTATCTGAGCAGAATGATGGTCGGAGCTGAACACAGATATACTTCTGTGGAAAAGGAATGTCTAACTTTGGTTTTTGCCGTCCAAAAGACAAGGCATTATGTCATTGGACAGACTATTCATGTCATCTCAAGAATAAATCCCATTCGGGAATTGATGAGAAAACTGAGCATTCTTAATTCCAGGTTAGCTACCTGGGCGATGTTGCTCACTCCTTTTGACATGGTTTATGTGCCTCAAAAATCAGTGAAGGGCCAAGCGTTAGCTGATTTCTTAGCTGCTCATCATATACCTGAAACTTCGAAGTTATATGAAGACATTCCAGACGAAGTAGTGGATTGTAACATGACTTTGAAGAATGATATATCGCAATTATATTTTGATGGAGCATCATGAGTGGGACCTAAAGGCAATATTGTCTCTGGGGTAGGAATTATCTTAGTTTCTCCTGACAAAATGGTCATATATCGTACCTATTCTCTTAATGAGCCATGCTCTAACAATGTAGCAGAATATAATGCTCTATTGATTGGTCTCCAAGTAGCAAAACAATTGGATATTGAATTCTTAGAGGCTTATGGAGATTCTCAATTGATCGTTAATCAAGTTAGAGGGACTTATGAAGTCAGAAATCCTGATCTCATCCTCTATCATCAGGTGGTAGTCGAGTTGGTCCTATCATTCAAAGGATTCTTCATTGAATTTGTACCACATTCTCAGAATGTGGAGGCTGATGCTCTTGCCAGCTTAGCCGCAGACTTGGCTGTCCCAATCCGAAGGCAAAATACAATTACTTTGTTGGACCGAGACTTGTTCTGTGTGAAGAGTAACCTGCATATTGAACAAAGTTATGTTACAAAAGCAAGTTCCCAGCAGAAAGATTGGAGAACCCCATTCGTTGATTATGCAGTTCATGGGATTTTGCCTGAAGATCCTAAAGAAGCTGCATCAATTAAGAGACGATCGTTTCGATTCTATTATGATTCGTCTTTACATATGCTATATCGTCGTTCATATGACGGACTCTTGCTACGCTGTCTCTCAGAAAGTGAAGCCAAATAAACATTGCGTGAGGCTCATGATGGTGTCTGTGGTGCTCATCAACCGAATCCAAAGTTGTAAGATCGCATTCGAAGAATGGGGTATTATTGGCCCTCTATGATAGCAGATGCTGTAGACTATGCCAGAAGATGTAAAGCATGTCAGATTCATGCTGATTTTATTCATCAGCCGTCTAAATTTCTACATCCTACAGCAGCCTCCTGGCCCTTCGAAGCTTGGGGTATGGACATCATTGGTCCTATTAACCCTCCCTCTGTCAAAGGACATCGGTTTATACTAGCTATAACCGATTACTTTTCGAAGTGGGCAGAAGCAGTCCCCCTTGCGGAAGTGAAAACATCCAATGTGATCAGTTTCATCAAGCACCATGTCATTTATTGCTTCGAGATTCCTCGACGGATAAATCATGACAATGGTCCATAATTTGCCAGTCAAGCATTTTATCGATTCTGTGACAAGAATCGAATTCAGAATTTGGCTTCTACGGCTTATAATCCAGCTGCTAATGGTTTAGCTGAAGCTTTCAACAAAACGATCATCAAACTTCTCAAAACGTTTGTCTCTTCTAATAAAAGAGATTGGAATGAGAAGCTTGGAGAATGTTTATGGGCATATCGAACAACGGTCCGGACTCCTACTGGTTTTACACCATTTTTACTGGTTTATGGATGTGAAGCTGTCCTTCCATTGGAAATCCAGATCCCTTCTCTTCGAATTGCTATTGCTAATGAGCTAACTACAGAAAATAATGATCGCTTACGACTCCAAGAACTTGAAGGATTGGACGAGAAGCGTCTTCAAGCACAACAGCATATCGAGTTATATCAAGCCCGTATATCTCGAACTTTTAATCGTAAAGTCAAGGAGAGGGTATTCAAAGTTGGCGAGCTTGTATTAGCTGTTCGGAGACCAATGTTGATGACTCACAAAAGCAAAGGAAATTCCTAGCGAAATGGGAAGGCCCGTATGTAATTGAGTCCGTGTTCTCCAGTGGTGTCTATCGGTTGTCAAAACCCAATGGAGATCTACTCATGTTGCCGATCAATGGCAAATTTCTTAAGAAATACTATGTATAAAAAGAGAAGACAGAACAAAAAATAAAACTTTTTTTATTTTTGTTCAATATAAAAGATTAAGGGCGAGGGCCACTCCCTTCCTTATTGAATACATAGTCAGCCAATGCATAGAAGGCATCGTTTCCTGAACCCATAAAATTTTTACAGACGGTCATCCTCAATGCTTCTTCTTCAGGAGTTTTTCCTGGCTCTACTAAGAAAGCAGAGATGTCTTGGGGTGGCTTGGGCGTAGAAGAACTGTTGTCTACTTCGGTCGGACCCGTCACTATTGGCTCAGTAGGGCATGTCTCAATGACGTCCTCAATGTTCCTGAAGACTTCATTCTTTTGCTGTACATCCTCGGAAGACATTTCCAATAGAGGAGTAGAAATAAGAATGAAATAATTACAGAGAATTCTCACCTATTTATAGAGGAGGATTACTAATGAACTGGTCTCTGAAATTGAAAACGACTATTCATTTCCGAAAAGACTCGTTCATTCATGTTACCAGGTTCATCCATTTAATTATGGAATTGAATCATCCTTTCTGTTCCCAAGAAATACGTTGATTTGTCCACCGTTTTGACATATATGCTCACAACATCTGTCTTCTTATTCCCCAGCTACCAAGGTTTGGTTAAGCTGACTTCTTGTCTCTTAGGAGAGGGATTTTAAATCTTCTATCAATTTGATTAAAAAGTGGGATTCGTTATTTATCATGTTTTCATAACCTCTGGATAAATGCTAAATCTACCTACTTATCTATCATTTTCCATTTTGACCTCTGTATAGAAATTAATCTAATTTTCTTTTGAGTTCTCACACACTGTCATGTCCATATTACCTCTGATAGTATTGTGTACTCTAAATCAGAAAAGAAGGTTTCATTATCTATCATGTCCATATTACATCCAGATAGATACAAATCATTGAGCATAGAAGAATTATCATTTTCATTCCCATATCATAAAAGACTATTACATTTCTTAGACTTTTCTTTACAATGAAAATCTATTATATCTAAGATTTTCATTCTAAACACACAACGATAACCTAATGGAGATCTATTTCTTCTTCGGATCTTCTTTGTCGGATTTCGTTATGGTGTTGATGACTGAGTGGGGGTTTTCACATGATCAGTCGATGAAGAATCAATGGCTGGTTTCTTCCCCTTGCTACCGGCGGCGGATGATTTCTTAGGAGCCATCAGATCAGAGTTTCGAAGAAAGAAAAGACAAAGGAATTTAAGAAGATGAGTAAAAGTGTTTTCTTTCTCTAAAAAGACCTATTTATAGAGAGATTCAAAACCGACTGTTGGATATCCCCGCTTTTACGCAGATGACGGTTGCGTATCCCAAATTTTACGCTGGCAGATCAACTCTTAACTTTTACGCTTCTTTTCAAAGTGTTTCAAATTTTGGAGATATTTGAAAACTTTGAAGGGGGTCTTGTAGGAGCATAAAAAGTGCTTCAAAGAAAGAGTCATCTCATTCATAAGTGATCTACTTTACGCCTAGCAGAACGGATAATTTCTTTACGCCCAAGACTAGGCTAATCAATTTACGCCTAAGAAGGCTGATCATTTTATGCTTGGGTCTACACCTATGATTTTATGCCAAGGACAGAGCAGCCACTTTTACGCTAGACAAAGCTGTCAAATCTTGCATTTAATGCAAACTCTGACATGAAGATATTAATGATAGCATATATCACAAAGGGATTTGTCTTTACACAGAGACCAATGTTGTCATTTAGTGTGTGGATTGAGCTACTTTACGCTCACACTACGGCTTCTTTTACGCACGAAGATTATATGAGCCTTTATGCTCAACAGTCGACGTGTGCGTAAAGTCTATTTGAGCTACTTTTACGCTCAAGGTTATTTAATAACCACTTTATGCAGGAAGTCTATGTCAAGGCTATTTTATGCCAAATCCACTGCTTTACGCTCAGAGTACATTGGGCTATTTTTACGCCCTATTCTCCTCCACCAGTTTGGAACGTGGTTTGCTTACGTGGCTTTTATGCCACTCTTTTCAAAGAACATGTGTACATGTATCCTATACTTACTGAAGTGATGGGACACATGTCAACATATACAGAAGATGGCTTCGATCATGGGTGGCAGTTGTAAGCGTGAAGATGGAACTTTTGCTGAGTTTTTACGCACAAGAGCCCAAGTCTATAAATAGACTTATTTTTCTTATAACACACACACAGAGGAAGAAAAAACACAAAAAAAAGACAGAGAGACAGGAGAGAATACAGAGATCAGAACTTCGAGATTTTGATTATCCAGAGCATCCTTCTTCAACTTTTCTTTCAGAACAGAGTGAAGCAAAGCAGGAAAGCATTCGGCCTCGCCATCAGTGCCCAAGTGCGTCGATACCTTTCTGGTGACTTAGTTCTTCCAAGTTGTTCTACTTCAAGCAGTGATCTTCATCATCATCATATGGTCCAAGGAATAAAGTGATCATTTACAGATCAGACTTCCATAGCAATACTTTCCCAGAATCAAATTTGTACTTCTTGTACTTTTTCTCGTTTTATTTTCAAAAGCCAAATTTCTCCAAGGCATTTTGTTAAGTAAAACAGTATCGTGTGTACGGACACCGTGAACACATGCACGGCGATTGGTCTATTATTGCACTGTTTTGCACTGTTTTTGTATTTAAGTGATTGGACACGTTTGTGTCCACTTTGGTGGACACAAACACATCATATAACACGTACACATTGTGTTTATTCGTTACCAACCTCTGTTTTAGTATTTTAATCTAATTTTCATTGTTCAATTCCCATTTCCCTATTTTACTGATATCCTACATTCAGTCCCTATTTTCTGTTCTAATTTCCAGTTTTTTATCTCAATTTTGTCATCAAATTTCAACCAATATATGCTGTTAAATAGTGTGGTTTAAAGCCTAATGTGTTCACCTATATATTAGCTAGGTGTATGCTGAATTTAGAAAGATTTGGGACTGTCCTGGGATCGAAATCTGGAAATGAAGTTGGGTTTTAAATCTGAATGCTGTGAACTAATTTTGGGTTCAGTTGAACTGAGTTTGATTTAGTTTTGAACTGTTTTGGGATGTGTGGGGTTCAAATCTGAGATTGGTATTTCTGGGAACTATTGTTTTGGTTTCTATGAACTGAATTAAGGAAAGTTTGGGACTGAAATCTGGAAATGGAATTTGGGGACTGTTTAAAATGGTTTATGTGTTAACATGAGTTTGTGAACTGTTTGTTTAATCTGAGTTGAATTTGGTTTGAACTGAGTTTGGTATTCAGTGAACTGTTAAATAATATTTAAAATCTGAGAATGGTTTAAGGGGGGTTCTCTTTGTAATCTGAGTTTGTTTACACAGTTTTCTCACTGTTTTCATGTCATCTATCTCACACACACCTATATATTTCCCCTCACTGTTTCTTACTGATTTTACACACTATTCACACACATACATGATTCCCTCACTAACTCACTGTTTTTTTAACTGTTTGCTTCACTCATACACACACACACATACACTTGGACACATGTACATGTGCCCCCTTTCTCCATACATATATATATATATATATATATATATATATATATATATATATATATATATATATATATATATATATATGTATTGAGATATATATATAAAAAAAAAAATATATATATATATATATAGGTATCCTATATATATATGAGTGTGCTCTATATATAAATTAGATATAAATATATATGTGTGGTATTCACATAGGAGCCTATATGCTAATATATGTAATCTATATTAGATTGTGTGGTATGGCTATATATGTATTGTTTTAGATATAGATATTGTATATGGTGTTGCTTAGCCTATGGCCTAGTCTCTTAGCCTATGGCCCATGTGAGTGTCTGTGTGTCAGTGTAGAGTCTAGATTAGACTTGTTTAGTCTAGTTAGACTTAGAATAGCCTTGTTAGCCTAGTATAGACTAGTTTGACTTAGGTTTGACTTGGTTGACCTAGTTTGACTTGGTTGACCTAGTTTGACTTCTAGGGTTGACCAGAGTTGACCAAGAGTTGACTTTGGTCTAGATTGACCTAGATTCAAGTAGAATGTATAGTAGGACTTCATTATATCATTTTAGACTTGTTGTGACCTGTTCTGTTCTGATTAGGAGCTAGACACCTCTTCTCGGACAGTACATTTCATCCGGACACTCAGATACAGGCGAGTACATTCTCTGATCATTTCATATCCTGCTTAGAATTATTTTTCAGCATTAAATTACTTTACTTGATACTGTCACGTTGGTCACACGGATTAGTACAATATGGATCCCTCCCTGAGATGTTATCCCTTCAGGGAGCATCGGGGTACTCTATGTTCTGTGCCTTTCACTTACATGGCGTATCACTATGCTTCTTTGGTTCTTTGATCACTTGTGACATATACTCATATGATCACAGAGTCTTCTTTGCATCCTTATCCCATTTATTAGGTTTCCCAGAAATCCTATTTATGGGACTACTATGTACCACCCTTCGGGGGCTTACCACCCTTCGGGGGCTTATCACCCTTTGGGGGCTTACCACCCTTCGGGGGCTTATCACCCTTTGGGGGCTTACCACCCTTTGGGGGCTTATCACCCTTTGGGGGGCTTACCATCCTTCGGAAGATGTTACATAGAATCATAACATAACCTGGTTGGATCCTTGTGTATTAATTGGGGGTACGGGAGAGTATAAATAGCCATGTGAATAATTCCAAAGTAGAATAGCCATGTACGCCTCTTTAGTATAGCCATGTATAATCAAGCCGTTCACATGTCGACTTTGTACTCTAAATCACTAGTCACTGGTAGCTCTTTACTTATAGTAGATATTTCTATTACAGTTCTCTTTCTCTGTTTACATACTATATTTCTTCAGTATCTATATCTTATTTTACTGCATGATTATATTTTCTAACCTGTTATGAACTGTTGATATGTATTGTGCTCGCTCCTGTCCTGACTGGACCTGTTAAAAATATTACAGAGGACGAGGAGGAGGCCTGCGCGGATACCTTTTATAGGACAGCTCTAGCTGACGACTTTACCCTACTGCCTAGACTAGCTTAGTTAGGCTTTATCTTACTTATGTTGTCTTGAGACTAGTAGTAGACTTTATTTCTGTCTTTGAGATTTGGGGTTGTGTATATTCTTTCATTTTTAGTAGCTGAGACCATGCATTTCTGGATATTGCTGAGATGTTATCTTAGACTTTCTGATCATCTGTATTTTTCTTGAGTTCTATATCATATCGTGCTTTCTTCTTCCTTAGTTGTGATTGAGTTCATTTACTGCTATGTCACCCCCACTCGGGGCGTATAAACTGCTTAGCTTATATTGTTAGATGTTGTGACCTAGGACAGCGTTCTACCGCCGACACTGCGGCGTAGGCTGGGCGTTGTTACGTTCTCGTACCCTCACAGTGGGTGCGGGTCGTGACATAATACATTTCGACCCGTCAAAATTTTTCCCTTAGCTATATGGATGCATCTCTTTTATTATCAAGCCTAACTTGTGCAAGTTGAAAACATGCGAGTTATTATGTGAAGGCTAAGATGAGGCAAAGTTCATCGAAACTACCCCACCTGAGCGAGTCTTCGAGCAAGCCGTTGCGAGGCTAAGTTCCAATGCCGTCGGCATTTTGCTTCCTCCGAATGACTGAGCAGGACGGGGTACTACACTATGTCCATACCCTAGGCTTCGAATGGCCAGGAGGCAACCGTAGGGTATAGAGGCTCCGAAGGTCGATGGATGAAGTTAGCGTGGAGCTGACAAATATGACACTTCTTAGTGTACTGAGCAGCGTCGATCATCATAGTGGGCCAATAATGGCCCATACGTTGGAGTCGGTCCTGTAGCTTAGGACCGGGTTGATGAGCTCCGCAGGTCCCATTATGAGCCTCCCGAAGAGCCTCAGCTGCTTCCTCGTTTGATAGACAACGGAGGAGGAGCCCGTTGTAAGAGCATCGATACAGCATTTTGGTGGCCGTATCATAGTAAAATCGGAGGGAACGCCTTTTGACGAAGACTGCTTCCTTCGATTGTCTGGGAGGATTCCATGGGTTGTGAAGTCGATGAAAGGAAATCACCAATATCTGATATTGATACTGGCGTCTGCAGGCATGGCATGCCTCTAGGATTTGTAGCCGAGGTACGTGTTCTATGAAGAACCCGACGAAGGTTGAGATGATGTCCATGGCTACTTTATGATAGGGGACCAGGTCTTCGTAGCAGACTTCGTATTGTCCTCGGACTTGGTTGACGATGAGTTTCGAATCGCCATAAGACTCGAGGTATTCAACCCCCAGCTGTCTTGCCAACTGTAGTCCCATGATGAGGGTATTGTACTCCGCCACATTTTAGAGCACGACTCTATGAGGGAATAGGCATACTGGATGACCAGCTTGTCTGTAGAGATCAAGACTACCCCCACTCCTGCAATAATCTGACCCTTAGGGCCTGTTCTTGAAGTGCGTCAAAGAATATCTGCCAGATATTATTTTTTTCGGCAATGTTGGACTCTAGCACTTCATCTAGAATGTCTTTATAGAGTTTGGACGATTCCAGAATCGGATGTGCAGCTAAGAAGTCGGCCAGTACTTGGCCCTTGATAACTTTTTGTAGGATAAATATTATATCATATGGTGTCAATAGTATTGCCTATGTAGCTAATCGAGATTTTAGCGCTCCTGCCTTTGCCATGAGGACCCTGAGTGGATTGACTCGGGAAATGACATGGATCATCTGACCCGATACATAATAACGAGTCTTCTGGATGGCAAATACCAGAGTTAGACATTTTTTTCGACGGGGTTGTACCTGTGTTCGGCCCCAATCATTATCCTGCTCAGGTAGTAGATGGCTTGCTCGTATCCTGCATCATTGTTCTGAGCCAGTAAAGCGCCAAAAGAATGATCCATCGTACGGACGTAGAGCATAAAGGGCTTGCCTGCGACCGGTACCACCAGGACTGGGAGACATTTGAGATAAGCCTTGATGTCGTCAAATGCCTTCTGATATTCCTTCGTCTAGACATAGGAGATTCCCTTCTTCATGAGTTTGGTAAAGGGTTGGCATTTTTCGGAAAGATTTGCTATAAACCTTCAGCTATATGCGAGACATCTTTGTAGGCCTCGAAGTTCTCTAAGGTTCTTCGGAGGGTCCATGTCAAGGATGGCTTTGGTCTTCTTCGGGTCAACATGGATGCCATGGATGCCTTTTGTAGAGATAATAAAACCCAGGAATTTGCCACTGGAAACCCCTAAAAAGGACTTAGCGAGGTTTATCTTGAGTTAATTTGTTCGCATGAGATCAAAGACTGTGCTCAGATCTTGTAAGTAATCACCTCGTAGACAGCTTTTGACTGCAATGTCATCGATATAGCATTCGACTATCTTGCAGAGGTGTTGGCAGAAGATGGTGCTCAAAGCTCGTTGGTATATGGCACTTGCGTTCTTCAAGCCAAAGGGCATCACTGTGTAGCAATAAACATCCTTTGGAGTCCTGAACAATGTGTATTTTTTGTCATCCGGGAACATCTTGATCTGGTTGTAGCTCGAATATCCGCCCATGAAGGACATGCGTTCAAACCTACATGTGTTGTCGATCATTACGTCGATGATCGGGAGTGGAAACTCTTCTTTTGGTCAAGCGGAGTTAAGGTCCCTAAACTCGATGCAAACTTGGATCTTTTCGTTCTTTTTAGTAACGAGAACAATGTTGGCTACCCAATCTGGATGTTGTTCCTCGCGAATAAATCCACTGTCTAAGAGTTTATCCACTTCTTTGTGAATGGCTTCCATGATATTAGGACGGAAGCATCGTTGTAGCTACTTAACATGCTTAGTGTTAGGCAAGATGTTAAGCTTGTGTATTACGACTTGTGGGTCTAGACCTGGCATATCTTTATAGCTCCAGGCGAAGACATCAATGTATTCTTTGACAAGTTGGATCAAGGATTCTCGGTCTTCTTCTGCCAGGATTTTGCTGATGAAGATGGATTTATACGAGGATTCATCCCCTAAGTTGATCTGCTCGACTTTATCTTCAGTAGGGGGTTCTCGTAGCTCGAAGCGAGATTCGCATTGTGCACCTAGGCGTTGAGCCCATGGTTCTTCTTTGAAGAAATCTACTGTTTGATCATTGTCTTCTTCTTCTGAAGGATGTGTGGATATCATGTTGAATGATAACACTTTTCTGAAGATTGGACCGATACTGGTGTTAGAGTCCTAAGTTGAATCTTCAGATGAGTGAGAGTGTACAGCCTCTTCCGCTTCTGAACTTTCTGGGGTTGTCGGAGGTGTGATATAGTCTACCCCCCGTCGAATGTGATGGTAGTAGTCTTGTGGCTTTCCTTCTGAACTGGGAGTCGTAAAGGAAGACGTCGACCTTTGCCATAGTTTAGGCTCTGGCCGCTTTTCAAGTCATAACCCATCTTTTGGATGGTGTACTTTGCTTGATCGGTGTACCGATATACTTGCGTTCTACCGGTGTCAGGTTCTGGCTCGACTGGTGGGATGTCTTGAGGACGCTCAACTTTGTCGAAGATGATAGGTTTCTCGTCCTGGTTCCAGGAAGAAACTATATAACAGACTCTTTGGTATAGGACGACTTGGTTTACATGATTGACAGTCGTTATTTGTGTTTGCAACGCCTGAAAGGCATTATCTTGAGTATACATGGCATTCCAATGTGGAAAACTAGAATAATTCAAAGATAGCCTTTCATTGATAAAATACAGGATCTTGTTTCGGAGGATTACATCATCAAAAGACGGGACGTCGACATTGGCAGATATGTACTCTCCATATTCCTCGTTGGTGAGAACCGGAGTAGCCTTGGGTGATTAGAGAGTGTTCATCGGGAGTCTGACCCGTATCGGCTTTTGAGCCTGTGTTGAGAGAGATGCTGGGCCGTCCCTTGTAGCTTGACCATGAGCGAAGCCGATAACTGGAGAGGCTTCCCCTTGAGCCGGACTTTGAGAGGCGCCTCGGCTGGCACCTCAGAGACTGGTGCTTTTCCATACAGCTTAATCACAAGAGGAGCCGACACTTGGGGAGGCCTCCCCTTGAGTCGTATCTTCAAAGGGGCATCAGTTGTTGTTTCAGCCAAAGAGGGTGGTGCCCTCCCGCGTAGCTTGACCATGATAGGGGCCAATGCTTGGGAAGGTTTTCCCTTGAGTCGCACCTTTAGAGGGGCACTAGTCATCATTTCTGCTTCAGTGTCGGCCTCTGCTTCGTCATCGGCATCGTTGGCTTCATCGTCCAGATGAACTGATTTGTACAGATCAGAGTCAGTGAAAAAGTCTTCAATCCTTCTGAAAGGATCGACATCAGCAAACTCCGTCCTGACTATGCCATTGGCGGACACGTATTTCATGCATTAGTGGAGAGTAGACGGCACCACCATGTATTCATGTATCCATGGCTGTCACTCTACTTTTCTAGATTAGGGGTATTTTAGTCATTTTGTGTGATATTTTAAATTTTTAATTATTTTAGTATTAAATTGATTGGTGTTTAGTTTTTGTTTAGTGTTCTTGGAGGTAGAAGATGGTTTAACCTTAGTCAACCTTGATTAGAAGACTAACCATGTGATTAGAATCCTATTTAGCTAATTAGATTTTAATTTAGATCATTAGTCCTAATTAGGAAACAAATTAAATCATTTTTAGGCTATTTTAGCATGTAGCTTTTGGGCCTTTTTGCTAATGGGCTTTATATGGACTTTAGTTGCATGGTGGTCCAGCCTAAACCCAAACTTAACCCTAGCAATACCCTGGCCGGCCACAACAACAGCCCCCCTTTAGGTGTATAGCATTGTAGCCACCAAGTTTCAAAACCCTAGAAATAACCTCCTCTTCCAAAAGTCCAATTTTCTCAATTCTCATCCAAATCCATCCAAACAAAGTGCATTACAATCCTTAGGAGGAGAGGAACTTGCTGGAGACTTGCTAGCAAGGAATCGGAGGCGTTGGACTAGAGGAAATCGGCGTCAACGCGTTTGGAGGCTCGTTTCATTAAGATATTGACTCTCTATAGGTAAACCCCTCTAAACACCTGTAAATTTTGATTTTTCTTCGTAGATACATCCATCTAGGTACCCGGACCTGAACATGTAGTTTGGTAGGATTTTGTATCCGTTTGATAGGCGTATCGGACACGTGTCGGTGTATTGGAACACGTGTTCGACAAAATGCCTCTTAGAATCGAAAGTTCGTATTTTTCGATTCCGTTTTCACGAATTTGTTGCTGTGCATATTTGAAACAACTTTCATAAAGACGGATCTCGTTTTGGCACATTTTTAGTGTCCAAATCGGACATGGACACGCGTGCACGGGATCCCCATGCGTGTCCTGCTACTCGAGTGTCATAACTCGACACACAGGATACGGTTTTGCGTGAAATTTGATGGACACGTGGGGCAACCTTTGCCCATGTGCTCCTAAAATTTTACGAAGTTTCGTGGAGCATGTGCGGAGAAATCCAACCCGCACTGGTCGGCTGAACTGTGCACGTGCGCAGAAAAATGCCGCTGACACGGCCTTCGTTCGCAGACACGACGCGACGAGGACTTATTCCAGAAGCATGGACACGAAGCCCTAGACCTACTCTACCCAGGGACTCGACCATATGGCACGACGTGGCTCATGTCGCGATCTACGAACGTCGACACGCGCCCATGAGGCCGCGCACGCGTGCGCGTACAACCGCACGGATACGTGTGTCCTGCGACACGTGGACACAACATAGACACGTGTCTGTGTCGTGTACACCTAGACCAAGATCCCGCGGATGCAAGAGTACGAGGCTCCTCATATTGCACGTGGCGTTCTATTAAGAGCGGTACGTGCCCACGAGCACGTTTCTATTCACGCGTGCACGTACCCGTGCGATACGCACTGACTGAACACGATACAGACACGGGTTCGATCCTTTGAGTATCCGAGCATGTCACACACATGTATACCTTCGTGTTTGTTGAGTTTCACGAGTTTTAGTTGTGTATATTTGATTTTGGGTATCGAGTTGGATTGGGGGTATTATGTTGGGTTGAGTTTGAATGTTAATTCTTAGGTTTTGATACTTTGATTCTTAAAGTTTGAATTCATATTGGTAATGAATCTTTTCTGAGCAGAATTCTGTGTTGATAGTTAGTTTATAAGGATTTAAAATATATTTGTTTTCCATGTATATATACATATATATATATATATATATATATATATATATATATATATATATATATATATATATATATATATATATATATAAAATATATATATATATATATTATATATATATATATATCTATATATAAAATTATATATATCAATAATAAATATATAAAATATTATATAGTATCTAAATATAGTAATATAATATATATATATATATATTAATATATATAAAATCTATATTATATATATTATATATATAGATCTATATATTATATATATATATATATAGATATCTATATATTATATATATATATATTATATTATATATCTCTATCTATATTTTATATAGAAATATATAATATATATATAAATATATATATATTATAATATATATATAATCTATATTATATATATATATATATATATATATATCTATAATATATTATATATATATATATATATATATCTATATATATATATATTATAGCTTCCTATATTACTTCCTATATATTTAGTAGGTATATATATATTATATATATATATATACTATAGATATATATATATTATATATATATAATATTATATAGTTTTCTTTACATATATGGCAATTTAGTTAGATAAGTTGTGAAATCTCAGATTTGAGTTATATTGTATATATATATTATAATGTTATTATTATATATAAACTAAAATACACAATCATATATATATATACTAATATATATATATATATAGATTATATATATTTATATATTTATATATTATATATATATATATATATATATATATTTATATTTATATATAGTATTTATATATATATATATATATATATATATATATATATAGATATAATATATATATTATATCTATCTATATATATAATATATATATACTTTCACATTTTGTTCCATGTGTATGTGTATCTATAGATTCCTATATATGTGTATCTTCTTTATTTTCAAATAGATACTTGTATATATTATATATATATATATATATATTTATATATATTATATATATTTATATATTTTAATGTATGTAAGTTTTCTCAGTTTCTACCCCACAACAGCCCTGCCTCCCCCCCCCCCCCCCCCCCCCCCCCCCCCCCCCCCCCCCCCCCCCCACACCACACACACACTCATTCCTTCCTTATATATATATATATATATATATATTATATATATATATATATATATATATGATCATGCTATAGGATATTAACCTAGGGGATTAGTGAGTTAGTTTAGAAATGACCCAATAAGCCTAACTTGGCATAGTTGGCTAGCAAGTTGACCAAGTTGACAAAAGTCAACTTTGGGTCAAACATAATCTAAATTGACTCAAACGGACTTGAAATGACGAGATTACTAAGTTTGACCAAAATTAGACTAATTGACTAGTTGACTTGGTTTGACCTAGTTTAACTAGAATGGTTAACCAGAGTTGACCATGGGTTGACTTTGACCTAGTTGACTAGAATGGTTGGCCGAGTTGACCAAGAGTTGACTTTGACCTAGAATATAGAATGCATTGTAAATTTCTTTATTTCATATTAGACACTTTGTAACCTGTAGTTGCTCTAATAGGACTCAGATACTCCGATTCGGACTCATATTCTCATCAGACATTCGGGATATCAGACGAGTACATTCTCTGACCATTTCATACTTGCTAGGAATTATATTCTTGTTATAGACTAATTTACTTGATGCTGACACGATGTTATCACGGATTAGTACTATATGGATCTTTACATGAGATATTATCTCCCTCGGGTGCAACGAATACATCATGTCATATACTTTTCATAACATCATGTATTCTATGGACTTATTATTTATGTACACTCATGTGCTCTCATGTACTCTCATGATCGTATGAGCTTCATGTATAAAACTTTTATGTATAATAACATAACCTGTATAGATCTTTGTGTATTAATTGGGGTACGAGAGAGTAGAAGTAGTCATATGAACAATTCCAAAGTAGTATAATCATGTATAAACTCTGTAGTATAATTATGTATAAACTCAAGCCGTTCACATAACTATCTTATACTCTAAATTACATAGTCACTTACAGTTCTTTATTACCATATATAGATATCTTTTGTTTATCAGATTCTCTCTTTCTCTTTATGTTTATTTCTTACAGCGTTTTATGTATCTTATTCTATTACATGTTTTATATTTTCTGTCATGATATGAACTGCGTGAGATATATTGTGCTCATTCCTGTCCTAATTGGACCTGTTGAAAATATTACAGAGAATGAGGAGGAGTTCTGCCCTACTTACTATGGAGCTGGCTTAGATGACACCGGTGACTTGGACCCTCAGGACAATCCAGCAGTTGCTGAGGACTTGCCCATTGTCTAGTTTAGACTTCTAGACTAGTTATCTTTATTTATATGTTTTGTCGTTGAGATGTACTTAAGTTATTTGGATTTTGATGTTGTTTAAACGTCCAAACTTATTTCTTTCAGTTGTAGTTCTCTATTGAGATTATTATCCATCTTTTATCTCTTCATTCCATCTTAGATTTTGTGATTGAGTTGTACTTTATATGTTGTCCTCCTTTTGGAGAGTATATCATTGTGTACAGTTATATTGTTAGATGTTGTGACCTAGGACAACGTTCTATCGCCGACACTATGGCATAGGCTGGATGTACCCACTTCTCGTACCTTTATACTAGATACGAGTCATGACAATGGCCGTCCCAACAGGATGTTATAATTGACATCCGCATCCATGACATAGCAAATTACCTTCCTTTGGAGGTCGTCGATATAACATTTCAACCAGATCTTTCCCAGCGGTTCGTTTTTGCTAGCGTTGAAGCCGCTAATTGTAGTGTTGGACGCAGTCAAGCGATGCATCAAGATCCCCAATATCTGGAGCAAAGTTCGAAGGATAATGCTAAGGGAAGACCCAGGGTCAATCTAGATCCGATCCACCTTGATGGCACCGACATACCCTGTGTAATACAGCGGTTTGTTGTTCTTTAGTAGCATGTCTTGCTGAGTGAGCGTGATGTTGGGAATAATTTCCCCTATGCTATGGCAGTACAGACATGCTGTTGGATCTTCCTCAGGCTGCTTGACCTAGCTGATAAAGGACTCAGCATCCTTCAGTGTTTCATATAGAACCTCTCGTGTATCTTTGGATAGTCGAAGGAGCTCAAATAGGGATAGCCGAGCCGGAGTACTAGCGAGCTGTGCCAGTATGTCGAAGTTGTGGGGTTTAGTTAACCTCAGAGCACCGTCTTTTCGGAGAGGCCTGTCGAGACGAGCCTCCTTCTGCTTTTGTTTGTCGACTGCTGGAGGTTGGGATAACCTTTCCCTGGGGCAGCCGTGGTGGTGATAGGAGACGTCACTTCGATCGGAGCCTCCTCTTGCTGAATGTTCTGCTGTGAATACGTCTGAATAGGAAGGGCTTCCTCAAGGAAGGAAGTGACCATGCGGCAAGACCTGCTCTTCTTGTCTTTGGTTTTTGAGGTAGGATGTACCTCCGGTTGAGTAAATTTCGGAGCTAGATCTGGGTGAACCCATATAATCTCTTCCCGGGATGTCGTAAGTGGTATTAATCAACTCACATTTTCATGAGTTGGTGGAAGATTGATTACTTCCATTGTCGCCTTTGGGATAGGGACGATGCCATCTAGAGCTTCAGTAGGTTGCAAGGTGCCAAACTGGAGTGACACCATATTGGCTGAGACTGTCTTCTCTTCATAATCAAGCAAGATGACGTTCATATTGATCATACATTGTATGTAGTTCTTCAAGGTATAACAGTCTCGGGTCGGATGCTCGACGAACCGATAGTAGTGATAGTACCTCGGGTCGCCTACCCTGTCAACATCATCAGGACGCTTTGGATCATACAACTTGATCTTGTCGCTTTGCTTCAGTATTTCGAAGAGCTGTTGGGTGTCTTCATTATTGAAGGAGTAAACTTCCTTCAGTCTTGGTGCAGGCGGTAGTTTCTGAGCGGGACCTTGTGTGCCTTTCGAGGCATTGACAGTCAGTGCATGCTTCCCTTTTAGTTCACGTCCGTTGTTGTAACTGGTGGCGTGTTTCCCCTTGTTATTGAACGCAGGGTAGCTAACTCCTAGAAGTCGAGTATCACGTGCCTTTTTCTCGGCACTTTCGGTACCGATGATTAGCGAACTCTAATCTGGAGGCTGGGCGGAGTCGAGCCAGAGCTTGATTGCTGGCGTCATATTCATGCTGCAGGAATGTATGAGCACATGCTCTGGTATACCCGAAGGTAACCTTAAACATGCTTGACGGAAGAATTCGATGAAAGTTTGAATGGTCTCTTTCTCCTTTTGGACGACTTCTATTCGAGACGACATCGTCATATCTTTCCCCCGTCGTAGAACCGGTCGAGGAACAGATGCGTTAAGTTGTCGAAGAAGGATATGCAATTGTCAGGGAGACTGTATTACCAATCGTAGGCAACTCCCTTCAGTGCCCCGACGAAAAAACTCGTAAGTAGGACGTCTTCCTTTGGGAGATGTCCCGTCACAGATTGGAAATAGGTCAAGTATCGACGGGAAGACTCCTTTCCATCGAATGGTGTCAAGGTTTGTGTTTTATATTTGGGGGGAATAAACCACTTTGTTCCATTCGGGAGGATAAGGTTGTCGAATTTCGAGCTTTTGATGTTTCTCCTATTTGGTTCGTGCTTCAAAGCGATCGCGCAAGTCCCTTACCATCTCAACTAGCTCCTTTGTAGAGCTAGGAGCAGATGAGGGAGGTAAAGTATGAAGCTCGGTACCCAAAAGAGCTGATGTCCGAGGCATAGTGTGATGATCTGTTCCTGGAGATACCCGTTAAGGGGGTATACTTGACACTTCATTAGCCCCAGGATCAGGACTGGTAGATGTAGGTGCCCTTTGAGAAGTCAGAGTATTTCGAATCTAAAACACCATTTGGGTCAAGGATTGTATGATGGTGGAGAGGGTCTTGAGGCCATATTCCAAGGTGTCTATGTGCCGTACGAGATTCAAAGCTGAAGCTTCTATTTCTTCCTCGTCACCAACCCCTGCCATATAGACGGGCATGACATGGTTAGAAGTCGATGGATCGATCGATGCTTCACTTTCAACCTCTGTTTCTTGTGGAAATATTGGCCTAAGAGCTTCTTATTCTAACGCCTCATACTGGCTACCCCCAGCTACATCAGTGTCGGTTCCCTGATCGATATCCTCATCTTTCGTGGACAGTTGGGGTCTGATCACCTCTAGCTTGCATCATTACTGGAGCCCTCTTTCTTAATCGAATATTCTGGAACACCCCAGTTGATAAGACTGCTGCTTTATATTTCTTCGATCGGCTCTTCGATGGGCCAGCCGAGGCCGAGGAGTTGGTGGCATTTGCTTTTCTCCCTGAAGCAAGGGAGTTGGAAACGACATGGCACAAGGTAAACGGGGGTTCTGTCTCGTCATCGATTGGTATTCTTTTTCTGAGGTAATGTTGGATAGGTGAAGCTGGTTGCAGTCGCTGGAATACAGACCGCCTTGGTGGTGCAGTCGTTGTTTTGCAACAACAACAATTGATGGTGACCATAGCACAAGTATGCCCCGTGAGGGGTACATCGTGCATGGAGGTCATCTCTTCCGATCTACATCTGTGAGTGATCATATAGTGTAGATCGTGTGTAAGCCCACTTTCCAATTTTTTATTTTTTATTATTTTGATTATGATTAACTTTTATGGTCATTAGGATTTGTACCTAAGCTTATAAGAGAGCTATGATCATATTATGGTCATTTGGCCCTTATATGGTTTATATAAACATTGTTTTATTATTTTATAGCTTATTATAATTTTTAGAGATTTTTAGATAATTATTTATTAAGGTTTAATATTTTTAATGACTTTCATGATTTTACAATAGGTTTATTTGAGACTATTTTGAGACCCAGTATTTTATGTAGGCTCTAGTAGGTTATAAATATTTTCTATAATTTTATAGAATTTTTCTGCAATTTTTAGATATTTATTTTATTAAGTTTTATATATTTGAAAGGCTTCCAATATTTATTATGAGGTCATTTGAGACTAATATGAGGTAAATTATTTTTATTTATATTCTAGGAGGTTAGATATATTTTCTGTAATTTTCTACAATTTTTTAGGAATTTGTAGGATTTTATTTGAGTTTATTTGGCCTTAGAATAATTTTTAAATCATTTTCTGTAATTAATTATCCAGTCATACCCAGTCAGCGCTGGTCGGGCCCACCCGTCAGCCATTGCAGCGCCCAGTCAGTGGGTGCTGACTGTACCCGCCATATATATATATATTTTCGATGAACAGTAAACCCTAATTTAATTCTGGTCGATTTTGAGGAAACTTGTTCCAAGGAGACTCCCGACTTTTCGAGGCGATTGCGGACAACTTCGACCTCCTTTTTGTTGGATTCGTATTGAGGTATACTTTTCGAATATCTAATTTACTTTTATTATCTCTGAACCTTAATTTCTGTAAAATTCGTAGAGTGTCGGTTGTTCGAAACTTGACACATTTCGATGTTTTCGAGATTTTGGGAGGAGCGGAAATCGAAATCACAAACCGATTGAAGTTTCGGAAAGCTAACACAAATCTCTACGACATATATTTTTCCCAGAAATTAATTCGTTAATGTAGTATTTTAGTTATTCTGTTGAACTTAGAATTGATCGATGAATCACCGTTTTGGTCACGATTAGCCATAACGGCGATATCTTTTGTCCAAAACATGAATTTGTGGCACGGTTGATTCCAGCACACTCGTGGTGCTAAAATCTACCAAGGTGCACTTTCAAAACCTTGAGTTTACAACGTTTGACTAAATAGTCAATGGTACGTCTCGATTTGCATGCCATGGTTTCCAAAATTGGAAACATAACTTTTTATGGCCAAACTTGCATGTTTTGATTATATTTAGATTATTATTAGGTTAAATTAGGTTTTTAAGTAATTTATTTTATAATTAACTATTATTAGATTAGTAACCCATTAGCCACTTATTCCATGAATTTAGAAATAGAACCTTAGAATTGACTTGTGGTTTTTGTGCATGGTTCATGGTACGATATATGTTACAGGTTGACAGCTTCTAGATCGACAATCTCCTCATCCTTGACTTGTGACTATGGTTTGTGCAAAGATTCTGGCAAGTGCACTTTCTGATTGCTTTTGATTCATAGTAGTCTTTCTATTTATGTTTATACATATGCTCTCTTGCTTGATGACACATTATCACACGGATTAGTATCATAGATTTGTTTATACTTCGTGACTGTCATTTACATGATTACCATGCTTGCAACTTGATTCCATGAGTACTAGTTGGGCGGAGAAATATCTTAGTAGACATGTGGACTATCCAGAAATATCCCCAAAATGTCTACACTTGACTAATAGCAGCTACACACGACACGTGCAGGGTGTCGGATTTACCCCTTAGCCGTTCACATGTCGAACAAGATGTTTCAAAACACATAGATAGTTGTCCTTTACTTGTTTTTCCTTGTTTGTTCACCACTTGCCACGACATCCTAGTTACATGTTTTCTCTAGTTGATATCTTGTAGTAGATTTACCTACTTGCTTTCTAGGCATGCCATGACATCAGTTACTTTCCAGTTTTATTTCACGTATGTTATTTTCATGTCTTGTGAATTCTATTGTGTTTTTGCATTGCCGTCGGTTTGTGTGCTTGTTCCATTCCTGACTGAAAACTAATATTTTTTCGGTTAGCTGTGGCTTCATTTAGCATTGGAAGATACGGGTGTACTAGTAGGCAGAAACCTAGAAATTAGATAGATGTGGTATTATTTACATTAATTGTAAGAACCTTGTACTTTTTTAAATATAAATGTTGTAAATATTGTAATCAATTTAGAAATATGAATGAGCAATAAAGTTTATTTTGAGCATTTATTTATTGCAGGCTTGACAGCGTTCTACCGTCGACTCTGTGACATAGGATGGCTTGGACACACACTCGTATCCCGAAAAGGGGTACGGGTCGTGGCATCGTGTTATGAGAGTTTCACATTTGTACCCCCTTCAGGCGCATGGCAGCGCCAAGCGTTGGGGTAGTTATGTGAATACTGCGCCCCCTGATCCGGCTCCAATGCATAAAATGTGCCCAGATCATTGGTGGAAGAACAACATGTATTGCGACTTGAACACACTTCATGTGCGCAGCCTATATGGGCGCATGGGTTCAAAGCCACAAGATTTGTCCCACCCATCTTGGTTCCATGCGCAGGAGATACGCCAAAGTTGGACGAAGACTTTGAGAGTTGACTCATTGCTGGTACCAAAGCACCCACGTCGACTCTGTACAGCTTACCATCAGCTGCATGTATAATTTTTTGTGCACATTTCTAGTTCGCTGCTGGCATAGCACGTTTGGGGTGCATGGCCCGTGCTGCCTTGGACTTATTTGTACTAGCCCGTAAAGGCGCATAGTACTCAGAATCTAATTCTTTCTCGCCATGACAACGAGTGATTCTGTCAAAGACAGATTTTCTCCTGCACATCAGAGCTCATGCACGGAAGACTGACTACGCCCTTGTTCTGTCGGCACATCTTCTTCGATTGGAAAGAAGAAGAAGGTCTGCAATCTGTTAAGAACGTCTGTACTTCCTAGGCAGATGTGCTGCACCAGTGGCAATGTCTTAGTTGCTGAGAACGTCAGCAGGAAGGGAGAATTGCGGTGGCTCATCTCCTTCAGTGGTGGTGCTCGGTGCACCGCCTTTGCGCACCCAGACTTGGCGGGTTTTCTTCGGCTTTGGCAGCCGCTTCGAAGGACTCACACTGCCTTCAGAGATGAACTCCTTGTACGTCTGTTGATTGAGGTATACCACAAGCATCTTGTGGGAGGAGCCGAGATTGTTGTCGTCAGACTACGATACGACCTTCTCGTTGGAGGAGAAAGTGGTCCCCAGCAGAGTCGCCAGCTTGTTTGCCATTAAAATAAGCTATTTGATTGAACTTTGTATTTAATTACAAACAGAACAGAGTACAATATAGGATTTTGATGCAATCCTAGGAGTATACTTTTGTTTTTATCTGGGAACCATGGCGATGGAACGAGTGGTAATTCTTTGACTCCGTTGACGATCTCGAACTCTTTGAAAGTCTGGATTGCTCTGGAACGAGCAATTACTTGAAAAGGATTGGAACTCTTGCAAGTGATCTGGAATCTGAAGTAGTTGAAAATGTTCAATAAAAGGGGCTTCGAGCTTGGAGCGGTTAAATGAAGGAATAATCCTTCTATTTATAGGCAGTAGCATGATCTGCTTATGCGCGCATATACGATACGCACCTGTAGAACTTGCATATAGGGACACCATGTGGCTGATTTTGTTAGGCGCATAGACGATGTGCCAGGGAGCTGGAGCTGAATCTGTTTGAACTACACTATTGAGCTGTGGAGGAGCTGACACGTGACAGTTGTTGAGATTCGGTTGTTGCTGAAATCTTGGGTGGTTATCACCCACTCATAAATAGAACCGAGTCAATGACACATGGCACGTATACGTGGCCTAGAGATCTTTGCACGTTGATTTGGGTGGATATGCCAAGGATCGGGCACATAAGAAGACTCGACTTCTGAATTTTAAGGTCAGTAGCATGTCTGGGCGTATACAGAGTTCTGGACGCATGGCTATGGAGGCGCATGCAAGTTTTGGGCACATGGCTATAGAGGCGCATGCGAGTGATCAGTTGCTACGTAGTAGAGAACAGCCGTAACCAATAAAAAGGTGATGATTGCGCCTCTTCGTCTTGTGTAAAAGCTGACTGCTCAGACTTCGAGACGCATGCTGTTGTCATTTTTGTCATATAGCATTAAATGCTTTGATGTGTGACAAACTTATGTGGACGCATCTGTCTGTGCTGCATTTGGTGCATCAGCATAGAGCGCATGGTGCTTAGGGACACATCTGCTATGCAGTGCATCTCCTTTGGTCAGTCTTGCTGAGTCTTTCGAGGAATTGATGAATCTTTGACTTTGCTAAATTTGATGTAGCGGATTCATTACCATTAATATAGGTTCATTATGCGGTGCATCCTCCTTGGCAAGATGTTGCACTGTGGATCTCGTCGTTCAAAGAAGCTTTGATGATGAACTCCTTCAGAAGACCGAGATGTGCCGGGAGAGCTATGGATACAACAACTTATGTTCGAACCCCTTGTCGACAGTGTTCTTTTACGGGATGGCGTTGGGTACCTTTTGTATCCAAAGATCGGGGTCGTCGTGCCCCGACTTCCGTTATGCTGGAAGAGCCACCGGGTTTGGATTGATTGCCAACCCGCGTTCTGTTCAATAAATGCTTATTTGGCCGAAGAACTTTTGACGAAGAAGTGATTCGCTCTGATGAGGAGTGTTGGTGCGCCTAGTTGAGTCGTCAGAGTGATGTGCCAAAGAGTTTATTGTTTAGGCTAGGCTTCTTTGTAGTAGACACTACAACAGATATGGGATATGATAGCGTGCGCTGAACGATGTAGAATGCTTATTATAGCGTATTCTGCCCGCTATAAATGCCCCCACTATAATTGTCCCATTTACAAGAATGCTATAAAGTTATAGCGTTCACGAACGCTATTGATGGAGTATAGCGTTCTATAACGTTATAGACAACGTATAGCATTTAGGAACGCTATATGATTCTTATAGCATTTACAAACGCTATAGAACATTAATAGCATTCACGAACGCTATAGACATGTTATAGCACTGACAAACGCTATAGAGTTTACATAGCATTTACGAACGCTATAGTTGATTAATAACGTTTGTTAACGCTATAAATTTGTTATGGCATTCCTGAACGCTGTTGATTTTTAATTGCGTTCCTGTATGTTATTGTTTGTTAATAGCATTTCGATATATATCTGCTTTTTATAACATTTCTTTCGTACTATTATATGTGCACCAACAGCATGTCAGAATGCTATTACAGAATGGTATCTTTGAGTCAAAATTCTGTATTCTAAAATTTGCAGAATGCAGCACATTAGAATGCTATTACAGATAATGCCACAGATATCTATTTATACAGAATGCAGGTATTCAAAAATTTAAATGCTTCTCGACGAATCAATCACAGAATGAATTCCGAACATAAGTAAATTCATTAATTTCACTGTCAAATATATGTAGAACAACGAAGTAGTACCAAACATTCAAAATCCTTCATAATTTCTTCATGTAGAACAATGAAGTAGTACCAAATATATGTCCAAAAATTAAATATTAACAGCGTAGTCAGCTACATATATCCAAAATATTGACTATCTAAAATTTAGCTCGAACCCTTCGAGCCTATCCACAACCAAAGCTCCTCAGAAAGCATCCTCTTCCTTCATCCAACCTGCACAAATATAGGGGGAAACCATTAGTGTAAAAAAAAAACCATCTCGAGCCGATCCAGACAATTGACGAAAAGTGAATTATTGGGATAGAAAAAGTGATGCCTTACCAGTGAATTGAGTCTTATGTGTTTATATATTCTGTTGTAATTGTAAGTGTTCTCATCTCTTCTTCTCATTTTTTGACTGAAAGCTTGAACGGATTAATAAGTTCCAACTAATCGTGCGTGCATTTTTTTCATATAGATGAAGCTGATATCGCTAAATGTGGTCTATACTAAAGACTTATCAGTATAGACCAAAGCTTTCAGTATCCCATATCTTTTGTGTAGTGGAAAATAGGTTTTCTGTAGGTAAAGTTCAGTAAGGTATTTGTGCAGATAGTTACTCTCCAATGTGCATCAGATCAGACGCTCTAGTGTTCAGTAAACCGTAGATTATAAGTTCATATTATTGAAGAAGTGTGCAGATAAGTAGAAATTAGTATCAAAGAGTGTGTAGGATTAGTTTTTATTTTACATCTGTGTAATAGAATATGAAAACAGTGAGTAAAACATAGGGGTGCATGAATTAAAGTATAGTGTGTATGAATTTAGTATAGCATTTAGAGGTACTGCAATAAAGACGTACCTAGTCTTCAAACGGCATAATGTGGTCAGTTGGCCAAGCCGTGGTAGTTCCAAAGATTTCCTCTACTGTGTCGTTACCAAAACACGGCCTAAACAACAGAGCTTTAGGTTGTATCACTATATCTACCCAAACACGGGATGTACCTTGTCCAAGAGGATAACCGTGAACCGGCACATTTGGATCATCGGTGATCCATCGTCCAATTGTAACAACTTCGTTCTTATTTCCCGTCCAATCGAGTAACTTGCATTTTTGGTCCTTTGACAGACGATGATGTGACTACAACAAAGATTGAAGCTCAAAAATATTAAATATCATTTGAGTTACAATACTTCTATTTGTTATTAGAGATATATTACCTGTGGAGTAGATGGAGATTTTGAAATGACCTTTACTTCAAAATCATTCTCGTCGCCATTGTTGTTCTCCTCCTCTTTAGTGTTCTCAACATCACTGCTGCCTTCATTGTTCTCCTCCTCCTCTTTAGTGTTCTCGTCGTCTTCTCATTGGTCATCTTATTTTGATCCTAATGAGGAAAACAGTTACATGTAATTACCAAAAAAAATATAGATTTGTTACAAGTGGTCATTCTTGATGACTTACCTGACTTTTCATTAATGTACCAAGTAGTTGAGTTTGTTGTTCAATTAACTTTGATATGGAGTTGATTTGCCCTTGCATTGAGTCAACTTTGCTTTGGGAATTTCTCTCCTCTACAATCACCTCAACATCATCATCTTTTTGTTGATCACATTCCTAAACAAGGCAAGCGTCATAGGTAATGTATAAAAAAAATATCAAAGTGAAATAAAACAAGAGTCAATCTAGAATTCCTCCACACTTACCTTATTTTTCATCAAAGTCTCTATCAACTTTGCTTGTTCTTTAACTAATTTTGACATTGAGTCAATTTTGTCCTGCATTGAGTCAATTTTGTTTTCCAGTCGAACTACTGTTTGAGAATGCTTCTTTTGAGCAACTAATTTAGATTTAGTTGCTCCGGCTCCGGCTCCTCTAATCCTACCCCGTTTTTTAGATTGCCGTACTACTTGTGAAAGTGCATCACCTTCATCTAATTGTTGGGATCCCTCTGAAGGTGGTGCAAGAAGGATTTCCTTGGCC
Source organism: Iris pallida (assembly GCA_029216955.1). Taxonomy (NCBI): domain Eukaryota; kingdom Viridiplantae; phylum Streptophyta; class Magnoliopsida; order Asparagales; family Iridaceae; genus Iris; species Iris pallida. The sequence continues at coordinate 10,639,088 of JANAVB010016800.1, read as the reverse complement.
TTTTGCTGAAATTATGATGAAGAAAACTAGAATTAGTCTCCGTTGGACAACGCTTGACTGTCAATACAAGAAAAAAAAAACATACTATCCATAAGAAGGTAATTGTGTACATACAATGAGCTCATTGTCCTTTGAGTGCTTAGCTTCACCTTTCCCAGTAGTATATCCTCGGATCCAAGCACGAAGCCTAACCTTATCGATAGGACATGGTCCCTCCCTTCTCTGTATTGTATCAGGTAAATTGGCATTGATAAGTAGAGAGATATAAATACGAATGAAAAAAATACTTTATACTTACCAATATTTCATCGGCAATGCGAGCAAAGCCTTTTCTACTTCCAAGGTACGGCATTGTTTGTTTTTCTTTCATTTGTTTAAACTTTGTAGACCTCTCCTACGTACAACACGTGCATATTATTAGATAATACCTTAAATGTTAGACATTGAAGCTTCAAAAAATATTTATTCAACATACCTTAAATTGTTTTGATGATCTTTTCTTAACGAATAGTTCCCAATCTACCGGTTCTACGTCATTCGGCTTTCTCTTCAAATATTTTTCCAATTTTGATTTGTTGTCCCTAGCAAGTCTTCCCATTTGTTGGTGGACATACATTTTTGCCGCCTCATCGTGCTCCTTGAATGTAAATTTTTGCTACAAGTACAAAATAGTCATAAGTAATTATTAGGAAGATAGTAGATATAAACTACATTTAAAAAAGAATGTAAAATTTCATCTTACTGTAACAGCTTTCCAATAGAAGTCCTTGCTCTCAGAAGGTATATGTCTCCAATCATTGAACGTTATTGGTACCATTTCATGTGTCAAACATCCGACAAAAGTTGAAAGATGTTTCGAGTTCCTTCCAATTGGTTGACCATTTTCATTTAACTCCACCTCTAGCCTATTGCCAGTTTCAACGGGCAAAGCACTACACCTAGTGGGTCCCCTAGTCCTTGTTGTTCTCTCTGTTTTGCCTTCATTTGAAGCTTGTGATTCTTCTACGTCATTTGAATCTTCTGGTTCTTGTCCCTAATTTGATGCTTCTTTTCCTTGTTCTTCATTGGAACATTTTTCCTGGTCCTTCCTTTGCTTCTTGTGCTTCTTTTCCTTCTTGTGCTTCTTTGTAGATTTACTCGCTTGATTTGCACTCTACAAGAACACAGTTGACATTTATGCATTAGAAATATATGTAAGCATTGCTATAGAAAATATGTGCTTGTTTACAATAGTTGACATTTATGCTTGTTCTCTGAACACAGTTCTGAGAACAACATTCCCACAACATTCCCAAAAATCTGTAAAAATATGTGCTTGATCCTTACCGCATTCGAACCTTCTTGCTCACTTATATAGATACCAGCATTTGGATTGTTCACAAGAGCAGCCTCGATGCCTTGTCTTTGCTTCTTTTCTCCCTTTTTGCGCATTTTGAACACTACAAATATGCAACATATTAAAACATTAAGAAATAAATGAGATTTATGTAAGCTTAATTTCTACATGTTGAAGGTTATTTACCTCAGCTTCAGCATCATTTATCCTTTTCCTTGGTGTCATTGCAAGATAGGGTAGCTACGAGCAAGAATTACTCGCTGATGATGATTAGAAAATAAACAAATATTAAAGAAACAAATCATGACAAGTAGAGTATCATAGAGTATCAAATACTAAAACTATACACTGGATTTTGAAGGACTGTACATTGTTTGAGTTTACACCTGTATTGTGAAGCATTAAAAAAATGAAGGACTGTACATTGATAAAGTATCATAGAGTATTTTGAAGGACTGTACATTGATAGAGTATCATAGAGCATTAAAAAAATAAAGGACTGCACATCGAAGGACTGTACATTGAAGGACTGTACATTGTTTGAGTTTACACCTGTATTTTTAAGGACTGTACATTGATAGAGTATCATAGAGTATCAAATACTAAAACGAAGTTCACAGACCCTATATTGTGAAGCATTTTAAAAAAATGAAGGACTGTACATTGATAGACTGTACATTGATAGAGTATCATAGAGTATTTTGAAGGGCTGTACATTGATAGAGTATCATAGAGCATTAAAAAAAATGAAGGACTGTACATCGAAGGACTGTACATTGAAGGACTGTACGTTGTTTGAGTTTACACCTGTATTTTGAAGGACTGTACATTGTTTGAGTTTACACTTGTATTTTGAAGGACTGTACATTGATAGAGTATCATAGAGTATCAAATACTAAAATAAAGTTCACAGACCCTATATTGTGAAGCATTAAAAAAAAAACCAAAACCAAATAAAAACTACTGATTGTATACATGTTCTGCACAACCTTAACAAAGAAAAATAAAAACCTGCATATAACAAATTCAAGAACAATTGTGAAAGCATTAAAAAAAATACTAGTTATTTTCAAACAAGCTTCTATACCAATAATAAAAACTAATGAAACATAGAGACCAATTAAACCATATAGAGCATTTCATAAGTTTAAATATAGAGGAAAAAGACCTCTTAAACATAAATGCCCTCACAATCCTTTCTAAGATAACTATCACTACCATCCTCAACATTCTTATCTAGTTTTGATACATCCACTGGTGCTAATGATGGTGTATAGACATTTTGATCAACAACCATATCCATATCTTGAAAACCTCTTGCTAGTGCCTTTAACACAACATGCCAATTAGATGAAGCAGTGTCCTTAAAGTAAAATACTTGGGTTGCCTGTGATGCTAGAATAAACGAGTCTCTTTCAAAGCGGTGTTTTCCTTGGTGAAGGTTAACCAAGGTAAACCCATCTTCTATTTTGACACCATTTGTTGTGCTAGCCCAATCACAATCAAAAATAGGAATGTAAAAGGTATGATAATCCAAGCAAATTATATTCTTAAGCACTCCATAGTAGGCAATTGTATCGGTGACTTGGTTCCTATCCTTCGAACTGGATCTACAAATGGTTGTTGCCTCAAGTGAAACACCACTGTTCTGCCTAGAGTTCTCAACATCCTTTGTATGGTAGCGGTTACCATTGATAACAAATCCTGAATAAGACACAACATGTTTTGACGGGCCATGTGCAAGCCCTCTTAACATGTCGGATATGTTTTCACAGGATTGTCCCTCAATCTGTTCAAAATCAAAACAAAAGGTAAGGACATACATTTTTTGGAAAATAATGTTCTAAGGGTACTAAAAAAAAGAAATTGGGACCTTCTGTTTTAACCAAGATGACAATTCCTTCGAATGACGATCTTGAAGTAAATTTTTATTTTGAACAAGGCATCTATCCGAAAGTTTCAATTCCTTCAAGTGCATCCTAAGAGGGAAAACAATTTTATATGATATTAATTATAGATATTGGCAAGTTACGTTGGAGTTAGTATGTTTTCTTATAACTTACTCTAGATAAGGTTCGACTTCATCCATATTGAACAATACATAACGGTGAGCACTTTGTAGCTGTTGTTTATCCAATGTCATTATTGTTTCTTTTGAAATTGGACGGCCATCGAAAATCGCATCATTTTCAATATCTTCATTTCTATTTGGACGATGATCCATCTCAGCAACTTGTTTCATGTATCCACTAACAAATCTCAAGCTCTCGTCAGCAACATAATATTTTACTATACAACCTTCAGGACATGCACGATTTCTAACGTATCCTTTAAGGATCTTTATGTATCTACAAGAAAAAATAATTTTTATTTAAAGTAAGCAAACGAATGAATGAAAATCAATAAAAAGAAAACAAACGATCACCTTTCAAACGGATACATCCATCGATAATGGACTGGGTCACCTAATTTAGCTTCACGCCCCAGAAGGATTGGCAAATGAATCATGATATCGAAAAATGAAGGAGGAAAATACCTTTCAACCAAACATAATATGTCAACAAGTAGATTGGTAAATGAATCACGATATCGAAAAATTGAGAAGAAAAATACCTTTCAAACAAGCATAATATCTCAACAATTTCTTCCTCTAATTTCTCTATTTGTTCTCTATCGATGGCTCTTTGGCACAAGACATTAAAAAATGCACAAATTCAAAATATTGCAATCCTTGGTCCTTTTGGAAGAAGACCTCTCAATGCCACAGGCAACAACTGTTGCATTAACACGTGACAATCATGCGACTTGAGTCCTGTTATTTTGCATTTTTCTACTGATATACAGTTTCCAACCATCGGGCAACTTCAAGTTATATAATCTCTTGAAAAAAATTTCCTTTTATTTCTTTGAAAGGGTGTGCGGTCCCGGTGGAGGAAAAAAATCTCTTATTTCTTAATTTTGGATGCAAAACTTGTTGAATGCCCATTTCTTCCAAATCCTTACGTGATTCTATGCCATCCTTCGATTTTCCCTTTGCATTTAGCAATGTACCAACCACGCTATCACACCAGTTCTTTTTTATGTGCATTAGATCCAAATTATGGTGCAAAATGAGATGCTACAAAACCCAAAAAAGAATAGAAAGGTCAATTGGAAACAATTTACGAAACACATATGAAAATAATATGATATTACCTCCCAATACGGCAGTGAAAAAAATGTTGACTTCTTCTTCCACATCTCTGAAGATTGCCTCTTTCTTTTGCCATTGTCTTTTCCTTTCCCAAAATTATTTGTCATATTTCTTAGTCCTTCTAAAATTTTTGATCCAGTCATTAATCTAGATGGTTCCCTATGTTCTTGCTTACCATCAAACCAACTTTTTTTTAACCTAAATGGATGCTTGGCTGGAAGAAAACGTCTGTGTCCCATGTAGACAGTTTTTCTACTATATTTTAACCATTTTGAACATGTATTCACTCCACATATGGGACATCCAACTTTTTCTTTGGTAGTACATCCAGCTAGGTTACCATAAGCTGGAAAATCATTTATTGTCCACATCAAAATTGCTTTCAAGTTGAAAAAAAATTTACTAAATGCATCATAAGCATGTACTCCATTGTTCCATAGCTCTAGCAAATCATCTATTAGTGGCTGTAGATAAACATCTATATCATTTCCAGGTTGCTTCGTGTAACACCCAGTTTTCCAGAAGAGGGTAATTTTGAAATTTTGTAATTATATTTATTATTTATTGATACTTATTTTATATTATAATTTTTGGTGATTTTTAATCATTTAAAACTATTTTAAAACATGACTTATGATTTTGGTGTTTGATAGTGTAACCTTGGAGGTTGGTTGACCTAGAGCCTAGCCTTGTGATTAGGGTAATTTGTTTATAATTTCTAGTTTGAGGGTACTTTTGTCATTTTTTGGGGTTATTTGAATTTATTAGAATTTATTTGAATTTATGGGAATTTTTAGGAATTATTTTGGAATTGTTTGATTGAGGTTGACCAGGTTGACTTTGACTAGCTTTGACTTGGTAGGCTAACCTAGAAGCTAACCCTAGTTGTGTTGGACTTGGTTAGGTCATGCAACCCTAGTTACACTAGAGTTAACCTAGGGTTTAGTCATTAAACACAAGTTGGAATAGTTAAGTCATAAGCCATGACTTATGGTTGTACCATTAAATAGCAACTTAGCCATAGAAGCCCAAAACCCATTAGCTAATGCAAAACCCTAGCCCAATCCAGCCATAGCCAGCCACATAGGGATTCCCCCTCTATAAGTATTCTCCTAGAAATTAGGGCTAGCCTCTTTAGGAAGAACAAGCTTTAGAAAGAGGTATTTTCTCAACTTCAAAAACCCATAGAAATTCTATTTTAGCTCCATTTTCCCTCAAACAAATTGCAATGGGTTTTAAATGAAGTGTTCTTGCTGTTGTTACATGTTATTCTCAGATTCAAATCAATTTGGAGAAGTTTGACTCTCAAGAGGAACACCTCTCTTTAGAGCTTTTTGGGGATTTTGATACATAGAGGTAACTTTCAATCTATACCATGAAATCCTGATTTTCTTGTATATTTGGAAAGCCCTAGGTCTACCCTAACTGTAGGTATGCCTAGACCTAGGTTTTGTGTCCATTTCGTGTCCTAAGTGGACACGTATCAGTCCCTCTCTCTAAGTGTTTGATGAAATGCCCCAATGGGCATTTCGATCTAATTTCTAGAAACTAAATGAATAGGAAATTAGTATTTGATGTTGCTTATGCATTTCTTTTGGTCTGGGGGTATCTCTGTGTTGTTCCGTGTCGAATTCGACACTTGCACACGCGGGTGCGCGCGCGCGCGCGAGGCAGTGCGCGTGTCCTGCCACTCGGGGGCTTTTGCTCTTCGGACACAGCACAAGGACACGTGAAACTCGACACACACTAAGGATAAATGACTGACACCATGTGTGTTAAGTCTCACGTGTCCCCGTGTCATGTCGAGTAAGCACGAGGCTCTGTACTGGTCGGGACTGACAGGTACTGTCGGTTTTTATTATCGCTGATACGCGGTTGTAAGTCGGACACGTGAACACTTGGACTCAGTGCAGACACCAAGAGACGATGACCTATCCTAGGCGAACCTAGGGTGGTGAGCACGAGTCCTGGTTTGGACTGTGTCGTGTGCACGACACGCGTGCACACGTACACGATGCAGTGCACTGAACAGTGCCTATGTGCACTATTTTGTGTCTTAAATTGTTTGGATACGTTTGTGTCCTCTTGTTTGGACACAAACACTTTGTATCACACATATACACTCTATATTTTAGTTACCAACCATGAGATTTGCATTTTAGTTTGATTTGATTCCATTTTCCTGTTTTACCAAAAGAAAACTGATACATGTATTTTTCTGTTAGTTTCCAGTTTTTAAATATGAGTTTTGTCAGTTGTTTTGATTAAGTTAAGTGTTGTTAATTACATATCTAAGTCCCTGACATGGTTCTCCTATTAGTTATCTACTTGTGTGCAAGATTTGGGTTGAATTGGTTATGAGTTGATTTCAAATTGAGGGTGTTATGAGGTATTGACTGTTTTTATAAAAACTGAGATTTGAACTCTGAAATTGCATGATATTATGAACTCAAGTCTGAGCTGGGTTGAACCTGAGATTAATGGGGGTTTAATGATTTGATTTCCTTTTCTTTCTCATTGATTTCATGTTGAAATCTGAGTTTGTAGTTAAATTGATTTCCTTTCTTTTCCTTTCCATTTTTGCACTGTCAAAGACCTACATTTCTCTCCACACACACACACATCCACACACATTGCCTCTCTTTACCCACACACACATGGTTCCTCAATGAAACACACACACACATAGACCTTGACACACACATACCCTCACTGTTTTCACAGTTTTCACACACACACACACACACACCTAGCTGAGTTCATTGTCACTCTTCACACATTGCACACACACTCATGTCTTCTCTCTCTCTCTATATACATATGCTTGAGTATATATTATATGTGTATAGCTATATATGCAATGTATATGCATATAGTTAATGTAGATATATAATATATATATACCTATATGTATATATGTTTAAGCCTATATACCACATGTATGTATATATATTATATATGAATATCTATATATGTATGTTTGTGTAATGTATATATATAGATAATATATGTATATTGTAGGTATACCTATAGGCTAATGTGTATTTCTATGTTATATTATATAATATATCAATATGTGTGTTATTTTAAATGTATAAATACTGGCATGTGTAGATGTGTTTTATGGTTTGGTTCATAGGCATGGTATAGCCTAGGCTCTTAGCCTATGGGTGTATCTGTGTGTCAGTATAGAGTCTAGATAGACTTGTTTAGTCTTGATTAGGCCTAGAACAGACTAATTAGACTTGTTAGACCTAGTTTGACCATAGTTGACCTAGTTTGACTTCTAAGGTTGACCAGAGTTGACCAAGAGTTGACTTTGGCCTAGATTGACCTAGATTCATTTAGAATGCATTAAATTGCATCTTTTATCATTTTAGATTTGTTGTGACTTATACTGTTCTGATTAGGAGCCAGACACCTCTCCTCGGACAGTACATTTCATCCGGACATTCAGATACAGACGAGTACATTCTCTGATCATTTCATATCCTGCTTAGAATTATTTTCCTGCATTAAATTACTTTACTTGATACTGTCACATTGGTCACACGGATTAGTACTATATGGATCCCTTCTTGAGATGTTATCCCTTTAGGGAGCATCGGGTACTCTATGTTCTGTGCGTTTCACTTACATGGCGTATCACTATGCTTCATTTGGTTCTTTGATCACTTGTGACATATACTCTTATGATCACAGAGTCTTCTTTGAATCCTTATCCCATTTATTGGGTTTCCCAAATCACCCATTTATGGGCTTACCATGTATCACCCCTTGTGGGCAATTACATGGAATCATAACATAACCTGGTTGGATCCTTGTGTATTGATTGGGGGTATAGGGGAGTAGAAGTAGACATGTGAATAATATCCAAGTAGTGTAATTCCCAGATCACTCTATAGTATAATTCCCAGAATCTCCTATGCCATTCACATGTTTATGTTGTACTCTGACTCACTAGCCACTGTTAGTTCTTTATTTATAGTAGATATTTCTATTACAGCTCTCTCTCTGTTTACATACTGCATTTCCTTCAGTATCTATATCTTACTTTACTGTATGATTATATTTTCTAACTTGCTATGAACTGTTGAGATGTATTATGCTCGCTCCTGTCCTGACTGGACCTGTTGAAAATATTACAGAGGACGAGGAGGAGGCCTGTGTAGATACCTGCTGTAGGACAGCTCTAGCTGACGACTTTACCCTACTGCCTAGACTAGCTTAGTTAGGCTTTATCTTACTCATGTTGTCTTGAGACTAGTAGTTAGACTTTATTTCTGTCCTTGAGATCTGGGTTGTATATTCTTTCATATTCAGTAGCTGAGACCTTGTACTCTGGATATCTGCTGAGATGTTATCTTAGACTATATGATCATCTGTATTTTCCTTGAGTTCTTTATCATATCGTGCTTATTCTTCCTTAGTTGTGATTGAGTTTACTTTCTGTTATGTCACCCCCACTCGGGGAGAATAAACTGTTTAGCCTTATACTGTTAGATGCATTGAGACCTAGGACAGCGTTCTACCGCCGACACTGCGGCGTAGGCTGGGCGTTGTTACGTTCTCGTACCCTCACAGTGGGTGCGGGTCGTGACACTTCGGTCCAGGAATTAGTAGTGTCAATATTATATTTTCTTTTCGCATGCATAGCCATGGTGGGAGATTGTATGTCGTGAGCATTACTGGCCAACAACTATATGAAGAGCTAAGATCGCCGAAAGGATTAAACCCGTCTGCAGCAAGGCCAAGTCTAAGATTGCATGGCTCTTCTGCGAAAGAGGGCAACTTCATATCAATTGTCTTCCATGATAAGGAGTCCACAGGATGTCTCATGATGTCATCGTCACTTTTGTGATTATAATGCCACCTTAAGTTTTTTGCCGATTCAGGTGACTGAAACATTCTTCTGAACCTTGGAATTATCGGAAAGTACCTTAATACTTTTGCTGGAACTCCTTCTTGAATTTTCCAGTCTTATCTTTCTTCCACAGTTCCAATCCACATTTTTTTACATTTTTCCTCAATTTTCAACTCTTTTCTGTATAGACAACAGTCATTGGGACATGCATCTATCTTCTCACAATTAAGCTCAAATGTCTTAAGCAACGATTCAACGTCACGTGAGGATTCTGGAATTGTATTTCCATCAGGTAAAATATCATGCAATATTTCCAAAAGATGACTAAAACAATTATTAGAAATTCCATACATAGACTTGTGCTTGTATAAACTAACGGTTGCCGATAACCTAGTATACTTTTTACAACTTGCGTATAATGGATTATTTGTATCCTTCAATAAGGTTGTTAATTCATCATCCCTTTCTTCTTCGATAGGTTCAGCATTGGGTTCATTTTGAACATATGTATCTTCATCCTCTGTCTGTTCCAAATTTGAAATTCCTTTGTCCAACCCTTCCCCATGCCAAATCCAAGTTGTATAAGACATATCCATCCCACGTCTTAGCAAATGAAGTAAAATCATATCTTTATTACCACGACACAAATTCTTACAATCAATGCAGGGACATAACATAAAGTCTGAATTCTTTGCATTTGACTTGGCAAAATCCACAAACTGACGGACAAATTTCTTATACAATATCGTATTCCTAAAAAAATACAAAATAATTATAACATAAATAAGACATACAGATGGATTTAATTAAGTGAACACATTAGTATAGTGAAAAAGATTTCAATACTTGTTAAGATGAACCCAATCTTTATTCATCATGTTGACACCCACAATTTGCTTATATCGAGCTTGATAACACCAAAAATAATTTGTACGTGGCCCTAAAGAATTTTAAATTAAATAATTTAGACTTTGTACATGCATTATTAAACAACAACAATTGTCACTTCCTGAAACAAACCAAAAATATAAATAAATTATATACGGAAAAGGAATGACTTACAGAGCGATGACAAAATCGTGGCACTTTCTTCTTCTTCTTCTTCTTCAACACTTCACAAATTTAGGGTTCCTGAAACAAACCAATAACATCAAACACAACAAAACGCCACAGAAATTCTGTTGAAGGAGTTGTACATAGAAACAAAATTTCTATCCAAAGCCGAACCCTAATTTCCGATAAATCGATCCACAAAATCGAGGAGGCACATATACCCCAAATAATCCATCTAAAGCCCAAATAATCCATCCAAAGCCGATCCAACAAATCGATCCAACAAAACTATAACATCCCTCACGAAAACCCCAAATAATCCATCCAAAGCCGAACCCTAATTTCCGACAAATCGAGGAGGTGCATATACACCGCCACTGATAGATAGTTTATTGAAGGGGGAAAAAATTAAAAATAGCATTTTGCTATGGACAGTCGGTCGATTTTTAGGGTTTTCGTGAGGGGAGAGAGACAGAGAGAAGAAGATGAGGAAGAGAGAGGGTTTTCGTGAGAGAGAGTTATGAGGAAGGGGGAGGGGTTTTCAGTTAGGCGCCCAGGTTACGAGGAGTTGAAGGGGTTTTCAGTTAGGCGCCCAGGTTATGAGGTAGAGAATACAATAAGGTTTTTTCAAACAATAAGACAGCATTTTGCTATGGACGGTTCCGATTTAATTGCGAAACATCTAACGGACGGGATCGCCCGCTATGGAAAACGCTATAATTTATTTAGCAAAACTGAATCGCTCCTATAGCAGTCACAACATACTATAACTTATTTTTTTAATATAAAATATATTTTATAAAACTGTGTTGCTTCTTCCATATGATTGGAACAGTAGATAGTTTAATTATGAGCATTCGATTAACTCGGTTAACCGAACCGAATTACCAAATACCGAATTCGACCAAAAAAAGAATAACAAAAATTGAAACCAGTCGAAATATCCTGTACCGAACCAAACCGAATGAATAAATCTGTTCGATTTTCAGTTTATTTGGTTTATAACCAATATTTTAGTTTATTTATAATTTTTTTCAATATATATAGTAACTAAATATACAAAGATATATTTCGTATATATATTACTAAATTTTCTTATTTGGTTTACCAGGGGAGAGGAATTTTAGATAAAATTTCTGAAAGGAATATGATGCTACTCCTAATTGAACTGGATACCTTACTTTGACATATGTAGGGGTGAGCCTTCTGTTTATTCGAGGTTTCAACCGAAACGAAATATTCAACACCAAATAAACCGAAATTCAAAAACTCCAAAACCGAAACCGAAACAGAACCGAAATTAACCAAAACCGAAACCGAACTGAATAAACTATTCGGTTATTTGATTTATTCGGTTAAACCGAATAAATAGAAATCATATTTTAATTATATTAAAGAAATTATAAGTTTGTACACTTTTTTGTTATATGTCAAAAATATATCAAAAGTAGGACTTCAAAAAAAAAAAAAATATATATATATATATATATATATATATATATATATATATATATATATATATATATATATATATATATATATCTAATTGTTGCTTTCAAATATATACATTTTTAGTCACTAAATATACATAAAATTAGAATTTTTATAAATTAATAAATCTTATCGGGTTTTCGGTTTTAAACTGAAACCGAATAATTTTTTTTAGTATTTTCGAAACCGAAACCGAACCAATTTTTTTTTCAAATGAACCGAATCTCTTATTCGGTTAGGTTCGGTTCGGATTTCGGTCCAAAACCGAATAATGCTCACCCCTAGACATACGGGCATAGCAACGGTCAGAAAAAACTATACCTTAACAGCACTGCATAATGAACGCTATTGATAATGACACTTCTAATTGCGGGGAGGCATAAACGCTATAGAGAAACTGCTATTGTATGAACTTTTAATAGCATTTCATATGAGCGTTATGGATGATGATATTATAATAGCAGGGAGGCTCAAACTCAATAGATAAACTGCTATTGTATTTCCTTTTAATAGCACTGAATAATGAACGCTATTGATGATGACATTCTATAGCAGGGAGGCTTGAACGCTATAGATAAACTGCTATTGTATGCCCTATTTGTTGTAGTGAGACTTTTTATTATAACAAAGAGTTTGGACATGTAATAGACTTTCATGTAAAATAAAGATCTGATCTTCATGTGCCTCTTTTCTTTGCTGTCTTCTGATGTGCCAACATTCTGTCTTTGGTCATTTGGCGCATGATGTTTTGGGGCACATAGTGCTTTGGGGCGCATAGGAATTTTGCCGTTGAATGTGCCTGAAATTTCATGCTTCTACAATCGCCTTCTTTCCTTCATTTTTCTCTATCTCGAATCGATCCATTCATTCTCAATCTGAATTTTATAGATCGAACAAGTTCGATCCAGTCAATTGATCGAAGACGACGTTCGACCATCGGCATTAGAGATGTCTTCTTCGATTGCCGAGTAATCACTGCGAGTTGAATCATTCTCCTTAGTGATTGCTAAGTTTTTCGATATGATGGATTCAATTCTTCTGATCAATTTACCATAGAGTACTTTGAACCCTGGGTGTTGGTAGAGATCGATCAAGAATTGATTTCAACTCAAACTCGCGTGATTGGTGAGAAATCGGAACCCAACTCCTTGAGAAAACTCTTTTGATTTTCCTTTTTCTTGATTTGAATTCAAGGATTTCCTTAAGAAGATCAACTTGGTTCATGCATTCTACCTATTTGATGAAATGCTGTAGAAGGACTCGAGATCGCAGCTAGAAATAAGGCATCTGTGTTCGACCTTTTTGGATCGAGTCCTCACTTTCTACACTCAGGTACTACCCTACCCTTCTTGATGTAGAGAACTTTGTTTCGTACCTAGAATTAATGAGTGTCACTCCCCGATCCTGGAATACGTATTTTAATACGTAAACCGATAAATTGTATTTAACTTATATTTATACTATATTTATTATGTTGTATTTCTCCATGCATCTTCCAAAATAATATTTCGTAATTTATTTACTGTTTTCGGGCCTACAGTTTTGGCTCATTTGGGAAACCTATTTTTGGTTCACCCATGGTTCACCATGAACCCTTTGGTTCATCAAGAACCCTTGGGTTCAAGGTTATAAATACAACTCATCTCATTCTCTCTCCTCTCATTTATTTCCTCCACCAACCAAATACTTCCTCCATCAACCAAGGCAAGTACCAACTTGCTCAAGAGATGGATCCATAATTTTATCAATGATTTCTTACAAAACTATTTGCCAAAATATGTTCTTCTCCTCAACCTATACTAGTTTAGAACTTGGAAGTTTCCATTTTGAAGCTTTGATTTTTGTAGATCTAGGTTTACTTTATTTCCGGATTTCTTGGGTTTTGATCTACTTAATCTTATTATTTCCTAGTTTTGATGGTTCCATGTTGTAGAGGATCTCGTTCTACCCCATTTTGACCTAAGGAAGTTCCGATTTGGGCTCCGGATGAAGGTTTTGTGTAGTTTGGAAGCCATGGTTGCTTGGCTCCTCTTCTCGGACAAGTGGAAAAGAAGAGCAGTACTTGACCGCATGAATCCTCATGCGGCAAGTCTCTGGCCGCATGGCCTTTCCAGCCGCATGAGACTCGTTCGAGCTCAGCCGTATGGAAAGTTCTTCATAGCCGCATAAGACTTGCTTGAGTACTTGACCGCATGAATCTTCATGCGGCAAGTAATTGAGCCGCATAGCCTTGTTCAGACTCAGCTGCATGAGCCCTTGTTATCTTGAGTCGCATGGACTTCATGCGGCTAGCTTTCAGCCGCATGAGTTCTTTTGCACCCAACCGTATATGCGCTACTGTTTTGGGCCGCATAAGGCCCATCCATCATCCAGCCACATATGTATCGCCCATGCTCAGCCGCATAGGACTTCGTCTGATCATAGCCGCATATGCTGTTGAACCCCGGCCGCCTGGCGATTGCTCCCTTCGCAGCCGCATAAGCCGACACCCCTTCGTCCGCATGAACCCGCCTTTCCAGCCGCATGGTCCTTGGGCTCCTTGAGCCGCATGAGCGTGCAGTCCCAGCCGCATGAACCTGTATTGACCCAGCCGCATGGACTCACTCCCTTTGAGCCGCATGGACTTTTGTGCCCTATCTTGTTACCTTATTATTATTATTATATATATATTATATGCCCATTTTATATCCTTACGCCTTTTGTCCCGAGCATGATATGAGCACTAATGTGACCCCGGAGAACAAAGTGTTCCTACCTGATACATGTACCTGAATGTCCCAGTTCTTGTTCATGTTCGACAAATGACTCGTAACTCCACGTGGCGTATTTGTAATGATGTATTACACTAAGGAGGGTAGAACATGTTGACATACTGATTGACATGGATCCTCTTTGGGGTACTCGTACTAAAGTATGACTTTAGGAGGATAATCATGCAGGCCACAGCATGAAAGTCCAAGATTTTACCTAGGGTTAAATTAGGCAACTAAATATACTAGATGCATGGGGAGGGCAAAATCCCGAGATCGTGTTACACCAGCCGCCTTGAGATATTGTCTCGACGTGCCGGCTGGTCTCCACGGATACTGTATCATCTGCAACGAATGAATGACTGTATCCGATTAATTCCTGCTATATATTATATGTTTTAGCAAGGTAGCCTTACGAGGGACCTGTGCTCAATCATACCTGTCTACGCGAACCCCTGGGTTGGCTAGCCTTGCTGGAAAGATACGATCTGAGGATTTCCTATTAACATGATGCGAGGATAACCTCGTCCCACTAGAAACTCGTAGACTTGATTGGCCGTGAAAATGACTTGCATGTATCCTATTTACCTTCCGTGAATAACTGAGGGAAGAGGACTGTCATGATACGTGATCCAACCCATGTTCTTGTTTGATTGTTGGGTTGGTTATCGTACTATGATAGGCTGTGGACCGAAGTTATGAACGGAAGACTTATTCTGGTTGTGAAGTGCTACTTCTGTGAATGACTGAGGAACATGGTCTATCATGGTACATGATCCAACCCATGTTCTTATTTGATTGTTGGGTTGGTTATTGTGCTGCGATAGGCTATCGACCGAAGTCACGATCAGGAGATTTTATTGTTTATACCCTTTAACTTATGCGAAAGTTATAGAGTACGACGCGTCCCGACTCCATGCGGCACCTTTTGTCCTTGTTTGGTTGTAAGGGTGCCATATGGGTTCGAGGATGTGGCGTTACCCTATAATGGTAGCATAAGTATTACTATTATCAATCTTTCTATTAACTGGGTTTTTTATCTTAACTCTTGTGCCCTTTTGGCGGTACTTGCTATCCGGGGATGACCCTGCTGGTTTTGTTTGGCCAGATCTCGTAACAGAGCCAGAGGACACGATCTTCCTCCCTGACATCCATGGTGCATACTAGGAGCATGGCGGTTCGGGGACTCGAGTGGATTTCTTCTCCACCACTCCTGCTTATGCCTTTGCGACGTTTAGCCACCGGCATCTGTTTGCCGGATTACTCGATATTTTGTGTCAGTACATAATTGTAATTAAACAGACTGCAGCTGTGTATAATTTTGTACTCCTGACTCTCTGAGATAGCTAAATTATAAAGCTAGTCTCTCATGATCATTTTGATGAAGCGTCGGGGACGCCTTACTACTTTATCTTTAATGTTTATTTATTTGCTGATGTGATTTGATTGATTGAGACATAGAACTCTGTGGGACCATAGGAGACTTGATTGTAGCATGTACCCCCTAGTCTCTCGACAGCTACGATCGCCGTATGACGTTACATACCTCATATGGAGTAGCTGGCCTAGTCCGTCTCCGTATTTCGGTACTGGGGCGTGACAAGGTTTTAGTAGTGGCCCATGCAGGTCTGATTTTCAGACTTGTAGGGTATTGCGAATTGTTAGGAGTCTCAATCAAAACTTGTTCCCCTTGAAATTCTGTTTCAAATTCTCTGTCCTTGCCTCGATCTCTAACCTGACTTGCATCCTCGAAATCTTCCTCGTCCGGACTTGATAATCTTATATTATTCTCTATAGGGGTGCTTCATTCTCAGTAGCGGGAGAGGTCCATGAGGAAGAGCAGCAAGAGCATGGCTCGACTGGGCAGCAACAGGGGAGAGAACCTTCTACAGGACAGACACGAGCAGAAGTGGAACCAGAGGCAGTACAGCTGCAGGTTATTGGAACTCCTGCAGCACCAGCAGCGACGGCAGTACCAGATGCTGTAGCACTCCTGGAGATCATCCGGGGGTTTCTTGTCACTAACCAACAACAACAGACTCGGCAGCAAGAGCAGAACGTGTTGATGAACCAAGGGATTCAGTTAGCTCTTGAGAGGAGTGCCAGGGTTGACTCGGGAGCATCAGGAAGGTTTCGTCGCTTGAACCCGAGGTATTTCGATGGCACGGAGGATGCCATCACTGCGGATGCATGGATTCAAGACATCGAAGCCATTCTTGTGGCAGCCAAGGTTCCAGATGATGAGAAGGTTGATCAGGTCAAACTGGTACTTCAGGATCTTGCCCGCGACTGGTGGGCATCAGAAGAAGTTGGTATAAGATGCCCTGTTCGTTGGACCACCTTCAGTGACAGATTCAAGGCCAAGTATTTTGGCGTAGTATCTCGATATGAGCTCCAGCAGAAGTTCATCAGTCTCAAGCAAGCAGGCAAGACCGTAGATGGGTATGCAGCAGAGTTCTGCAGATTGTGCCGTTTTGTACCAGCAATGGTGGCAACGGAGCCAGAGAAAGCTATGAGGTTCCAGCAGGGACTTCATTTGGAACTATTATAGCTTGTGGAAGGACACGACTACCAGACGTTTGACGCTGTTTTGACGGCCGCTCGGAGGCACGAGCTTATCCAGCAGAGGTTGGCATCGAGGACAGGAGGTCAGAAGAGATCTCATTCCCAGGTTGGAGGAGGAGCAATGCAGCGAACATCAGCACCAGCATCCGGTGTACGTATTCATGATGCAGGAGCGCCGCGGAGGACGGCCGTGTCAATTAATACAGTGCCAGTTCGGCATCAGCAGCCGAGGAACCAACAACAGCGTCAGGGAGCACCCCAAGGCTGTACATTCTGTGGGAAGGCAGGGCACACGAGGAAGGTGTGTCGGTCAGCGAATGGCTTATACTTGAGGTGTGGTAGTTCAGACCACCGTATCTCCACTTGTCCTGTGATGCAGAGGCCAGGAGGGCCAGTTCAGCAGTTTCCAGTATTGCCAGCTCCGGTGGCAACCCCGAGTGGAGGGCCAGTATTAGCAGTAAGGCCCCTAGCCCAGCGTCTACCAACGCAGGCTCAGATGTTCCGCCAGGCACAGGAAGTCGAAGGCCCTCAGAGGCAGCAACAGCATGGTCGAGGAAGGCCGCAACAAGGGGCTCCGCGGGACCAGGCTCTCACATTGACCTTGGGAGAGGCTCTAGCGTCTAGTGACGTGGTGGCAGGTAAAATTCTCGTCACCTCATTTCCCGCTGTAGCATTATTTGATTCAGGCGCTACTCATTCATTCATCTCTGCATAATATGCTACACGGACTGGATTAGAGTTTGAGGCATTGCCGGAGAGGATGGATATACCCACCGGCAATGGGCTCGTAGAAGTTAGCAGAGTGTGCTTTTCATGTCCGGTAGAGGTGTGTGGGCATTTACTGCCCGCATCATTGATTGAATTCCCTATGAGGAATTTTGATGTCATTCTTGGCATGGACTGGTTGAGAGACAGTCATACGACAATTGATTGTAGAGGAGGTAGGGTCATGTTCAGCGTTCCTGGGATGGAGCAGTTCATCTTTACTCGAACCTTGAAGAATCAGGCCAGAGGTGTCATCTCAGCAGCAGTGTCAGAGCCAGGACAGATTTCGAGAGTGGTCGAAGATTTTCTCAACGTCTTCCCTGATGAACTCCCAGGGATGCCCCCAGTCAGAGAGGTAGAAGTTAGCATTGAGTTGAACCCTGGAACGAGGCCTATTGCAGACAGAGTTTACAGAATGTCGCCGTCAGAACAGGATAAGTTGTATCAACATGAGGAAGAGTTAAAGTCTAAGGGATTCATCCGAGACAGTAAATCGCCCTGGACCGCGCCAGTGATTCTAGTTCCCAAGAAGGATGGGTCGACAAAGATGTGCATCGAGTACCGCAAGCTGAATGCAGTAACAGTGAAGAATAAGTACCCGCTACCAAGGATTGATGACCTGTTTGACCAGCTAAGCAAGGCCAGTGTCTTTTCCAAGATCGATCTTCGGTCGGGATACTATCAAGTAAGAGTCCGGGAGTAAGACATACCAAAGATAGCATTCAGATCTAGATACGGGCATTATGAGTTTTTAGTAATGCCCTTTGGACTAACCAACGCCCCTGCCGTATTCATGTATTTAATGAACCGCATCTTTCTGCCGTATTTGGATAAATTTGTGGTGGTGTTCATAGATGACATTCTTGTCTATTCCAGCAGTGAAGAGGAGCATGAGAAACATCTTAGGACTGTCTTGCAGACATTGAGGGAGCATCAACTTTATGCGAAGCTCGACAAGTGTGAATTCTGGTTAGATCACATTTCGTTCCTGGGGCATGTAATTTCTGGGGCAGGAGTGTCAGTGGATCCGAAGAAGATTGAGGCCGTAGAGCATTGGCCAGTCCCGAGAACGGTTACAGAAGTACGAAGTTTCTTAGGGTTAGCTGGTTACTACCGAAGGTTCGTGGCAGACTTTGCCAGGATCTCTGCGCCCTTAACGCGTTTGACGCACAAGGACGTAGAGTTTGTTTGGTCAGCTAGCTGTCAGGCATCATTTGAAGAATTGAAGAAGAGGTTGATCTCAGCCCCGATCTTGACGCTTTCGGTAGGAGCGGGAGGCTTTACAGTATATTGTGACGCATCTGGGAAGGGTCTTGGATGTGTATTGATGCAGCACAAAAAGGTGATAGCATATGCGTCTCGGCAGCTTCGAGACCATGAGAAGAATTACCCGATGCACGATTTGGAGTTAGCAGCTGTGGTATTTTCACTCAAGTTGTGGAGGCGTTATTTATACGGGGATCGGGTAGAGATCTATACTGATTATAAGAGTTTGAAATACGTGTTCACGCAGCGAGATTTGAACATGAGGCAAAGAAGATGGTTAGAACTACTGAAAGATTTTGACTTAGATCTTCAGTATCATCCAGGCAAGGCGAATATAGTTGCAGATGCACTGAGTAGGAGAGACAGTGCCTTTATCCTGACCTCGCAGAAGCATATTTTAGAAGACCTTCAGAGTATGGGAATCGAAGTAGTTTTGCCAAGGGATATAGGAAGAATGACCAGTATGCAGATTCAGTCAACCATAGTAGAGAGGATAAGGGCAGCACAAGCAGGAGATCCACAGATTCAGAAGTTGCGGTCGGAGTGTGAATCAGGCCGTAGGAAGGAGTTAGTGATTCAAGAGGATGGTACGCTCAGGTTTGGAAACAGACTCTGTGTACCGAGTGGAGACCTTCGACAAGAAGTTATGTCCGAAGCTCATAGTTCTATTTACTCTATTCATCCAGGAGGAACGAAGATGTATCGAGATATCTGGCAGTACTTTTGGTGGAATGGCATGAAAAAAGAGAGCGAGATTTGTATCCAAGTGTCTGGTATGTCAGCAGCTGAAAGCCGAGCAGCAAAGACCAGCAGGATTGCTACAGCCGCTTCCTATCCCAGAATGGAAATGGGAGCACATCACGATGGATTTTGTGACCGGTTTGCCTAGATCCCCGGCTGGCAAGAATGCAGTCTGGGTAATAGTAGATCGGCTCACGAAGGTCGCTCATTTTCTTCCCTTCCGAGTTGGACAGACTACTGAACAGCTAGCAGAAATATACATAAAGCAGATAGTAAGACAGCACGGTGTTCCAGTTAGTATAGTATCAGATCGGGATACGCGGTTTACTTTTCATTTTTGGCAGAGCTTACACCAAAGTTTGGAAACCAAGTTGAGATTCAGTACTGCTTATCATCCACAAACTGACGGGCAATCAGAAAGAACCATTCAGACATTAGAAGATATGCTACGGGCGTGTACCTTGGATTTTGGCGGATCTTGGGAGGATCACCTTCATCTAGTGGAGTTCTCCTATAACAACAGCTATCAGGCTAGCATTCAGATAGTCCCGTTCGAAGCATTGTACGGAAGGAAGTACAGATCCCCTTTGGCATGGGATGGCGTCGGAGAACGGAAGTTGTTGGGGCCAGGGATGATCACGCAGACTGTGGAGATAGTTAAGTTGGTCAGAGAGCGCCTTCGAGTTGCACAGGACCGACATCGTCATTGGGCAGATCAGCATCGTAGGCCTCTAGAGTTCAGAGTTGGCGACCAAGTGTTTCTGCGGATTTCGCCTACTCGGGGTATCATCAGATTTGGAACCCGAGGAAAGCTTAGTCCAAGATACGTTGGTCCTTTTAAGATTCTTGCTCGGGTAGGCGATGTGGCTTATCGACTTGCCCTTCCGCCTTCGTTAACTGGCATACATGATGTGTTTCATGTGTCCCAATTACATGGGTATGTTCCGGATCCGAGTCATGTCCTCGATCATTCTGAGTTAGTCGTTGGTATCGACCTAACTTACGAGGAACAACCCGTGTCTATTTTGGACCGGCGAGAGAAGGTACTCAAGAATCGGACGATAAGCCTTGTCCGTGTTTCTTGGAACCATCACTCTCCGGGAGAGTCAACCTGGGAGCGCGAGGACGAGATCAGATCTCGGTATCCGCATTTGTTTGACTAATAAGGTATATTTTTGCACCTTATTGACAGGATTCCATGCTTATCTGCACTTGCTTGTTTTGCACTTTGTGGTGTATGATAATAACTGCTATGATAGTTAACTTATATATGATTATGCCCTGCTTGCCCTGATTTTACTATCCTGTCTTGGCTGGAATTCCGAGGACGAAATTTTTCTAAGAAGGGTAGAGATGTCACTCTCCGATCCTGGAATACGTATTTTAATACGTAAACTGATAAATTGTATTTAACTTATATTTATACTATATTTATTATGTTGTATTTCTCCATGCATCTTCCAAAATAATATTTCGTAATTTATTTACTGTTTTCGGGCCTACAGTTTTGGCTCATTTGGAAAACCTATTTTTGGTTCACCCATGGTTCACCATGAACCCTTTGGTTCATCATGAACCCTTGGGTTCAAGGTTATAAATACAACTCATCTCATTCTCTCTCCTCTCATTTATTTCCTCCACCAACCAAATACTTCCTCCATCAACCAAGGCAAGTACCAACTTGCTCAAGAGATGGATCCATAATTTTATTAATAATTTCTTACAAAACTATTTGCCAAAATATGTTCTTCTCCTCAACCTATACTAGTTTAGAACTTGGAAGTTTCCATTTTGAAGCTTTGATTTTTGTAGATCTAGGTTTACTTTATTTTTGGATTTCTTGGGTTTTGATCTACTTAATCTTATTATTTCCTAGTTTTGATGGTTCCATATTGTAGAGGATCTCGTTCTACCCCATTTTGACCTAAGGAAGTTCCGATTTGGGCTCCGGATGAAGGTTTTGTGTAGTTTGGAAGCCATGGTTGCTTGGCTCCTCTTCTCGAACAAGTGGAGAAGAAGAGCAGTACTTGACCGCATGAATCCTCATGCGGCAAGTCTCTGGCCGCATGGCCTTTCCAGCTGCATGAGACTCGTTCGAGCTCAGCCGCATGAAAAGTTCTTCCTAGCCGCATAAGACTTGCTTGAGTACTTGACCGCATGAATCTTCATACGGCAAGTAATTGAGCCGCATAGCCTTGTTCAGACTCAGTCGCATGAGCCCCTGTCATCTTGAGTCATATGGACTTCATGCGGCTAGCTTTCAGCCGCATGAGTTCTTTTGCACCCAGCCGCATATGCGCTACTGTTTTGGGCCGCATAAGGCCCATCCATCATCCAGCCGCATATGTATCGCCCATGCTCAGCCGCATAGGACTTCGTCTGATCATAGCCGCATATGCTGTTGAACCCCGGCCACCTGGCGATTGCTTCCTTCGCAGCCGCATAAGCCGACACCCCTTCGTCCGCATGAACCCGCATTTCCAGCCGCATGCGCCTTGGGCTCCTTGAGCCGCATGAGCGTGCAGTCCCAGCCGCATGAACCTGTATTGACCCAGCCGCATGGACTCACTCCCTTTGAGCCGCATGGACTTTTATGCCCTATCTTGTTACCTTATTATTATTATTATATATATATATTATATGCCCATTTTATATCCTTACGCCTTTTGTCCCGAACATGATATGAGCACTAATGTGACCCCGGAGAACAAAGTGTTTCTACCTGATACATGTACCTGAATGTCCCAGTTCTTGTTCATGTTCGACAAATGACTCGTAACCCCACGTGGCGTATTTGCAATGATGCATTACACTAAGGAGGGTAGAACATGTTGACATACTGATTGACATGGATCCTCTTTGGGGTACTCGTACTAAAGTACGACTTTAGGAGGATAATCATGCAGGCCACAGCATGAAAGTCCAAGATTTCACCTAGGGTTAAATTAGGCAACTAAATATACTAGATGCATGGGGAGGGCAAAATCCCGAGATCGTGTTACACCAGCCGCCTTGAGATATTGTCTCGACGCGTCGGCTGGTCTCCACGGATACTGTGTCATCTGCAACGAGTGGATGACTGTATCCGATTAATTCCTGCTATATATTATATGTTTTAGCAAGGTGGCCTTACGAGGGACCTGTGCTCAATCATACCTGTCTACGCGAACCCCTGGGTTGGCTAGCCTTGCTGGAAAGATACGATCTGAGGATTTCCTATTAACATGATGCGAGGATAACCTCGTCCCACTAGAAACTCGTAGACTTGATTGGCCGTGAAAATGACTTGCATGTATCCTATTTACCTTCCGTG
>JANAVB010016800.1:10270751-10610751 GCA_029216955.1 Iris pallida | reverse complement strand
AGGTATTTGTATATAAGGGTTCTTTGAAAATGTTTACTTAGAATGCTTCAAATCTAGCTAATCTATTTTATAAATAAATAGATAAATTATCTAGCATTTAAAGACGTCGTAATATTGGTAAATTTAGAAATTCAAGGAAATATTTTATCAAAACCATATTTATTTTCCTTGAACCATTTTTTTCTAGAAATACAAAAAATAAAAAGAACTTGTTTCCAAAAAAACGATCTCAAAAATATATAGAGTAATTAAATAAAAAAGTTTATAATAATTTGGGAAGAGGAGTTACAATGAAAGAGTTGGCCAGGACTGTGATCGGGATACAGGGAGTTTGGTTGTTCGTGTCTAGCCAGTTACTCATGTCCAACAATTAGTTCGTGTCCAGCCTGTGTGTATTCAACGATAGGGTCGTGTGCAGGGAAGCATGGGACTGAAGATTAGAAGAGGCGCGAACCTATAATTTGATTTGAAAATATTTCATTTGGGTTGTATATTATTTTGTGGAGTTGAGTCTTGAATAAATTTGTTGGGCGGGGATTTTGTGTGATCTTGTTGAGCTTGAGCCTTGTGATTTGCTAGGTTGGGTATGGGTTTGCATATGCTGTGTTGAACTCTTGTTTCGTATACTTTGCTAAGCTTTTGATTTGTGTATGTGGCCAGACTATTGGTTGTGCGTATACTGAACTTGCTAAACTGGAAGAATAAGGACCTTATTATCGATGGATTTTGGCCAGTAGAAATTGGTGAAGTTTTGTCCCCACCACTTTCTGGAGCAAGGGTATTTTTGAACTTTTCTAAGAATTATTATTTTAATTATCGTTTAATAGATTAAATTAATGTTAGTGATATAAAATTGGTGAATTTTGATTATTTTTAATATTATTCCTGCCATCTAAATCCTTGCTGCTAATTGCCTTCTTTTGAGATAAACTATCCTCCTTGATGATATCACTTCCTACTCAGTATTGATTTCCTTCTTTGATCTGTCTTTAGGTTGGTGAATACTAGATCACATCGTTCTGTAACACCCAGTTTTTCAAATGAGGGTAATTTTAAATTTGTTTTGATTATAATCATTTAATAATGATATTTAAATCATATTATGATTTTTGGTGATTTTTAATCAATTTAAACTATTTAAAATATTGAATTATGATTTTGATGGTTAACTAGTGTAACCCTAGTTTTGCTAAGCCTAGAGACTAACCATGACCAAGGGAGCATAGTCATGTGATTAGAATGACTAACTACAACTTTTTAGCCTAGGAATATTTTGGTCATTTTGATAATTTTGTGAAATTGTAATTTATATTAATTAAATATTGTGCTAATCTTTTAGTTAAGCCTTAACCTAGAAGTTTAACCTAACCTAGATTAGTCTAGAGGTTAGAATCATGGTAAGAACATTCCTACTAGGTGCCAAGGTTAGTAATATCTGGATATTATTCTAGTAGGATATTTTCCTTAGGATATTTGTGAAAAAGAAAGCCTAGAACCAATAGGAAGGCTTGGAATTGGGTGGACAACTCCTAGCCACTCATCTAGACCTAAAACCTAACCCTAATTCATCTTATGGCAGCCATCAAGTGCCCCCCTCCTATAAGTATCCCACTTAAGAACCATTGCCTCTTTTTGATACCTAGAAAAAAAATCCTACTTTGTTCTTCCCTAAACCTCTCCCAATTAATCCAAATTGAGCCCAAATTGAGTCAAATCAATTGTATCATCATCCCCAACATTAGAGGAGACTTGTGGTTGCTTGCTAGCAAGGTTTGAGGACGTTTGAACTGTAGCAAATCGAGGAAGACGTCAAGTCGAGGCTCTTTACATTGAGTTTGAACACTCAATAGGTAAAATCCTACAAACCCTAGTAAATTCCTAATTTCTTTACATAGATGCATCCATTTAGGGTCCCCCTAGGCATAGCCCAAGTTTGGTAGGATCTCGTATCCATTTCGTGTCCGTATCGAACATGTATCGGTGTATTTAAATGCGTGTTTGATGAAATGTCACATAGAAATGGATTTTGGTAATTTTTAAAACTAATTACATGTATGTGTAGCCTAACATGAGTATATTACAACCCAAATTGACTGAGTCAAATTTAGGCAAGTTTGGACACGGTTTTAGGGTTTAGACACGTAGTACGAGACACCGCACGGGCTCGTGCGGCTCCCCTGCTGTTCGAGTGTCCTAGCGGATACGACACGGCACCATGTGCCATGAAACTTGGTAGACACATGGCCCTAGTGACTGACACGACACCCATAAAGTTTTACGGGTTCTCGATAAGTGTGCACGAAGAAAATCGACCCACACTAATTTTGTACAGTGATGTGTATACCAGTTTTGAGCCACTGATATGCCTTTGTATCTAGGACACGCGACTTCGTGGACACGACTCAGGCACCTAGACACATACCCTGACACCCCACCTAGCTACTGACACGAGCACGAGGCTCGAGGGTCGACACACGAGTCCCTGGACCCCTCGACACCTCAGCACGAGCCCCCACTGTCTCTGTTCTGATACTGTTCCCATTCCGATTTTTGGACACTTCGTGTCCTGATTCATGGACACAATTAGACTCCATTGGACACGTAGGGTTTGTCCCTACACTATGCACTTTATTTCCCTAAATATTTCAAGTTGAATTCTTGAATTTGGGTTTTAAAAATTGATGTTCATATTTCACTGTGTCGACCCCTCTGTTTGGACACGATTTGAATCCTTGTGGACACATGGACACGTGTGAGTGTCACACACATGACCTCCTAACATGTGTGTTTGGTTTGATATTTGCATGAGTATAGGTTTGATTTTGATTATAGTTGTACGTATACAATTGGGTTATGTTAAGTTAATTAGAATTTGGTGTTAACTGGAAATTGAGTTCAGTTTGGGTTTAAGATGGTGTTAACTAGAATTTGGATGGAATGTTAGGAAATATGGATGTATTGGATGGGTTTTGACAGGTATTTCAGTTTCGAACATGAGCATGAAAACTGAAATGGGTGTGTTAAACCTGTGTACACTTATGGAAATTCCTGAGATTTCAAATGATAACTGAAAACTGGAATTAAATGAAACCTGAGAATCCCAGTGACTGGTTAACCTGAGTACATTGGCATAACTGAGATTTTCATGTTTTAGAACTGAAATGGGTTTTGCAGGTATGTAAGTATCTATATGTATGTTATATTTTCACATAGGTTTAGAATGTTGTATGATAGATATATATATGTTTTTGGATATGGATGTTTGAGCCTTAGCATGGCATGGAGATTGCACAGGCAGCAGCTGCAGTATGCTGCACTAGCAGCAACATCAGGGCAGTGGGCAATTTGGGCATGAGTGAGTGTATGAGTGAGTTTATGAGTGACTGTTAGATGCTTGAGAGTGTAAGGAGTAGGAAGTTGTTACGTGTTAGAGGTTAGGAGGTAACTTGAATAGGTAATGTGTTGGGGTGAAATTAGATGAGGATAAATGTGATACTTATATATATATATATATATATATATATATATATATATATATATATATATATATATATATATATATATATATATATATATATATATATATATATATATATATATATATATATATAAGTATATATAAGTATATATAAGTATCACATTTATATATATTTATATATATATATATATATATATATATATATATATATATATATATATATATATATATATGTGAAAATATATATATATATATATATATATATATATATATATATATATATATATATATATATATATACATATATATATATATATATATATATATATATATATATATATATATATATATATAAAAGTTAGCTAGAGTATCTATGTATGCATATTTAAACTGAGTGCTAAATATGCATGTAGGTTGTGCATTGAGTGTCAAACTGAAATCTCAATTTTCAGTCCCCTCTCTACATTTAGTCCTTTCTTCCCTCTATGAATAATATGTATGAATGTAATGTATATATGTGGTTTGAGGTTAGTCTTGTGGGAGTATGTTGTAGATATATATATATATATATATATATATATATATATATATATATATATATATATATATATATATATATATATATATATATATATGTGTGTGTGTGTGTATATGAGATATGGCTAAATGTATATGATGTAAGGTTGTATAGATATTTACTTGTGAACTTGTTAGATAGATGTGTGTCATAGGAAGTGGTTTTGAGATGTTAGTTCTTAGGATATCAGTTTGAGGTTTTGAGTTGAACTGATTTCTGATATCTGAGATATTGGTTGAGTATGGATAGGTATATAGGTGAGGCTATATAGGTATGTATATATCTATTTAATATAGGTATATAGATATGAGTTATACTTTTGTCCTATAGGTAATGTTTAGACTTAGGATTTTACATGGATAATATAGGTAGAATATATGACAGGTAGGTGATAACTTGGAATATGTTTAGTTTGACCTAAATTGACTTAAAAGATTGGCCAGTTCACCTAGATTTGTAGATTGACCCTTGATAGCCTAAGATTGACTAGAGTTGACCAAAAGTCAACATTGAGTCAATATGTGACCAATTGACCTAGTATGACCTAATATGACTTTGTTTGACTTGTTTGACCTAGACAGTTGACCAGGTTTGACTTAGAGCTGACTTTGACCTAGATTAACCTAGAAATCATGTAGATTGTATCGTAATGTTCTATATTATCATTCTGGACATGTTATAACCTGTACTGCTCTATTTAGGATATTGTAACTCCGGTGCAGGCATCTGATATTATATTACTCTTTTCAGAGTATCAAGCGAGTACATTCTCTGATAGTTCTTTCATTTACTTGTCAATTACTGTACTTCAGTTCTAGTTACTTCTATTTGATTCTTGTTACAAACACGTATTGTTATTACTGAATTCATGTATACGACACACATACTTTACTCGTCTTGCCTCTATTATTCGAATCACCATTCAAACTATTCGAACCGCCTATTAGCATCTTCATGTGCTGGTTGGACTTGTATTCGTCTTATGTGTTGGATTATGGATTCATTTGTATTAGACTGGACGGGAAAATACTGATTAGACATGTAGACATATCCCCCTATTCGAATCACCCCTCTGTGAATGATATTCGAATGATAGCCATCCCTCACCTGATCAGTGTGTGGTGTGCCGTATTACCTACAGCCGTTTACATGTCGATCTCGGTATTTTAAAACACACTTGGAGAATTTATTGGAATCATTGTTAGAACATCATGTGAATCATTATTCGTATCACCTTATTCGAATCACCTTATTAGAACAATAATTAGAATCATATTTGACTCATTCTATATTGGAATCACATTCGACTCATCTTGTATTAGACTCACATTGGGATTACACTTGACTTATGTTGTATTGTCTGGACTCATCATGTTACTCTAGTTCAGCGAGATCTTATTTTACAGTCTTTCTTGCCATGTTTCTTCTCTTGTTTAGTTACCTTACTTTCCTTGTACCTTAACTGTTTCTCTACATCATTACTCGTATAAACTGCCATGTTCATCAATACAACTGTCTATAACTGTTTTATAGTTCTCTGTCATTTACTTAGGATTTCTATATGAGTTGTACTTGTTCATGTCCTGACTGGACATGTTAAAAATATTACAGATGATTGCCCTGAGGACATTTGCCCTACTTGCCTTGGAGCAGGAGATGGCTTAGATACCTTTGGCCCCGACACTCAGGAGTCATCGGAAGACTAGCTAGTAGACTTGGTTTAGTTTTCATGTTTTAGAACTTGAATTATAATAACTTGAGATATGAGTTTGTATTTGAGTTTGTTTAAAATATTATTATTTAGTAGTTGGTTTTGTTGTTGTTATTTAGTCTTAGTTATAAACTTCTGTGTTATCTTATCGTGCTTAGACTGTGATTGAGATTTCATTATATCTATACTTGTCCTCCGTTCGGAGTCAAGATTTGACAAGTACATTATATAATTGCGTGAGTTGTTGATTAGATAGTAACCTAGGACAGCATTCTACCGCCGACACTGCAGCGTAGGATGGACGTACCCACTTCTCGTGCCCCTACACTGGGTGCGGGTCGTGACACGTTTTAGTGGTGGCCCATGCAGGTCGAGTTTATGTAGTGGTATTCGAACTAGAGTATCACTACAACCTGACTATTGGTTGTGCGTATACTGAACTTGCTAAACTGGGAGAATAAGGACCTTATTATCGATGGGTTTTGGCCAGTAGAAATTGGTGAAGTTTTGTCACCACCACTTTATGGAGCAAGAGTATTTTTTAACTTTTCTAAGAATTATTATTTTAATTATTGTTTAATAGATTAAATTAATGTTAGTGATATAAAATTGGTGAATTTTGATTATTTTAATATTATTCCTGCCATCTAAATCCTTGCCGCTAATTGCCTTCTTTTGAAATAAACTATCCTCCTTGATGATATTGCTTCCTATTCAGTATTGATTTCCTTCTTTGATCTGTCTTTAGGTTGGTGAATACTAGATCGCATCGCTCCAGCCCAGCAGACACTACTGAGAGGTCTGCCACCTCTCGCCGATTTAGCATGGCACTGGGACCGCAGCACCTCTCGTTCCTACTCATGTTGGAGCATCTGCCGCGTTTGGGGGTACACCACCACCTGTTCGGAGGCCTACCCCAGTCATCCCAAAGGTATCCCAGCAGCAGCCACCTTCGGGATCAGTGAATGCAGCTAAGCTTTTCGCTTTCTTCCAGCGGATGATGGTGGCCCAGCAGTGTCAATCTGCTGATTTCAGGTAGGGAATATACAATGCCCACCAGCTAGCTATGACGACAGTAGAGAAGGTTACCGCCTAGCCGCAGGGAGGGCAGATGCAGCAGTATCAGCCGAGGAGCCGGGGCATTCATGACTTCCAGAAGATGTGGCCGAGAGATTTTAAGGGTAGTGAGGGGCAGACATGGAAGGCTTTCAAGAAGCTTTTCAAGGATAAGTTCTTCTCCGACACAGCACTCGGCGCCTTGGAGACGCAGTTTGAGAGTTTGGTTCAAGGGAACTAGACAGTGGAGGTGTACATCGGCGAGTTCTGCCGCCTGGGCAGATTTGTTGAGGGCCTTAGCGAGATGATGAAGGCTAGGAGGTTCAGGAAGGGCTTGATCAAGGAGGTCAAGTTGCTGACCAAGAGCGACCGCGATGCCACCTTCGAGCAGATCTTGGCAGGGGCCATGGCAGCAGAGGATGACTTTGGAGCTCAAGTCCAAGAGGAGCCGGGATGATTCAGGAGGGGCATATGGTAGTGCAAAATGTCCCGCTGTACAGAAGGTAGTGCATCAGCCCCAGCAGATGTGGGCACCAGCTAGAGTTCTGCAGGTGCAGCATCAGCCTCAGGGACAGGATCAGAGGATGCCCACTGCAGGAAACCGGGGCATGTTTGGGATGTTTGTTGAAAGAGGCTGAAGGTTTGCCTGTTTTGTAGATCCGCTGCTCACCAGATGAGAGACTGCCCCACTACACCTATATATGGTGGAGCACAGGGTCCGAGAGAGGGAGCTAGGCCACCTGTTGTGCAGCACCATGTCCAGCACCAGAGGGGCGGGGCTTTTGCGCTGACAGTCGAGGAGACCGACGCTGTGGGTGACGGGTTAGCAGGTCTGTCTTTTCTGTCCTTTTTTCCTATCTTGATGTGTGATTTCATTAGTACCTATCAGGATATTCTTGTGTTGTGCTAGATAGTGTAGTGACCCTATTCGAGACTGAGAAATCACGACCAGTAGGATCATGATTTTCATGTTATTAGATAGAATTTTGTTGAGTCTGATTGTCATGGGTTTGACCTAGAAGGAGTACGACCATTTTAAATTTCGAGAACGAAATTTTTCTAAGTGGGATAGATTTATCACCACTACTTTCTGGAGCAAGGGTATTTTTGAACTTTTATAAGAATTATTATTTTAATATTGTTTAATAGATTAAATTAATGTTAGTGATATAAAATTGGTAAATTTTGATTATTTTTAATATTATTTTAATTGATGTATTGTGATTTTGCCATTTGCTAGTGAAATCCTAGAACTACCTTGTGTAGATGTTAGTCATGACCATAAAAACTTGTTAGAGAGGTTAGACAACTTAAGTTGACTCTAATCTAGCTAGCATGTCATTTAGAATCTATTAGTTAGCTAAAACCTTAAGTCAACTTGGGGCTTTCCCTTAACGGGCCTTAATTTACATGTTAGGAAGGCCTTTTAGCCAAATCCACCAAACCCTAACCCTAGCCCACCACTTGGCCGGCCAGCAGCAGCTCTCCTATATATTAACATCTATATTAAACCGTCGTCTCCTTTTCATTACAAAATCCTAACCCTAATTGTGTTCTTCTTCAAAAGTTGCCATCTCCTTCAAATCAACTCTAAATCCAACCAAACGAATTGCAAACTACTCATCCTGAGTAGAGGAGGTCTCCATTGGCTTACTAGAAAGGATTTGAGGCGATTCGACCATCGGAGTTGGTGTGGAAGCTTTTCATGAGACTTTTCATTGAGATTCCAACTCTCAATAGGTAAAAACCTATAAACCTATTTAATTTCTTGATTTTTCACCATAAATGCATTCATTTAGGGTTACCCTACCATTTGGAAAAGTTTGGTTAGGAATCGAGTCCTTTTGATGCCCATATCATGGACGTATCGCTCCGTATCGAAGAGAATACCCAAGTGTTCGATGTAATGCCTCTTAGGAATTTATATTGCTATTTTCCAATACTAATTTCATAACATTATAGCCCTATATGTGAGGATTCCTAAACCCTATGACTGAGGTGATTTGGACACGTTCTTCGTGTCCAAATATGGACACGGGATGCCGTACGATGCAGTGGTGTGCTGCCCTGATGACACGAGCCTCGTGCTCACTGTACACGATACGAGATGATACGACACATGGGGACTTGATTTTTGTCTCGAGGGTTGGGGCATTGTCTGACACTTTGCTCTAAAATTTTTGGACGTATTGGTCGAGTGGTTTGTGAGAAATTGCACCCGTACTGGTTCGACCACACACGCACACACACGTACAGTCGACCATGATACGGGTTCGACACTTGTACACGAGTTGACTTGGACACGTTTCAGGCACCTAGACACACAGACGTATACCTAACCTATCCCTGGACACGAGCACGAGACACGAAGTGGTGTGTATCGTGTCCTAGGGCACTCGACACATCAGCACGAGGAATATATATATATATATATTGAAGAAATGAGCTTTATTGATTTATTAGGCACAAAATGCCGAAGCCTATACAAGTAAATGCGCCACGCGCGAAGAGACAGCAGAAACAAAAATATGCCATTAGCCAAAAACAGGTTCCGCGCCCGAGCCCGAGGTTAGGTCAGCGCCTTCCAAAAATGGTCCGGAGAGTTTGTGCAGTGCCTCCTGATTTTGAGGATTTGTCAGAGGGCTTCCCTGATCAACTGTCTGGGGTTAGATTATCGTCCTTCGTACCAATATTTGTTTCGGTTCTTCCAGAGCACCCAAATACCGGTGGCTGCAACGATCTGATGCCCGTGAGAGATTCCCCAGCTGGCGAGGAGATCACTGAAGCCCCCGGCCCGATGAACCAGCCCGCAATGGCGGAAGAGGCTATTCCAAAGCTGAGCGGTGAGGTCATCGGGGAACAGGATATGTTTAGTAGTTTCTGAACAGGAGGAAGTGCAGAAATGGCATCTTGAAGCAAGGCTGAATCCGATGGAATTGAGGGAGTCGTCGGTAGGAAGCTTCCTGCGGTGAGCTCTCCAAACTAGAATAGACCATCTGCTGGGGATACAGGAGTGCCAAAAAGGTGTGATCAACGGGGACGGCATACCGGTGCCTCTCACCACGATCCTGGCAGAGGCCATCATGAAAGTTCCACCAGAGTTGGGGGTCCACCTCAAGGCATCAGGGAAATCGTTGAGCTGCACTTCAACTGCGGCGAGGTCGGCCACCGCCACCGGCCCCAGCCAATCTCTGATCCGGTCCTACCTCTACCCTGAGTCGTTGTCCTATAAATCACGGATCGCGCAATTAGGAGGCGGTCGAGGTTAGCTGGAGGACCGCATTGCCGAGCCATCGCTTGTGGCACAGCTACGACCTGCCGTTGCCAAGCTGCAGGCGGATTAAGGGTTCGACGAGGTGTCAGCCGTGAAGGATACGACGCTAGGATGCAGAGGAACGGTTGTTGGCTACGGCCGTCGCGGGATAGGAATGTTGGAAGTATCTAGCCTTCATGAACCGAGTCCAGATGGAGTTATCCGAACGGAGCTTCCACCACAACTTCATGGAGCAGGCGTCAATGATGTGTATAAGTCTACTGAAGCCAAGTCCACCCGAATCGGTAGGTGTGGCCATTGTGTCCCAGCTGGCCCAGTGGTTCTTATCCTTGCCGTCGAGGTGTCCCCAAAAGAGGTTGGCAAAGAGGAATTCTAACGAGGATAACACCTTCTTAGGAGGGAGCATACGACCAGGGTATAGATGGGGATGGAGGATAAGACAAGCTTGATTAGAGTCATCTTTCTGCCCGGAGATAGGGTCGCATTGTTCCATCCCGCGATTGTTTTCCTGATTTTGTTCACTAGCCCTTCAAAGATGCCCGAATTAGATTTACCATATACCAGCGGGCACCCCAGATAAGAAAACGACGGGTATACGATGGAGAAGGAGGTCAGGTTGGCGAGAGTTGCCGAGTGATTACTGTCGGCTTTGTGATGGGTGTAGATTACGCTTTTGTCGGTATTGACTCGTTGGCCAGAGCATCTGGTGTATTTTTCAAGCGTTCTGCTGACCACCTCCACCGACCCGATGTCACCGGATGAGAAGATGAGGATGTCATCGACGTAGGCCTGATGGGTTATTAAAGGGCAACCAGTGGTGGTATGAAAGAGGTGGAATTTGGGGGTATTTGGCATGCTATTCAGGTTTCGGCTAAGCACTTCGGCGGCGATGATGAAGATGGTGGAGGATAGCGGGTCTCCCTGTCAAATCCTGTGTCTAGATCTAAAGAAGCCGTCGGCCTGCCCGTTGATGACAGTGGAGAGCCAAGAGTTGCTGATGGATCTGAAGATGATGTCAATCCAAATTTCAGAGAACCCGAAGGCCCTGAACACCCAAATCATGAATTGCCAGTCTAGACGGTCATAGGCCTTCTCTATGTCAAGTTTGATGGCGACGTTCTTGATGGAACTGGGAATTCCCAGGGCCCTTACTGTGGTGTACATATTGATCGATAGAAAGTTAAACAGATTTAATACATGTTCTAACCCTTCATAGGCGGAAACTAGGGTTCACGAATTATACCTGCGGTAGAAAGAAGACAAGTAGTTCCTGGCAATCTCGAGTGGATGACCCCAAGATCTTCTGTACGTATTCCTTCGTCGAGTTGGACGTCGTGTGGGCGACGATCTCCCAAACTTTTCTTCTCCTTGGTAGCCCTCTCTTTCTCTCCTAACGTAAATCACGAATTTAGAGAAAGCTTCAGATTTTTGATCAGTAATTTGGCCGCTAAAGAATAGAGGATATATATAGGCTACGACAGAGACCATGAGGAGAAATTAGGGTTAGGCCTTCTAACGGATCTGGATATCCCGTGTTCAGTCCGAACACACAATCCAGGCCCATTAATAATAGCTCGGTCTACTAATGAGCAATTGTTGCACTACCTTCCTAATCCCAAATTATGTTTGTGGGCTCCTTTTATTATATGCTCGTTTGGCTCCCCATGTTAAGATATCGAATGTCCGTCGATCAAATTAAGTTACTGACAACTATATTGATTCGACATCTTTTATCCTTAAGTAGTACCGCTCAATTTTATTTGTCATATCGGATATAATCCACCTGCAGGATTTACATGACAATCCTTATGAGCTCCTTAAGGGGACATCATCAACCTGATGTATCGGGACATGGATTCCGTTTATAATCAACAATCCATCATATATACAATATTATTACCCAATTTATAGAGGTTGTTGACCCATAATGAATCTCACTCTTTCATGAGTCAAAGTAATACACACTGTATATA
Source organism: Iris pallida (assembly GCA_029216955.1). Lineage (NCBI taxonomy): Eukaryota > Viridiplantae > Streptophyta > Magnoliopsida > Asparagales > Iridaceae > Iris > Iris pallida. The sequence goes on along the minus strand of JANAVB010016800.1, from coordinate 10,598,682 downwards.
CATGTCTGTTATTATATCCAGATTAAGAGCACAAGCATACATAATAACGGAGGTGTTTGTTCTATTATGTATTCAGTACAAAGAGAATAACCTCAAGTGGTCATGTTCAATACACACAAAGTGTACTAGTGTAAACCTATAGTCAAGATAGACTAATACCAGATTACACTACAACCTTTCCAACAGATTGTCCAAGTCCATCTAGGTTGTGAACTATTTATATACTCCATAGGGAACTGATAATAAGATCTTCTGTGTGACACCACACACCATATTATCTACAATATAGAATATCAGACATTTGCATTAATACTTGCAACAAATATAATATGCATACATTTGCCCATATAATTCTCATTCAAAATTTAAGGAAATAAGGTTACTACAAAAGTGATGCTTTTAGTATATAACCCTAACAGTTCTCTCCCCTGGAAGGAAATTTCATACAAGTTATCATTTTCTGTGCGAGAAGGATGTTATCGGTGATGTTCCGCCCAGGGACAAAGCCGCTTTGCTCCTCGGAGATTATCTTGGGAAGAAGATTGGACATGCGGATCGCGATGATCTTGGAGATAATTTTATTGGTGAAGGTGCATAAGCTGATCGATCTAAAGTCTTTGAAGGACTCCGGGTTATCTTTTTTTGGGATTAGGATAAAGTTAGCACGAGAGATGGATTTGGGGTAGCTCGTGCCTTGGAAGAAGGCCACAACAGCCTCATGAAAGTCCGATTCGATGATGTCCCAACAAGATTGGAAGAAGACACCGGAGAAACCATCAGGCCCAGGGGTGCTGTGTTCGTCGAGGGCCCAGACTGTAGACTTGACTTCCTCCGTGGAGGGGAAGGTCAGGAGCTGCAAGTTCTCTCGCTCGCTGATCAAGTTGGGGACCTTAGCCAGGAATTCCTCATCTTTAACGACGGTATCTTTGGAGAATAATTGGTATAGAAGTTAGCGGTTGCCACGTGGATGTTCCGCTGGTCTTTGAGTAAGATGTCATTCTTGTCGGAGATCTGGAGCAGATTAAGTTGATGTCTGTGACCTTTGACGCAAGCGTGGAAGAAACCTGAATTTCTATCGCCCTCGACATCCCAGGTTAATCTGGCTTTCTGCTTCCAAAATTCTGTCTCGACCTTCAGCCGAGACTTGAGGAGAGCTTTGGTGAGGTTGAGTGTAGCACGGCCCTCCGCAGATCTGTCCGAGGCATACCGGATCTCAGCACGTGTGACATCATCCTCCGCCATCTTTATCTCTTAGAATATGTTACCGAAAGCGAGCTTGCTCCACGTTGAAAGTGCGCCTTTGGTTGCCTTGAGTTTGGCGGCTATACGAACAAGGGGATCGGGGTGAGTCGTCGAATTCCAGGCGGAGGCAACGGTGCTTCTGAATTGAGGGTGATGTCTCCAGAAGTCCAGGAATCGAAAAAATTTCTTGATGATGTTGGAGTTGCTGCTGATCTCGATTAGGAGAGGGGAATGGTCCGATTCGGTAGAGTTAAGGTGAGAGAGGTTGGTGATGAGATTCATGTCGGACCCGCGGTTGTCGACCAAGGCTCGATCCAGGCGGGAGTATTGTCTTCGGGCGCCTTCCTGTATGTTACACCAGGTGAAGGCGTTACCGAAGAAAGGGAGGGGGGACATGCGGGCATTGAAGCTGAAAGTGTTGAAGTCATTCATGGCAGGCTGGGGGAGGGCGACCCCCAGATTTCTCCTCTCTGGTTGAGATCGTGTTGAAGTCTCCGAGGCAGAGCCACGAAAGGTTGTTGGGGTGGAGGTGGGTGTCCGTCAGGGTATCCTAGAGTAGCTTGCGCTCGGTGAATTTGCAGCTGCCATGGACAGCGGAGAGGAGGGATCGGGACGTGAGAGTGGGGTGCTCCAGCTAACAGGAGAACGCCTGTTTCGAGTCCTGTACGATACCAAATTTGTATTCGATGTCGAAGAGGATCCAGATGTCATGGCACTCGGCGACCGCGGACGGGAAGCCAAGTTGAAGCTGGATGGATTTGAGTTTTCTCTGAGGGATTTTAGATTCGATGATGACTAATATGTCGACCCGGTGAGTTTTTTTGAGGCTGATTATTCTCCTCAAGGTAGGTTTATCGGCCAGCCCTCTAATATTCCACGAAAGGATGTTAAGCATTGGGATGGTTGTGGGGGGGGGGGGGGGGTGTTGAGCTTTATGGCTGACCTAGCGGTCATGGCCGTGGCCTCTTGGGAGTGTTTTTTTCTTCTTATTGTGGAAGATTTTATGAGCTCCCAAGGTCGCTGCTGTGTTGTCATCCGTCACCTCGGGCGGACCATGTGCTGTGTTACCTGCTTCTTCAATCGGGGGAGGCATCTTCTTTCTCTATCTCGATCTCGGGGGCATCTTCTTTCTCAATCTTAGCCAGCGCACAGAGGGGATTGCTAGGCTCCAGGAACCCGGCTTCCTTGGCTTACTGGAATCTGTCCGCAGGAACGAGGCCAAAGGTGGCCAGGTCGTTCTCGGAGTCACTTCCGGAGCTGAGGGGGGAGATTGCAATATCGGCTAGGGCCGGGTGGATGATCAAAGCCATCTGGTTCTCCCCCTCACTGATCGATATATATATATATATATATATATATATATATATATATATACATATATATATATATATATATATTAAAGAACCCCCCTTTTTTTATTAAAGAAGGCTCAAAATGCCGAAACCTGCACACGTATACAAGGCACAAAACGACAAGCCTATACAAGTATACCACCAAAAGGAAGACGAGGGGGAGAGACAATTCAACCACCAAGAGCAAGGGGTAGAGCGAGGACCAAAATGCTCTCGGACTGTGGGAGCATCCGGTGCTCCTTTTACGGTATTGGCGGAAGATTTCCCGAATGAGCTGGTCTGCTGAGTATTGGTGACCTTCATATCTCGCCTTATTGCGATTCTTCCAAATCGCCCACGTGGCGGCCGCTGTGACGTTCTGGTGGCCATGGGAAGCTGTACCCCAGGAGGCCGCAAGATCGTTGAAGCATCCACCTCCCGGTTCAATACTGTTAAGGGTCCTCCAGATACTGCCAGGCAAGCTCCCCTGACAGAAGATATGGTCGATAGTCTCCATCTGAGGCTCTAAACAGCACAAGCAGGCTGATGCTAAGCTAATGCCAATGGTGTTGAGGATATCGTCAGTTGACAATTTCTTTCTAATGACTCTCCACATTAGGAATGACCACTTCTTAGGGATGTATGATTGCCAATAGTGGGCACTGGAATGGTACGGCTGCTCGGCTCCCTGGACAGCGATTCTCGCCGACCTTACAGAAAATTCCCCCGTGGCCTCGAGCGACCACTTCAGCGCGTCGGCCTCGCGGCCGATACTTAATCCGTACTTTCGGATGCTATCCGCCGTTTCGTTACCAGACCATTCCCAAATTTTGGCCCAGTTTCTGTCGTCAGTAGTGGGATTCTACAGGTCTCTAATCCTGCTGTCTCTCGGGGTCTCCGTGAGACTCGGGATCATGCTATCCCCAACCCATTTCTCCAGAAATGGATCCGAGTCGCCCGCTCCCAATTGTAGGCTCATCGCAGGCTCGGCAAGGTCTCTTCCGATAAGGATACGATGCCAAGCTGTTGAGGATCTGCAGTTGGATATGGCCATTGAAGGGTGGATGTGCTTGAAGTACCTGGCCTTTAGAAACCTGGTCCATAAGTTGTTGCTCGTGCGGAGTTTCCACCACAATTTCATCGAAAAAGCTTTAACTATGTGAGTAAGTTTGGTAAATCCCAGACCCCCTTCGTTAGTCGGATGAGCCATGGATTCCCAGCTAGCCCAGTGATACTTGTCTTGGCCGTTGCAATGCCCCCAAAAGAAATTACAAAAGATCTGTTCGATCGAAGAAAGAACCTTATTGGGCGGGGAGCATGCAGCCAGAGTATGGATGGGGATGAAGGTGAGCAAGTGATTGATGAGGGTCATCTTGCCGCCAGGGGATAGAGTGCCATTATGCCACCCTTCAAGTTTTTTCCTGATTCTTGTGATCAAGTTATCAAAGATGTCCACGTTGGATCTTCCGTATACAAGAGGGCAACCGAGATAGTTGAAAGGAGGATGGTCAACAGAAAATGACGTTAAGTTGGCGAGATTGATAGCTTGCTCTCTCTTGATGTTGTGGTGGGCGAAAATAACATTCTTGGAGGGATTGATCTTTTGGCCGGAGCATCTAGAGTACCTCTGCAAGGTGTTGTGGACCACTTCCACCGCTCCTTCGTCCCCGGAGGAGAAGATGAGTAAATCGTCGGCGAAAGCCAGATGAGTGATGATGGGGCTTCCGCTGGATGTATATGTATACATACATACATATATATATATATATATATATATATATATATATATATATATATATTTATATATGTGTGTATGTGTGTGTGTGTGTGTGTGTGTGTGTGTGTGTGTGTGTGTGTGTGTGTGTGTGTGTCTATATACATATATATGTATGAGTTTGAGATACATTGTGTGAGTGAGTGTCCTTAGATATCCTTGGGTCATGCCTATAGGATCAGTATTGGAGTATCAGGTACATAGGAGAATCCTGTATGTTGGTTCAGACCTCCATACAATGGAGTTATCTGTCCAATTGTTCAGATGCATGAGGTATGGGATATCTTATTCAGTTTTGAAGTTCTGACCATCATTGTATACATGTGTTTAGCCACTAATGTTCGACCCCTACCTTACACTTATGATCCAATACCATTCATGTTCTATCCTAACCCATTAATGTCCAGATATTACCTATAGTTTCAGACTCTATTTTCTATGGCAAGCAAGGTTATTAAGTTGAGTCCAACCTCTAATTGTGTTCAGTCATGATAATCTTTAAGTTAGTTATCCTACCAATAAGTAGTTTTCTGTTGACTAAAAAAATAAGAAATTGCCCTTAAAATATGATCCTGTATTGAGTTCTACAGAGGGATCTAACACCAGTCCTTCCTTGTGTTAGACATCCCATGGGTATTCAGTCCATCTTTAAAGTGAGTTATCCTTGTGTATGTGATGAGGTTAAGGGTAGGCCAGGAGGATACCTTACAGACAGGGCATGTAAGTGGCTTGGCCATTGCTACAGTAGGCAGGTAGGAGCCTGCCATAGGATGTGATGGGGTTTGGTAGCAGCCTTACAGAGGTAGCCTATGTGACATTAAAGGGTGCATCCTATGTGAATGATTAGTGAGTAGCATGTGTATTTTGAGTAGGTGTCGAGAGTGTATGTGGATGTGTCTAAGAGTAAGTGTGGACACACACAAAAAGAAGAAGAAACGTTATCTTTTCTTTATTGGCACAAGGCACCACAAATCGAGTACGCCTGAGAGATCCTGCGCTGAGGATCCCCGAATACAAAAAAAGAATTTTGGAGAATGGGACGATGGAGATCGAGCGACAGTTGCTCCTTTACTCCGTTGACACTCTGATTACAAAAGTGGGAGAAAACCTAAGAAAATTGCTAACTCTCGGCTCACTGGCAAGAAGTGTAGCAATTTGGCTCTTGAAAATGCTCTCCATTTTCTGTTTTGAAGAGGGATGAGACCCCTTTTTATAGTTGTTCTTGAGCTTGAATGATGTTATGTGCCCACATGAGAAAACACACTGGTTTTCATGTGGGCGCATGGTCCTGCCTTGGGCGTATATGGTGTAGGCGCATGCAGGCTGCGACATCGTGTGTTGGTCGTGGTGTTGACTTGGCCGCATGCTTCGATGTACGACTGCTAGTGGAGACTGACGTGGCCGTGCGCTTCAGTGCACATTTTTATCATGGCTTTGACCGAGTCAGGCTTGGGCGCATAGCCCTGTTTCAGGCTATGCGCCCTCCTTCTGAGGGAGCTTGTCTTGGGCGCATAGAGCTTCACAGGGTGGCTTGGGCGCATAGAGCTTCACAGGATGACCTGGACGCATATGTCCTCATTGGCTTGGGCGCATATGTTCTCATTGGCTTGGGCGCATAAGGCTTTATTGCTTAAATTTTCATGCTTCTACAAGACTCCCTTCAAAGTTTTCGATACTTGAACAAGTTCGAAATAATTTAAAAGAAGCATGGACCGTCTTCTTGTGATGTAGTGGGCACATAGCACGACTCTCTTTTTGGGTGCATAGCATTTGGCCAGCCTGTTAGAGAGACGACTGTTGAGATCTTCTTCGAAAATCTGAACTGACAGATTCATCGGGGTGGAATTTGAAGACGTCCATCCTTCATACGTCGTCCACGTCAGCAAGTGGCAGTCGCATAGTATACAAGAGGCTGGATCTTCACGTGGGCGTATAGCACACAATGGGCGCATAGCATACAATAGGCGCATAGGAAATAGTGGGCGCATAGGAAGTGGCCCGTGCCTATAAATAGGCTCTGAAGGAGAGACAAAGTTCATTATTCTCTGTAGGGCCTAAAAATCAAGTTGCGTCTTGAATATACTAATCAGTGATCAAGTTACGCCCCAAAGATCAGGTTATGCCACTGATATGAGGCTCAGAGAACAAGTTGTGCCACTGATCAGGTTGCGCCTGATATCAGACTGCGCCCAGTCTTATTACGCCAAAATCTACGTGGCGTCTGACACTTAATGGCCATCATTACCTGACAGCACTGACAACTGACACCACAGTGAACGAGGAAAATTTCTTCGAATCTCGTGAATTATGCCACTCAAAGAGAGTTGGTAGACAGCTATCCTGTACACATCGTAAGTTGCGCCTAGGCGCAATCCAGACAAAATCTTTAGTTGTGCCTAGGCACAATCTGAATGACTTCGGCTTAAAAGCTGCCACGTGTCTAGGCGCGGCTCAATCAGGCACAGTTGACCGAAGCTCGCGAAATCTGATAAAGTTGAGACAACTTACATTCTAAAGCAGGATGACGTGGCACACATGCCACTAATCTCTCAAGACGTGTCTCCTATCCTGTACACGACCACGCGCATCTCAATCACATGATGCCACGCGTCTAAATACAGTTAGTATACGACTTAACAACTGAATGAAAGTTGGCGCAACAGGAGGTTGGCGCAACCTAATATGGCACAATCCAGCCTCGTGCACATCAGAATAACTGCTAAAATAGTTATTTCTTGAACTCTATAAATAGAGTTTCCAATCATTGTAAAATTATCAGATACATACGCACAGAGATCAAGAACTCTTACAAAATTGCTGCTGCATTCTCCAGAGGCTACAGTCTTCAAGTTCACATGGTCCAAGGGATAAAGTGATCGTCTTCTGATCAGATTCCTACAGTTGTACTTTTCCAGAATTTATTATACTTTGTATTATTCTTTTTCAAATTTGGAATAAACTTTTTATTTTTTGCAAACAAAATGGCGACTCTGCTGGGGACGACTTTCTCCTCCGACGGGAATATGACAACTCAATGTGACACTGCGTCGATTGGCAAGACGCAGAAGACTCTGGTTGTTCAAGTCAACCAGACAGCCTATGAGGATATGATTAGCACCAAGCGCAACAAGCGTACAGCGACTATTGCCAAGAACAGGACTGTGTGGGCTACTAAATCTCCCATGGTCACTGTTGCCCAGGCGCAACCTGAGTATTCAGTGGCCAAGACATAGTCTGTCTCGACGGCTCAGGCACCGCTTGCTTCTGTTGCCCGTGTGCAACCTATTCATCCTACTGTCTACGTGCAGTCTACTATTCTCTTTACTGCCAAGGTGCAGTCTGTTCAAGCCATCGTTGAGGGGCAGTCTACCCACGTTGCTTCCAAGGCACCATCAGTAGCCTGTAGGACTATGGCACAACCCAAGCAATCAGCACCTCAGGTGCAGTCTGCAACTCTGGCACAACTCAATGGAACTAGTCTTTTGGCTATTCCCTCTTCTAATTCTCAAGTTCTGAACTTGGAGAATCAATGTTCTACTGCTAATACTAGACAGAACAAAGGGAAGAGTCCTTTAACACTTCCTTAATTAGCGCAATCTGTGCCTAAAATGGTCTCACGACAGAACAAAGGGAAAGGCTTCTTAGCTGACCCTCCACAAAATAAAGAAAAGCACCCTTTGGTATTTTCTCAAACTTTTCTGGTCTATGACTCAGAGGAAGATCTATCAGATTCTATTCCTTTAAACAGAGGTCTTCGGATCTCTGATATTGGAAAGAATACTGACCAAAGAGGTATCTTACCTACCCCTATGGGGTTTGGTCAAGACCTTCCTATCTTACAAATTTTAAGATCCAAGCAAGGAAAATTTAGGGTATCACAAACAGAGACACCTGGAGCAGAATTTTCTGATTTATGCGCTTATCTTAATAGGCGTCAACCAATATCAACTTTGGCAAAACGTAAGAACCCTATGCCAAAGGCCAATCTGTACCAAAAGCCAAAGTTTGAAAAGAAAGACCCAACCACCTATGCTAATGAGTTGAGTACATCTTTGTACACTCAGGGAACTAAACATTTGAAGAATAGGAGACATGTTCCTAACATCATTAAGGAATATGTTCCTCCGACTTCTTCTCGTCCTGTAGTTGTAACTGATTTGCGACAACGTCTTACACAAAGACGAGAGATTACAGGGATGTCTCCCTCACCTCCAAATCGTGCTTCAGATCGCCACTGCCTTCATGAAGTCGTCATCAACTGTTGTTGCCAATCGGCTCGACGATCTGTCTTCGATCGTCTGAACTATGCTTCAACTCCTGAACATATAATAGAAGATGAAGATGAGCTATTATATGCTTCTGTCAACATGACTTCTCAAGGCACTGGGGGTGGGAAACGTCCAAGACGTAATGCATCCCGTAATCCTAGTCAGCAATACTTAGATCGGATCTATGTATCCAATGAAGGTGTCTTTCAATACACTTGATCGAGGAATCGATATTTGAACCAAGGTGTCGTTAATCAAGAAGATCTCCCCATTTCCCATATAGGAGAGGACTCTTTCTCAGAGTTTGATGCAGATAGTGAAAGTTCTGAACAAACTATCTCATCAATAGCAGCAAGAGAAGTGACGGCATATACCATTACGGAAGATCAAGATGCCTCTACTTCAACCAGCCAAGAGCAACGAATGGCTCAACATACAGTGTCACCGATTGTAAACCCTGCTACAAATCCTGAGCTTATAGCATCTTCCGTACCTGCTAGTCTGGGGGTACCAACTCCTCAGGTTGCTTTCGTGCCAATTCAAGCTGATCCCAGTCAGTCTGGTGCTGGAGATGGTAATTACCATGCTGTTCCTCCTAACACTTCTAACCAGCCTACCAATTCCCAAACATCAGGGGATGCTAATGAGGCTGTGAAACTCTTACGTACTCAGTTTGAGGCCTTTAAGCAGAAGGATGGCCTACAAAGACTGGGCATAAAGCAACTATATCCTACAGAGTAGAAGGAGGTTCCATTTCCTCCTAAGTACAAGCTTCCGACCATTATGCTGTTTGATGGCAGCACTTCTCCAAATCAGTACATCAATCATTTTGAGGTAATGACTGATCAATTACAGCCAAATGATGCTCTCCTTACCAGAGTGTTCGTCGGTTGTTTAGTCGGCACAACCTATGACTGGTATCGTAGCCTGCCTGATGGCTGCATCACTTTTTTTGTTGGTTTCAAGCAAATGTTCTTGGAACGGTTTTACGAAGGAGTCAACGACATGACGATGTCTGCTCTCATTAAGATTAAATAGAAGTATAATGAATCCACAGAGAGTTTCATTGAAAGATTCCGTCGAGAGGCACTCAAAATGTCTTTAGAAACTCTATCTGCTGTAACAATAGACACTTGCAAATCAAACTTGTTGCCTATTATCAGTATGTCGACATGATATACACAATTCCAGGATTGGCCTTCTTTCATTGTCAATGTCAAAGCAGCCGAGGTCTGTACTGAAAAGTTCAAGCAGTTAGGAGTCCAAATGACTCATCCTAACCAAGATGAACGTTCTGCACCCGGGGGGTAGTAATTGCCAGAATAACTGTAAGAGTAAAGAAACACTGGCCATAAATCTCAAGGGCAAGGAGTCTTTGGCTGTCAACGTCACTCAGACGGCATCCACTCCATCAGCACCACAACAGAAATCAACTCGTCCAAAAAAAGAGTATTCTTTTGATAAAGATGATACTTTAAGCATCTTCGATTGCTTGATCAAAAGCAATAAGCTTCAGCTTTCAGAGGCAAAACGGCCAAAAGAAGTGGGTAAACCTGATCACCCTAAATATTGTGTTTATTACAGATTTATAGGGCATCCAACCAGAGCATGTTATGTGCTCAAGGGCAAAATCCAAGAGTTGGTCAACTCTGGAGCAATTACTCTACAACAGGACGAGAAAACGGTGACTGCTAATGTGGTTTCTCTGTAATTCGGTGATTTTCCAGCACAACTTGTATAAGATGGTGTCGTCCCCATTCCAAGGACTACTCTTGAGATCGTGAATCTCCTACCTCCTCAAAATGAAGGTCTTATTCTATTATCGACTGACAGAGGAGAGATCATGTGGATTCATCCAGATTTGGTAGCAGAGTTTGAAACGCCTTCCTCTTCTAAGCAAAAGAAGCACTCCAGATCTAAATCCAAGAACTGCAATATGGTATCATTTGAACCAGTAACAGAAGAAGAAATTCTAATGGGCACTAGATCAGGGAAACCCTATCTTCGGGAGTATTCCGAAAATCAATAGAACCCTGCTCCACCTCCTGATGATGCTCCTTCATCATCTTCTCCTGTTGAGAATACACCATCCACATCCTTGCTGGTGGTTGAACCATCTCCTCCTAAACCAACATCAGCAGACAAGGAAAAGCAACCTGTTCGCTTTGACAAAGCACTAAAGAAGTCCTCATCTCTTGGACTTGAAAAGCCTTACAATTTTGACATATTGGCTCAATTGGCCAATACTCCAGCAAGATTATCAATCTTTGAACTTTTACGTCTCTCAAAAGAAACTCGAGAGACGTTAAGTGAAGCCTTGATGCAGGCTGACGCTTGTCTTACTCTTCTCAAGAAACCTGAAAAGGAGCCAGTCAGCTGTGCACATTATCATAGTGTATTTGAATTAATGCCCAATATTACTTTTACACAAGATAACATGTTGTTAGAAGACAATCGTCATGATCGTCCTCTTTATTTCACGAGATATGTAGACACCATGAAAGTCGATCGCATTCTGATTGACCCCGGGTCTGCACTTAGCATTATGCCAAAATCTTTACTGGATGCTTTGAAGATCCCAGTGCATAACCTTTCTACGACTATCACTACCATCCTGGGGTTTAATCAAGGAAGAAGTGAACCTTTGGGGAAGATACGTCTAAAACTTCAAATTGGCAATCTTCGTACAAAGGTAACTTTCTATGTTATTGACAATCATGGCTCATACAACGCTTTGTTGGGAAGGCCATTCCTCCATGAACACAATATTGTACCCTCTATGCTCCACCAATGTTTCAAATATGTGGATGCTAATGGAGAAGTCCAAAAAGAGGTTGTAGATCTGAATCCTTTCAAAGGGGTTGAAGTATACTGCAACGATTCTCGTATGTACAAGGAAGAATTCATGAAGGTGGTACTAGCAATGGACACAAATGAAGAACAGAAGAGTTTGCCAAATGATACTCTGGTGATTCCCGTCAAAGGATGCACCTCATGTCCTCAGTCTTCTAAACCACTGACTATCTATCTTTCTTCCCATGAGAAGCAGCCCAAGGGTGATAGTCGGGAACAAAGGGAGCTTACCTCTTCTGAGCCGCTCGTAATCGATCTTCGTCGCAAGAAGCTCCCCCCTCCTTCTCGTTCTTCTTCTCCTCCTCTTGTCATCAATCTGACTAAGCCTGCTAAGGCTAAAGTCCCTGTTGTAAATGATAGTGTAAAAATCAATAAAGCATCACCTTTGTAGTATACTGAAGTCTCTTACTATACTTAATGTTATTTGGATATGCTAGATAACTTTAAACCACTTACAATAGAAGTCGTATCATCTATGTGAAATATGATATCATTGGATTCAATACAAGAGTCGTACTTCTTAGTACCGTCTCGAAAGAAAAATGAAAAGCCTATATTCTTCAACAAAAGAGAGGAACAAAAATTATACTCTATAATGATAATATAGATGATACAGGAAGGCTACAATTACGATGCTATAGTCCACAAACCAAAGCCATCATCCGTAAAATGGGCTATAATTTCAGAACAGGCCTCAACAATGGTAAAGGAAGGCGAACTCCTCTTCGTATTGCTGTTCCAAAAGGAAAATCACAACAATACCACAGTAAAATAAAACGAGGACTAGGTTATGCTTCACCACTTTCAACTCCAGAACCTTCTGAATCTGATAAAGAAGAATGATCTAACTCTTCTGATTCTATTTCATGGGATTCTGACACCAGCATTGGTCATGTTCATAGGGTGATGGTATCTTCTAACATAGTATCTGCCAAATTTTTGGAAGACGACGAAGATGATATTGAAGAAGCTCCTGAAGTGGACCCTTGGGCACAAAGGATGGACAATCAGTGGAAACTTCGTTTTGATCAACGAGAGCCACCTACTAAAGATCAACTAGTCCAGATCGATATTGGAGAGGAGGGTGTATCACGACCAATCTTCATTAGCTAAAATCTCCCAGAAAATGATAAACAAAAATTAATTCATCTTATTCGTGAATATATTGATGTCTTCGCCTGGAGTTACGAGGATATGCCAGGATTAGATCCTAAAATTGCAACCCACAAGCTTAATATTCTGCCGAATGCCAAGCCGGTCAAACAACAACAACGGTGATTCAAGCCTGAAATGATGGATGCAATTGATGATGAAGTCAAAAAGCTTATAGCTTGTGGTTTTATCAGAGAAGAAAAGCATCCTGACTGGGTAGCCAACGTTGTACTAGTTCTGAAGAAGACCGAAAAGGTTCGAGTTTGCATAGACTTTCGGGATCTCAATGATGCTTGCCCTAAAGACGAGTTCCCTCTCCCAATTACTGATGTCATGATTGACAATACATGTGGATTCGAACAAATTTCTTTCATGGATGGGTTTTCTGGATATAATCAAATCCGGATGAATCCTGAAGATGAGAAACATACTTCGTTTCGTACTCCTCGTGGAGTATACTGTTATACAGTCATGCCGTTTGGTCTTAAAAATGCAAGTGCAACTTACCAGCGGACTATGAGTACTATTTTTCGCGATCATCTGTGAAAGACTGTCGAATGCTATGTTGATGATATTGCTGTTAAAAGTCGTCTCAAGGAAGATCACATTCAAGATTTAAGAACTATCTTCAATCTAATGCGCCAGCATCAACTCAAAATGAACCCTACCAAGTCTTTTTTGGGTGTCTCTAGTGGCAAATTTCTCGGCTTTGTCATTACCTCTAAGGGTATACACGTTGATCCCGAGAAGATCAAAGCCATTCAAGAGATGCATCCTCTACGCAACCTAAAAGAGCTACGAGGATTCCAAGGTCGACTTGCGTACATCAGGCGGTTCATTTCAAATTTATCTGGACATTGTAGACTATTTACTCAATTAATGAAGAAAGGTGTATCTTTCGTTCGGACGGAAGAATGTCAACGAGCATTTGACGACATAAAGCGGTATTTAATGAGTCCACCGGTTCTTGTACCACCGATCTCAGGAATACCCTTCTTAATGTATGTCCGGGCAATGGATCATTCATTGGGAGCTTTGCTGGCTCAAAAGAACAAGGAAGATCATGAACAAGCCATCTACTATCTTAGCCGAACGATGATTGGAGCTGAACATCATTATAGTCCGGTAGAGAAAAAATATTTAGCCTTAATGTTTGCTTTTCAGAAGACAAGACATTACATCATAGGCCAAACTATTCATGTCATATCCCAGGTCAATCCTCTTCGAGTCTTAATAAAGAAGCCAAGTACACTCAATTCTAGGCTTGCCACATGGGCCATATTACTAGCACAATATGCTATGGTTTATGTTCCTCAAAAGTCTGTGAAAGGCCAAGCACTTGCTGACTTCTTAGCAGCTCATCATGTCCCTGAGACATCTAAACTCTATGATGAGATTCTGGACGAAACATTAGAATCAAATATGATCTTAGAAGAATTTTTTACCTGGAGGTTGTTCTTTGATGGAGCTTCTAGAATTGGACCTGGAGGTACCCTTGTGGCTGGAGTAGGAATTGTTCTTATTTCATCCGATGGATTAACTATTCAAAGGGCCTATTCTTTAGACGAATCATCCTCTAACAATGTGGCAGAATATAATGCCTAGCTCATTGGACTCCAATTGGCTAAACAACTGGGTGTTGAATATCTCAAAGTATATGGCGACTCTAAGCAGATTGTTAATCAGGTTAGAGGCATATATGAGGTCCGACATCAAGATTTAGTACCATACCATGAAGTAGCAACCAGGATAGCTTCTTTGTTCAAAGGGTTCTTTATCGAACATGTACGTCGCGTATACAATACAGAAGCCGATGCCTTAGCTAACCTAGCTGCGGTATTGGCAGTTCCAGTCAAAAGACAACAGATGGTTGTTATCTGTAATAGAAAACTATTCTGTGTTGAAAACAATCACAACATTGAATTCAGCAACCTAACTGAAGTCAACATCACTTGTGAGGACTGGCGAGCACCTTTTATTGATTTTACAGTACATGACATCTTGCCAGAAGATCCTAAAGAAGCTACATGTATCCATCGTCGATCGCTTCGATTCTATTATAATCATACTACTAAAACACTCTATCGAAGAACTTTTGATGGATTACTCTTGAGGTGTCTCGCTGGCGATGAAGCAAAGCAGATATTACGTGAAGCTCATGATGGTGTTTATGGAGGACATCAGCCTAGTCCTAAACTACAGGATCGTATTCGACGTATGGGCTACTACTGGCCCTCTATGGTATCAGATGCTATTGACTATGCAAGAAAATGTTGTGCATGTCAAATTCATACAGATTTCATTCACCAACCGTCAGAATTTCTTCATCCGACTGCTGCCTCATGGCCTTTTGAAGCTTGGGGCATGGATATAATTGGCCCTATTAATCCTCCTTCATCTAAAGGACATCGGTTCATCTTGGCTATAACCGATTATTTCTCCAAGTGGACAAAAGCTATACCTGTAACACCCAGTTTTCCAGATGAGGGTAATTTTGAAATTTTGTAATTATAATTATTAATTATTGATATTTGATTCATATTATAATTTTTAGTGATTTTTAATAATTTTTAAACTATTTAAAAATTGCTCTAAGTCATGACTTGTGATTTTGATGTGCTGCCAGTGAAACCCTAGAGACTGCATGGCCTACAGCCTAACCGTGTCATTAGGATGATTTAATTACTATTTTTATCCTAGGGGTAATTTGGTCATTTTGACTTATTTGAATTATTTGATGATTTATTGAATTGGTGAATTCTAGTTTGACCTTGACTTGTTGAGACCTAGTGGACTAGCCTAGAAGCTAACCCTAGCCATGGTGACCCT
This sequence comes from Iris pallida, assembly GCA_029216955.1. Classification (NCBI taxonomy): domain Eukaryota; kingdom Viridiplantae; phylum Streptophyta; class Magnoliopsida; order Asparagales; family Iridaceae; genus Iris; species Iris pallida. The sequence continues at coordinate 10,583,233 of JANAVB010016800.1, read as the reverse complement.
AGTCTAACTTAGGTTAACCTACTTTTAGTCATTAGAAACTAATTTTGGATTTGGAGGATTAGTTTAAGTGAATTTAAGTCATGGCTTGTGGGTTCATGAAATGACTTATGGCTTAATGATTTGATTGATCATGACTTAAGCCCATGGACCATTTAGTAAACCCTAACCCTAATTATTGAGCTTATGACCAGCCACATAGGGATCCCTACCCTATATAAACATTTATTCATTATGGCTTGCCTCTTTTATTTCATTCCAACACTTGGAGAAAGAAAAGGTATTTTCTCCCTTCCAAAAATCTCCATAAATCCATTTTAATTCCTTTTTAATCCTAGTCTTTTGCATTAGGTTCTAATTTCTATATATTTAATATTTCTAGAGGTTAATCTCAGTTTTGGGCTCATTTGGAGCATTTGGCCATCAAGAGGAACACCTCCCCATTTGGAGCTTTTCTTATAATTTGCACTCATAGGTAACCACCCTCAAATTGTGTTTTAATCTCGATTTTATTGCATGATGGCTTAGTAATAGGTGTCCCCTAACTTCTGGAGGAATTTCGTATCATTTGCATTAGGTTACGTGTCCGTATCGGACACGTATCGAACCTAATAGCTAGGTGTTCGACGAAATGTCCGAACCGACTCGATTTGCTATTTTTGCAAATCCATTTGAATGGAAACCTAGATCTAGGGTTTGCTTATGCATTTCTGTAATTTTTTTCTAATTTCAGTTTCGTGTCGTGTCCACACGGGGACACGAACACGCTGACCGCGCACACATGCACTGTGTCCTGCATCACGGGGCTGAGAACTCCCGAAACAGGACACGTGGATACGCCAAAATTAGTGAGCATGATGGGGCAATGTCTGCCACCATCTTCCCAAAATTTGGGTCGATATGGTTGCGTGTGCGAGGAGAAATCCTCCCCGTACTGGCCGTACAGCCTGTCGATTGCGCGCGCAAAATACTGCTGATACGCATTCGTATTGGACACGACACGTGTCTTGGACACTGTACAGGCAGTCCTAGGGATAGCCCTACCCCTGGCGCACGTGTACGCAAGGTCACGTGTCACCACGTGGCCTGTGTCACGCGCGGGACACGCGTGCATGCATGCACGACGCTGCGTGCAGTCCAGTGCACGTGTGCGTGTCTGTGAGTGATTGTGTGTTCTGGACACGCTGGTGTCCACTTACTTGGACACGAATACCTTGCTTGACACGTACACAAGTGTGGGATATATTACCAACCTATAATTTAGCATATTAACATGTTTTAATATTCGAAATTCGATTTTCCCATTATTGACTGATATATAATTACTGTTCTTCATTTTTGAGTTTAATTCCTGTTTCAATTGATGTTAATTTGCCAATTTAATCCATGTACAGGTGTAATTATATTACTACAATGTGGGATACTAATTTGTGTTTGGTTTTGCAATTCAAAATGTGATTTCGAAATTAATTTGGGCTGTTAAATGGCTGGACTGTTAGACAGTCCTGAGACTTGAATTCTGGACTTTAAATTCCAGTTTCTATGCTGATTTTGAGAGTTAACTGCCATGTTGATTCTTACACATGTGTATTAGACTTTTTCAAAGAGTGTTTACTGATTGGTGTGGGTCTTTGGAGTTCAAATCAGGTTTTGGGCTGTCATTTGAAACCTGGGAATGGATTCACATAGGGATTGGTTAGTTAACTGTAAATTGATTTCCTCTTTAACCCTATTGAAACTGAACTTGATGCTTAATTGCCATGTATAATCCATATTGCATTGTTTAGCTCACTGTTAAAGATTGGTAGTTGGCATGGGATGATAGGTGTTAGGTATCGGGATTTCAAAATGGTTTTGAATGGTTGAACTGAGAATTTGCTATACACTAAACCTGAGATTGTTGTATACTAAATTCCTGAGTTTCAATACACCCAATTCCTTAATCCTTGCACTGTTAGCTAACTATTTTGACTACCCAAACCTGAGAACTGATAACTCCCATTTGTTCACTGATTCTATACTCATGGACACATTGCACTAATCCTATTTTTTAGCTAACTGTCACTTGTTCCTAACATTTCTGAGAACATGTAACATTGAACCACACTTTATACACACACACGAAATCTGGGAACTGAAATACATTGTACCATATGGACACCCCCATACACACTTTGTCACACACTCATGCCTTAACACTCACCTATACACCCATGTACTCACATTCACTCCCTCACCATAGACAGACACACTCTCTCTATTAGAAACTAAGAACTAATACCACACCATGCTACACACACACATGATGCACATTAAACCTTAACTGAACCTCCTTGCCTTGCCAAAGTCTGAATTTGACCTTTTACCATGTCACACACCACACCACACTACTCTTCATGCCCTTTCCTTGCTCTATCCCTCTATATATATGTTGATAGATACTAGCATGTACATGTAATATTCTATTTGATTAAACCCATGCTAACACCTTGTTGTTAACCCCTTTTCTGAACATTGTGTGAACTGGGCAAATAGTATATCCATTACACTCTTTGACACCAACCTATATACACAAGTGAACCTAATGCAATATATGAATGCTATGTAATGTAATAAATGATATGCAATAGGATAATGAAGGCATGAGTGAAAAGCATGGTTAAATATATGCAATGCATGTATGTATATGGTGAATATATGCAAATGAATGTAAGAATGTGATATTGTAGGAATGTATATATGAATACAAGCCATTTACTTGTAAAGCACACACACCCACACTATTTCACCTTTATGCATGGACACTCACAATTGCACTTTCTCTATAAATAGGAATGTATAATGTATTCATATATATGGTATATAATATATAATGCTTGTGGATTAGTGATTGTTGCTGGGTTGTTAGTCTAGACTTGGTTAGGCCTAGTGGGACTTGTTGGACTAGGATTGACCTAGTTGACTAGTGTAATTGACTTGGGTTGACCCAGAGTTGACCAAGTTTGACTTGGACCTACTTTGACCTAGACAGTTGACCAGATTTGACTTAGAGTTGACTTTGACCTAGATTGGCCTAGAAATTATGTAGATTGCATCATAAACATAATTTACCTTGTTTTAAACACATTATAACCTGTACTGCTCTATTTAGGACATTCTGACTCCGGTGCAGGCATCTGACATTATACTACTCTTTTTAGAGTATCAGGCGAGTACATTCTCTGATAGTTCTCTCATTTAATTGTCAATTACTGTACTTCAGTTATAGTTAGTTTTATGTGATTCTCTGTTACAACACGTATGGATATTCTGGATTCATGTATGCGACACACATACGTTACTTATCTGGCCTCTATTACTAGAATCACTGGAATCATTCCGGAATCTATTTTTGGAATCATCATATTTTGGCTGGACTCATCTCGATTCTTGTGTTGAATTCTGGATTCATTTGTATTGCGGGGCAGGGAAATATTGAGTAAGACATGTAGACATACCCCAAATCTGGAATCTCCAATTGGAATCTACTGGAAGCATAGCCATCTCTCGCCTGATCAGTGAGAGATGTGCCTGATTACCTACAGCCGTCTATATGTCGATCTCGGTATTTTAAAACACACTGTTAGAATAGTTGAGCTCACCTGGATTCTTGATCACTACCTAGAATCATCTTGTACTGGATTCATCTTGTATTAGATTTATCTCGTACTGGATTTATAGTAGTTTTACACTTGTTTTACATTTACTGCCTGGACTTATTATGTTACTTTAGTTCAGCTAGATTTATTTTACAGTCTTTATTGCCATCATTCTTCTCTTGTTTTAGTTACGTTCCTTTCCTTGTATCTTATTGTTTCTCTATATTATCACCTAAATATAAACTGTCATATTCATCAATAAAACTATCTATAACTGCTTTATAGTTCTCTGTCATTACTTGGGTTTTTTTGATGAGTTGTACTCGTTCCTGTCCTGACTGGACGTATTATAAATTTTACAGATGATTGCCCTGAGGACACATGCCCTACATATTAATGATCATGAGATGGCTTAGCTACCTATGGCCCCGACACTCAGGAGTGATCGGGAGATTAGCTAGTTGATTTGTTTAGCTTTCATGTTTTAGAACTGGAGTTGTATATAAGTTGAGTTTTGTAGTTAAGATTGTCTGAGATTATATTATTTAGTTGTTGGTTTTATATATGTTATTTAGTCTTAGTTATAATCTTCTGTGTTATCATATCGTACTTAGACTGTGATTGAGATTACATTATATCTATACTTGTCCTCCGTTCGGAGTTGAGATTTTGACAAGTACATTATATAATTGCATGAGTTGTTGGTTAGATAGTGACCTAGAACAGCGTTCTACCACCGACACTGCGGCGTAGGCTGGGCGTTGTTACGCACTCGTACCCTCACAGTGGGTACGGGTCGTGACAATACCTTTGGATGAAGTAAAAACTATTAGTGTCATCAACTTCATCAAACATAATGTGATATACAGATTTGGTGTCTCTCGCCGAATCATCCATGATAATGGACCGCAATTCATCAGCTAAATGTTTAATAGGTTCTGTGATGACAACAGAATCAATAATGTTGCATTGACGGCCTATAATCCTGCGGCTAACGGGTTGGCTGAAGCATTCAACAAGACTATTATCAAACTCCTCAAAAAGTTTGTCTCTATCAACAAACATAATTGGAGTGATAAACTTGGAGAATGTTTATGGGCATATCGTACTACTGTCCGTTATCCTACATGTTGTACACCTTTTTCTCTAGTATATGGGTGTAAAGCTGTCCTACCCCTGAAAATTCAAATTCCATCATTGAGGATCGCTATTGCTAACGAACTTACTACAGAAAACAATGATCGTCTTCGGCTTCAAGAGTTGGAGGTGCTCGACGAGAAAGGGTTACTGGCTCAATAGCATATTGAACTTTATCAAGCCCAGATCTCAAAAGCTTTCAATCGCAAAGTCAGAGTGCGGACATTTCAAGAAGGCGAGTTGGTTCTTACAGTCAGACGTCCTATGACTATGACACATATGAGCAAAGGCAAGTTTGAGACAAAATGGGAAGGACCATATGTGGTAAATAAAGTCTTCTCCAATGGAGCCTATCAATTAACAGATATGGATTACAGAGTTGCTATGATGCCTATCAATGGTAAGTTTCTTAAGAAATATTATGTATAAAGACAAAATGTACTTTATTTCAGAAACATGATGTAAATAAAAGTTCATTTTATTCATGGAATTACATAAATATTAAGGACGGGGAGGAGGCCCTGATCCTTCATGATTAAATACATAGTTTGACAACAGTTCAAACATCTCATTGTCTGAACTCACAAGAAACTTGCAGACCGCCATCCTCAATGCCTCTTCTTCGGCAGTCTTTCCAGGTTCCACTAACTTGGAGATCAAATCCTGTCCTGGTGCAGGAGGAACAGTTGAGCCTTCGCCTCTTTCTTTTCAAGAAGGCACGAGAGGCTCAATAGGGGCATCTCAGTTTCTTCTTCGATCTTCGGAGCAAGTAAATCTTTGGAAGACATTTTTGTACAAGTGGGAAAGCGATTGACAATATCTATAAAAGTTTTGTTCTATTTATAGGCAAAACAAATAGATAATCAGCCTCGAGAATTGATGCAACTTTTGGAAAAAAGCACAACTGTTGTTCATTTATAACTGTTTATTCATTTATAACTGACCATTCATTGTCCCTTCTCTGAAACTGGCATGACTATTCACTCATTTATTCTTTTCTTCAAGAGTTTGAACGACCATTCATTCATTCAATGTCTCTTCCTTAAAAATCAAAGTGACCGATTACTTATTCATTTATCATAATGAGAATCCATGTCTCTGAATTCCAAATAGCTACGTCAAAAAACTTGCCACATTCGCATTCTCTTCGCATTCTGTTATCTATGTCAGTATATCAAAATTGAATTATAAAAGGAGAATAATGAGACAATCATTTCGTTATTCCTTCTTTAAAAGCATAGATACATATTGATGAAAATCTATTACATCTTTGATTTTTATTCTAATGAAGGTCTACTACATCTTTGGATCTTCCCATTTGATAATGAAGGTCTATTACATCTTTGGATCTTCTTATTTGTTGGTGGCAATTCTTTATCGTCTCGACCTGAAGCAACGAGCCAGACAATGGAATCAACTCTGGTCTTCTCTCTCAGAAAGACGAGAGGAGAACCACAGAGTACAGGAGCCCAAAGATGAGCTGCTGTCAATACAACTGGTGGAGAGAAGACGGCCCCACCAGGGGAACTAGGAACGAAATCACCCTTGTGATACAATTCCTAGTTCTGCGTCTCTACCGTCCAACTCTCATGTATATAGGCTCTTCCTACCATCTGAGGAAGACCCTTTTTAAACATGAAGAGTTCTGAGCTGTCTGATGTGAGTGTCAGAAGAATGCCTTCTACAACATCCAAATCACCAATGCCAGTCCTGAAGAAGCTTGCTAGCCGAATCCCTACAAATATTAACAAAACAGGAAAAGTTAGTAGAATCTATCAAACAATATGCGCTTATCAACAGCCACAAACCAGCAGTGTTCGCCTATCAACAGGCGTAAACCAGCAGTGTGCGCCTATCAACAGGCGCACATCAGCACTGCATACTGATCAAACAGGCGCATATCGGAAATGCACGCCGATCAATAGGCACATATCTCCACAGTGCAAGTTGATCACACTAGCGTATGTCAACAATAGGCGCCTATGATTGAGACTAAGTACTGGATCGCAGTGCATGCCTATTCTCAGAAATAGTTAGCGCATATCAGCAGTGTCTACAACATGCAGATCAATACCTATCTTCAAAAGTGGTGCGAAAGAAGAATATTCATACCATTGATTCTTCTTCGAGACTTACCAATTTTTGAAGACACATCATACAAAAGAATAACATCAGAATGAAGTGGCGCAAGTGGGACCTTGTGAGAAGCCATTTGTTCTGAGAAAGTATGAATGGCTCTTTCGTTTTGGCTATCCTTTTTAAAGTACTAAAGAAGGAAAATGGGCGCGTCATTCTAGGAGCCTATTTTGGGAAAAAACTAAACAATAGGCGCTTAAGACCACGTGATGGCTGCCATGTGTCTCTCAATGAAACAGTAAACAAATAATTAGCCAAAGGCACACGACCTCGTGTGCTATTCAAAATCACAACCACACAACATATCAGAAATTTTAGATTTCATTTGCATAAAGATGGGTGGACCCCTACAGACAAGGATACAAGAAAAGAGAATAGAATTTTTGGCACGCCTAAACATTATTCTTTGTTCTTGCCTTCATCGATCTGACGAAGGGCGGTGTCTAATTCTTGCATGTTGCGTATCCCCGAGCGACGCATCAGATTAAGGAATCCCTCTGAATCGCTGTGCTCTTCAGAGGACGGCCCACTACTCGAGCGATTGAAGACTATCGGGTTTAAATCGAAACAGTCTAAAAAGTTCACCACCCTCAATGCTGGGTCAGTCTCTAATAAATAAGTCCACGGCGCAACATCATGTCCCGCTTCAGGGGACTTAATTGTAGTGTCAGCATTTGTCTCCATCTCTTCCTTCTTGGAGGCCATTGAAGAACAAAAGTGAAGAATAAAGCATAAAGATCAACTACTACATATATATCAACAAAATAACTCTTCATATTCCTCATGGGAAACCGAAAATCATCAATAAAACTCGGAAAGATGAAGTGGAAGTTTTGTGTTTTCGAGAAACAGATTTAATTGTAATGACGGTTGTTGACTAGCGCAACTTGACTCAGTCAAAAATTTTCTAAATTCAAAGTATTTCAAAACTTTGAAACTTTTTTTAAGTTTTGAAAACTTTGAAGGGGGTCTTGTAGGGCCTAAAAATCAAGTTGCACCCTGAACATACTAATCAGTGATCAAGTTGCGCCCCAAAGATTAGGTTGCGCCACTGATATGAAGCTCAGAGAACAAGCTGCGCCACTGATCAGGTTGTGCCTGATATTAGACTGTGCCCAGTCTTATTGCGCCAAAATCTATATGGCGTCTGACACTTAATGGCCATCATTACCTGACAGTACTGACAACTGACACCACAGTGAACGAGAAAAATCTCTTCGAATCCCGTAAATTGTGCCGCTCAAGGAGAGTTGGTAGACAGCTGTCCTGTACACTTCGTAAGTTGTACCTAGGCGTAATCCAGACAAAATCATTTGTTGTTCCTAGGCGCAATCTGAATGACTTTGTCTCAAAAGCTGCCACGTGTCTAGGCGGGGCTCAATCAGGCTCAGTTGACCGAAGCTCGCACAATCTGATGAAGTTGAGACAACTTACATTCTAAAGCAGGATGACGTAGCGCACATGCCACTAATCTCTAAAGACGTGTCTACTATCCTTTACACGACCACACGCATCTCAATCACATGATTCCACGCGTCTAAATACAGTTAGTACACGACTTAACAACTGAATGAAAGTTGGCACAACAGGAGGTTGGCGCAACCCAATGTGGCGCAATCCAGCCTCGTGCACATCAGAATAACTGCTAAAATAGTTATTTCTTGAACTCTATAAATAGAGTTTCCAATCATTGTGAAATCATCAGATACATACGCACAGAGATCAAGAACTCTTGCAAAATTGCTGTCGCATTCTCCAGAGGCTACAGTATTCAAGTTCACATAGTCCAAGGGATAAAGTGATCGTCTTCTGATCAGATTCCTACAGTTGTACTTCCCCAGAATTTATTGTACTTTGTACTATTCTTTTCCAAGTTTGGAATAAACTTTTTATTTTTTGCAAACATTCTCCTCTCTTAAAACTTTCAAAAAGACTCTTCATCTCCTTTCTTTATGAACCATGTCTCCTAAGATCGCCAAGAGATCTGCGAAGGGCAAGGGGGCTGCACCGAGTGGCTCTCCTCCTTCGGCAGCGTCGTCACCAGTCCAGGACCCGATTTTGGGTGAGGCCATGCCTCAAAAAATAAAGTCTCGAGCGTTAATTTGCGACGCTCAGACTTTTTTTCTGTCTGGGCGCATGCGCCTAAGGCAACATACTTCTGTGAGCATCCTTATGCACTCACAGAAGTCATGCGCCAACGCTGTGGTGTGCTATGCGCCCACATGTTGCCATGTTGTGTGCCCACATGCTATTTGAATGTTATACACCCACGTTCTGCTGTACGTTATGCGCCCACATGTTTGTCTTGGGCGTATATCCCTTTGGGCGCGTATCCCTTTGGGCGCATAGTCCTTTGGGCGCATAGACCTTTGGGCGCATAAGAGTCTTTCAGCACTTAGTTTTTCCTGCAATTTTTGAGTCTGGCTCTCTCTTCTGTCTTTGATTCTTGTAGCATCCATACTGAAGGCTGAGACCGTTGTGAAAGAGGAGATGCTGCCTCCTTTCATCAAACAAGAGTCACCGTTCGTTAAGGAGGAGGTGATACCAAAAATTAAGGTAAAAGAAGAGCTGGCGCCCATCGGGGAGGGAATTACTCCCAAGATTGAAGCTGCTGTAAAGGAGGAGCCCAAGTCTAAGGGTAGTAGCATTAGGAGTTCTGACCCTCCTACCCCGGCCGAGAATCTTAATCAAATAGATCCTTCATATGCAAAATGGTTGAGGAAATGGTATATGCCTCAACACAACTAGGATCCGTGGGTTCCCATAAATGTCCGTATTTTGTCTTGGTATTTCTGTCTGTCTTTAGCTTTATGTTTCGCTTCTTTTGGACATCAAATGTAATCCTTTACTTCTTGTCCAGATGAAGAGATGAAGTACTTTTTGGTTTGCTCATGAGATATAGTCCTGTGAATGTAACTGATTTTAAAACAAAAAATAGAATACATTCACTCTTTTTTTGCTTGTGGTATCTGTGGTGCTTGTATTAGAGGGCCTAATACAGCATTTGTGTAAAGGATATCCCGTTGGGGGACCCCTCCCTTTTTTTGTTTGGACCTATTGCCCCTTTGTGTATCTGGGAATGCGAGCAAATAGATTTGAAGCAAAACCCAACAGAGGTAATATGGACGTGATAGGTTTTGTGGCCTTGACACCGTGTCTTTTATCCCGGGTTGGGTACAGATGTCAAGTCGGAAGACTATCGGTATCAGAGGTAATGTGGACGTGACACATGATAATCAGGAGTTGTTTTTGGTGGAATGGATTTTCTTGTCAAGTTCGGCTTCTTGTCATGTATCCCTTCCTGGAGCGGAAGAAACTCTCCAAGCTTCCTCTCCGACGACCTCCACTGAAGATGACGAGATGGCCCAGGAAGTCATCAAAGCTTTCTACTCTGTGCTGAAAGTGAAGCTTCCTGGAGTCCTGAATCGGAGTGCTGCCTTTGGCCCTGTGAAGGCTGTTGCCAAATGCCAAGTGGCGGCCCTCGAGAGCATTGCCGGTTATGAAGAGCGGGCCAATACTCTAAGAAAAGTTCTGAATGACCTGGAGGGTCAGGTGGCCAGGTTCCGGGATGCCAAACAGCGGAGCCCGACGTCGCTATTTCGCACAAAAGACGAGGCTTTGATTACGGCTCTTACGGAGGAGAAGGATACTTTTTAGGCAAGGAAGGATGCTCTCGTTCAAGAGATCGGCGAATTAGCTGACCAGTATGGCCAGTTCAACGCTGCAAGTGAGGCACGTGCTACCTTGAAGAATAAATTGGTTACACAGGTTACCGAGAAGTATAATCACATTGCGCAGATACAGAATGAGATCGTTCAACTGGAAGCCGACTTGAGGGCGGTAACATATGAACAGGAGGATTATTTGGCTCAGGCTGCCATGACCGTCACCACTTCTGCCCATTTAGAAGAACATCTGGCGAAGTTGGAGGGAGAGCATCTGAGTCTGATCCTTTTCGAGGATGAAGCTGCCCGTCAAAAAGAGATGCACCGTCGAGCTACCTTGAAGTCTGAAGCTAAAATCGCGGCTCTAAGGGACCACATCAATCGCCTGTGTATCCCTTAGATTCTTTGTAACTCTTTTTTTCCAGCCGTCATAGCTCTTGTACCTTTTTTACGTCTCTTGATAGACGTTCAAGTAAAGAATAAAGAATCTTTTCAAAGTGAATATGGTTTTGTGAAATATCGAAACTAGAGGTAATGTGGACGTAGCAAGGATATTTCTAGTGAGTATTCCGTTGGAAAATTTTGATATGGACCTATTATTCGTTTTATATTCAAGTTTTTTTGAATATAGATAATAAGTTGAACGAAGCTGCTAGTAGAGGTAATATGGACGTAATAGCAGAGGATGTTCTATATCTGACCAGATGTAATATGGACGTCGAAAGATATATAACGTTAGGTGGGAGTGGATAATTCAGAGGTAATATGGACGTGATTATCCTTGATGAATGCTTTGCTCAGAGGTTATATGGACATGGCAAAACATTTCTTAATCATTCCACTGGAGAAATAATTATCAAAAAATAATTCAGAGGTAATAGGGACGTGACTTATTTTTGTCAAACCGAGTTCAGATAGAGTAAAAAACGGGAATGATTCTACTGGGAAAATATTTTAGAGGACCTATTATCCAAGGCGTATTCAAGACTCTTGAAATACGGATAATAGTTAGATAATTTTTGAATCACATAAACGTCACACTGTACATTTAATTGACTGAACATATGTGAACATTATGTAAAAAAAAGGTTACACATAGTATTTCTTCAGGAACTTGCCATTGATAGGCATCATGAGCAAGTCACCATCAGGCTTGGTAAGTCGGTACGTAACGTTAGAATACACTGATTCTATGATGAAAGGACCCTCCCATTTAGGCTAAAATTTTCCGTTCGTTTTGTGTGTCATGACCATTGGTCTTCTCACTGCTAAGACTAGATTACCGACTTGGAAGATTCTTTACTTCACTTTTTTGTTGAAGTCTCTGGAAAGACGTGCTTGGTATAGCTCAATATGCTGCTGAGCTAACAAGAGTTTTTCGTCTAGTACTTTGAGCTGTTTGACTCACAAGGTATATCTTTTTCTGTGTACCTTGATTGTCTTGATTCCTCATGTTTATCACCTTATAGGTAAAATTGCTTGATATCGTAGATTGATGGATTTACATATATGTTACTTGCTATGGACATTATAAAATGATTGCTTTATTGAATTGCTTGTACTTAGATTAGTTTAGCCCGATATTTCTATCTTGCTTGAATTTAAAATTCCGAGGACGGAATTTTTTCAAGGAGGGTAGAGATGTCACTCGCCGTTCCCGGAATGCGTATTCTAATACGTATATTGCCTGAATATATTTATTTAGTATTTATCATGTAGTATCCTGTATTTAAATTCCTATAACTTCATGTTAATTAATTATCTGCATTTTATTTTCTGCACTTTATTTTTCTGCAATTCTATTGCCTGCTCTTTAAATTTTCATGTTAATTAATTAGCTGCTCTTTAATTTTCACGCTAATTAATTCCTGTAATTTTATTTCTGCATTTCTTTCTGTAATTTTATTTCCTGCATTCTAATTCCTGCTTTAGTTTTACTTTCGGGTTAGCCTTGTTGGACCCGTGCAACCCGACCCATTAAGGACCCGGATTGACTAGAATTAAACCCTGAGAGTTGTAGACTCGACCCCACTGAATGCTAGTTGACTTTCATGCCTTGCCACCATTGATAATGATTGTGATCTTGACTAAATTGATCATGCGTTCCTAATTGGAACTAAGAGACTGGCTAGTCGTCTTATTGAATGAAATGAATGAGACACGTTCATGTTATGAACTATTGTACTCGACTGGCTGATCCCGAATATTGACATACATGCACATGCAGGCTTCAATCTATTTATTTATTTATTTATTTATTTAGTTATTTTTCTACAAAAGAAGCATGTGTACTTTATGGTCAAGGCATGATTACCGTGGATAGATTTGATTGTTGTATTACGCTATGTAAGACCTGCAACCTAACCGCACTGGTATCGTTGTAGAGTTGTGCATATCGTACCCCGTACGAAAGTACTCATTTGAATGACCATGATCCACGGCATGGGATTTCACTCAACGTAGAGACTATTAAGTTAAATAAAATAATGATTGCATGGAGAGAATGGATTCCCGAATTCTTACATGGCAGCCCCCTTGGGACGAGTAGTACCCGACGGGCCGGCTGGTTCCCACAGATACTGTAAATCTGCCACACGGACAGGGAACAGTATCTGCTTTTATTATTATTGTATATTGTATATTGACGAGCGTCCTGCTAGGACTCGTCTAATTCATGCATGGGTCAATTGATTGACTGGATAGACTAGCCTTGCTTGCACATAGTAAGAACTGAGGAATCCCTAATTGCATTATTCCAGGATAACTTGGGACTCATAATAGCAAGCCGTAGGAGTTGATTGGCCGTTCAAGATGATTTGTTTGTGTACTGTACTCTGTTACCTAACTGGGATGATCAGAATGTCAGGACATGACGGGCCAACTTCTGTCCTTGTTTGGTTGGGAGGTTGGTTCGAAGTGTCTTGATGTGATGTGAGTCCTAGTAGCAAGCAGAGATCTATTATTATATTCTCTTACTTACTGGTTTTAGTTCTTATGTCGTGCTCCCTTGTGGTACTTGCTATTAGAGGTCTAACCTCTCTGGTTTTGTATGGCCAGATTTAGAGCCAGTTCCCGAGGACTCAGCGTACTTCCACCTCCAGGATGGTCAATACTAGAGGAATGATCGCATGAGGCCTCGAGTGGGTTCCTTAACTTCACCACTCGTTTTGTTATCTACTTTATACCTTACCGTTTGGCACCGACATGTTAGTCGGATTGTCTTGTACTTACTTTTGCATAATTGTAATTAAGTCAGACTGCAGCTGATAACAATTATGTACGCTTGCTATATCATCTGGCTATGTTTTGTAAAGCCAGATCTCAAGAACATTTTGACTGAGCGTTTGGGACGCCTTACTGCTTTACCTTACATGTTCTATATTTCTGTTTCTTGTTTGAATGATTGAGACAATAGATGTGAAATGACCATAGTAAGACTTTTATGTAGTATGCACCCCCCCTCGTCTGGTTAGACAGCATTGATCGTATTATACGGTATTCATCTACCCGTAATACGTAGCTGGCTGAGTCACTCCCCCGCTCTCCAGTATTCTGGTTCTGGGGCGTGACAAGGTTTTAGTGGTGGCCCATGCAGGTCTGATTTCAGACTTGTGGGGTGTTTTGATTTATAGGATGTCTCAATCATACATGTTTCCCCTTGATCTCCTGGTTCGTTATTCTCAACTCTCGCTTGACATTTCGGTATCCTTTGACTTCATTGATCCTTCATGTCCGGTCGTTTGATTGTTCTCTTGTCCCTTTTCTTAGGGGCACTTCGTCCGCATCGGTCAGAGCTGGACAGCAACAACAAGAGCAACATGGACAACCTGACCCTGTTGGTCAGCAACAAGGGCCAGTCTCACCTCAGGAGGCTACCCAGGAAGAAGTGATAGTAGAACCAGCAGCTGGATCGCAGTATCCGGATGTTCCACCACCACCAGCAGTTCCACCTACTCCTGTGGAAGTGGACACACCAGCCCTTCTGGAGATCATGAGAGGAATGATAGCTGCTCAGCAACATCAGATGTTGGCCCAGCAGCGCATGCACACTCAGCTACAAGAGCAGAATGTGTTGCTCAACCAAGAATTGCAGACGACTTTGGAAAGAGGAGTGAGGACTGATTCAGGAGCATCAGCCAGGTTTTGCAAGTACAACCCCCGCCGTTTTGAGGGCACGGAGGATGCCATCTCAGCAGATGCATGGCTTAAGGATATTAAGGCTATTCTGACAGCAGCTAAGGTGCTGGCAGAAGAACGTGTGGATCTAGTAAAGTTGTTACTTCAGGATCTCGCACGTGATTGGTGGAAATCATAGGAAGTAGGCATCAGACGTCCTATTGCTTGGGACGATTTTACTGCAAGGTTCAAGACGAAGTACTATGGAGTTGTGGCACAGTTTGAGCTACAACAGAAGTTTATCAGCCTCAGGCAGGCTGGCAAGACGGTAGATGCTTATGCAGCGGAGTTCTGCAGATTTAGTAGGTTTGCCCCAGAGATGGTAGCAACGGAACGCCAGAGGGCGATGAGGTTCCAGCAAGGGTTTCATCTTGAGATCTTGCAATTGATAGAGGGGCACAATTACCAGACTTTTGATGAGATATTGACGGCGACTCGAAGGCATGAGATCACCATTCAGAGGCTTGCGGCAAGGACTGGGGGTCAGAAGAGATCCCACAGTCAGATTGAAGGAGGAGGGGGAGCAGCGCTCCGAACAACAGCACCATCCCCTGGCATTCGTATCTACGATATGGCGATGCGAGGGCCAGCACCACCACCCAGGCAGCAGCAACAGCAACAGAGGAAGAACCAGCAACCCCCAGCGGGCTGCACTTATTGTGGGAAGATGGGACACACTAGAGATGTGTGTCGGACATTGAATGGACTGTGTCTGATATGTGGAAACCCAGATCATCGGGTTACCACATGTCCCATGAATTCGAGGTCAGGAGGACCAGGGCAGCAGTTTCCTGGTCTGCCAGCACCAGGGGCAGGGCAGTATCGAAGACCAGCATTGGCAGTGAGGCCGTTGGCGCAGCGTCCGTTAGTATCACAGGCTCAGATGTTTCGGCAGCAGGGGCCGCCGATGCAACAACACCAGCATAGACCACCCCAGCATCATCAAGGCAGGGGCCAGCAGCAGCACCAGGCTAGGCCGCAACATGGGAACCAGCAAGGAGGTCGAGGATAGGCATTCACTCTGTCCTTGGAAGAGGCATTGGCATCGGGAGATGTTGTGGCAGGTAACATTCTCGTCGCCTCATATCCCGCAGTAGCATTGTTTGATTCGGGAGCATCCCATTCATTTATATCTGCACAATTTGCGACACGACTAGGAGTGGAGTTCGAGGCATTGCCAGGGAGGTTGAATATACTCACTGGTAATGGGCTCGTGGGAGTTAGTAGAGTTAGTTTAGCATGTAGTGTTGTAGTGTGCGGGCATCCTTTACCCGCCCGGTTGATAGAATTTCCTGTTGGAAATTTCGACGTTATCTTAGGCATGGACTGGCTGAAAGACAGTCATGCGACAATAGATTGTCGTAGTGGAAGTGTATCTTTTGATATTCCAGGCATGGAGATATTCACCTTGGTCAGATCAGAGGCAACTCAGCAAGAGCAGGGAGTAGTAACAGCAATGGAAGAAGTTCAGATTTCGAAGGTAGTTGAAGAATTTCTAGACGTATTTCCCGAAGAACTTTCAGGTCTACCACCAGTTAGAGATATTGAGTTCAGCATAGAATTGGCACCTGGGACTAAACCAATATCAGATCGGGTTTACAGAATGGCGGATTCAGAGCAGGCCAAGGTGTATCAGCACATAGAGGAAATGAAGGAAAAGAAGTTTATCCAAGCTAGCATATCACCATGGGCAGCGCTAGTGGTACTTATAGGGAAGAAGGATGGATCATCCAGATTATGCATCGATTACAGGAAGCTTAACGCGGCAACAGTAAAGAACAAGTACCCACTACCCAGGATTGACGACTTATTTGATCAGTTGAGCAGGGACAGAGTCTTCTCCAAGATAGATCTTCGTTCAGGATACCATCAGGTGAGGGTTCGAAAGGAAGACATCCCCAAGACAGCATTCAGGTCGAAGTATGGGCATTATGAATTCTTAGTAATGCCATTTGGATTGACCAATGCTCCAGCTATATTCATGGATTTGATGAACCGCATCTTTATGCCATACTTAGATCAGTTTGTCGTTGTCTTTCTTGACGACATACTCGTATATTCTGCTAGTGAAGAGGAGATGAAGACCACCTCAGGAAAGTGTTGCAGGTTTTAAGAGAGAACCAGTTGTATGCCAAGCTCAGCAAGTGTGAGTTTTGGGCGGATCATATTTCATTTCTGGGTCACATCATATCAGGAGCTGGAGTAGCAGTGGATCCCAAGAAGGTAGAAGCAGTAGAGAGTTGGCCAGTACCCAAGACCGTAGCTGATGTACGGAGTTTTTTGGGATTGGCAGGATATTACAGAAGGTTTGTGTCAGACTTTGCAAGACTTTCAGCACCCATGACCCGCTTGACACGGAAGGATGTACCATTCGTCTGGTCGACAGAATGCCAGGCATCATTTGAGAACCTAAAGCGGAAGTTGATATCAGCGCCTATCCTTACATTGCCAGTTGGGCCTGGAGGTTTTACAGTATATTGTGATGCGTTAGGTAAAGGACTTGGATGTGTCCTTATGCAGCATGGGAAGGTGATAGCGTATGCATCTAGGCAGCTTTGAGACCACGAGAAGAATTACCCAACTCATGATTTGGAGTTAGCAGCAGTAGTGTTTGCTTTGAAGCTTTGGAGGCATTACTTATATGGCGATCGAATAGACATGTACACAGACCATAAAAGTCTGAAGTACATCTTTACTCAGAAGGAGCTGAACATGAGGCAGAGAAGATGGTTAGAGCTGATCAAGGATTATGACGTGGAGCTTCAGTATCATCCAGGCAAGGCTAATGTGGTAGCAGACGCTCTTAGCAGAAGAAGTGGCATATTTATGTTGACAACGCAGAAGCACATCTTAGAAGACCTTCAGGAGATGGGCATCGAAATTATACTTCCTAGTGATGTAGGAATTCTGGCGAGTCTACAAGTTCAATCCGACTTGGTAGGCAGGATCAAGGCAGCTCAGGCACAGGACCCAAGGATTCAGAAACTTAGGACAGAATATGAGTCAGGACTCAGAAAGGAGATAAGAATTCATAAAGATGGTACACTTAGGTTTGGATCACGTCTATGTGTACCTAGTGGAGATATCAGACAGGAAGTTATGACAGAAGCTCACAGTTCTCAGTATTCTATACATCCTGGAGGGACCAAGATGTACCAAGATATCAAGCAGCACTTCTGGTGGAACGGAATGAAGAGGGAGATAGCTAGGTTTGTTTCCCATTGCTTGATATGTCAGCAAGTAAAGGCAGAACAGCAGAGGCCAGCTGGATTATTGCAACCGCTTCCTATTCCAGAATGGAAATGGGAGCATATCATAATGGACTTCGTGACCGGTTTACCGAGATCACCAAGTGGTAAGGACGCTATTTGGGTGATAGTGGACCGACTTACGAAGGTAGCATATTTTCTTCCTTTCAGAGTAGGGCAATCTACAGAAAAGTTGGCAGAGTTGTACATGCAGCAGATAGTCAGGCAGCATGGAGTCCCTGTCAGTATTATGTCAGACAGAGATACCCGTTTCACATTGCATTTCTGGAAGAGCTTGTATCATAGTCTGGATAACAAATTAAAATTTAGCACGGCTTACCATCCACAGACGGACGGGCAATCAGAAAGGACGATTCAGACTTTAGAAGACATGTTGCGAGCTTGCACTCTAGATTTTGGAGGGTCTTGAGAGAGTCACCTTCACTTGGTCGAGTTCTCATACAACAACAGTTATCAAGCCAGTATCCAGATGGCACCATTTGAGGTACTATATGGTAAGAAGTGTAGATCGCCACTAGCATGGGATGATATCGGGGAAAAGAAGATGCTAGGCCCAGAAATGATTATCCAGACGGTTGAAGTGATTAAGGGAATTAGAGAACGACTTCGTGTTGCGCAGGATCGGCATCGTCATTGGGCGGACCAGCATCGTAGGCCGTTAGAGTTCTCTGTTGGGGACCACGTATTCTTGCGGATCTCACCTACTCGTGGGGTCATTAGATTTGGCGTTCGCGGGAAACTGAGTCCGCGGTACGTGGGCCCATTTGTTATCCTTGATCGGATAGGCGATGTTGCTTATCGTTTATCACTCCCACCTTCGTTACGAGAGGTGCATGACGTATTTCATGTATCTCAATTACGTAGGTATGTATCGGACCCAAGCCATGTCCTCGATCACTCTGAGCTGGTTGTTGGTACCAACCTGTCTTACGAGGAACAGCCTGTGTCCATTTTGGATCGAAGAGAGAAGATACTCAAGAACCGAACAATTAGTCTTGTCCGTGTTGCTTGGGGTCATCACTCCTTGGGAGAGTCAACGTGGGAACGTGAGGATGATATCCGATCACGGTATCCACACCTGTTTGACTCACAAGGTATATCTTTTTCTGTGTACCTTGATTGTCTTGATTCCTCATGTTTATCACCTTATAGGTAAAATTGCTTGATATCGTAGATTGATGGATTTACATATATGTTACTTGCTATGGACATTATAAAATGATTGCTTTATTGAATTGCTTGTACTTAGATTAGTTTAGCCCGATATTTCTATCTTGCTTGAATTTGAAATTCCGAGGACGGAATTTTTTCAAGAAGGGTAGAGATGTCACTCCCCGTTCCCGGAATGCATATTCTAATACGTATATTGCCTGAATGTATTTATTTAGTATTTATCATGTAGTATCCTGTATTTAAATTCCTATAACTTCATGTTAATTAATTATCTGCATTTTATTTTCTGCACTTTATTTTTCTGCAATTCTATTGCCTGCTCTTTAAATTTTTATGTTAATTAATTAGCTGCTCTTTAATTTTCACGCTAATTAATTCCTGTAATTTTATTTCTGCATTTCTTTCTGTAATTTTATTTCCTGCATTCTAATTCCTGCTTTAGTTTTACTTTCGGGTTAGCCTTGTTGGACCCGTGCAACCCGACCCATTAAGGACCCGGCCCAACTCCCACCTACCACCACCTTTTATTTAAAGCCACCCTCTCCCTTCTGTCTCCTCATTTACTTTACTTTCCACCATTACTCCTCTTCTTCTTCTTCATTACCCTCTCCACCTACCAAACCGTAGGCAAGTACAACTTGCTCCACATGAGAACCCATGTTTTTGTAGTTCATTTTTATTCCTCGCTAGATCCTAAGAAAGTTTAGAACTTGGCATTTTTCATTTCGAAGTCTTAATCTTTGTAGATCTAGAAATTAGTTATTTTCGGAGTTTGGTGGTTTTGATCTATCAAACTTCTTTGTTTGCAAGTTTTGATGGTTCCGTGTTGTAGAGAAGTTTGTTCTACCCAACTTTGACCTTTGGAAAGTTGGATTTGGACTTGTTCTGACCAAGTTATGGACTTTTGAAGCTTTGGGGTACAACTATGGAGTTCTTGCTGTTTGGAGAAGACAGTGAGCAGTGTATGCTAGCTTTTTAGCTGCGTCACTGAGCTGTGCGTGCTCTTTAGCACAGCATGGAGTCCATACGCTGCCTTTTTAGGAAGCGTGTGTCTTACATACGCTACCTTTTGGAAGCGTATGTCGTATGGAGTTCATACGCTACCTTTTAGGAGCGTATGACTTGCATACGCTGACTTGGATGGTCAGGAGTCGTATAGAGTTCATACGCTACCTTTTAGGAGCGTATGACTTGCATACGCTGACTTGGATGGTCAGGAGTCGTATGGAGTTCATACGCTACCTTTTAGGAGCGTATGACTTGCATACGCTGACTTGGATAGTAAGGAGTCGTATGGAGTTCATACGCTGCCTTTTGGAAGCGTATGACTTCCATACGCTAGCTTGGCTTGAGCGTAGCTTGACGTGGGCGTACGCTGGCTTGAGCGTAGCTTGACCTGAGCGTACGCTGGCATGAGCGTAGGCTGACATGAGAGTAGCCTGCTTACCCTGGATATAATCATGATATGTTGATATTTCTGTTAATTATAGATTGTTACGTGGGATGTACCATGTGTCATGAATTGAGTTATAGATACCCGGATTGACTAGAATTAAACCCTGAGAGTTGTAGACTCGACCCCACTGAATGCTAGTTGACTTTCATGCCTTGCCACCATTGATAATGATTGTGATCTTGACTAAATTGATCATGCATTCCTAATTGGAACTAAGAGACTGGCTAGTCGTCTTATTGAATGAAATGAATGAGACACGTTCATGTTATGAACTATTGTACTCGACTGGCTGATCCCGAATATTGACATACATGCACATGCAGGCTTCAATCTATTTATTTATTTATTTATTTAGTTATTTTTCTACAAAAGAAGCATGTGTACTTTATGGTCAAGGCATGATTACCGTGGATAGATTTGATTGTTGCATTACGCTATGTAAGACCTGCAACCTAACCGCACTGGTATCGTTGTAGAGTTGTGCATATCGTACCCCGTACGAAAGTACTCATTTGAATGACCATGATCCACGGCATGGGATTTCACTCAACGTAGAGACTATTAAGTTAAATAAAATAATGATTGCATGAAGAGAATGGATTCCCGAATTCTTACATGGCAGCCCCCTTGGGACGAGTAGTACCCGACGGGCCGGCTGGTTCCTACAGATACTGTAAATCTGCCACACGGGCAGGGAACAGTATCTGCTTTTATTATTATTGTATATTGTATATTGACGAGCGTCCTGCTAGGACTCGTCTAATTTATGCATGGGTCAATTGATTGACTGGATAGACTAGCCTTGCTTGCACATAGTAAGAACTGAGGAATCCCTAATTGCATTATTCTAGGATAACTTGGGACTCATAATAGCAAGCCGTAGGAGTTGATTGGCCGTTCAAGATGATTTGTTTGTGCACTGTACTCTGTTACCTAACTGGGATGATCAGAATGTCAGGACATGACGGGCCAACTTCTGTCCTTGTTTGGTTGGAAGGTTGGTTCGAAGTGTCTTGATGTGATGTGAGTCCTAGTAGCAAGCAGAGATCTATTATTATATTCTCTTACTTACTGGTTTTAGTTCTCATGTCGTGCTCCCTTGTGGTACTTGCTATTAGAGGTCTAACCTCTCTGGTTTTGTATGGCCAGATTTAGAGCCAGTTCCCGAGGACTCAGCGTACTTCCACCTCCAGGATGGTCAATACTAGAGGAATGATCGCATGAGGCCTCGAGTGGGTTCCTTAACTTCACCACTCGTTTTGTTATCTACTTTATACCTTGTCGTTTGGCACCGACATGTTAGTCGGATTGTCTTGTACTTACTTTTGCATAATTGTAATTAAGTCAGACTGCAGCTGATAACAATTGTGTACGCTTGCTATATCATCTGGCTATGTTTTGTAAAGCCAGATCTCAAGAACATTTTGACTGAGCGTTTGGGACGCCTTACTGCTTTACCTTACATGTTCTATATTTCTGTTTCTTGTTTGAATGATTGAGACAATAGATGTGAAATGACCATAGTAAGACTTTTATGTAGTATGCACCCCCCTCGTCTGGTTAGACAGCATTGATCGTATTATACGGTATTCATCTACCCGTAATACGTAGCTGGCTGAGTCACTCCCCCGCTCTCTAGTATTCTGGTTCTGGGGCGTGACATGAGCCTCCCGGAGTGCATGTTTGGCTTCTGTGTCTGATAAACATCGTAATAGTAGCGCATCGTAAGAGGGTCGGTACAGCATCTTGGTAGCTATGTCATAGTAAAATCTGAGGGATCGCCTTTGGATAGACACTGCTTCTTTCGGGTCCTCGGAGAGGATTCCATAGACGACGTAGTCTATAAAAGAGAATCTCCAGTCTTTAACATCGACGTTTGTTTTCGTTGTGTAACTGTGATGAATATGTAAGGCATTTTTCACACAAAATAGTTCTCGACCAGACACTGTGATCGACTGCTGAGTATTGGAGGAGACGGTCAAGGAAGCAGTGAGACCGGCTAGAGCATCTGCTTCTATATTCTGTAGTCGAGGCACGTGCTCGATGAAGAATCCGGCGAAAGTGGATGCCAACTCGATTTTCGCTCTGTGATAGGGGATGAGATCTTCATGACGAACTTCATAATCCCCTCGGACCTGACTAAATATTAGCTTGGAATCGTCGTATGCTTCTAGATAGTCAACTCCCAGTTGTTTTGCCAGTTACAGGCCGATTAAGAGGACATTATATTCGACCACGTTATTGGTGCATGGTTCTACGAGAGAATATGCACGATGTATAACTAGATGATCAGGTGACACGAGCACAACACCTACTCCAGCCATAATATTTCCTTTGGGTCTTTTGCTTGATGCACCGTCAAAGAACATTCGCCAAATGGGGATTTCTTCAGTTACAGTGTTAGACTCCACTACTTTATCGGGGATTTCGTCGTAGAGTTTGGAATATTCTGGCACCGGATGAGCTGCTAGAAAATCAGCTAATGCTTGGCCTTTTACTGCCTTATGAGGAACGAAGAGCATATCGTATGGAGTCAACAGCATTGCCCATGTAGCTAAACGGAAATTGAGAGAACCCGCTTTAGTCATGAGTATTCTGAGAGGATTGACTTTAAATATGATGTGGATAGTCTGCCCAGACACATAGTGGCGTGTCTTCTGGATGGCAAATACTAGTACAAGGCATTCATTCTCCACCGATGTGTATTTGTGTTCGGCACCCACCATTGTACGGCTAAGGTAGTAGATTGCCTGTTCATGGCCGCCTTCATTCTTCTGAGCTAATAGGGCGCCAAGAGAATGGTCTATAGCGTGGACAAATAGTAAGAAAGGCTTCCCCATTATTGGAGCTACCAATACTGGAGGGCTTATAAGATACTTCTTGATGTCGTCGAATGCACGTTGACATTATTCAGTCCAGACGAAAGATACGCCTTTCTTCATGAGCTGAGTGAATGGTTGACACCTTCCAGAAAAGGTTCAAAATGAATCGTCTGATGTAGGCTAGCCTTCCTTGCAGTCCGCGTAGCTCTTTGAGGTTTCTTGAAGGATGTATATCGAGGATAGCCTTCACTTTCTCCAGGTCAAGATGTATACCCTTTGAAGTGATGACAAAACAAAAGAACTTGCCACTGGTGACTCCCAGAAAATACTTGGTTGGATTTATCTTGAGTTGGTATGCACACATTAGTTCGAACACCGTTCTTAAGTCTTGGAGGTGGTTTCCCTTGAGACGACTTTTAACTGCGATATCGTCTACATAGCACTCTATTGTTTTACGCAAATGGTCGCAAAAAATTGTGTTCATGGCTCGCTAGTATGTCGCCCCTACATTTTTCAATCCGAAGGGCATCATCTTATAGCAGTATACCCCCAACGGTGTTCGAAAAGATGTGTGCTTCTCGTCGTCGGAGAACATCTTGATCTGGTTGTAGCCTGAGAACCCATCCATGAAGGACAACCGCTCGAAGCTGCAAGTATTATCGATTATTACATCGGTGATCGGTAGAGGGAATTCGTCTTTCGGGCATACAGAGTTTAAATCACGGTAATCAATACAGACTCGAACTTTATCGTTCTTTTTTATGACTGGAACAATATTGGTAACCCAGTCAGCGTGTTGTTCTTCGTAAATAAATCCGCTGACAATGAGCTTCTTGACTTCATTCTCGATGGCCTCCATGACATCTGGTCGGAATCGTCGTTGTTGCTGCTTCACTGGCTTAGCTTTAGACGAAATATTCAGGCGGTGTATGGCGACTTTAGGGTCCAGGCCTGGCATGTTTTCATAGCTCCATGCAAAGACGTCGATGTATTCTCTTATAAGCTGTATAAGAGATTGGAGTTCATCGCCAGATAGACTTTTGCTGATGAAGATTGGTTTAAAAGATGATTCATCTCCAAAATTGACTTGGATGACTTCGTCTTCGGTAGGTGGTTCACGTTGTTCGAAGTGCACCTCCCACCTAGTATCCATCTTTTGAGCCCATTGTTCAAGCCCGATTGATTGGACATCATCCGCAATTTGGTCAACGGAAACCATGTTGACGGACAGAGTTGCTTTGAACATGTCACCAATGCTGGAGTCTGAGTCCCAGAGGGATGAATCAGAAGAATGAGAACAACGATCTGCTTCATCATCTAAAATTTTGGAAGTTGTTGGAGGAGTGACATAACCCAAACCAACACCGTTTCTTTGATAATAGTTCTCGAATTTGTCGAGAGGAGCAAAGTATCGTATTGGCAACCGTTGTCCCCGGCCGTAATTTAGCCCCTGGTCGCTTTTGATGTCATATCCCATGTTCTGGATGATATTCTTGGCCTGCCAACTATATCAACAAAGTTGCATTTTCTCCGAGTCATAATCAGCTTCCGTGTTGTGCTTGGGAGAAGTAGAGTCCGAAACGAACTTTCTTTCGCCAATTATTTGACCGAAGATGATTAGTTCTTCACCTTTCTTTCTGGCTGGAACGATGAAGAAGTGGATATCTTCTGGGTAAACTTTTTTCTGCAGGTGAGGCATCGTGACCAGCATGCAGAGGTGTGGTCCTATGCCATGCTCTAGAGCATATATCGTATCTATGTAGTGGTTTACAGATTGATAGACATCGGAGTAATTCAAAGATAAACCTTTACTAAGAAAATATGCAAGTTCTTCTTCAGGGATAACATCATCCGCTGAAGGTACATTATTATGAGTATTGATATACTCATTGAGAGGATCATCATCTGGAAGAGGAGCCACAGTCTTGGCCAAGTTCACCATTTAGGATAATTCTTCAGGATTGGGAGGAGGGACTTCAGCAGGTTCCTCCTGAGGTATCTTACGGAGAGTGATGGTCAATGGTTTGACCTTGTCAGGGTTCTTCATTTTCATCCAAATTGTGAGAGGCTTCGGAGTACTTTTTGGAGTAGTACGTCCTTTGACTCGGATAATCAGGGGACCATCATTGGAGGGTGAACTTGCTTTAGCTTCATTGTCAGCTTCGTTGCCATCATCCTTGGGGGACTGAGATTGGTAAAGTACCGAATCCTCCGTAGTAGGCTTCGATGCCCTTAAAAGGATCGACATCGGTAAACTCCGTCTTTACGACACCGTCGCTGTTGACGTACTTGAAGCGCTGGTAAAGTATGGAAAGAACGATCATGTTCTCGTATATCCATGGACGTCCAAACAAGACATTGTAGGATACATTGGCATCGATCACATAGCAGGAAACCTCCGTTCGGAGATCACCGATCTGGCACTTGAGACGGATCTTGCCCAGCGGGTGGCTTCGACTAGCATTGAAAGACATGATAGTTGTATTGGTTACAGATAGCTTGTGCAGAGAGATTCCTAGAATTTGAAGCAAACTTCTAGGAATGATGCTGAGGGAGGGTCCTGGATCGATGTGCATGCGGTCCACCTTGATCGCCCCGATATACCCTGTATAGTATAGGGGTCTATCATGACGATTATTTTTGAATAGCGTGTCCTCCTGTGAAAAGGCGATGTTGGGCACCACTTCCATAGTACTGTGGCAGTAGGGATAGGAGACAGGGTCTTCAGCGGAGGCTTTGACTTCAGTGAAGTAAGATTCGGCATGTAGTAATGCCTCACTTAAGGCCTTTCGCGTTTCTTTGGAGAGTCGTAATAGGTCGAACAGAGACAACCTGGCAGGTGTATTGGCCAGCTGTGCTAGTATGTCAAAGTTGTAGGGCCGGTCCGTGCCTTCGGGAGATGGCGCCTTTAGAGACTTGTCAAACCGTGTCTCTTTCTGCTTGGCTTTGTCGGTAGTTGAAGGTTTAGACGGGCCGGCTTCTGAGCTTGTTGGGGTAGCAAGAGCTTGAGAAGGTACTGCTTCTTCTTGTGCAGGATCGTATGTCCGAAGGTAAGTCTTCCTCGATCGCGTCTCGCCAGATAGAACTTCGTAGAGGGGAGAAGACACCATATGGCATGACTTGTATTTTTTGCCCCTTTTTGCTTTGGGAGATACCACCCCCTGTGTCATCTCTTGCATAAGGTCCGGGTGGACCCACATGATCTCTCTACGTTCAGTCATGAGTGGCACCAAGGTTGAGTTACGAGCTGGTGGTAGGTTGACGACTTCCATTATCGCCTTGGGGACCGAAACCACACCGTCTGGGACTTCTGTGGAAGAAAAGTCACCAAACTGAAGAAAGATCATGTTAGAAGATACGACCTAGTCTTCAGCTTTGAGGTTGATCACGTGACTATCGATAAGCTGTTGTATCTTCTTTTTCAGGACGATGCAGTCCTTGGTAGAATGATGCACGTACTGATGATAGAGACAGTACTTGGGATCGTTGAGTTGGTTCGCCTCTGCAGGACGTCGTGGTGGAGGCAATGTCAGCTTATTACCCTTCGTCAATGTGTAAAAAATGGTAATAACATCGTCTTCGTCAAAGGAGAAGGTCTCCTTAGGCTTGTCGGAGGCGCCCTGAGAATTGGAACCTCCCTTGGAAGTGTCGACCTTCTGGACTTCTTTTCCTTTACCCCCACAGATAGGCATAGTTTGAGGATGCTTGCCCTTGTTTTCAAATTTAGGTGTTTTCAACCCCAGTAGTTCCAGATTAGGAACGTCATTTTCAGCAGCATCAGCGGCCCCAATGAAAGCGGGCCATGTATCATACTTATGTATACCTAGACAGAACTTCACCGTAGAAAGGAAGTTATGTCGACAAGTATCCATAAGTTCTGAGTCTAGTATGCCGAAGGGCATCTTCAGTGCTAGCCACCTGAAGCGTTCGATGAAGGCAATGACAGACTCAGTCCTCCTTTGCTTGGTCTCGATGAGGGTGGACATACTAACATGCACGCCACTCTCGTAAAACCTGTTGAGGAACAACCTCTCCAAGTCTTTAAACTAATTGATACAACCGTCTGGCAGACTGCAAAACCATTTAAAAGCTACCCCTGCAAGGTACTAATAAACAGCTTTGACAAGAACGGATCTTCCCTGGGTAAGTGTAGAGTCTGCGTGTTGAAGTATGTCATGTGTTGACGAGGAGAAGTCAACCCGTCAAATGAATTTAGCGTCAGCGACTTGTAGTTAGGAGGGCAAGTAGCATTTTCCTAATTAGGAGGATAAGGTTGAGATATCCCCATCTTCTGAAGCTCGTCTTTGTGTGAGATGGTGTCGAGACAGGTGACCAGGGAATCAATTGCATCCTGTTGATTAAGCAGGTGTTGGGAAACGGCTGCTGAACGGTTGTCAGACGTCGTTGGCGAAGGACCACCCCCAGCATTTGCAAGATTTGGGGGAGGCGCAACGGAATGATACTCCTTTTGTATTAAAGGAGGGTTTTTGCTATGAGCTGGACTAGCATAAGCCGGCATATTTTGTTGTGGTGGAGGAACAGCCCCAGCAGCTTGGACCGCCATGATACTGGTCAGCATATCAGTGATCGTGACGAATGCTGTTTCAAGACCCTCTTGCCATTTGCTGGTCTGATCACTGGCTTCTCAGGACTTTCTTCGTCTGCCATGTATGTAGATAATATGTGAGGATGAATAGAGGAAACAGAACAACTGGTGCTGATATTGTCTGTCTCTGAGTTGACATGTCCCTCATCTTCAGGTAGAGGAGAAAGATAGTCGCCATCAGACTCAGAGGGATCGTCGTCCTCTGGAAGGCTACCCTCAGTGTGAAGGTCATCCGTTTCAGACTCTGAGGGAATACAACCCCCAGCTTGGGAGTCTTCATCATCCATACGGAATCTCTCCTTTGATCGAGTACCCATATAGACTCCTTCAGATGTGACAGCCTGCTGGCCATCTGTTGGTAGACTTCTTCTCCTTCTTCTTACGGAACTGAGAGAGAAAGTTGGGTTCGTGGTCCACCATCTTTGATTGGGGCTTCCATAAGGGGGACCCTATGAAGCCATGTTGGATGAGACACACAGCGGCTTTTTATCGTCAGAGAAATACAGCCGTCGAAACACGGACTGTCTCTGAGGCACTCTTGTTGCTTTGGAGCAATAACCGTTGATGACAATACTGGTACACGGATGTGCACTATGAATTGTTATGTCCTCCCTCGCTTTACGCTTATGATTTATCATGTCGCACAAGTCAGCGGAAGGGAGTTTTGCCTTACAGCCCATGTTGCATGCATCGTCGAGCTTTGCATACGGGTTCGTAAGGAGAGTTGGCGCATCCAGACTTAGTTCACATGTAGGGGCAACCCCCACACCTAAGTTCTGTGATGTCCTTGAAGACAGCACCGTGCTATACGCGTTGGGGCCTGTCTTTTTGCTGTAGGCGCATAGGCCTTGGAGACTGGCCTTGGGCGCATGCTTCTTGGCAGCATGTCTGAGCCTCCTTGATATGGGCGCATAGTATGTATCTAGTGAGTCTGGGCGCATAGCCTTGGGCACATGATCCTGGATGCCCAATATGTTGAAGACAGAGGCCTTCTGATTGGAGTTATGCGCCCAAACACCCCTTGGGCGCATGGCTTTGGGTGCATGCTCGGTGGAGCAGCGCTGTTTTCTTCCAGCTTCGCCTCCTTTGTTTGTGAGCCTCGCTGGGTTTGCCCAAAGTGTCGAACACTCCGATTCTTGGCATCGTAGTACTTTTCTTGGCCAAGTCTCCAGCGTCGAACACTTTATTGTTGGTTGTGCGGGAAAGTAGTCACTAGGCTAGTAGAGCCCGAAACGGTGTGAGCCTTCTCCATTTAGGGAGCTTCTATGGCAGAGTCATGCGCCCATCTGACAGAGTCCTCTAGTTGTATATCTGCTATGACACTAGTAGGATATGTACAATGAGCCTTCGGAAGCCAAGTCTTGCGAGACTTGTTTGGCTTCGCTGATTTTGAGGGAGTAGAGCCATCCCTCGAGAGCATCTCTTCGAACGCCTGCTGATCGAACTTTACGATCAGCATCTTCTGAGTGCTCTCCACTTTGTCGGTATCGGATTGTGTCACCACCTTCTCGTTAGAAGAAAAGGTAGTCCCCAGCAGAGTCACCATTTTTATGGACACACAAAAAAAAAGAAGAAATACTGTCTTTTCTTTATTGGCGCAAGGCACCACAAATTGAGTACGCCTAAAAGATCCTACGCTGAGGATCCCCGAGTACAAAAAAAGGAATTCTGGAGAATGGGACAATAGAGATCGAGTGGTAGTTGCTCCTTTACTCCGTTGACACTCCGATTACAAAAGTAAGAGAAGACCTAAGAAAATTGCTAACTCTCGGCTCACTGGCAAGAAGTGCAGCAATTTGGCTCTTGAAAATGCTCTTCGTTCTCTGTTTTGAAGAGGGATGAGACCCCTTTTTATAGTCGTTCTTGAGCTGGAATGATGTTATGCGCCCACATGAGAAAATATACTGGTTTTAATATGGGCGCATGGTCCTACCTTGGGCGCATAGGGTGTAGGCACATGCAGGCTGCGACATCGTGGATTGGTAGTGGTGTTGACGTGGTCGCATGCTTCGGTGCACGACTGCTCGTGGGGACTGACGTGGCCGTGCGCTTTGGTGCTCGTTTTGATCATGGCTTTGACCGAGTCAGGTGTAGAAGCATAAATAAACTTCATAGACCATGTCAAAGAAGTTGAGAGCTTTTCGCAAAGTCAGTTTTATACTCTACGCGAAGCCCACTTAATGACTCTACGCAAGTTAAACTGAGTCAGATTCAAGCTCTACGCAGAGATCAAACAAAGTGTAACTCTACGCAAACTCCTTTACGCGAGAGCATTCTCAGACTTTACGCGAGAGACAGGCTGTCCAGACTGCATTTAATGCGCGTGATACTGCTCTGACAGAATGATTTTCTGACAGAACAGTGCACAGAAGCCAAGAAGATTTTTGCACCAAACACAACGCTTGTAGTTTAGTGTGCAGATGGGCTACTTTACGCTCAAGAGACCACTTCCTTTACGCATGAGAGTTATGTGAGTTTATTACGCTCAAGGCTATCTCAGCTACTTTTGTGTGCGTAGAGTTTATTTGAGCTAGCTATACGCTCAAGGTTACTTTTTAGCCGCTCTACGGAGGAAGTTTGTTTTGGGTTATTTTACGCTCAATCTTTTCTGGTTATGTGCGAACGTGGTCTACATACGTGGCTTTCATGACACACTTATCGAGGAACGTGTGTACGTGCTCTCCCCATATTGTTGAAGTTGTGGGACACGTGTCACCATGCGTAGAGACTACAACTCTACATGGGACACGTGTCATCAAGCGTAGCGGTCGATTTTCAATCGTGGGTGGCAGTTACTTGCGTAGAGACCCAATTATGTTGCTTTTTACGTACAGAGGGTCTAGTCTATAAATAGACTTATTTTTTTAAACAGAAGACACAAGATTTTGGAGCCCAGAGACTTTCAGAGCAAAGTGATTCTCAAGAGCATTTCTCCTCAACCTTTCTCTCAAGAACAGAGTGAAAAAAAACAGGAAAGCATTCGATTGTGCCATCAGTGCCAATTGTGTCGATACCTTTCTGATGACTTAGTTCTTCTAGTTCTTCTAGTTCTTCTTCTTCAAGCAGTTCTCTTCATCATCATCATGTGGTCCAATGAACAAAATGATCGCTCTCGGATCAGACTTCTATAGCAATACTTTCCAGAATTTATTTGTACTTTTGTACTTTTTTTCGTTTTCTTTCAAAAGCCTTTTAAGGGCATTTTGTTAAGTGAAACAAAATGGCGACTCTGCTGGGGACGACTTTCTTCTCCGACGAGAAAGCAATTGCTCAATATGATGATGTGTCGATTTGATCGACAAAGAAGACTCTGGTTGTTCAATTCGACCAGACTGCTTACGAAGAAATGCTCCGAACTGGGGGTAGTACTCGTTGCTCCAATGTTCCAAAATTACGAAAGGTGCGAAAAGTTTGGATCCCTAAGTCCAAAGCACCCTTTGATCTCTCTACTGTCTCCAAAGGCAAGGAAATTCTTTCCACTCCTGTTGTTGGGGCTCCCGTCTGTGACGAGGCAGTCCCTACTTCAATATTGTGCCCAGTACATAAAGTTCAGTCTCCCGTCTGTGACGTGGTAGACAATTCTGTCTTGCGCTATACGCGTAAAGGCAAATCTCTCGTTTGTGACATGGCAAATGCTTCTGTTTTGCGCTATACGCATAAAAGCAAATCTCCTATCGGTGACATGGTAGATAAAGTTCACAATGGTGCTTTTGCATCTAAAGTGAACTTGCCTACACGCGTGCAGCGTAAAAACAAGTCTTCTGTTACTATGACAGACAATTCCTTTAGTTTATCCAAGGAGAATAAAAATTGTGGCAAAGCTTCTATTTTATGCCAACAATTCTCTAGTGCTGCTTTACGCAAAGTGCCTAATCTCAGGATTACGCGCAATGCTGATGGCGTTCGTAGTGCACAAAAATTAACTCAGGATTTACGCACACAACTCCAAGCGGATAAAAATGCACACCTTTCTTCTGCCAATGAAGCTAGTAATATTCTTTTTACACAAGGGACTGGATATTTCTTTGTCCCAAATATAAAAAAGAAAATGCTACCTTCTGATTCTTCTGATTTACGCGAGTTACTTGTACAAAAGCGTAAAAACAGAAAATCTTCTGTGACACTCTCCTAAGAAAACCATCATTGCGAGTGTCATCAAATTGTAATCAAATGTTGCTGTGCTGCTACTAAACGGTCAGTTTTCGACCGATTAAGCTACAACATGCCTCAACAAAAAAATGATGACCAAGAATATGAGTTGTCTTATGCATCAGTTAATATGGCATCTCATATTAATAGAGGACGACATTCAAGACGTAATTCGTCCCAGACTCCAGGTCAACAACGGTTCAACCGAATTCTCGACTCTTTTGAAGGAGTGTATCAACATACTCGATCAAGAAGTCGACAATATTTAAATATGCATGCTTCAGATTCAAAAGCTGGGAGTACCCAGTACTTGGAGTCAGAAACTGATAGCGTTGATTCATATCTCTACACCAATCCCTCTGTATATTCAAGAGAGGTTGAATCTTATGTTATCGGAGAAGAACCAGAGACGTCTACTTCTAATACAGAACAACGTCTTTCGGCAGTGGAACAATCGCTAAAGGATATGCTTGCTATGATGCAAAATATGCATCAAATAATAATGACTCAACAAACATTCCAACCAGCAGTGGTAACACCGGTGCAGGTAGCAGCGTAAACTCAAGATAATCAAGGGGTTGACATACCTTTGAATAATCTGAGTCAAGAGCCTGCTATCAACTAAAACTCTGCATCTCCTGATCCTCTCATTCCAGAAGATGTATCACCTCTGGTGGGGATTACGATACATCCAATCAAACATACTCCCTCAAACTAATAAAGCTATTCAAGCTGTTCGGGAGTTAAAAGTACAGTTTTAGGTTCTGAAGCATAAAGATCAGCTCCAGAAGTTGGGGATCAAGCAACCTTATCCTCCCCACTAGAATGATGTGCCCTTTTCTCCTAAATTCAAGCCACAATCCATGGTATTATTTGATGGAAAGGCTTCTCCAAGTCAATATATCAATTATTTTGATATTATGACTGTGCATCTACAGAAGAATGATGCTCTTCTCACCCGAGTCTTCATTGGGTGTTTGACGGGTTCAGCATACGACCGGTATCGTAGTCTACCCGACAATTGCATATCGTCTTTTGACGAATTTAAAGCAATGTTTCTCTTCCGTTTTTATGAAGGAGGAATGGACATGAATATTTCTTCCTTAATAGAAATTAAACAAAAATAAAATGAGGATACTCGGACGTTTATTGAACGTTTTCGATAGGCTACTTTGAAAATGCCTCCTAGTATGCCAGATTCAGCATTGATTGATACATGGAAAATGAATCTGCGACCAACCATCGCTGTTTTTACAGGCTCTCAATTCATAGATTGGGCCTCATTTATTCTAGCAGCAGTTTCAGCTGAGACCAACGGTAGATTGGCTCGTGAACATGGGATGATCTTTGCCTCAGAAGACAAAGGAAAGAAAGCCTCTTCAGGCAACAACTATGGTAATCGCAATGGAAAAGGAAAGGAAACCCTAGTGGTAAACCTTTCGAAATCCAAAACAACACCAAGTAATCCAGAGTCTTCTAAGCCGAAAGAAGAATACACTTTCGATGACAGTGATATTCCTGGGATATTTTAATATCTTGTAAAGAGTGGTAAACTCCAGATCCCAGAGCCGAAACGACCTAATGAGGTAGATTTGGCTGATAATCCCAAATATTGTATTTATCATAGATACATAAATCATCCCACGAAAGCTTGTTATATCTTGAAGAAGAAGATTCAAGAATTGATAAATGCTAAAGCTATCGCTTTAACTAATGATGATCATACAGTCACAACCAATATGATTTCTTTTCAATTTGGATGTTTCCCTCCATAGCAAGTTCCTGATGGAGTTATCCCAATTCTGAAGACGACGATGAAGGTTGTGAATCTTCCACCAACCAGAGATCAAAGTGAAGAATTAGTGCCTCTCACTTTAAAAAATGGTGAAATCATGTGGGTACACCCTGACTTAGTACCTGAAATGGAACATGGAAGTAAAATTTCAAAATCCAAGAAAGGTAAAAAAGTCAGAACCTGCAATATGATTTCTCATGTTGTTACCACAGATCATGATGATTCTGATCATCTGTGGCATGGCATCCCTTTGGAAGATAGACTACGGGGTCTGAATATATGCCCTCCACGTTTAGCTCCTCCTACTAAACTAAAGCTTACTCATCAGCAATGGTTAGCCATGAACAGTGTCCCTTTATACAGGACATAACAAGTTTTTGCTGCCTATAAGAAAGCTCCGGTTGGGATTCTACTTCCTGTACCAAGAATTTCTACCCTTGCCACTACAGAGGTCTCTGTTCCTTCTTCATCTGTTGGACCATCTGTTGAAAGTCCGCTACCCACTCACATGTATAGTCAACAATCGGTTCATCTCATGAAAAACATGGGCTATGACTTTCAAAAAGCGGAAGGCTTAAACCATGGTAAAGGTATGTGAGTTCCTTTGTAAATTCAAGGTCAGAAATCCTCCGTTGGATTAGGATTTGAGGTCCCTCACAAAAATCCACATAAGAAGAAGACTAAGGGAAAGAAGACTAAATCCTGTAATATGGTACTTCATTCTCCTGAGTCTGAAGAAGAAGTCTTTGCTGGTACAAGGTCCGGAAAGGACTACCACAAAGATTATGAGGTAACTTCCAAAGAAGCGGAAGACACCGCTGAAACACTACCGACTCAGTCATCTTCTGTTCCTGTTGAGACAAGGCCTTCTAAACCTCCAGTGGTTGAAAAAGGAAAACAGAAGACAGTACGTTTTAATGCCCCATTGAAGTCTAGTTCAAATCAAGGGTCGATGAAATCCTATAAATTTGACATACTAGCCCAGTTAGCCAATACTCCGGCTAGACTTTCTATCTTTGAGTTACTTCATATTTCTAAAGAAAGTCGAAAAACTTTGAGTGAAGCTTTGCTACAAGCTGATTCATGCTTAGCTCAACTCAAAAATCCTGATAATATACCGGTGTCATGTCTCCAATGCCATAGTGTGATGGAATCAATTCCTAACATTACTTTCACATAAGAGAATATGCTGTTAAAACATAATCGACATGACAGGCCTTTGTATTATACGGGGTATATTGACTCTACTGAAATTGATAGGATTTACATCGATCCTGGGTCTTCCATCAGTATTATTCTTCAGAGTATGCTAAGACCATTGAGGATTCCTACTAGTGATTTGACTTACACTAGTACAACAATCGTTGATTTTAATTCTGGAAGGAGTAAACCATTGGGAAAAATTTGCCCGAAGATTCAAATAGGTGATCTTCGAACCATGGCAACCTTCTATGTTATCAACTTAGATGTATCTTATAATATCCTCCTTGGAAGACCATGGATGTACCTTCGACTCTCCACCAATGCTTCAAGTATGTGGATTCTCAGGGGATTGTAAAGACTGAATTTGCAGATATTAATCCTTTTAAGGGTGTTGAAGCCTATTTCTCTGATTCAATACTCTATAAACATGAGCATGTGAAGGAAATATCTGATATGGCTGAAGATCGAGCACCTGTCGAAGATCAATCGATTTCAGAAGATCAATCGCCTTCAGAAGATCAACCCTTGATGATTACGGTTAAAGGTCAAATTCAACCCCAACCTGTCAATAATGAACCCTTGATGATTAAAGTCAAAGAAAAAATTCAAGCTACGTCTGATGAAGCTGTGAGGGTTCCAGTCAAGAACCAGGTTCAAGCCAACACTAGTGATCAGCCTCTTATGATCATGGTTAAAGGACGTACTTCTCGTACAGCTGATCCAGAACTACTGGTTATCAACCTTGGTAAGTCTACGCTGAAGACGGATGATGGTCCATTAATGATTAATCCAAAGCATAGTAGTCAGTCTGTCAATGATGTAAATATTGATCACTCTGTATTCTCTCATTTTAATGAAGATTTTCTTTTGGAGTATATGGCTGTCAAATTTATTGAAAGAATGACTTTATCTGATGATAATCAAAGTCATCAACATAAAACTGACATAAATACAGAGGAAACCTTATATATTAATCATAAAGAGAATTCGTTTCCTCCTCATATCGATGTTGGACCCTATGTTCTGAGGTTCCTAACATCTTTTCCTTATTTTCTACCCGTAGCCTCATCATCACAAGCTTGTATAACTTATAGACGTCACGAAGAATCTTATTTTGTGATCCCGTCTAATAAGAAAAACAAGCGTCAAATTGTGTTTGGCTTGGCTAAAAATATCCCTGTTATTCAGACAGATAATCTTGTAAAGAAAGATAAAGAAAAAATTAGAATTGATAAATATAGTCAACAATCTCTTAAGATTATCCAAAATATGGGATATGATTTGAAAACCATGTTAGGTCTCAATCAAGGTAAAGATAGACGATTACCGTTATGTGGTGATCCATTTTATCAACGAACTCGTCATGGGTTGGGATACGATCCATCCCACATGTTTAATAAAGATATGGAAGAAGAATTTTCTTCCAGTTCTTTACAATCCTCAGATTCAGAAGGAGTCCAGTATGTTGAATCTGAGCGCGTCTTTTTAGTCAATATGGTTCAAACCGATGGTGAATCTGAATTATTTAAAAATGACCCTTGGGCACAACAAATGGACACTCAATGGGAGCTTCGATTTGAACAACGACAGCCACCCACAGAAGATGAGATCATCCAGATTGATGTTGGAGACGAGACTACATCGAAGCCAATATTCATCAGCAAAAAACCTTTTAAGGATGAAAAAGAAGAGTTGATAAAGCTGATTAAGGAATATATCGATATTTTTGTATGGAGTTATGAGGATATATCGGGTCTGGATCCCAAAGTAGCTACTCATAAACTCAATATTCTTCCTAATGCCAAACCTGTAAAATAATAGCAGCGGTATTGTCGACCAGATATGATGGATGCAATTGAAGCAGAAGTCAAAAAGCTGATTATATGTGGCTTTATCCGTGAAGAGCAACACCCAGATTGGGTTACCAATATTGTTTCTGTCTTGAAGAAGAATGAAAAAGTTCGAGTTTGCATAGATTTTCGAGATCTCAATACAGCTTGTCCAAAAGATGAATTTCCACTTCCGATTACCGATGTCATGATAGACAATACATGTGGTTTTGAACGTATGTCTTTCATGGATGAATTTTCAGGATATAACCAAATTAAGATGCATCCAGGAGATGAATAGCATACTGCTTTCCGTACACCCATTGGAGTTTATTGCTACACAGTTATGTCTTTTGGTCTGAAAAATGCTGGTGCTACCTATCAAAGGGCCATGGGCAATATCTTTCAAGAACATCTGCAAAAAATAGTTGAATGTTACGTAGATGATATCGTTGTCAAAAGGCGATTAAAAGATGATCACATTCAAGACTTGAAGACAGTATTCGAGTTGATGCGTCGACATCAATTAAAGATGAACCCTACTAAGTCTTTCTTAGGGGTTTCCAGTGGCAAGTTTTTGGGATTTGTCATTACTTCTCAAGGTATCCATGTTGATTCTGATAAAGTAAAAGCAATTCTTGAAATGCGTCCTCCACGTAATCTGAAAGAACTCCGTGGCTTTCAGGATCGCATTGCTTATATCAGGAGATTTATATTCCATCTTTCTGGAAGATGTCAACATTTCTCTCGTTTATTGAAGAAAGGTGTATCATTTGTTTGGGATAAAGCATATCAAAAAGCATTCAATGACATCAAGCAATACCTTACAAATCCACCTGTTTTAGTACCCCTAGTAGTGGAAAGACCATTTTTGCTGTATGTTCGAGCCTTAGATCATTCTCTTGGTGCTCTTCTTGCACAGAAAAGTGATAAAGGTCATGAATAGGTAATTTATTATTTTAGCCGAATGATGGTTGGAGTTGAACACAGGTATACTCCTGTGGAAAAAGAATGTCTAGCCTTAGTTTTTGCTATTCAAAAGACGCGACATTATGTAACGGGACAGACTATTCATGTCATATCCAGAATAAATCATATTCGGGTATTGATGAAAAAGCCAAGTATTTTTAACTCCCGGTTAGCTACCTGGGCAATGTTGCTTACTCCCTATGATATGGTCTACATACCTCAAAAATCAGTAAAGGGTCAAGTATTAGCTGACTTCTTAGCAGCTCACCCCATACCTGAAACTTCCAAGCTATATGAAGATATTCCAGATGAAGTCGTAGATTGCAACATGACTTTGAGGGATGATATTTGGTAATTATACTTTGATAGAGCATCACGAGTTGGGCCTAAAGGCAATATTGTCACCGGAGTAGGCATCATTTTGGTCTCTCCTGATAAAATGGTCATATATCGTGCTTAATCTCTCAATGAACCATGTTCCAAAAATGTGGCAGAATATAATGCTCTGCTAATTGGTCTTCAAGTAGCAAGGCAATTGGACATTGAGTTCTTGGAAGGTTATGGAGACTCTCAACTGATTGTTAATCAGGTCAGAGGAACATATGAAGTCAGAAACCCTGACCTTATTCCTTATCATCAAGTGGTAATCGAATTGGCTCTTTCATTCAAAGGGTTTTTTTATTGAATTCGTACCATGTTCTCAAAATTTGGAAG
Source organism: Iris pallida (assembly GCA_029216955.1). Lineage (NCBI taxonomy): Eukaryota > Viridiplantae > Streptophyta > Magnoliopsida > Asparagales > Iridaceae > Iris > Iris pallida. The sequence continues at coordinate 10,544,499 of JANAVB010016800.1, read as the reverse complement.
CTGACGCTCTCTCTAGTCTAGCTGCAGACTTAGCAATTCCAATTAGAAGACAAAATACCATTACTTTGTTGGATAGAGATTTATTCTGTGTCAAGAATAATTTACATATCGAACAGAGTTATGCTACCGAATTAAATTCTCAGCAAAGGGATTGGAGAAGTCCATTTATTGATTATGCGGTTTATAAGATTTTACCTGAAGATCCAAAACAAGCTGTATCAATTAAAAGATGATCATTTCGATTCTATTATGATACTTCTATGCACATATTGTATCGTCGTTCTTATGACGGACTTTTATTGCGCTGTCTTTCGGAAAGCGAAGCCAAGCAAACACTTCGTGAGGCTCATGATGGAGTTTATGGTGCGCATCAACCAGGTCCAAAATTACAGGACCGTATTTGAAGAATAGGTTATTATTGGCCTTCTATGATAGCAGACGCTGTGGATTATGCCAGACAGTGTAAAGCATGTCAGATTCATGCTGATTTTATTCACCAACCTTCTGAATTTTTATATCCTACATCAGCTTCTTGGCCTTTCGAAACGTAGGATATGGATATTGTTGGTCCGATTAATCCCCCTTCTATCAAAGGACATCGGTTTATCCTGGCTATAACTGATTACTTTTCTAAATGGGCAGAAGCAATTCCTCTTGTTGAAGTAAAAACGTCTAACGTCGTTAGCTTCATCAAACATCATGTCATTTATCGTTTTGGGATTCCCCGAAGGATAATTCATGATAACGGGCCTCAATTTGCCAGTCAGGCGTTTTATCGATTTTGTGACAAGAATCGGATCCAGAACATAGCTTCTACAGCTTATAATCCAGCTGCTAATGGTTTAGCAAAAGCTTTCAACAAAATGATTATTAAACTTCTCAAAAAGTTTGTCTCCTCTAATAAACGTGATTGGAACGAGAAACGTGGAGAACGTTTATGGGCTTATCGAACAAAAGTCCGAACTCCAACTGGTTTTACACCATTTTCATTGGTTTACGGATGTGAAGCTGTTCTTCCACTGGAGATCCAGATACCATCTCTTAGAATAGCCATTGCTAATGAGCTAATTACAGAGAATAATGACCGCTTAAGACTCCAAGAACTTGAAGGTTTGGATGAGAAGCGTCTTTAAGCACAACAGCACATTGAGCTGTATCAAGCCCGCATATCTCGAGCTTTCAATCGCAAAGTTAAAGAAAGGGTGTTTAAAGTAGGAGAGCTAGTTCTAGCTGTTCGAAGACCTATGGTTATGACTCATAAGAGTAAAGGCAAATTCAAAGCTAAATGGGAGGGTCCTTATGTAGTCGAAACCGTATTTTCCAATGGTGCTTATAGGTTATCTAAACCTAATGGAGATTTGCTCATGATGCCAATTAACGATAAATTCTTGAAGAAATATTACGTTTGAATTTCTTCTTTATTCCCCAGCTACCAAGGTTTGGTTAAGCTGATTATTTATTCTCCTAAAAGAGAATTTTGATTTTCTGTCATACCAGCTGATTTCAGAAAAAAAAAAGATTTATTATTTATCATGTCCTCATTACCTCTGAATAAATAATAAATCTACTTCTTTTCATTATTATCTATTATATCCATATTACCTCTAAATAGATATTTTTCTATTTTCTTTGAGTCATTACGATCTATTATGTTCATATTACCTCTGATAGTATTGTATACTCTAAAAAGAAAACAAGATTTATTATCTATCATGTCCATATTACCTCTGGATAGATATAATCTACTTTGTTGAGTTTGGAAAACTTATCATGTCCATATTACCTCTGATAATTGTTTTCTATCTCATAACCATTTTATAAAAAATATTTCATTCATTGCATGATTTGAAATATTACAGCAAAAGAAAGACAGAATACAAATTTTTTTTTATTGATAACATGAAAGAAAGAATACAAAATTCTTTATTGATAAAAAATTCCTAAGGAGGAGCAGACAAATCTTCAATCATCTTCTGCAACTCTACCAGGCATTTTTCACGAGAGCCCACTACAGTTGTGTATGCTATAGATCTTCGGGCTTCCGCAGTGCAAAGGTGAAAGAGTTCAGCAAAGGCAGATATCATTTTATCTTTGGCATCTTCAAGGGTTTTTACTTTTGCTTCAGCACCAAAGACCTTCTCTTCCAATATTGAGCTCTGCGCCAGATGTTTATCTCGAGCTGCAATCATCTGCTCTCTCTCTCTGCCTTCAATCGAGCCAACTCTGCTTCAACTTCACGAATTCTATCATCTTGTTAATGAATTCTCATGTTTGAAGTTTCATAGGCTTCTCTATGTGTCTCCAGTAGGGGTTTAGTTTCGTTCAAAAAAGCCCTCTTTTTGGCAACTTTGCTGTTGTAGTCCTGAAGAGATTCTTTAAAAATAGTCTTCCGAGTGATGTATTTAGCTGATAAAGCATCATACTCAGTCTGGATGAGACTTTCGAGGGTTTCACTTGACAGCCTTAGATATTCCTTAATAGGCTGTTCAAGTCCTTCCACTACTTTCTCTAGAGCTGCTGCTCTCTCAGCATCATTAAACATAGCAACATTTCCAATGGTGGAAGCAATCGCAGCCTTCAAGCTTTCATAATTTAGGCCCTTCTTCAGGACCATCTTGATCAAGGCCGCCAAAATTTTATAGAAAGCTTCAGTATGAATCTCAACTAAAAGATTCATTTCTGCATGGGAACTCGGTGTGGCAGCAAGGTCTACCAAATCCTTCTTCTGAAGACTGAGAGCAGATGTTATCGTTGCCTTGGTAGCAAAATGAGATAAAACTATAGTTGTTGTTGCTACCATGGTTAATTGAGTCCTGAGGAGTTTTGGGCCTACATCTTCAATAAGTTTTTTCGCTACCTTCGGAGGATGAGTTTTGTTGGTAGAAGATGGTATCATGGAGGTGCTGCTTCCTATGTTCGATTCAGATTCGAACACAGTTATCTCAGGAACTTGAACTGGACTGGCAGTAATAATTGATGTTGCCGCTACATCCACGGTCTCAGCAATCTGTTCTTGAGCAGCAATTGATTCTTGGAATACAGTTGGCTCTTTGTCTACAGCTTGCTCCTCGTCTGCAACTGATTCTTCTTCTACTGCAGCTGCTTCTTCTCTCTCTTCGACAGGAGAAGGCAATTTCTGATATGCCTCTTCTGTAGGCTCTTGTGGTATCTCCATAGGTGGAGAGTCTTCTTTAGAAGTAGAATCTTCTTTTGAAGAAGAACTCTCTTCTTCAGACTCTATGTCTTCTTCATGAATAGTCTCTTGAGGAGGATGAGGAGCCACAGGCTTTGTTGCAGCGATTATACCTACAAAGATTAAGCAAAATAGTTAATATACAAAATCATAATACATATTTTTGTATAAATTTTGTATAATTTATCTTTACCTGGAGTAGGTACAGGATGCGCCAAGAGTGCATCATAATCCATATCCCAGTCATCATCCTCTAATTCAAGGGTTGGTTCATCCGAAGGGATGGGTTCCGGATCAACAGCATGAGTTGTGACGGTATCTTCAACAGCTTTTGCCTTTTGTGGCGAAGTGAGATGTAGTGAAGTGCTGAGGCGTCCGGGAGATAGGACTCCTACAACTTCTGTTGCTGCTGCTGGCTGGGATGCTGAAGACCCTTCTCCAGGTTGAGCTGAAGAAGATGTAATATTTTGGGGCTCCTCAACAGGAGTTTCGCTTTCTGGAGTAGCGGCTCTCTGTCTGGAAGGCCCTTTAACAGTAATCTTCTTTTTTTCTCCCAGAGAGTAGCAGCTGCATCTGTTTTTCGCTTCCGGGTTGTAGTGATGGTAATGGGTCCTGCAACTGGTTCCCCCATTCCCATAGGGAGTGCTTCCAGATATTCATCCGGAACAGCAACATCATCAGATATGTCCAAAGGTACCCTAACTGGTTCTTCGACATTTCCTTCCTTGTCCCATCGAATACTTTCCTTCATGATGTAGTCATTTGTGAAGGAACGAATGGAAGCATAAAAATAAACATACGAATGGAGCATTCGTAGCTCAGTTGTACTTGTGGCAGTGGATACACGGAATCTGGCACCGGTACATCCAGCGCTGAAATAACTCCATGCCCTTGCACCATCAACTAATTTTCCATAATAGTTGAAGCAAGTGGAGGGATTACCAACGTGAAGTTGGTCATACCTGAACTGACGAGCGTACCGACTGGGTAGATACGGTTCGAATATACAGTTGTCTTCAGTTCTATACATCAGATACGAGGGTCTGATGCATATTAGCCATTTAAAGACTGGTGCAGGTATCTTACTCCTCTCTTGACCTACATTTTCAAATTGCATACCAAAACAGTCAGCTGGGACTCGTGGTCTTGTGCAGAAGAAGTTCCACCTATGGGAAAAGTTTAATGTTGCCCGGGTATCCGCCACTGAAGTCGCAGTCCACGTGGCTTTATTAAACTTCTGGAGGAATACCTCCGTATCATTTCCAGGGCCTGGTGGCAATAAATTCCAGTTGTGATGTAATAACCAGCCCATTAAATAAGTGTAGTGCATCTCCACCCTAGGGAAATCTTTTCGGTAAGGAGCATTATTGATCAGTTCATCACCAAATGCTCGTAAACCTGCATTTATCCTACATACCATTGCCGATAATAGGTTGGTTATGGTCTTGAATACCAAACGTACTGCTGGCTATAGTACGTTTCGGTGAATCCTGTCAATTGTACTAGTCCCTGGTATGACCCATCTTTACAGCCACAGGGAAAGAAAGCCCGCCAGCAAGGCTTCCTTTGAGAGCTTCCGACTGCCATGTCTCAGAAAGCTCAATGCTTCAGTTCCTGTAGGGAATTCTCTGGTCTTGGTGGTCAAATATTTGTACGAAGACTATAGGTGATCATCCAAGTGTTTATTGTATCAGCAAGAATTATTGAACAAGGGTTGATGGGTTGAGCCTTGTTGTCTTGGAATCTCTCTTTGTCATCCTTGAATATTCTATTCTTATGGTAGAATAGATATGTTGTCCATTTATTGATGTATGCCAAATGCGATCCACTTTCATACATAGTGGTACAAATCAGATAATGGCACATCAACTCTTGGTATACCTCAACTAACTGAGAATTTTTCTCCCTGATTTTTGCTAGTTCCCAGTTGGAGGGAACGTATTCTTCATATGGAGCTTTCCCCATTGGCAGCTTGGAGATGAATTGCATCTCATGCAGTGCAAGACCCATTTCACCTATTGGGGTTGCAAAAGTCCCCGTCGAGCTGATATACAATTCCATCAAGGCTAAGAACAAGTTATTGTTCATTGGTATGCCTTGACTTGTGGAGGCTATTGCTTCAAACAGCCCAATGGCTCGCAGGTCCGCTTCAAAGTTCTTCATGATCCATGTACTAAGTTGAATCCAATTATTATTGTAAGGGGTCATCCACCCTGGCAGCCTAGGGTTGACGTGGGGATATAGTACCGAGGCTTTCATAAACTTGTTTATGAACATTGGTATCTGCATTGGTTGGATCAGAGCTGAGCCCTCGCTCGGTGTGAATCCAGGCAGTAAACCGGAGAAAGGAATGACACCACCGCTGGGAGTACTGGTATGGTAGCCCATTTGGGTGGACCCGTCCCTCTTGAAAATAATTCTGCCTGGTCTACCATGACTGTTAGGAGTCAAGCTCTAGATCATCTGTCTTGGGTGAGTGGCGTGAATAAACGAAGACAGGGGATAATCCCTTGGCATGGTTGGGAGATACATCGCCCTCTCTCCAAACTTAAATACCCAAGCCTCCTTCTTGGGGTTCGTCTGTGATTGAAAATCAATAGCATCCCCAAACATGAAAGCAGGCTTCAAAAATTGCTGGCCATCTAGCGACACCAACAATTCTCCATTTATCAACGATAGCAGCATTTTGTCTCGCTGAGCAGCTATCAGTTGTTATCTTTTTCAGGGTACTGTTTGTCAGTTTGTGGGAACTCAACATGAGACAGATTCTCCAAATAGTTGGAACCCAAGATACCAGTTGGGGAACCAAAAACTTCAGAAAGAGGATGAATCTGCAAGTCCACTACAAAAAAGAAGATCAAGAAAAAAGAAATCAAGTTAGTAAAATTCAGAATTGATCTCTATACATCTCTACGCAAGAGCTCTTTTAAGCAAGTGAAGATTTGTGTGTAACGGATTTTGAATATTTTTCATTCTTTTCACAAATTTTGGAAAATATTCTAAGATAATGCAGTGTATGACTAAAAGTTTTTTACGCTTACTTTTCTCTGTTCAAAAAGAGTAAAAGTTGTACGCATGAAAACATATAGTCTTTTGACTTGCTTTACGCTGACACGTATGAACTTGCGTATTTTTAACTTTATGCTAGCACGTATGGACGTGGGCGTATTTAATGCTTAACATTTTACGCTGGCACGTATAGACGTGGGCGTATTTTGTTGTTTCTATTTTACGCTGACACATATAGACGTGGGCGTATTTTCTTGTTTCTATTTTACGCTGACACGTATAAACGTGGGCGTATTTCGTGGTTTTTTATTCTACGCTGACACGTATAAACATGGGCGTAAATTTAGGATTTTTTTTGTTTGGTTCTTCTTCTTCTTCGACGAACCCATGGCCGAACTAGATAGGGTTTTACCTATCATGGCCGGAGCCATAGCGGGATTAGTCTTTGGGGTCACCACCGATGATGGAACAGTGGTCTTCGCACGTTCAGCCGTCGACGAAGCAGCAACAATGGGCTTCTTGCCCTTAGCGTCGACGGTAGTCTTGCTCTTTGGTGCCATTAGTTTAAACGGGGATTTCGAAGACAAGAGTAAAGAAGATTGAGATTGCAAGAGGTGAGTAAAGTTCTCTCTCTACTAGCGAAGCTCTATTTATAGAAAATTTTGAAATCGGTTCAAATTCCCGAATTTTACGCCTCCGAGATGACTGTTGGGTATCCCAAATTTTACGCCTCTGAGATGACTGTTAAGTATCCCGAATTTTACGCTTCTGAGATGACTGTTGGGTATCCCGAATTTTATGCTTCTGAGATGATTGTTGGGTATCTCGAATTTTACGCTTCTGAGATGACTGTTGGGTATCCCGAATTTTACGCTTCTGAGATGATTGTTGGATATCACAGATTTTATGCTTCTGTTCAAAGTATTTCAAATTTTGATACAAACTTTGAAAACTTTGAAGGGGGTCTTGAAGAAGCATAAATAAACTTCATAGACCAAGTCAAAGAAGTTGAGAGCTTTTCGCAAAGTCAATTTCATACTCTACGCGAAGCCCACTTAAAGACTCTACGCAAGTTAAACTGAGTCAGATTCAAGCTCTACGCAGAGATCAAACAAAGTCTAACTCTACGCAAGCTCCTTTACGCGAAAGCATTCTCAGACTTTACGCGAGAGACAGGTTGTCCAGACTGCATTTAATGCACGTGATACTGCTCTGACAGAATGATTTTCTGACAGAACAGTGCACAGAAGCCAAGAAGATTTTTGCACCAAACCCAACGCTTGTAGTTTAGTGTGCATATGGGCTACTTTACGCTCAAGAGACCGCTTCCTTTACGCATGGGAGTTATGTGAGTTTATTACGCTCAAGGCTATCTCAGCTACTTTTGTGTACGTAGAGTTTATTTGAGCTAGCTATACGCTCAAGGTTACTTTTTAGCCGCTCTACGCAGGAAGTTTGTTTTGGGTTATTTTACGCTCAATCTTTTCTGGCTATGTGAGAACGTGGTCTACATACGTGGCTTTTATGCCACACTTATCGAGGAACGTGTGTACGTGCTCTTCCCATATTGTTGAAGTTGTGGAACACATGTCACCATGCGTAGAGACTACAACTCTATATGGGACACGAGTCATCACACGTAGAGGTCGATTTTTAATCGTGGGTGGCAGTTACTTACGTAGAGACCCAATTATGTTGCTTTTTACGCACAGATGGTCTAGTCTATAAATAGACTTATTTTTTTAAACAGAAGACACAAGATTTTGGAGCCCAGAGACTTTCAGAGCAAAGTGATTCTCAAGAGCATTTCTCTTCAACCTTTTTCTCAAGAACAGAGTGAAGCAAAGCAAGAAAGCATTCGACTGTGCCATCAGTGCCAATTGTGTCGATACCTTTCTGATGACTTAGTTCTTTCGGTTGTTCTTCTTCAAGTAGTTCTCTTCATCATCATCGTATGGTCCAAGGAACAAAGTGATCGCTCTCAGATCAGACTTCTATAGCAATACTTTCCAGAATTTATTTGTACTTTTGTACTTTTTCTCGTTTTCTTTCAAAAGCCTTTTAAGGGCATTTTGTTAAGTGAAACATCAGGCTTGGGTGGCCCTATTTCAGGCTATGCGCCCTCCTTCTGGGGGAGCTTGTCTTGGGTGGATAGAGCTTCATAGGGTGGCTTGGGCGCATAGAGCTTTACAGGATGACTTGGGCGCATATATCCTCATTGGCTTAGGCGCATATGTTCTCATTGGCTTGGGCGCATAAGGCTTTATTGCTGAATCTTTCATGCTTCTATAGTAAGGAGTAACAGTTAGGGTGTAGAGCAGTTTGAGAGAAAGATATAAGAGGGGGGAAACTCTATCATAGCAGTATCCTAGAGGGGGAGCCGTGATGTAAATATTTATCCATCTTCTATCTTTTTAAGTATCTATCTATGTATCCATGTATCTTCCTATCTATATCTATTAGTCTATCTAAATATGTATCTAATTACCTATTCTTTCTAAGTACCTATATATATGTATCTATCTATCTATCTATCTATCTATCTATACTTCTATGTGCCTATGTATCTATCTATATTTATATGATAGGTAATGTCATGAAGGGTAATGGGTAAAACATAGAGGAATGGTTGTGAAATAGAAAATATGTAAATTGGTAACATGATAGATGCTAGAATATGATAGGGTAACATGGCATCAGTAGGAAGGGCATGGGAAATTGAGTAATAGGGCAATTCATTACGGATTGCCTATAGAGGAAAATAGTTAGCTTTGCTTAATTGACCTAGTTTGACCTATATCAACCTAGTAAAGGCCTAGAAGCATATAGTTAGTGCATATAAATACGTTGTTTACTCTAGAACAATAAATGACCATGTATATCTCAAATATAGGTTTGTGTGACACCACCTTGGGCATCGATCCCCATTCACTACTCTGGACGACAGGCGAGTATATTCTCTGATAGTTCTTTCATTTACTTGTCGATTACTGTATTTCAGTTCTACTACTAGTTCTATTGATTCTCTATCACAACACGGATAGTATTTCTGGATTCATATATGCGACACTCATCTTTTACATGTCTGGCCTCTATTACTGGAATCACCCTTACTGGAATCACTAATGGCATCATCATGTTCTAGCTGGACTTGTACTTATTTTCGTGTCGTTTTCTGGATTCACTTGTACTTGTCGGGTGGGAAAATATTTGATGTAGACATGTAAACAGTTCCAAAATATTGGAATCACCCCATTTGGTCTAATATGGAATGATAGCATTCCTATACTTGCCAAGTGTACGATGAGCCGTATTTACCCCCTAGCGTTTATATGTCGACCTCGGTATTTCAAAACACACTATTTGTATCATATTTAGGATTCACACTGGATCACACTTGCCTATATTATATTGTCTGGACTTATATCACCTCTATTCTAATTCAGTTAGTTTTAGTTTTACAGTCTTCATTGCCATACTCTTTTGATTCGTTATATCACTTCTCTTGCATGTTAAACTGTTTCTCTACATCGTTACTTGTCTAAAACTTACCATGCTTCATCAATATAACTGTCTATAACTGTTTTATAGTCTTTGATATTTACTTGGAATTTCTAGATGAGTTGTGCTCGTTCCATCTGTAACGCCCCAGTCCCAAAATACGTAGGACTAGGAATGTAATCATGCCAGCTGCATACAAACGAAGTATACTCCAATATATGGAACCATCGTATGTATACATAAGCTGTAAAGTATAGAAAGCCACGACACTAATCTCATCCACAAACAGAGAAGAAAGAATTTATAATAACTTATGAATTATTGTTTACACAAGTCGTTGGGTGGGGACAAATCCCCTACCAACAAAGAGAGAAATACAAAATTAAGAAATTTGTTGAGCGATGCGAAGACGATTCAAGTGCAATCATCCTCGATGGAAGAGAGCAAGTCATGGCCTTGGCTAGAGCACCTACGCAACATCACAAAAGCACACCTGGAGAAATCACCAGGTCCTTAGAGGGACGTAACAAGACACATAATATCATGCCATAAACTGAATATAGTTAGCTCAACCAAAAATCAGATAAAGGTCCTTAACCATTCTATGTGAAAATGTACTTTGAAGACAACGTTCCACACAGGGGCTTTTTGAAACTAGAGGCACGACGCATTAGCGTTTCAACCGAGGCACTAGTGGCATCTAGAGAAAAGTAAATAAGTGCACAGCAGACTAGCACTCGACTGAGTCACTAAGGGCATCTAGAGGAAAGTAAATGAGTGAAAGCCCCTATGCCTAATAGTTGCCTTCTCCCTCCCCATGCACTACACGTGATGTATCTACATCACGATATTCCTAATAACCGCTAAGTCTTCTAGACATCCATAACTATTAGCAGTCATATCCTAACGCACAGCCTGTAAGCATCGATGATCAGTCAGCACGCAAGTCCGTATCTATATGTGACTCGCAACTTCGTGTCACACAGGTGTCGAGGCCAATGAATACGACACACACAAAGGGTGGTCCCTTAACTCTAGGCCAAATGTATAAAGAAAACTAAAGTATAGTAATTTGTATCTACATACAATTTTGAAAGAGCGAGTTTATTTTGGCTATAAATAAATAATAAGTAAAAGTATGCATGATATCGAGCAAGTAATTAAACAGAAATGGCAAGGTGTCTTGCCTGGTGTGTCATCGGGTGTGGTGCGATAATCCAACAAGTCATGTTTTGTCCAATAATCGGGGTCGATGCGCAAGGGTCCGGATTTCACGAAGAATAGAAAACATGATCAGTCACGATCTAGGGTTGTGAATAAATAAAGATTTGCTGCAATAAAATTTACTTGTACTATTTTTTTAGAAACTTATTTATAATTACTTGAAAAAATATATTTTTGTTAGTCAAAATAGTTTACATCAATACTGGAAAATAAATCTTTCTAAGCTTTGGTATGATTGAAGGGAATTTGGAGTAAATAAACGCTTACAGTAGTTTTTTAGAAAATATTTCATAATATTTTTTTTAGTTAAATATTTTACATAATACTTAAAAGTGGAGAATTGTTTTAGCCAAGGCAACCCTAAGTTTGTCAATATATAGAATTTATAGGGAGAAAAATTATAGTTTATTAGTAAAAATAATTATTGATAAAAATTACAATTCTAGTTAAACCATTTTAAAACCAAAACCTAATTTTGCAAAAGTAATTTATTTAGATGGAAAACTATACTTTTAAATTACCCTAAATTAGTAATCAATACTTAGTGAAACAAAAGAAAATCATAATGATAATTAATAACAAAAATGAAAATATATTAATAGTAGTGAAAAAAATTACTTGTGTTTGTCTTATTCATACATATGTACCTACTGCTAATAAAAATAAATTGATAATAATAGTAATACATTTAAGAAACTTGTATTGTTATTATTAAGAAAAAGCACAAACAACCAAAAGCAAATTGATAGGACTGTTTCCTTAAATTCGGAAACAGAGAGAGAGAGTTAGGTGGTGGAAGAAAGAGAGGGATAGAGAGCTTGGGAGACTCACCAACGTGAGTGCAGAGGAGTCGGGAATGCGGCTCGTGGCGGTGGCACTCCAGCGTCGGGATGCTCGGGGGCTAGCGTGGACGCCGATGCCGACAGTGGTGTTCCCGGGGCGGCGCGGTCGGGAGGAAGAAGGGGGTCGTTAGCGGCGGACACTCCGGATCGGGGCGCACGCGAGGCGGCTACCCTGTCCGGACCTAGGGCGGTGCCGTGGCAGCGCTGTCGTCTCTGGCTGCGGCAAGGCAGCCAGGACCGGTGGACGGTGGATCGGGATCTCGTGCGTGGCTGGGATCTCGACGGCGGAAGCCCCGGGTCGATGGCACAGCGGTTGCACGGTCGGTGGGGGAGCCACCGCTCGGACGGAGACAGAGCGACTGCTGGGGTGATCTCGGTCAGGCTAGGGATTTCCCTTTCCTCTACTTTCCTAGATGATGGTGGTAGTGGTGTCCGCGGGTGATGATGCCGTTGGTGGCCGTGGGAATGAGGATGATGCTTATGGAGATGGTGGTTGTTAGTTTTTGGGACGACGGCCGTGGCCAGGGATGGCGGTGGTGATGGCGGGATTGGGGGTTGACGGAAGTGGTGGTGCTGGTGATAGTGGTAATGGTGACTGGGAGTATGGCCGAGGTCCATGGCCGGGTCTATTGTCGGAGGGGTGGCCATTTGTTGGTGGTGGTGATGTCGGTAGGTGCCGTGGTCCTGGCGGAGTCGGGGTCGGAGAAGTGGTGGCAGTAGGGGGCTTGGAGGGATGGTTGATATGGCGTGTCCGGAATTATCGAACGCGAAGATGAATAATGTACATGTACTGGGAGAATAAAGTGGATGCGAAGGGGCACAGACACGATGCACGTTTTGTGTTGTGGTGGAGATTTTCATGGAAAAGGAGCAATGGGGCTCTCCATATATAGGAGGTGGAAATCCTTTTTTAGATATGGACTAGTTTGATTTAAATCCCCATGTAGATAATTCCGTCATTTAATTCAAAATGATTTAAAACTAATTTAATCCAATCCAAGTCGATCTAGATATATCATACTTTTAATTTAAACGCATTTAAAATTAGGTCAATAAAATCTTTTCTAATTTAAAGTCTCATATTTACTCCAATATAAATTTGAACAAAATTTCAAATATCATTTTCATAAATTATAAAATATAGCAATAATTAATTTCAAAAATCAACATATATTTATGAATTGAGTTTCATGTATTCGCTTAAATCTAGAATAATTACATAAACATAGTTTCTAAATTACCAGTAGCTAAAATAGCCTTTATATAAAGGAATAAATTAAAATTTTGGAAATTCTAATTCACTTCTCGATACGTTTTGTGCAACTTTAAGCAATAAAGAAAAATATATTTAAATAAATAAAATAGCCATCACATATTACTTTGGGATTATACATTTACTATAGAAAAATGCTTTCCAAAAATATGTATCTCGCACATATTCGCACTCGACGAGCAAATACGAAATGCAAACTTGCACGCGACGTTTACAAAAATTAATATCAAATTATTTATTAAAAAAATAATCGTAGTAGAAAGTTAGGGGGTTTACACCATCCTGACTGGATATGTTGATAAAATTTTACAGAGAACGTGGAGGATACGTGCCTACTTGCTATGGATCCGAGGAGGTACTAGCTTTCTTAGGTCCCGATTCTCCAGAGTGATCGAGAGACTAGTTTAGTAGACTTGATTTAGATTTCACGTTTGAACTTGAATTGTAAAAGGTATAGATACTTGACTTTGTATTTGAGATTGTTCGTGATGTTATTATTTTAGTAGTTTATTTTAGTTGTTTTTTGTTTACTCTTAGTAGTTATCTAGACTTCTGTGTTATCTTATCGTGCTTAGATAGTGATTGAGTTTTACTATATCTTTACTTGTCCTCCATTCGGAGTTGAGATCCATGACAGGTACATTATATAATTGCATGAGTTGTTTTAGATAGTGACCTTGTACAACATTCTACCGCCGATGCTGCGGCATAGGCTGTGCGCTGTTACGCACTCGTGCCCTTACACCGGGTGCGGGTCATGACAAGTTTAACCTAATTCCAGTCCAAGCTGGGCTTAGCATCAACTTTGGAAAAGAATAAGGATTTTATTTTATTTTTGTAACTAATAGTGATTTGGCTGGAGGCCTTAGGCTTATTCAAATCAGATTGGTCATATCACAATCCAATAGATTTATTGATTGGGCTTGGGAGTGAGACGGCCCAATGAGTTAAATTGCGGGCTAGTTTGGTTATTAAATAGAATTGTGTTAGCATTTGTTTTATAACTATTATCTAAAGTCTTAGATTGATGATTAGTAGTATTCAATGACTAAGGCATACTACTAATGCATATATGAATACGATATTGCTGGCCTCTATAATTATTTTGCTATAATGATTTTTCTAAAAAAAAAATCTATCTATAATTGGTTAATAAATACTATTGTTTTGCATATGATTTAATAGAAATGATTTTATCCTAATAATTAGTTTCTATCTTAGTAGTAAATGATAATTAACTAAATTACTTTAGTTAGTCATAAAATAGCCAATGTAGTTATTTAGAAACTAACCAAACTCCTAAATTATCCTAGGAGTACTTGGACATCTCTACTTTCCTATTATTGAGCTTTCTGAGCAAGGCAAGTACTTCTATAATTTTGACTCATTTACTTCATGTCATGTTCTTTTCATATTGGACAAATTTTTACACGATATGGTCTTGTACTCTGGTTCATGATCTTTACTTGTATCTGGGGAGGAAAAATGCTACAAATATGTGACCAAAGTGTAACTTAGGATTCATGTTGATAACTTAGGTCTCACAGCTGTGCACGTGGGATTCTAAGTCGTACCATTACTTATGCTTATTCATGATCTTTTTCCATCCGGTCACATATTCTATAGTAGCTATTCAAATCACATGTCGGGATCTTTTACTACAAGTTTTATGTTCATTTTAGATTATGCATTTACAGTTTTATATTTATCTTGTTTCATTGTCTCTTTACTTGTTCACATGTTGTACTTGTTTCATTATTGTAGAATGTACTTTGCTTTGGTCCTAACTAGATATGTTGTAGGTAAACTTGAGGATCTTGTCCAACCTTTTATGGGCCAGAGCCTGGGTCCAAGCTGAGCAGGATGGAGCCATGACTCAGGACTTAGGAGCGACACTGATTTAGCTTTATCTTCTTTCTTAGATTTGTTTAGTGATTTACTTTGGTTATTTGTATTGTGAGTTGTCTCTTTTATTCTTGCTAACGGATTTGTCTCCGGTATTATTTTCTTTTAATAGTTGTAATAATGACTTGGTAGTGTATTGATGCTCTGGGAACGTAGTAGCAAGCTGCGATGTTTTATTTTATCTTATCACGTGGAGTTTTCCTTAGAATTGTACAGCTTACTACGTTGTGTCTTCCAACGTAGGTTGGACATGTCCGACTCGTATCCGATTATTCGGGAGCAAGTCGTGACAATTCCTAAGAATAAGACGTTTTACATAAAATGTGTTGTCCGATTTAAAGATATAAAAATGTGTACATTATGTTGCTATATGTTCATCATGGAAATGAGATGTTATTTCTAAAGTATCCAATGAAATGATATGGCTCATGAGACACACTGCACGTCAAGATAGACAGAATGGTTATTATACATGGAATTGATCTGATAGTTGGCTTGACTGAAAGAAATGATATGCTGCTTTTCGAAATAGTTTTCAAAAGGAGTAATATGACTCTGTACTGCATGAAGTGAACATAGGTAAAAGTAGTAAGATCATATCACAAAAAAGGTTTTATCACTAAATGAACTAGTGACCATTTCAGACGATGTAGCCTTTATTCATATCACCAGTACGTTAATGAACTGACCTACCACCAGCTTGCCTATATGTGCAAGGTTGATGAATCGAATGATCCGAAGTGATAGCCCGAGCCTCATCCTCAGGAGCCAGAAAGCAGAAGAGATACAAAGATGGGTTTCTGTCCGAGAGATGGTCATCTGTTTAAAAGAGTTGGTTTTGTATATAAAGGGATACAATGTATGGAACATGATCGTTGTAATCTGTAAAGTTTTTGTAAGCCAAGTATGACATGTATCATAGAGGCAATGAGATATTTGTAATCTGTTCAAAAGATATCAATAAAGAGAATATGTTCTTGTTACTATTGTGTTCAATTCTAATTTCTGCAATACTGTCTACTGTTCAATTTTTTGCATTAAAGTTTCGCTCCGTTATTGTCTATCTTGTCATTGTACATGTATTGACCTCGTGCAAGCATAACTTAGGCTTGCAAGGCATCACGCCCAAGCGTGGACGAACGGTTCTGCAGCGATCAAGCGAGGACGAATGATCCTAAGGTATCGGTGCGTGACACCACTTATGTGTTGTTGTAATTGCCAAAGGGCAAGAAGGTTTTAAAGAATCGATGGGTGATCAGAGTGAAGCAGACGGGTGATGCTACACGCCTTCAATACAAGCGAGATTGATAGTTAAAGGCTACGACCAGCGAAGGGCTATGTGACGATGTTCACTGGTGGAGCGATTTAGTGGCAGTCGTGGTTACAGAAGTGTGTTGTCTTATCTACGACAGAGATAGAGTACATTACGGCAACAGAGGCTTACAAGAAGTTGTTGTGGATGAAGAAGTTTCTGCATGAAGTAGGGCTTACGCTAGAGCAGTAATTTTGCTTTGCGACTGCCATAGTGCAATTCACCTTAGGAAGAAATCGATGTTTATTTTTGGTTAATTCTTTCTCGTCATCTTCGTTCTTCGTGAGTCTGTAATCAATTTTCTATTCCAAGATGAGGATCCGTTGGAATCAGTGAGAAGCTTGTAAGATGTATTTCTTATTCCAATAGTAGAGGATTTTCAAGATTGGATTCCAATCGTCCTGTAGTTTTTTCCTTAATGTTTTTCCACATAAAAATCGCTTGTGTTTGCGTTTGGTTCTTTTGACTATTTGGTTTATGCTTATGCTCGGTTCTCTCGTAGCTTCTTCGTTTGGGGGAACGGTTCCCATATTTCGTTCCCAACACTTTGCGACAATACGATATTTGTTATCTTTTCTCATTTTAAAAAACTAATCTATGTCAAAAGGTGTGCACTTGACCTGTATGCGAGTCAACATAAATATAATATATATATATACGAGCATATTCAGATGCATGTAAACTACCACCTACGTGCCAGTATCTTCGGACTCGTGCATAAAAAAAATATATTCAAATACTTAAGATGATTGGCTTTCTAGGTTACGTGACTTCCTGGGGGGAGAATGTTGGACTCTTAGTCAGATCCATAAATAAGTATCAGGGATAGAGGACTACGTGTTGGAGAACAAGGAAGTAAGACGAACAAAAACACGTTTTTTTAGAGAAGAAAGCATGAAAGAACAAAGGATAAAAGGGAGCCTTTTAGAACACTAATGCCTTCCCAGAGTCGAGTAGGTTCAAAGCATACTTAATTCATGGTTCCTTATTTTCAGTGATTTAAAATTATACAAATTATTTTCACTGTGATACAACTCTCTCAATTCAGCCATCAAACGTCCACAATCCGGTCACGATGACCCATAACTAGGCATGTTTATTAATAGTGCTATGTATATTATAGTTCTGACATTTATAATCTCTTTACCATCAGATTCTTGGAGTATTGAGGTTTTTTTTTTTTTTGAAATCCCACTCACACACACAATTGGGGGGCTCGAACCTTGCCGGCCCCTTTGAGTGTCCGCTCTAATACCACTAGGCTAGAGAGCTCGGACGAGTATTGAGGT
The DNA here is from genome assembly GCA_029216955.1 of Iris pallida. Taxonomy (NCBI): domain Eukaryota; kingdom Viridiplantae; phylum Streptophyta; class Magnoliopsida; order Asparagales; family Iridaceae; genus Iris; species Iris pallida. The sequence continues at coordinate 10,526,951 of JANAVB010016800.1, read as the reverse complement.
TAAAGAAGCTTAAAATCGCAGCAATTTATAGACTGTCACAACAGGTTTCATATGCTGAAATGTATATTAATTTGGCGTCCTTGGTAGAGTTTTCGTTGTTACTTGTAAGGGGTATTGATAGAACGTATTTGTTACTTGTAAGGTGTTGTTTGTCACGCCCCGATAAGATAGAATCGATAGTCGTCCCCCGGGCGTGATGCCGTGCAAGCCTAAGTTGCGCTTGCACAAGGCGGTTCATAAGGTTATCCGAAACAACAACATGTGTAAGAGTACGTAGAGAAATTGAACACATTCATTTAGAAAAGGAAACTTGCATTTTTATTGATAATAAGTTAGGTTACAGACTCGATTACAAAAGAGGCCTTGCGGGCTCACAACCGACATCGATGAGATAGTCATTCCATACATTTACATCCCTTTTTACAAACATCAAAATGACTCTCTAAGACCTGGGATCGGCGAGAGTTTGTGACTCATGATGCAGTTGGGTCGGAGTCTTCAAAATGTTGCAGAGCTAGCCTTCGCTCTAGCAAGGCTTCAAAAGAAAGGAGCGTCGCCTTCAGTTCCTTGGCACGCTATCCTGGTCCCGAGTACCTGTTGAGAGCGAGGGTCAGCACTTTACACTTTGTGCTGGTGCGTGGCAATTTAAATCCCGTGCTCTCATTTGTTGAAGAATTCAAGTGAGCGTGCATGCAAATATTTAATGAAGTTGCTAGCCATCCTACTCAATTCAAACTTATATTTGAAGGCACAACCGAATAATGACGATAGATCTTACCTCCGGCAGAGCGCGCCGTCGTAGCGTAAACTTACCATGTTCTTCCCTGTCATGTGGATAATAATAAAACGTAATAGAGTGCGTTCGTGAAGGTCACTGGCACGACAAGCCATCCTGGACATATAGCTTGGTAGACAGAGGTCCTTCAGCGTGGGCAGCGAGTCCCGTTGAAAGCCACTGCCTACCGTGACATGTATCTGGCATAGCTATCCGTGTTTCTTCCTAGGCCGGAACGGTCCCGTGGCCTCGGGATACCGTCCGAAGAAATAATTGTCCTTGTCGACAAGTTGTCCATGACCGTGCTAAGTTAATTTGTTATTTCAAGGCACATCTTATAGTATCGTTGCGACATTCATTTAATCGATTCATCCTTCCTTAGCACGGTTCTATATGATTTGAAAATTTCAAGCACGATAATATTTTATGACGAGCATCTGCATAGTTCGTGTTCGTGGGACGTCGTGTGACCGTTCATCAGAATATCATTCATGTCGTTGCATTACATCTAGCATAGCACATGTCTAGTATTGATAATGTATTAGAGAAGAGGGTCGAGGGGAGAAGGGTCAGCCACTCACCTTAGTATTTACTTGAGGCGAGAAACTGGTTGGCCGCGCTAGACGTTGCCTACGCGATCACCTGAAATCGCACAAGCAACCGATTAGAACACTGTGTTATTCAAGGAAATTTTGATATGAATGCGAAGCTCGAAACGTAAGCCATGAAAACCATCGAAAACATTCACGAAAATGCATTCAGAAAACAAAGCCAAAACCAACGCAAGCGGCGTGAAAAGCAGAGCAACGGGAGGTCTCTCCCGACTCAGCCACAGAGTCAATCCTTGAGGCGCAGCCCGCTGAATATGGGACTTGGTTCCGAAGAAGCCATTCCATAACGGGGAATGGATCTTAATTCAACCGTTCCCGTTCGATCGATTCGATCGATCCCGACCTATCGGTCCCGACCGAGTCGATAGCGACAGTGTTCCTTTCTCGCGCACCCCGTGGACGAACAACGGGGCACGATGTAGGGACGGGGCACTACACCATAACCAACTAAGAAAAAGTTTTGTCCTCGAAACTTAAGAACCGAACCTACCTCTATGAAAACAATGAAGGAAACTTTTCCTTCATCTCTGACTCGAGTTCCCATGTCGACTCTTCTGCCGCATGGTTCCTCCAGAGTACGCGAACGAGAGGGATCGTCCAATTTTGCAGCAGCTTATCCTTGCGTTCTAAGATTTGAACTGGCTCTTCAACGTAGGATAAGTCAGACTTTAGCTCCAGCGGGCCAAAATCCACCACATGGCTAGGGTCGTGCACGTACTTTCGCAGTTGGGAGACGTGGAAGACATTGTGCACACCTTCAAGCGTCGACGGTAGGGCAATTTTATAGGCCACTGGGGCGACTCGCTCGAGTATTTCGAACGGCCCAACAAATCTCGGACTCAGCTTTCCCTTCGCGCCGAACCGAGTAACTCCTCGCATAGGCGACACCTTCAGGAACACGTGATCGCCCACCTGGAACTCAAGCGGTCTTCGATGGGTGTCAGCGTAGCTCTTTTGCCGACTCTGTGCAATCTTCAGTCTTTCCCGAATTAGCTTGACCTTTTCCACAGTCTGTTCTACCAACTCCGGGCCGAGTATCTGCCGTTCCCCGACTTCATCCCAGCAAATGGGCGATCTGCACTTCCGGCCGTACAAAGCTTCATACAGTGCCATTTGGATGCTGGACTGATAGCTATTGTTATATACAAATTTTGCCAGCGGTAGGTGGACGTCCCAGCTTGATTTGAAGTCAATTGCGCAGAGTCGTAGTATGTCTTCGAGAATCTGATTAACGCGCTCTGTTTGGCCGTCGGTCAGAGGATGGTAAGCTGAGCTGAACTGCAACATAGTACCCAGCGCCGACTGAAGGCTACTCCAGAACCGCGATATGAACCGTGAATCCCGATCAGAGACGATGGATACTGGAACTCCGTGCAGCCGTACTATCTCGTCAAGATAAATCTGTGCCAGGCGATCAACGCTCCAAGTAACTTTGATGGCAATAAAGTGCGCTGACTTGGTTAGTCGATCGACGATGACCCAGACGGCGTCGCTCCCCCGTGGTGTCTTCGACAGGCCAACAATAAAGTCCATCGTGACATGATCCCATTTCCACTCTGGAATGGCAAGGTTCTGCATCTCCCCGCCCGGTCGCTGTTGCTCGGCTTTCACCTGCTGACAGGCCATGCATTGAGACACGAAGAGCGCCACATCTCTCTTCATCCTGTGTCACCAGAAGGTCGTGCGGAGGTCCTTATACATCTTGGTACTTCCTGGATGCAAAGTATATTTCGCATAATGCGCCTCCGACATTATCTCCTTTCGTAGTTCTGAATCATCCGGAACACATAGTCGGCCATTCATTCTCAGCACGTGTCACGACCCGCACCCACTGTGAGTGTACGAGAACGTAACAACGCCCAGCCTACGCCGCAGTGTCGGCGGTAGAACGCTGTCCTAAGTCAATCATCCAACAATACAAAGGTACCTGTACAGTATATACCCTCCGAATGAAGGTGACATAACAATATACAGTCTCAATCACATCTAAGGCAGAATGATGAAAATAAAAGATAGATAGATACTGGAATAAAAGATCCACAGGATACAATCAGAGAGAAAGAGTCTAAGTGTCTACTGCCATACAAACTGAACATCCAACTCAATACAAGTCTCTAATACTGAAAATGAAAGAATATATACAATCAGATCTCAGAAGACAGAAATAGTAAAACCTAGACTAGGGAGCCTCAGTCTCTAAGCTAGTGGATCAGGCTGGAAATCTGGGTCACACATGTCATCTACAGCTGTCCCATAGTAGGTGTCTATGCAGGCCTCCTCCTCATCCTCTGTAATATTTTCAACAGGTCCAGTCAGGACGGGAGCGAGCACAAAACATCTCACGCAGTTCATATCGAGTTAGGAAATATAAAGCATGCAATAGAGTAAAGTACATGAAACGCTGAGAGAAGAAGATATATAAAAATAGTAGAGATTTGATAACAGAAAATATCTAAATATGATAAGTAAGAACTGTAAGGAACATATGATTTTAGAGTACAATCTGGTTATGTAAACGGGCTAGGAAAATGCAATGGTAACTCCATTGTACGTGGGTGTACAATAGACATATACAATAGTTATATAATGTTGTACAATAGGATTTGAGTACATAACCAATTCTACTCCCCCTCCCCAATCAATACACAAGGATCTACTCCAGTTACGTTATCTTATACAATAGTGTACAATGTTATACAATGGATGTACAATGTTATACAATAGTGTACAATGGTCTATCCCTGGGGCTCATGTGATAATGAGAGTACAATATGCACAATGAGTATACAAGGATATGGGTATTCAATAAATACAATATGGAAGTGAAACGCACAACACAATATGTATTTAGTGAATACAAGGAGATAACATCTCAAAAGAAGATCCATATAGTACCAATCCGGGATAACAGTCGTGTCAGCATCAAGTACAGTAATCTAGAGCAAGAATGTAAATCCATACAAGTATGAAACGGTCAGAGAATGTACTCGCCTGATAGCCTGAGTGTCTGAAGAGAATATACTGTCCGAGGAGTGGTGCCTGTCTCCTATAGAACAGTACAAGTCACAACAAGTCTAAAATGATAAATGAAGCTCTACTATACATTCTACATGAAACTAGGTCAATCTAGGCCAAAGTCAACTCTTGGTCAACTCTGGTCAACCCTAGAAGTCAAACTAGGTCAACTATGGTCAAACTAGTCTACACTAGTCTATTCTAGGTCTAAATAAGCTATACAAGACCATTCTAGACTTTCTAGGCAAACAGACTCACCTATATGCCATAGGCTGAAAGACTAGGCCATAGGCCAAGGCAATACCATGCCTAAACAACCTACAAAACATCCACACATATGACACATATATATATATAAGTACATAGCACTCTATAATACATATATGTATATTGCATTACTCATCACACATGCATACACATATGCATTCCCATATCCATACAACAAGGCATCTATACATTATGCATACCATCATGCTTGTATGTATATATATATACCATATATATATACAGAAGGAATGAAAGAGTGAAAGGGTGAAATGTGTGTGTTGTGATAATAATGCATAGATGTGATATGGTAGCTGTTCCAGATTTCAGTTTAGTGCATGTGTGTATGGGTAACATTTAGGTCTCAGATTTGATGGGTGAGTGTGAGTGAAAATAGGAGTCAATGTGACAGTTATCTCCCAGGTTCCAGGTATACAGCTTACAAACAGTGTATGTGTGGGCATTTGTGATATGTGTGTGTGGAAAATTCAACATGGGTGAAACAGGGTCTAACCTATAGGCATGTGTTCAGGTTAGCAATTGCCATTAAGACATGGTGACAGTGTCATGTGTTTTCAGTATCAGGTTTACATCAAGAATTTCAGATAGATACATAAAGGAAAAGAACTTGGTTGACAGGAAAGATTATGTGGGAGTATAGTGTGTAACCTGAGAAAGAAAAACAAAGCATTGAATTATGGAAACAGTGGCATGGTTTCCTGTGTACATAATGTGGTAGAACCTGTGTGTATGAGTGTGTCACTGAAACATAAGTGTGTGTGTAAAATTGTGTAGGTGTGCGGTACATGCATTGAGGCATATTGAACAATGTGTATATCACTAGATGGTAAAATCTGGAAACATGTACAGGAAATAAAATTAGTGAAGAGAGGAGGACAGTGTGTGTGTGACTGGACTGCTCCTAGGACAGCAGCTAACTAGTGTAGGCAATAGTGTTCAAGTAGAAGAACACAAAATCAGTTGAGAAGAAAAGGGGGATTAATCCATTGCCCCAAAAATTCCAGTTTTTACACATAACCCATTCACAGATTTCCATATCAGAAAAGAACTCAGTTTTAAAATGAAACAGTGTTTCAACATATCAAAACCAAACTCATAGAAAGAACCCCCTGCCCATAGATTCCCAGATTTGAAATTCCAGAGAACTTAGCTAGAATGAAATCTAGTTTGAAGACACTAAACAGTAAATTCAGTCCATAGCTTATTTTATGATACATGACCCATATAGCAGTCCACAACTCATCAAACCAACACCAATTTAAACCATGGCAAGGTAACATATAGGAGAAACAATATAGGAAATAAAACTCAACATCTTAGCAGTATTAGATGGGTAAAATTGATGGCAAAGTTCATAATAAAAATCTGGAACCAAAACTGGAATGCCAAGAATTCGAAATGGGTAATTTAGAAATAACACACAAAACAAAATCAAAACAAGAAATTATAGGTTGGTAATTATAATATACATTACATATGAGTAATACAGGGTGTTTGTGTCCAAACAAAAGGACACAAACGTGTCCAAATAACTCAGGACACGAAACAGTGCACACAGACACTGTTTCAACACACTGCGTCGTGCACGTGTGCACGCGTATCGTGCACACGACACAGCACGTGTTAGGCCACGTGCTCGTGCACCAGTGTACCCCTATACTAGGGCTTGGTCTAGGTCGACCTGCCCTGTGTCCTCGTGTCCGCGTGTCCGACTTATACACGCGTATCAGTGGCCAAGTAACTCGTGTGCACAGATGGGGGAAATCGGTGCGGTTGGGATTTCTCCCAAACTGCTCGATAAGACGAGGTAAAAATTGGTCAGAGTCATGTCAGTCATGTGTCCTAAGTGTCACCAAAATATCATCCCCAATGGTGTCGTGTCGTGTCCGCTACAGACCCCGATAGGCAGGGGAGCACTGTAGCAGTGCGCGCGGTCGTGTGCAGCGCGTGTCTACCACAACGAATCCGACACAAACAACACGATAACCAACACAGGAGATCAAAAACGCATAAGCAAGCATGAAACTAAATTTCCTATTCAAAAACTTTCCAAAAACGAGATCGAAATTCCCTCTTGGGCATTTCGACAAACACCTAGGCCACACCCCTGATACGTATCCAAATAGACACGAAACTCATGAAACCTGACACGACACCAATGCAGACACTTAGGGGACCCCTAGGGCTTCCTGAATATGTAAGCAAATCAAAATTTCATGGAGGGATGAGGAATTTACCTATACTTGAACTTTCAATAAGAACCCCCCTTCAATAACTCTTCTCCTTGATGTCCCAATCCAATCAAACCACCACAAACTGAAATAAAACTTCAGTAGCAGCAAGAGTGGGTGTATTAGAACCTAATAGAGAAGATTTGAATGAAAAAGGAAGAGGAATGGATTTGTAGGGATTAAAAGAAATAGAAACAAACCTTTCCTCAAGCTTGAGCTTTCCTAAAAAGAGGCAACCCTAAAAACTAGGAGAATATTTATAGGGTGTTGTTCCCAAGGATGATATGGTGGCTGGCCACTTAGTCTAGGGCTTAGGTTTTAGGAATTTGTCTTGGGCTTTGGGCCTAGTCATTAAACAAATGACTTAAAATCACAAGTCATGACTTGTGGTCAAATCTTTCTATTCAAAACTCAATATCCTTAATTGTTTTCACTAACTAGAGTATGGTTGACCTAACTTAACCTAGGATCTCATATCTAGTCAAGTCCAACTTAACTAGGGTTAGGTCACAAAGTCAAAGCTAGTCAAAGTCAACCTAGTCAACCTTCAATCAAACAATTCCAAAATAAATTCTAAAAATTTCCAAAAATTCCAATAAATCCTAAAATGACCAAAATATCCTCTAGGCTAAAATGTACTAATCAAACATCCTAATCACATGACTAGGCTCTAGGTCAACAGTCTCTAAGGCTACACTAGTCAATGCACCAAAATCATAAGTCATGATTTAAATGGTTTAAAAATGATTAAAAATTACCAAAAATCATATTATTAAATAAATATCATAATTAAATAAATTAAAATACAAAATTTCAAAATTACCCTCATTTAGAAAACTGGGTGTTACAAGTCTACCCACCTTAGAAAAATTTTGTCCTCGAAATTAAAATGGTAGTAGTCCTTCTAGGTCAAACACCCCACAATCAGAGTCTCAAACATACCGTCAGATAATCATATGCGTCTGTCCAAAATCGTGATACTCAGAATCTCTGTCATGCCAGTGAGCAAGGCTACGATAATCACAGAGTCCTCAACTATGGTACATACCTCTAGAACTACGGTATTTAAAATTTTCGCATTGCCGCGCGCTTGGCAGCGAAAACCTTAAATTCCCACACCCGAGAAATATGTCCATAGTCCGACTATATGTCCTCACTATGCCTGCTAGCATGACCCTAAAGGATTCTAAAATCTCATAATCGAGGCAACCTAGCCCATACGACTTATCTCAGAAGAAAATTAAATCATACTGAAACACCAGATCAAACTTATCAACAATGAAGAAACAGATAGGAATAGATGAAACTAAATTTCAAGATAGGAATTTCAGAATCGAATCAAAAGAACGGAACCTGCAACTAGATCTCCAACGGCCTGAGCATCCTCGGCTGTCATGGCAAAAGCTCGCCCTAGCTGGCTTCCCCTGGCCTGCTGCTGATGCTGAACAAATCTTTGCTGCTGAGTCTGCAATGGTGGTCCCCTCTGCTGCCCTGCCGGAGCTCTAGCTCCTGGTATTATCTGAGCCAAAGGTGTCGGGTTCTTGGGACACTCTCTACACTGATGCTCCACTGATCCGCAAAGCAAACACATGCCCAGCCTCTTCCTACAGTCGTCCCACCCATGACCTTGCTTCTTGCAGAAGTTGCACACAGTATTCTGCTGCTGCCTGGGTGCCTGCTGATACAGTACCTGTCTCTGTCCCTGATGCTGAGCAGGCCTCTGCTGCTGCTGCTGAAAGTGGACCGTCGGCTGCTGATACTGTTGCTGAATCTGATGCTGAACGTACAGCCTCTTGGCCGGTCCTCCGTTGCTGCTGCCCCCAACTGAGTCTCGCCCTCTCTTGAACCTAAGCTCAAGATCATCCTCTGCAGCTAAAGCGTCCACCAGGATCTCTTCATAGGTAGTGCTGCGGGCGTTCTTGGTGTAGGACTTGACCTCCTTTACCAAGCCCTTCCGGAACCTCCGGGCCTTCGTCGTCTCCGACAAGTCATCCATAAATCTGCTCAGGCGGCAGAACTCTCCTGCGTACTCCTCCACAGACTGGTTCCCCTGGACTAGGGCCTCGAACTGGGTCTCGAGGGCTCCCAGCGCTGCGTCTGGAAAGAACTTCTCCTTGAACAGCTTCTTGAATGCTGCCCAAATCTGTCCTGCTGTACCGACCCTCGGGTCGGTCTGGTACCAGGTACGGGCCAGATCCTGTATCATGCTGGCCGCTGCCTCTATCTGGAGCCTCGTCGGGATCTCAGCCAACCTGAAAATCTCCTCCATATGCTCGATCCACTCATCGGCAAACAAGATCCCCTCTGTCCCTCGGAAGTCTCTCGGGTGCATCTTCTGGAAATCTTGGATGCCCTTCTCCCGTGGCTGGTACGGCTGCGGGGCTGCCGCTGGCTGAGCTATGACTCTCTCTACCGCAGTCATTGCCAGCTTAATGCCTCGTGTGAACTCTGCTGTCTGCCCCTGCTGCTGGGTCTGCTGACCCTCCATGTACTGCCGGAAGAAGGCTAACAGCTGAACGGCGTCAATTATCCCTGCAGGTGGCTGCTGCTGCTGAAGAAGTACATCCGGAATGACTGGGTCCTGCCTCCGAACTGGTGAAGGCATACCCTCAGCTACTGTTGCTGCTGAAGTCCCAATATGAGCAGAGGTGGCAGGAGCTGTAGCCTTCCGACCCTGCTGAACTGGCTGAGAGGTAGCAGTCCCCTCTACAGTATCTCCATGAATGGCACGCTGTAATCGCGTCTCCACCATTCTGAAGATAGATTAAACAAACAATTGCTGAGAATAAGTCAAAATAGCAAAGGAGGACACTTATATCCAAGGAGAACAATATCAGCAAGAACTGAGATGGTATGAATTTGATATGAGTTTTTCCTAGTGTGATTGAGTACCTTCAAAAATATCCTAATCCTATTGCAGGCTGTAGTGATACTCTAGTTCGAATACCACTACATAAACTCGACCTGCATGGACCACCACTAAAAATGTGTCACGACCCGCACCCACTGTGAGGGTACGAGAACGTAACAACGCCCAGCCTACGCCGCAGTGTCGGCGGTAGAACGCTGTCCTAAGTCAATCATCTAACAATACAAAGGTACCTGTACAGTATATACCCTCCGAATAAAGGTGACATAACAATATATAGTCTCAATCACATCTAAGGCAGAATGATGAAAATAAAAGATAGATAGATACTGGAATAAAAGATCCACAGGATAGAATCAGAGAGAAAGAGTCTAAGTGTCTACTGCCATACAAACTGAACATCCAACTCAATACAAGTCTCTAATACTGAAAATGAAAGAATATATACAATCAGATTTCAGAAGACAGAAATAGTAAAACCTAGACTAGGGAGCCTCAATCTCTAAGCTAGTGGATCAGGCTGGAAATCTGGGTCACACATGTCATCTACAGCTGTCCCATAGTAGGTGTCTATGCAGGCCTGCTCCTCATCCTCTGTAATATTTTCAACAGGTCCAGTCAGGACGGGAGCGAGCACAAAACATCTCACGCAGTTCATATCGAGTTAGGAAATATAAAGCATGCAATAGAGTAAAGTACATGAAACGCTGAAAGAAGAAGATATATAAAAATAGTAAAGATTTGATAACAGGAAATATCTAAATATGTAAGTAAGAACAGTAAGGAACATGTGATTTTAGAGTACAATCTGGTTATATAAACGGGCTAGGAAAATGCAATGGTAACTCCATTGTACGTGGGTATACAATAGACATATACAATAGTTATATAATGTTGTACAATAGGATTTGAGTACATAACCAATTCTACTCCCCCTCCCCAATCAATACACAAGGATATACTCCAGTTACGTTATCTTATACAATAGTGTACAATGTTATACAATGGATGTACAATATTATACAATAGTGTACAATGGTCTATCCCTGGGGCTCATGTGATAATGAGAGTACAATATGCATAATGAGTATACAAGGATATGGGTATTCAATAAATACAATATGGAAGTGAAACGCACAACACAATATGTATTTAGTGAATACAACGAGATAACATCTCAAAAGAAGATCCATATAGTACCAATCCGTGATAACAGTCGTGTCAGCATCAAGTACAGTAATCTAGAGCAAAAATGTAAATCCATACAAGTATGAAACGGTCAGAGAATGTACTCGCCTGATAGCCTGAGTGTCTGAAGAGAATATACTGTCTGAGGAGTGGTGTCTGTCTCCTATAGAACAGTACAAGTCACAACAAGTCTAAAATGAGAAATGAAGCTCTACTATGCATTCTACATGAAACTAGGTCAATCTAGGCCAAAGTCAACTCTTGGTCAACTCTGGTCAACCCTAGAAGTCAAACTAGGTCAACTATGGTCAAACTAGTCTACACTACTCTATTCTAGGTCTAAATAAGCTATACAAGACCATTCTAGACTTTCTAGGCAAACAGACTCACCTATATGCCATAGGCTGAAAGACTAGGCCATAGGCCAAGGCAATACCATGCCTAAACAACCTACAAAACATCTACACATATGACACATATATATATATATAAGTACATAGCACTCTATAATACATATATGTATATTGTATTACTCATCACACATGCATACACATATGCATTCCCATATCCATACAACAAGGCATCTATATATTATGCATACCATCATGATTGTATGTATATATATATACCATATATATATACAGAAGGAATGAAAGAGTGAAAGGGTGAAATGTGTGTGTTGTGATAATAATGCATAGATGTGATATGGTAGCTGTTCCAGATTTCAGTTTAGTGCATGTGTGTATGGGTAACATTTAGGTCTCAGATTTGATGGGTGAGTGTGAGTAAAAATAGGAGTCAATGTGACAGTTATCTCCCAGGTTCCAGGTATACAGCTTACAAACAGTGTATGTGTGGGCATTTGTGATATGTGTGTGTGGAAAATTCAACATGGGTGAAACAGGGTCTAACCTATAGGCATGTGTTCAGGTTAGCAATTGCCATTAAGACATGGTGACAGTGTCATGTGTTTTCAGTATCAGGTTTACATCAAGAATTTTAGATAGATACATAAAGGAAAAGAACTTGGTTGACAGGAAAGATTATGTGGGAGTATAGTGTGTAACCTGAGAAAGAAAAACAAAGCATTGAATTATGGAAACAGTGGCATGGTTTCCTGTGTGCATAATGTGGTAGAACCTGTGTGTATGTGTGTGTCACTGAAACATAAGTGTGTGTGTAAAATTGTGTGGGTGTGTGGTACATGCATTGAGGCATATTGAACAATGTGTATATCACTAGATGGTAAAATCTGGAAACATGTACAGGAAATAAAATTAGTGAAGAGAGGAGGACAGTGTGTGTGTAACTGGACTGCTCCTAGGACAGCAGCTAACTAGTGTAGGCAATAGTGTTCAAGTAGAAGAACACAAAATCAGTTGAGAAGAAAAGGGGGATCAATCCATTGCCCCAAAAATTCTAGTTTTCACACATAACCCATTCACAGATTTCCATATCAGAAAAGAACTCAGTTTTAAAATGAAACAGTGTTTCAACATATCAAAACCAAACTCATAGGAAGAACCCCCTGCCCATAGATTCCCAGATTTGAAATTCCAGAGAACTTAGCTAGAATGAAATCTAGTTTGAAGACACTAAACAGTAAAATCAGTCCATAGCTTATTTTATGATACATGACCCATATAGCAGTCCACAACTCATTAAACCAACACCAATTTAAACCATGGCAAGGTAACATATAGGAGAAACAATATAGGAAATAAAACTCAACATCTTAGCAGTATTAGATGGGTAAAATTGATGGCAAAGTTCTTAATAAAAATCTGGAACCAAAACTGGAATGCCAAGAATTCGAAATGGGTAATTTAGAAATAACACACAAAACAAAATCAAAACAAGAAATTATAGGTTGGTAATTATAATATACATTACATATGAGTAATACAGGGTGTTTGTGTCCAAACAAAAGGACACAAACGTGTCCAAATAACCCAGGACACGAAACAGTGCACACATGCACTGTTTCAACACACTGCGTCGTGCACGTGTGCACGCGTGTCATGCACACGACACAGCATGTGTTAGGCCACGTGCTCGTACACCAGTGTACCCCTATACTAGGTCTAGGTCTAGGTCGACCTGCCCTGTGTCCTCGTGTCCGCATGTCCGACTTATACACGCGTATCAGTGGCCAAGTAACTCGTGTGCACAGACAGGAGGAAATCGATGCGGTTGGGATTTCTCCCAAACTGCTCGATAAGACGAGCTAAAAATTGGTCAGAGTCATGTCAGTCACGTGTCCTAAGTGTTACCAAAATATCATCCCCAATGGTGTCGTGTCGTGTCCGCTACAGACCCCAATAGGCAGGGGAGCACTGTAGCGGTGTGCGCGGTCGTGTGCAGCGCGTGTCTACCACAACGAATCCGACACAAACGACGCGATAACCAACACAGGAGATCAAAAACGCATAAGCAAGCATGAAACTAAATTTCCTATTCAAAAACTTTCCAAAAACGAGATCGAAATTCCCTCTTGGGCATTTCGACAAACACCTAGGCCACACCCCTGATACGTGTCCAAATAGACACAAAACTCATGAAACCCGACACGACACCAATGCAGACACTTAGGGGACCCCTAGGGCTTCCTGAATATGTAAGCAAATCGAAATTTCATGGAGAGATGAGGAATTTACCTATACTTGAACTTTCAATAAGAACCCCCCTTCAATAACTCTTCTCCTTGATGTCCCAATCCAATCAAACCACCACAAACTGAAATGAAACTTCAGTAGCAGCAAGAGTGGGTGTATTAGAACCTAATAGAGAATATTTGAATGAAAAAGGAAGAGGAATGGATTTGTAGGGATTAAAAGAAATAGAAACAAACCTTTCCTCAAGCTTGAGCTTTCCTAAAAAGAGGCAACCCTAAAAACTAGGAGAATATTTATAGGGTGTTGCTCCCAAGGATGATATAGTGGCTGGCCACTTAGTCTAGGGCTTAGGTTTTAGGAATTTGTCTTGGGCTTTGGGCCTAGTCATTAAACAAATGACTTAAAATCATAAGTCATGACTTGTGGTCAAATCTTTCTATTCAAAACTCAATATCCTTAATTGTTTTCACTAACTAGAGTATGGTTGACCTAACTTAACCTAGGATCTCATATCTAGTCAAGTCCAACTTAACTAGGGTTAGGTCACAAAGTCAAAGCTAGTCAAAGTCAACCTAGTCAACCTTCAATCAAACAATTCCAAAATAAATTCTAAAAATTCCCAAAAATTCCAATAAATCCTAAAATGACCAAAATATCCTCTAGGCTAAAATGTACTAATCAAACATCCTAATCACATGACTAGGCTATAGGTCAACAGTCTCTAAGGCTACACTAGTCAATGCACCAAAATCATAAGTCATGATTTAAATGGTTTAAAAATGATTAAAAATTACCAAAAATCATATTATTAAATAAATATCATAATTAAATAAATTAAAATACAAAATTTCAAAATTACCCTCATTTAGAAAACTGGGTGTTACAGCAAGCCGGTCTTATCTTCCGCAAAGTCGGTCGCACTACCTGTCGAAATTCGCTTGCGCATTTTCTTCAGGTACGGATCATCCTTCTAAGCGGTCATGATCTTTTCCAGCAAACTCGGCTCTAACTGCAGCTGTGCCAACCGTATATCCCTGAATCGAACCCGGAGATCGATGCCCATTTCTTCTAGATCTTGTAGTAGTCTGCGGTTGATGGATAGCACGGCAAGATATTTTCGACTCAGAGCGTCCGCCACAATATTTTCCTTGCCCGGAGTGTAGTCGATCGTCAAGTCATAGTCTTTGATCAGTTCAAGCCAGCGCCTCTGTCGCAAGTTCAATTCCTTCTGGGTAAAAAGATACTTGAGGCTCTTGTGGTCGGTATAGATTGCGCACGCCACGCCATATAGATAGTGATGCCACAATTTCAACGTGAACATAATCGTCGCTAACTCCAAGTCGTGCGTAGGATAGTTCTTCTCGTGCGGCTTTAACTGTCTAGAGGCGAAGGATATCACCTTGTTTCGCTGTATGAGCACGCATCCCAAGCCCTGGCCTGAAGCATCGCTGAATATCTGAAAACCCTCTGGCCTATCCGAAAGTGCGAGTATAGGTGCCAAAATTAGTCGCTGTTTTAGCTCCTGGAATGAAGCTTCACAGTCATCCGACCACTCATACACGACTCCCTTTTGAGTGAGGCGAGTCAGTGGCGATGCAATCTTCGCAAAGTCTTTCACGAAGCGTCAATAGTATCCCGCCAAACCAAGAAAGCTTCGAATCTTACTAGCAGATGCAGGCCACTTCCAATCAGCAACAGCTTCCACTTTCTTCGCGTCGACTGCAATGCCTTCGGACGAAATGATGTGACCAAGAAAGGATACGCTGCTGAGCCAAAATTTGCACTTACTCTGCTTCGCGTACAACTCATGTTCTCGAAGTGTCTTGAGCACGGCCCATAGATGTTCTGCATGCTGCGTCCTGTCCTTCGAGTAGACGAGAATATCATCAATAAAGACTACCACAAATTTATCAAGGAAGGGTCAAAATACCCGATTCATCAGATCTATGAAGGCGGTAGGAGCGTTCGTCAGGCCGAATGGCATCACCAGGAACTCATAGTGGCCGTATCGAGTGCGAAAGGCGGACTTTTGCACGTCGTCTGACTTGATCTTGAGTTGATGATAGCCTGAACGGAGATCAATCTTCGAAAATACCGAGGCGCCTTACAGTTGATCGAATAGGTCGTCTATGCAGGGCAATGGGTACGTGTTCCGGATGGTGGCCTAGTTCAGCTCTCGATAATCGACGCACAGACGCATGGACCCATCCTTTTTCTTCACGAACAATACGGGCGCTCCCCACGGTGAAACACTAGGCCGAATAAACCCTTTATCGAGTAACTCTTGTAGCTGGACCTTGAGTTCCTTCAGCTCGGCGGGAGCCATTCTGTACGGGGCCTTGGAAATCGGTCAAGTATCGGGAAATGTATCGATGCTGAACTCAATTTCTCGATCGGAGGGCATGTCGGGTAGCTCGTCCGGGAACACATCGGGGAATTCTGCCACAACGTCGGTCTGACTCGCGTTTGCACCGTCCTGTCGCATGTCTCGGACGGACGCCAAATAGCCTTCGTACCCAGAATGCAGCATACTTCGAGCAAAAATCGTCGAAATCATCATGCAGGTCGACGATGCCTCACCACACGAAAAACAGAATTCAGGCACCCCTGGAATGCGGAAGGTGACCGTCTTTCTGGCGCAGTCTATGGTTGTGTTGCACGGCCCAAGCCAATCCATTTCCAGAATGATATCGAAGTCCTTCATGTCTAGGACTATCACGTCAAGATCGATCTTTTGACCGCCGATACAGATAATCCCGTCGGTGCAGGCTAAATTAGTGAGTATCGGTGTGCCCGAAGGTGTGCTCACACTAAGATCGAGATCTAGTAATATTATCAGAAATTTGTGCTCGGCGGCAAAGTCCGCCGATATGAAACTATGCGAAGAACCTGAATCAAATAGTACACGAGCAGGCACATTATTGAAACTAAGTATACCTGTCACGACCGTATCTGACGCAAGCACTTCATCTCGAGTCATGTCATAGACGCGGCCCTGGGCATTGGGGCGACGGTCTTGGCCATTTTGTGGTGCGGGTTGAGGTGCTCGAGGCGCCGGAACTTGAATCCCCGGACGGTGCTGTGGATGCTGAGGCGCGTCCAAGTTGTTTCTTCTACGCTTCAGGCAATCTCCATGAAAGTGACCCCTTTTTCCGCAAATGAAACATCCACCATTTTGAACTTCACAGTCGACGGCGAGATGTCCGTTCTGGTTGTATTTTGTGCAGTGAGGTCCCTGGTTCCGCAAACGTTGTTTCCTCCTGCATGGCTTGGGCGTTTGTGATTGTAGGTATGCACAGCGCCGGCAGCACCTGGAGGATATTGGCGTTCAAGGCGGAGGGCGTGGTTGAGAGACTCCCCCATCGTTTTGTATTGTGGAACGGACACATGGGCGTAGATGGATGGTCGTAGACCCACTTCAAACCGTCAAGTACGACTCGCCAGGGAGGGCAAGAATTCTCCAGCAAACTTGGCTAACTTGTTGAACTCTGCCGCGTACTGCCGCACCGTCATGTTCCCTTGCCTTAGCTGCATAAATTCATTTTCCTTCTCTTGTCGAACGGCTTCAGGAAGGTACTCGATCTCGAATGCCTCGCAGAAGGTGGCCCAAGAAATTGCTGCTGTCTCGTCGTCGCGTCTGATCGCTCGCTTTTGCACGGCCCACCAGTCGTACGCGTTCGACCGGAGTAGAAGTTGACCGCATGCTACTTTCTTGGACTCTTCGACGCCCAGCAGCTTGAACTTGTCTTCCAGTTCCTCTAACCAGTCGATCGCCAAGGAGGGATCTTCTATGCCGTTGAAGGAAGTACGGCAACTCTTTGTAAATTTTGACACGTCGAAGTTAGAACTTCTCGGTGCTGCATGTGTAGGCTCGGGTGCCTCCGGATCGACTTCACTTTGTCTGACCGCAGGCTCGGTTACGGTATGGGTTGTCGCGGAGTTGTTGTTGTTGGCCACCACCGTCTGAACGATCTGCTGGAGATTATCAAGCTACTTCTGCTGCAACTTGAATTGTGCTTCGAATCAGGCCTCGAACTGAGTTTGACGTGCCTCCGTCTGCCGTCGATGTTGCTCATTCTGGCGTTGACTCTCCTCAGCTTGTCTTTGTTGCGATTCCAGCATGCGCAACATCCGCTCCAGGGCATCGTTTGAGGGTCCGGGTCTCGAGCTACTCGAGCCGCTCGAAGCACTTTCTTCGTTCGCCGCCACGTTCACCGACGTGCCTTCTAGGATTTTTGAAGGCAAAATACAATATCACAAAACTTATTACGGGATCACTCGTATGGAACGACATATCTCATCGACACGGGACCAACAATTTTGAGACTAAAAATTCGACACTGGAGGCCAAGGACGTAAAGCCGTGCTCTGATACCAATATGTCACACCCCGATACGATAGAATCGATAGTCGTCCCCCGGGCGTGATGCCGTGCAAGCCTAAGTTGCGCTTGCACAAAGCGGTTCATAAGGTTATCCGAAACAACAGCATATGTAAGAGTACGCAGAGAAATTGAACACATTCATTTAGAAAAGGAAACTTGTACTTTTATTGATAATAAGTTAGGTTACAGACTCGATTACAAAAGAGGCCTTGCGGGCTCACAACCGACATCGATGAGATAGTCATTCCATACATTTACATCCCTTTTTACAAACATCAAAATGACTCTCTAAGACCTAGGATCGGCGAGAGTTTGTGACTCATGATGCAGTTGGGTCAGAGTCTTCAAATTGTTGCAGAACTAGCCTTCGCTCTAGCAAGGCTTCAAAAGAAAGGAGCGTCGCCTTCAGTTTCTTGGCACGCTATCCTGGTCCCGAGTACCTGTTGAGAGCGAGGGTCAGCACTTTACACTTTGTGCTGGTGCATGGCAATTTAAATCCCGTGCTATCATTTGTTGAAGAATTCAAGTAAGCGTGCATGCAAATATTTAATGAAGTTGCTAGCCATCCTACTCAATTCAAACTTATATTTGAAGGCACAACCGAATAATGACGATAGATCTTACCCCCGGTAGAGCGCAAAGTCGTAGCGTAAACTTACCATATTCTTCCCTGTCATGTGGATGATAATAAAATGTAATAGAGTGCGTTCGTGAAGGTCACTGGCACGATAAGCCATCCTGGACATATAGCTTGGTAGACAGAGGTCCTTCAGCGCGAGTAGCGAGCCCCGTTGAAAGCCACTGCCTACCGTGGCATGCATCCGGCATAGCTATCCGTGTTTCTTCCTAGGCCGGAACGGTCCCGTGGCCTCGGGATACCGTCCGAAGAAACAATCGCCCTTGTCGACAAGTTATCCATGACCGTGCTAAGTTAATTTGTCATTTCAAGGCACATCTTATAGTATCGTTGCGACATTCATTTAATCGATTCATCCTTCCTTAGCACGGTTCTATATGATTTGAAAATTTCAAGCACGATAATATTTTATGACAAGCATCTGTATAGTTCGTGTTCGTGGGACGTTGTGTGACCGTTCATCAGAATATCATTCATATCGTTGTATTACATCTAGCATAGCACATGTCTAGTATTGATAATGTATTAGAGAAGAGGGTCGAGGGGAGAAGGGTCAGCCACTCACCTTAGTATTTACTTGAGGCGAGAAACTGGTTGGCCGTGCTAGACGTTGCCTACGCGATCACCTGAAATCGCACAAGCAACCGATTAGAACACTGTGTTATTCAAGGAAATTTCGATACGAATGCGAAGTTCGAAACGTAAGCCATGAAAACCATCGAAAACATTCACGAAAATGTATTCAGAAAACAAAGCCAAAACCAACGCAAGCGGCGTGAAAAGTAGAGCAACGGGAGGTCTCTCCCGACTCAGCCGCGTCAATCCTTGAGGCGCAGCCCGCTGAATATGGGACTTGGTTCCGAAGAAGCCATTCCATGACGGGGAATGGATCTTAATTCAACCGTTCCCGTTCGATCGATTCGATCGATCCCGACGTATCGGTCCCGACCGAGTCGATAGCGACAGTGTTCCTTTCTCGCGCACCCCGTGGACGAACAACGGGGCACGATGTAGGGACGGGGCACTACATTGTTGAAGGAAATAAGGGCTGTTGATGGAATGTTTTTGCTACTTGTAAGGTGTTGTTGAAGGAACGTGTATAAATTTGGGGCTACATACAACTCTCTCAAGTCGGCCATAACTCGGCCATGAAGGATCCAATTTAGACAACTAGGTCCCAAAGACCCACATTATCCTACCATTTATTTATTAAATGGAAGAAATAATATGCTCTCCCCTAGCTCGAATCCAGATAATGGAGAAGAATGTCTCCTACTTTTAGTCACTCGAGCTAGAGTTGATTGGATATATAACGGTTGTTGATCCAGGATAGGTTCCCCTTATGCTTGAGTTTCTAACAGAGACGGTGCTGGGGATCACATCCCCTTGTCAAGGGGATCCCCCCCCTGATATAAGAGCCTAATATAGGAGAGGGAGGGTGGGTTACTGATGCATATCTAAACCAAGATTTGTGTATCTCATGGATATGAGAGTGAATCGAGCCCATCCCACTCAAGTTTTGAGGCATCAACGAATGTGTCCCATGAAATGGTGTAACTCCCCTTTTCGAATTTTCAAAAAAATTATATTTTTTTATTTCTTTATTTTAATTATTGTGTTTAAAGGTAGTTCTCGTCGAGACTTTGTGAATAATATTTTATAATTATTTTTTATCAAAATTAGTTTTAAATTAAATATCATGAAAGTGCTATTTTGTTTTAATAAAAAATACTTTATTGAATAATATTATTAAAATTTTGTTATGAATTTCAAAAGTAGTTGGTTATTAACTTTTGGACTTTCTAAACATGGGCTTCAAAAGAGATTTTGGAAAAACAAGAATATTTCCTTTTAGTGAAAGATTTTTTAAAAGTATTTTAAATAGAATTTTGGATAATAAAAATATGTTTTAAACTATTTGATAAACATTATATATTATTTTAAAGTAATTATGTTGATCACTTATTTAATTTAGATAGCATTAAATGTTGATCGCTATTTGATTTAATTTTGATAACATTAAATGTTAAATATTGTTTTGATAGCATTCAATGTTATTCTAAAAGTTATTATATTGATCGCTATTTGATTTAATTTTGAATTCAAATGAATTAAATTACTTGATAATATCAAGTGAATAATATAATTATCCATTGTAGGTTTAAATTAAAATTAACTAATATTTAAATATTTTATTTTATTTAATTTAGAGGGAAGGTCTATCCATACCTAATTCTAATCCTTATCTAAAGGGGAGTTTTGTCTCCTATTTAAGGAGAACTATTTTCTCCAAAGCTAAAACAATTTCCAAACCCAAATTCAGCCCCTTATTCCACAACCGCCATCACCATCTTCGTGTCCATGTCCATCCCATCTTATTCCACTATGTTGGTGTTTTTGCCTTTAGACTAGGAAAGATAGTCCCACATCGGCTACACCAAATGGTGAGTATCTCAATATAATGCATTGCTTGTGTTGAGGTGTGCACATGAGGTATGGTGGGGCACAAGTGTGTGTCATGTGGGAGTATTTTCCTAGAAGAAAAAATAATTAATTCCAACAAAGATGTAAGTTAATTTTTGTTGTGCGGACTCGGACTCGGAGACGGACTCCAGGATGTCTCGTGCATGTACGTGAGTGTTCGGGGTGTAGGCGTGGACTGGCACACTTCTATACGGATTGTGGGATGATCTAAAATATCAAACTCTATTTTTGAGTATTGGTATTTTAGTCCCACATCGGATAGCAGAAGAGATGAAGTCTCACTCCACTCTATAAATAGAGCCCCTTGGCCTCCTTTGAAAAATGCACCAAGAAGAGAGTTAAAGGAGTCCGTAAAGTCCAGGAAGCCCATTCAAGTCTCAAATATTGACTGACGAGCGTTCCAGAAGTTCTCTATAACTTGCTGGTTCCTGGAAGCGGATCGTATATAGACAAATCTTGCTTTGAGCAACGGTGATCTGATCACCCCAGTAAAGCTGCCTTTCTCTTTCTTCTTTCCTTCTCTTCTTCTCTGATCTAATCAGAAACTTCTTGTGGGCTTTCTTCCTTGCTGCTGCTAGCAACTCGATTTGTACCTTTCTAAAAGAAGCTCTACATTCATTTGCTGTTGTAACAAAATCACTTTAGATTTTTGTTACCCAGAATCCTCCAAGGATCTCTGTAGTGCACCTTTTTTGAAGTGTTGCTACGAAACGTTGTTGCTATTTTGACAACTGTTTCGATTCTCTGTTTTCCATCGAAAATTATGCCTCGGGAATAACAATCTCAAAGTAAGATTTATATTCGATGGAAAACAACCGTACAAAACTTCTCGACACAAGTTTTAACAAACTTGAGAAGTTTGACGGGGAGCATTACAACGTCTGGAAGAGAAAGGTCAGCCTTAATCTTCAACTCGTGAGCGTTGACTTCGTATTGACAGATCCTGAGCCTTTAAGTCCAGAAGGTAAAAATGCTCGAGGGTCGCTGAGGCCACTGCTCTACAATCCAAGAGGAGGAGAGATAACAACCATTGCAAGTTGCTTATCTGGCAGAGTCATATTCCAAGAAGGTGAAGGCCAAAGAGATCTGGGATTCTTTGGGTAAGCTATATGAAGATGATAAAAATAGGTCCAAAATCTTTATCGTCGAGAAGTACCACAAGTGGCTCTTCGAAGACGAGATGGCGATGCTACCTCAAGTGAAGGAAATCCTGAAGTTGCGCTAGAAGTTGGATGACGAGAAGATGCCCTTCGTCGACAAGTTTGTCGTTGGAGGGATAGTCTCGAAACTTCCTGCTGGTTGGAACAACTTCTATGCTAGAATGCATCGGAAGAAGCTGTACATTAGCTTGAAAGATCTTCTACAAGAGATCCACGTTGAGGACGAAATGCGATCTCAACAGAAGATGTACTCTCTGTCCAAACAACTAGCTAAGGCCAACTTGGTGCAGATATCTGTGGCAAGAAGGGCCACTACAAGAGTGAATGCAAATCCAAGACCAAACCAAAATAGCAGGTATAGCTAAACTTGGTTATTTTGATTACTTAATTTGGTTGCTATTGTTGCACAAGTTGAGTTATCTAGCGTGGTAGCTGAGTAGTGGTCGGACGCTAGTGCATCTGACCACGTATGCTCTCGAAGGACTTGTTCACCGAGGACGAGCCTTGTTATGATGAAGGTCTCGATGGTGAACATATATCTAGCAGAAGTTCTGAAGATCGAGACAGTGGTTATTAACCACCGATAAGGAAACTGAAATGCGTGTTGCACGTACCAGAGATTTTTGGAGATCTGATCTCAAAAAGTCTGTTATTTGATACAGACTTGAAAGATGGACATTCGTACCAGCCAGATGGAAATTTTTTGGCGAGAAACAAGCTTCGAAAAGATGTTCGGTACTGAAGGGATGTTCGAACGTCTGCTGATGGTGATGAAGTTACTTCATTGAATGGACTAAGAGTTGTTCTATGATAGAAACAGACTCAAGATGTCATATCTAAGCCTTATCTCCAGAATGTGGGGGTAAGGAGGTGGAGGGATTTGAGGTCTTAGCAGAGACAAGACAGGTCAGAAAGCTGCTCAGAGGATTGAACTAAAGTATAAATCTCCTGGAGTTAGTACACTCAGATATCTGTGACTTTATCAATTCTCCACGGAGGCCGGGTTGAAGTGCTTCTCGAAGTGCACGTTCGCACGTCTTCTCAAGTTGATGGATGGAGCATTCGAGAAGGTCAAGGACTTCAGGGCTGAAGCTGAATGTTAAATCGGTCTACAGCTACTCAGGATTGATCAAGGCGGAGAGTATAATTTATTGGATTCGCATCGTTCTATTATGAACATGGAATTGACTATGAAACGACTGCTCTGTAGTATCTATAATCCATGTAGTATCGGAAAAAAAAGATCAGGACGCCGTTAAAGATGATGATATCTATACTGCGGATCTTCCAATATGCTTCTGGAGATAGATTGCGTGTCTGGCTACATTTATCTTCTGAATAAAGTATCGTTCGTATATCTGACTATGATTCTCATCAGCACTGGTTCAAGGTCAGGCCTAACTTGAATATCATTTAAGTGTGGGGGTGTCTGGTGTACGTTAAGATTCCGGATATTAAGATTCAGAAGTCAGGGATGAAGACCAAGAAGACAGTAATTCTGGAATTAGTTGTTGTAAGCTATGCTCGAAGATCACTTGGTATTGTATCAATCATATCATTGAGTCTTGCGAGGCATAATTCTTTGAAGACAATTGCTAGGGACAAAAATATTATTCTCACAGATATTCTGGAGAATATTTTTGGTACCGAAGGAGCAAGTACTGTCAAAAAAGTAGGACTCCAGAAGGTGGTTGTCATTGATGACAACACTTGAACTAGTATTCGCCAAGCAGTAAGCAAAGCGAGTGAGAAGGCCAAAAGACTTCAAAGATAAACGTTATCATCCATCACGTGGAGCCTGATGGGGTGATGAAGTCCAGAGATGCGATCTCCTGGAAGAAAGAGTAAATAATAAGATTGACTCTGTAACATCCAATTATAAATGGATGCTAGTTAATCTGCCTGAAAGAGCAAAACCAATCGAATGTAAATGAATCTTCAAGAAGAAGATGAAAACCGATGGAACTGTTGATAAGTTCAAGGCTAGGTTGGTAGCCAAGGGATTTTCTCAGAAGCAGGGGATTGATTACTTTGACACTTTTGCTCCAGTAGAAAGGATGACGACCATCAGGGTGTTGATTGCTCCAAGTGCAATTCACAAGCTAGTTATTCATCAGATGGATGTTAAAACTGCTTTCCTGAATGGTGAGTTGACTGGAGAGATTTACATGCAACAACCAGAAGGATTCATCGTCAAGGGCTTCGAAGACAAAGTCTGTAAGTTGGTGAAATCTCTGTATGGTCTGAAGCAAGCTCCCAAGATGTGGCATGAGAAGTTTGATAAAGTCATAAGATCAAACGGCTACAGGGTCAGCGAAACGGACAAATGTGTATAGACAAAGTTTGCTGATGGGAGAGAAGTCGTCGTTTGTCTGTACGTGGACGACATGCTAATCTTGGGTACAGATTTAGCAAGTGTCACTAAGACAAATAAGTTCCTCTCGTCTAAGTTCAGCATGAAGGACGTAGGGGAAGCTAATGTTATCCTAAGGATAAAAATCATCCGAACGGAATCTGGAGTGACATTGTCACAGTCTCATTACATTGAGAAGATGCTCACACGCTATGGGTATCACAATCTTCCAGGGATAGATACGCCGTATAGGTGTGACAAGAAGCTGAAGCCAAATCCAAGGAAAAGCGTCAGACAGTTGGAGCATTCAAGCGTCATCGGAAGTTTGATGTATGCGACTACTGCCACAAGGCCTGACATAGCTTTTGCCATGGGGATGCTGAGTCGGTTTACGAGCAATCCAGGTGTGGAGCACTAGAAAGCTGTGAAGAGGGTTATGAGATACCTCAAAAAGACTCAGACATATGCACTGCACTACAGCGGAGACCCGCCGGTAGTGGAAGGCTTCAATGATGCCAGCTAGTGTTCAGAATTGGAGAGCAAGAGGTCCACATGTGGATACATTTTAACAATAGGTGGAGCTGCTATATCGTGAAAATCAAAAAAGTAGACTATGCTCTCATGGTCATCCATGGAATTTTGGTTCTTTGTACTTGATACCGCAGCGGAGGAAATAGAATGGCTTCGGGAGCTCATGTATGATTGTCACGACCCACTCCCGAATAATCGGACACGAGTCGGACACGCCCAGCCTTCGTCGTAAGACACGACGAAGTAAGCTGTACCAAACTAGGAAAATCTAACCAGATAATCATAAATGTATATAATCACAGCATCTAAAAACGTATCCCGAAATGATCACCATAATCCACAACTCTATGTATATAAATGTACGAGTCATCAAGAGTAAAATGTACAATGAATTCTAAATCAATATCTAAAAGTAAGGCTAACAGTCTAAACCTGAAACCTCAAGCTAAGTCATGACCCTCTTGCTCAGCTAAGATCCCGGGCTCTGGCCCATATGGTAGAATGGTATCCTGCAAGTATACCTGCAACTTATCCAGTCAGGAGCAGAGCAAAGTACAGTTCTAGGTAATGAAACATGAACATGACATGAACAGAGTACAGGAGTACAGGAAAATGAAATACAGGAATAAACATAAAAGTACAGGAAAGTAGTACAGAAAATAAGTACAGGAACTATAGTACATGAATATAAAGTATAGGAACATGTAAAGTACAAGAAATATAATGTACAGGAATGAAACTATAATCCTATAGTACCAGATATGATAAGTGCACAATATCGAAATACATCTAGTCCATGTGATCGGCTGGGGTGAGAACATGCACAGGAGTACATGAATATGGTACGACTTAGGACCCGCGTGCACAGTGCGAGGCCTAAGCTAGGCACAGGGATATAGTAACCGGGATTGGTCACATAGCTAGTGTATTTCCCCGCCCGACACTAATAAGTACAAGAGCAAGGGTACAGGAATACAGGAGTACATGAATATCGTCCCATGACGTGTCACAAGAAAGGGTACAAGAATGTAAATGCACAAAACCATAGAAAAGTACTTGCCTTGCTCCGGGAAGGTACGGGTGATCGAGAATGGGTAGTAAAGCTGTCTGTCCACCTGGTTAATTAAGTACAAGTTGGTTAAGATTTAAACAATATTTAAAGACTAAATCCCTCTCTCAACCAAAACTAATTATTTATAATAATTCACTAGTCTTATACCGTCTTAACTAAATCTATAATCAAAAATACGTTTTATACTAATCTATAGTTTATTATGCTTGCTCACTTCTATTTTGTTAAACCTAGAATGATACCACTTAGACAAATCTTTTATTAGTAGTTATTCACAATTAAAGAATGCTGCTACCATAACACCACCCGGGTCACCCACTGTCTATTGAATTAGACTCAACTGAACTCCTCATTCCTTACAAGTTTTAACATAGTTCTAATAGTCAAGCAGTCAATCCCCTGTCTCATTGTAACTCTTGGATAAAGACTCCACAACATTCCAATGCTATGCACATGAACCAAAAAAAGAACTAAACTACATAACCAGTCTGCAGTATCAGTCGGACCTACGCAAGCAACCACCATAGATTAGTCCAACTCTACTCAACTGGCTGCACATGCATACTCTGAATGTTGTTGTCCTTGCCACAATTTCTTATTCGACAATATATAGCCCTCACAATTTAAAACTAACACACACCAGGTTTACTCATTTAACTTCATCATCACACAACCTTAAAGATCATCAACTTGTACAACTCCCCATCATTCAATTTATTCCAAAATTGAATGTTCAGAAACATTCAACCAAATCCCAAGCTCAGCCATTACAAATAAACTCAAACCCAGCCGCAAAAGAAATAACCCAGCAACAAAACAAACGGCTACTATCCACAATACAGAATCAAATTGAAAATATATCCACAACTTAATCAAAACTAAATCAAAAGAATTGCTAACCCTACTCTCAAATCCAGTCTAACAAAATCCCAAAAAATTCGTACAACCCGATCGAGTCTGAATTAGAACAGAAAAATTATACAGACAACTATTAACGAAAATCAAATTAAAACATTAAAATCTAAAAAAAACAAATTAAACACTCAATTCAAATGCTCGGATGCTCATAAACCCAATGCTCCTCCAAGCATGCTGATCCTAACCAGGTACAGAGTTTCCCATCCCGTCTTCGAACGACAGTCCCTTGGACACGAACAAAGACCCGGATACGGTCTGCTACAACCCAAAGAATCCACACAATGAACTCCCAGCAACCAGTTACAAAGAACACGAACAGACCTGCGCTAGAACGCACACTGCCTACAAAACTGATCTGACCAGGAAATACTCCTATTAAATCCCCATTTAAAACCCAGCTATTTACCTCTAAATTATGACAGTGAAGGAATAGGACAATACCTGAAGAATAGGATCCCCTGCGTATCCGACACAATCCCCTGTCCGACCCAACAGAACCCAGATCGAATCTTCCATTGTTCAGAATTTATCGGATCGATCAAGACCTGGCCGATCAATTCACCTGTAACGCCCAGTCCCAAAATACGTAGGACCAAGTACGTAGACATGCCAACTGTATACATACGAAATACATGGACCTCGTACATATACATAAGCTGTAAATGTAGTAATCCAAGACAACTAAATCTCATCTACAAAGTTAAATAATGATATAGAGCAACTTTGAGTTTGTCAAGTACACAATAGTTGGGCGGAGACAAAGTCCACTACCAACCAAATTAAATATGGAAAAATATACAAGAAAAGAATTTAGCAAGCGAGAGCAAGTGACGAGTCCAAAAGCAGTCATCACGAAGGAAGGATTGGCCTTATCTAGAGCACCTGCAAGAAATCACGAAACACACACACCTGGAGAAAAACCAGGTCCTCAGAGGGACGTAACAAGACACATAATATCATGCCGATAAACTGAATAAATAAAGCTCAACAGAAATATGCATGAGTAAAGGTTCCTAACCATTCTATGTGGATTTCAATTTAGAGAACAACGTTCTACGCAGGGGCTGTCTCAAGCATGTAATAAAGAGTGGCCAACAAGTAGCGCTCATCCGAGACACTATCGGCCGGGTAACACGTTGGGCTCATCCGAGACACTATCTCCCAAATGTGTGTAAAATAAAAGTAGCCCCTACGCTAGTAGCTGTCCCCTCCCCCCCAATGATATTATACGTGTGTCGTAACCATAACACACAAACACATGTCGTTTCCACAACACGAGTTTATAATAGATAACTGTCAAGTCTTCTAACATGCCTCTATTGATAGTTATTCCTACGCATGCGCACGGGTGATCAGCCAATACGCAAGTGACCACTATATGATACTCACAACTCTCACACACAACTCGTGTACCATCGTGACAAGTCAATGAGACACACTAAATTTGACGGTAGTCCCTTAACTCTAAGCCAATTGTATAAAATATAGTAATTTGTATTTACATATAATTTAAAAAAAGAAACAACTAAAACATGCATGATATTGAGCAAGAAATTTAAACAGTAAAGGTAAAGTGTCTTGCCTGGTGGTGTTGCCTGGAGTGGGGTGGTGTTCCATCAAGTCATGTTTGTCTAGTTGCCATGTACGATGTGAAGGGGTCCGGATTCGCGAGAAAATAAGAAAAACACAATTCAGTCATGATCAACCTTGATAATAATAGTGGGAAAATTGCAGAGAAAGATAGTTTGTACTATTTTTAGAAAATAATGCTTAAATACCTAAGATATATTTTTGGTAAAAATAATTTTGATAAATACTAGAGAATTAGTTTAGGAAAAGAAAACTATAATTTTTGTCAATACATAAAAATCTAGAACTACTTTTTCTAAAAACTAAATTTGTCAAATTAATTTAATGTTGTATAGTTTCCAAAACCATTTTATAATACTATAATTTAGCATAATAATAATAGTGATAATAATAATAAATAATAATAGTAATAATGATACTAATAAAATAATAATAATAATAATGATTAATGAAATTATCAGTTATAATACTAATAATAATAAGAATGATAATAATAATAATGGAAATAATGATAATAATATTAACTATAATAATAATAATCATAATAAATACAAAAAAAAAACTAATCCCTAACACCTACTTTCCCCAAATCTATTTTTTTTAGAAGAAAGAGAGAGAGAAAAGAGGTCGTGAATAGAGGGTGCTCACCGAGGTCCGCGGCTGATGGCGGAAGAGCGGCGCGGCGGATCGATGGACGGATGGCGCTGCTGGAGTCCGAGGCGGAGGAGGAAAGGTGCGGCGGAGGCACGGTCGGCCACGAGCAGTGGCGGATCGGCTCGCGGCTGTGAACGGCTTGGGCGGAGGAGGAAAGACGATCGGCGGAAAGGGGTTCGCCGGAGGAGGCTAGCGGGCGGAGATCGGCGCGCTGTGGAGCTCGTCGGACACGGCGTTGATGGGGCTCCGTGGTGGCGACGAAGGGTGGTCCAGCGGCGGAAGGAAACAGCACCACGATCGGTCGGTGGATGGGCGCGCCAGCGCGGAGGCGGCGGCGGCGGTCATCGCCGGCAGCGGGCCTGGGGAGTGGCGGCGGCGCGGGGTATTCGCCCACACGGCCAGATGAGGACGGCGAGAGCGGCTGTTCGTCGAGGCGGTTGGGTGCAGCAGATCTGGGGCGCGCAGCGGTAATCGGCGGACGACGAAGGTTAGGGTTTCCTCTTCCTTCTTCTTTCCTGATTGCGTGGTAGCCGGAGTTGGTGGTTGGGGTGATGTAGGGGACGGCCAGGGGGTCGCGGGGTTGCCGCGGTGGTCGTGGTTATGGTGTTGGTGTTGTACGTGGAGAAGGCGTCGGAAAGACGGCAGGTGGTGGAAGATGGCTGTGGTGGTGGTTATGCTGGTGTTGGCGGTAGTGGAGACAGGGTGCCGGGTGAGCCGGCCAGGAGGCTGACCACGGCGATGGTGGCGAAGGTTGTTCTGGTGGCCGTCGGGATTGGGTTTGGTTGGTGACGACGACGTGGTGGCGGTGATGTAGGCTGTACGGGATTTTAGAATAGGATTAGGAGTCTGGCATGGTGTCCGGTGTGTCGGACACGGAGTGGAGAATACTGTAATTGTAATGGGGAAATTTTAGTGGATGGAAGACACAGACACGATGCACAATATGTGGGTTGTGGTAAAAATTTGGAAGAGTACCTGCCTATTTATAGGATGTGGGAATTCCCAGTTGGATAGGGGTTTGGAGATTTAAAACCCAAGTAGATAATTCATAATTTAATTAAAATCAAATCCAAATCTAAATGCAAATCTAATTTAAATCAAATTAAATTTTAGTTTAAAATTAATGGAATAAATTAAATTCTAAATATGGATATTTATTTAATCTATTTAAATAACTCCAAAAATTAAATTACGATTTAAATGGACACAATAACTTCCAAAAATATTTTTCAAAATACCAATAATAAAAATTTCAAAAATAATAATTATTTTTAAATATCTCTTTTTTTTAATAATAAAATATTAATATAATAATTTCAAAAATGAAATTATATTTCTGAATAAAAATTCATGTACCTCATGTTAAGAATATTTGCATAAAATAGAAATTCTAAATTGTCACTATTAAATAAGTTAGCCTTTTACAATTAAATAAAAATAATAATAAGACTTGGCCATCCCGATAGGATACTTTTCACAAATAATTATTATATATTAAAATAAAATTAATGTTTTCCAAAAATATGTACGCTTGCACATATTCGTACTCGTCGAGCATTCACGAATAAACGTAATTTATGCGCAATGTACAATACGACTACGCGGCGTACAAAATTTAAAATAGTACCAAAAACATATAGTAGAAATTTAGGAGTTTTACATCCTACCCAACTTAAAAGAATTGCGTCCTCGAAATTAAGAATTAGTAGGGGATAAGAATACACAAGGGGGTATCGGAATAAACAATGGCAATGTTTCGACAAAATCATGTCGTAAGGAATCGTGATCTAAGTCATAGAAAAAATAATACGGTATGGTCATAATCAATAGGAAGGCTAAAGGAGGTTCTAGTATAACGCCATCGTCCTTCCAAAATAGGTGAAGGCGATAGCAATATAGAGTTCGAAGGAGGCGTTATCGAATACGAATACGTGATTCAAAGGTGATCGAAAAATTTCAAAAAAAAAATTCTAGGCAGTCGTGGATTGGACTCTAAAGGACGAGTTTAGCTATGTCCCTATCCACGTAGAACGATAGATAAAAGTGAACCAAAGTGCACTTGGTTGATCAGACCATTATGCACCGGTTTTGAGTAGACAATACGTTAGTGGGAGCGACCCAATTAACATATGCCTTGGACAAGCTCGATAAGGAATAAGCTTGCAAAAACTAGGCTATGTTAGCATCATTAGTCAAAATGGTAAATACATAGGCACAAGAGATTAAGATTTAAAGAAGGTAGAATGATTCTAAGTCATACAGTCGTCCTATAGTCTTCTTGTCCAAGTCCTTGGTTGGCTAGACGGGTTAGGTCCTCTAGATTCTAGGATCTAAATAAGCTTGCTAATATAGGTCACTAGGTCAAAGGGGTTGCTAGTTCATAAGGCTAGTTCATAAGGTATTCTACCCAACTTAAAGAATTAAACTAATGGTGTGATAGGTCCAGCAATCAAGATAAAGTGCAAGGTTAAGCATGTAAGGATTTAAGTAGAACAAAAATCATATATCGGGTTGAAAGAATCGAGTCGAGGTCGAGTCTCATCTATAGTTTAAAGTATATTGGTTTCACGGTAGGGATTAGAGTCCAGTCATTTTGACCCAAAAAGTTGCAATATGAAATTAGAGTACAAGGAGACGTGTTTTAGTGGCACGTGATATACCTACATGAAGGTGGGCTTGTCTAGGTCTTGCATATGGGAATTGTTGGATGGAAAAGTATAGTGTTGTGCTCCAAATATTCAAGTCACGATAAAGGACACACAAAGAATTTAAATAGAAAGTGAGAGTTCATGAGATAATGATTAACGAACCAAATAAATGACCGAGCTAAAGCATGAAATAAAGATAACTTAGATTCTAACAAATCAAGGTAAAATAAATTAGGAGTACAGTTTCTAGGGATATGATAGCCACTTAGATGGTGTATGATCAAGGAACAATACAATTATTTCTCAAGTTTCAATTAATTTGATGGTCATGACAAAAGATCTAGAATTGAGGGAAGGTCGAGTAAGTCAAAAGATATGTTCATCGGTTTGGTCGATGACTAATTATACTTGTGTATATGCAATATCATAATCATAGGTGGCATGGCAATCTAATGTACAATACTTCTATCTCACTAGGGTGACCTTTCTTGCTTCTTGGTCCTCTACCAATATGATCTAATCTAAATTTCAAGTTCCTCGAAGTTTTTCAATAAAATTTTCGAGATACTCCACCAAAATTTCTAATTATCTTGTCAAGTTTAAATCTCTAATCAATCTCAAAATAGTCCTTGTATATCGCAAAATGAACATTTTTTTTTACTAAAATTTTAAATATCCATAATCAAGGATTTAAACTCGAAATTTAAATAACTCTATAAATCATAGATCATAGGACAAAATTTAAAATTTTCCTTCAAAGTCGATATCTTCCAAAAAAAAAATTTCCCATCATCTCTTTAAAATTTAATAAACTTTATAAAATCGTACGCGCAATTTAAAACCTCAAGTTCTCTCCCTTCTAAACTTTCATCTCTCTAGTCGTCTAGAAATCATAATTTAAACTCTTTAAATAATCTCGAGATAAACTCTATCATATTACAATCCAAACTTAAGTTAACCGTAAATCAAGTGTCATAATATAAAAACTTAAATCATAACTATTTCACAATTTCAAAATTTCATAAAAAATTTGCTTTCTCGATCTAGCTATCCTCTTGTGTATACCACCTTGTAAATTTAAAGTAAAATTTCAACTATCCTTTGATGGCGGTAATATGCTACTACCTAACTTGGAATTAACTAATCCCTATGATCATATCTCTAGAAAAAATAAACGTCTTTATACTCAAATATAACCTCAATGGATATTAATTGTCAATGCAATCTGTCTAGCCATGTGTTTAACCTATGGCATATACTAGTGTAGTCATCTTACTAAACACAAAACTAAGAAATTTATGGCAGAAGGAGTCAAGCAAGATGCAATTCAAGGAGGTCGAACGAGAGTTCAAAATTTGAAGTCAAGAAAGGATGTCAAGTAGGTGGATGAGATTCTAGACTCTAATCCTATATTGCAGGCCCGTTTGGTACAGTCATGTAACCGAAACGGCAAACTTGACCTGCATGGGCCACCACAAAAACATGTAATGCCCCAGTCCCAAAATACGTAGGACCAAGTACGTAGACATGCCAACTGTGTACATACGAAATACATGGACCTCGTATATATACATAAGCTGTAAATGTAGTAATCCAAGACAACTAAATCTCATCCACAAAGTTAAATAATGATATAGAGCAACTTTGAGTTTGTCAAGTACGCAATAGTTGGGCGGAGACAAAGTCCACTACCAACCAAATTAAATATGAAAAAAATATACAAGGAAAGAATTTAGCAAGCGAGAGCAAGTGACGAGTCCAAAAATAGTCATCACGAAGGAAGGATTGGCCTTATCTAGAGCACCTGCAAGAAATCACGAAACATACACACCTGGAGAAAAACCAGGTCCTCAGAGGGACGTAACAAGACACATAATATCATGCCGATAAACTGAATAAATAAAGCTCAACAGAAATATGCATGAGTAAAGGTTCCTAACCATTCTATGTGGATTTCAATTTAGAGGACAACGTTTTACGCAGGGGCTGTCTCAAGCATGTAATAAAGAGTGGCCAACAAGTAGCGCTCATCCGAGACACTATCGGCCGGGTAGCACGTAGCGCTCATCCGAGACACTATCTCCCAAATGCGTGTAAAATAAAAGTAGCCCCTACGCTAGTAGCTGTCCCCTCCCCCCCAATGATACTATACGTGTGTCGTAACCATGACACACAAACACATGTCGTTTCCACAACACGAGTTTATAATAGATAACTGTCAAGTCTTCTAACATGCCTCTATTGACAGTTATTCCTACGTATGTGCACGGATGATCAGCCAACACGCAAGTGACCACTATATGATACTCACAACTCTCACACACAACTCGTGTACCATCGTGACAAGTCAATGAGACACACTAAATTTGACGGTAGTCCCTTAACTCTAAGCCAATTGTATAAAATATAGTAATTTGTATTTACATATAATTTAAAAAAAGAAACAACTAAAACATGCATGATATTGAGCAAGAAATTTAAACAGTAAAAGCAAGGTGTCTTGCCTGGTGGTGTTGCCTGGAGTGGGGTGGTGTTCCATCAAGTCATGTTTGTCTAGTTGCCATGTACGATGTGAAGGGGTCCGGATTCGCAAGAAAATAGGAAAAGCACAATTCAGTCATGATCAACCTTGATAATAATAATGGGAAAATTACGAAGAAAGATAGTTTGTACTATTTTTAGAAAATAATGCTTAAATACCTAATATATATTTTTGGTAAAAATAACTTTAGATAAATACTAGAGAATTAGTTTAGGAAAAGAAAACTATAATTTTTGTCAATACATAAAAATCTAGAACTACTTTTTTTAAAAAACTAAATTTGTCAAATTAATTTAATGTTGTATAGTTTCCAAAACCATTTTATAATACTATAATTTAGCATAATAATAATAGTGATAATAATAATAAATAATAATAGTAATAATGATACTAATAAAATAATAATAATAATAATGATTAATGAAATTATTAGTTATAATACTAATAATAATAAGAATGATAATAATACTAATGGAAATAATGATAATAATATTAACTATAATAATAATAATCATAATAAATACAAAAAAAACTAATCCCTAACACCTACTTTCCCCAAATCTATTTTTTTCAGAAGAGAGAGAGAGAGAGAAAAGAGGTCGTGAATGGAGGGTACTCACCGAGGTCCGCAGCTGATGACGGAAGAGCGGCGCGGCGGATCGATGGGCGGACGGCGCTGTTGGAGTCCGAGGCGGAGGGGGAAAGGTGCGACGGAGGCACGGTCGGCCATGAGCGGTGGCGGATCGGCTCGCGGCTGTGAACGGCTTGGGCGGAGGAGGAAAGACGATCGACGGAAGGGGGTTCGCCGGAGGAGGCTAACGGGCGGAGAT
The DNA here is from genome assembly GCA_029216955.1 of Iris pallida. NCBI lineage: Eukaryota > Viridiplantae > Streptophyta > Magnoliopsida > Asparagales > Iridaceae > Iris > Iris pallida. The sequence continues at coordinate 10,491,559 of JANAVB010016800.1, read as the reverse complement.
CGGTGCGCTGTGGAGCTCGTCGGACACGGCGCTGATGGGGCTCCGTGGTGGCGACGAAGGGTGGTCCAGCGGCGGAAGGAAACAGCATCACGATCGGTCGGTGGATGGGCGCGCCTGCACGGAGGCGGCGGCAGTAGTCGTCGCCGGCAGCGCGCCTGGGGAGTGGCGGCGGCACGGGGTATTCGCCCACACGGCCAGATGAGGACGACGAGAGCGGCTGTTCGTCGAGGCGGTTGGGCGCAGCAGATCTGGGGCGCGCAGCGGTAATCGGTGGACGACGAAGGTTAGGGTTTCCTCTTTCTTCTTCTTTCCTGATTGCGTGGTAGCCGGAGTTGGTGGTTGGGGTGATGTGGGGGACGGCCAGGGGGTTGCGGGGTTGCCGCGGTGGTCCTGGTTATGGTGTTGGTGCTGTACATGGAGAAGGCGTCGAAAAGGCGGCAGGTGGTGGAAGATGGCTGTGGTGGTGGTTATGCTGGTGTTGGCGGTAGTGGAGACAGGGTGCCGGGTTAGCCGGCCAGGAGGCTGACAACGGCGATGGTGGCGAAGGTTGTTCTGGTGGCCGTCGGGATTGGGTTTGGTTGGTGACGACGACGTGGTGGCGGTGATGTAGGCTGTACGGGATTTTAGAATAGGATTAGGAGTCTGGCATGGTGTCCGGTGTGCCGGACACGGAGTGGAGAATACTGTAATTGTAATGGGGAAATTTTAGTGGATGGGAGACACAGACACGATGCACAATATGTGGGTTGTGGTAAAAATCTGGAAGAGTACCTGCCTATTTATAGGATGTGAGAATTCCCAGTTGGATAGGGGTTTGGAGATTTAAAACCCAAGTAGATAATTCATAATTTAATTAAAATCAAATCCAAATCTAAATGCAAATCTAATTTAAATCAAATTAAATTTTAGTTTAAAATTTATGGAATAAATCAAATTCTAAATATGGATATTTATTTAATCTATTTAAATAACTCCAAAAATTAAATTACGATTTAAATGGACACAATAACTTCCAAAATATTTTTCAAAATACCAATAATAAAAATTTCAAAAATAATAATTATTTTTAAATATCTCTTTTTTTTAATAATAAAATATTAATATAATAATTTCGAAAATGAAATTATATTTATGAATAAAAATTCATGTACCTCATGTTAAGAATATTTGCATAAAATAAAAATTCTAAATTGTCACTATTAAATAAGTTAGCCTTTTACAATTAAATAAAAATAATAATAAGACTTGGCCATCCCGATACGATACTTTTCACAAATAATTATTATATATTAAAATAAAATTAATGTTTTCCAAAAATATGTACGCTTGCACATATTCGTACTCGTCGAGCATTCACGAATAAACGTAATTTACGCGCAATGTACAATACGACTACGCGGCGTACAAAATTTAAAATAGTACCAAAAATATATAGTAGAAATTTAGGGGTTTTACATCACCTACCATAACTCTGTTCTGGAGATCGAAGGCCACCTTCAGCTTGTCAGGGAGAAGAAGAATGGGTCGAAAAATTCCCATGTTCTGTCCGATCAAGCATAAACTCGAATTCACAAGATCTGAACAATTCATACCAAATGATCACGATCGGACCACTGGAACACATAATCGACGAAGAGGAGGATCGAGAACTCACCAGATTGTAGCATACTCATCGGCGACTTAAATCTGATGATGCTGCGGTCGTCAGCGGTGGAGAACGTTGCCGGTCGGAAGGAATGGTCGTCGGAAGATGAGTCACGCAGCCGTGATGATCGAACTCGCCGTCGCGCCACCAAGCTGGCCCCGCCGCCGTCCGTCGAAGAGGAATCGCACTGCCGTGATGATCGTGCGCCGCTCGCCGATCGATTAGGGTTCGGCTCTGGAATATTGGGGATGAGAGAATCAGAAGAAGAAATGAGACGAAAAAATAACTCTGAAACATTCTCTCTCCTTCCCAACTCAGTTATAACGAAATGTTTGGCAAATTTGCATAAAACACCTCCCGCCCAAAAAATTCTTTAATAAGTCCCTCCGTCCGAAAATATTTATAAAAATAACCTCTGCCTTTTCATTATTACAAAAATGCTAAAAAAACAGTTAAAACTTTTGAAAAAATTATGAGGGGACCACAAGTTGGTTGTAATAACTTTTCAAATTTGAAAATTGCTCCCAATTTATTTCCCTCTAAAATATTAATCACCATATTATTAATTAAAATAAATAAAGATTAACTTTTATTTGAAACCTAACCAATCAATTGCTATTATTAAAATCAAATTTATTTTCTTAAAAATGGGAAGTGGAGTTACAAATCTCCCTTCCTTAAGATAATTTTGTCCTCGAAATTCGAGAGACAACAAAACAATCTCAAGCAAAATCTCAAGAAGGTTCAAACACAATTCATTTATATTGTATTTAAAATTCTCAATATCAAAGTACACTCAAACAAACAAACTGGGATAGCGCTCCCGTATCTCATCCTCGCGCTCCCATGTGGACTCTCCCGGAGAGTGGTGTCTCCACATGATGCAGATAAGTGGAATAGTCTGGTTCCGCAAGCGCTTCTCCCTCCGATCAAGGATCCTCGTAAGTCAATCTCGGACCCACCTCTAGCTCTGAATAGTCCACCACATGACTCGGATCTGGAATGTAGTATCGAAGCTGGGACACGTGAAAAATGTCGTGCACTCCCTCCAAGCTAACTGGTAGCGCTGATCGATATGCCACCTCGCCAATCCGTACCGTCATATCGAAAGGCCCGGTGTACCTCGGACTGAGCTTTCCGTCTCTGCCAAATCTGATGATGCCTCTAATTGGTGAGATCTTTAGGAATACTCTATCTCCAAACACGAACTCCAGTGGCCGTTTGCTACTGTATGTCCAGTGCCTCTGCCGATCCTGTACAACTCTGAGACGCCCTGAGCCTTTGAGATCAAATACGGTAATTACACACAAAAAGTTGAAATAATACGATCCAACAATGATCAAGAATTAAATAGGCACGAATGAAATGAAGTTTCGATTACAACTTAGAGGAGCAAAATCATGAAGACACAATTATTAAGTACGATCAAAAATTGATAGTTTAACACGGGTAGACTAGAACAAGATAGAAAATCATGGTCAGATAGACATGACTTAAGATCGAAGTTTAGACAAGTCACAAACGAAGTGCGGAATCACAATCTGGTAACATACAATTTTGAGGAATTCAATGATCTAACAATAAAATGCCAGAAGGAAAATTTAACAAGGGTTGATTGAGGAGACGTACGCAATACTCAGGAGATACAGTACCAAATCAGGATGAACATGCAAGGATCTGGGATTCTCGAAAACCAATAATCATAGGAAAAGAAACATAGTTTCTATGGTATCCGGAAACATATAGATATTTGAAATCACTTTACTCAGAATCCCTACCCCGCCAGGGTATACCTGGCTGCAGTGAACTTTGGCTCCATGACTCAAATAACGATATGTTACCGAATATTCTACTCACTATATCTATTTTCCAATAATCATCAACAAAGCAACCCAAGAGATCACGACATGAAGAATTTAGGACAAGTCTCCATAATACCCGAAACCTATGAATGTCTGAAATCACTTCAACTTAGAGTTCCTGCCCCGCCAGTGCACTGCTGGCTACAGTGAACTTTCGGTCTCCGCAATCCAGATAACGGCTGCAGTGCACAACTGTCACGCCCTAGTAAGTCATCGAATAGTCTTTCAACTTTATCCATAGAAAATTTCAAGGAATCAAAATGAGTTTCAATAGTCCAAGTCAAGAAGATGGTGAGGTTATCTGACTATTAGAATACAAGGGTTTATTAGGTACTAAGAGACGACAAGGAATCCAATCAGTGAATACAAAAGGGCAACCAGGGAGATTTAAAGTTTCGGACAGGGAGCGAAGTTTCAAATTATAACATAATTTCAACTGATATCTGGAATGGTAACAAGATTCCATATATGGGATATTATCCCGAAGGGATAACAGAGTCCCGAAGGATGAACTGAAGCAAGGTATCAGATAGGAGACAAGTTTCAAAATAAGAAAGAAATCCCGTACTGGAAACTAGTTTCAATAAAATCTCGAATAACAATGAAATCTCGAGCAAAAACTTGAATTGAAAACGAATTCTCCAATAAAGTACACAGTGAAAATAGAATCAATATCAACAAAGTCGCGAATAAGAAGTAAAATCTTGAACATAATCTCGAACAGGAAGCAAGGTTATGAACAGTGATTTAGAAAACATGGTATCAAATAGCGAACAAGAAACAGTATCGAACCCTGATTATGAAACGATTAGAACTTTAATAGGAAACAAGGTCGAACAAAGTGGTGAACAGAAACAATTTCTTGAATAGGAACAAGTCTCAAATAGTAAACAAAATCTCATTGGAAATGAGCCAAAGTTTCAAAATAGAAAACAAAATCTTCAAACGATGTCTCGAATAGGGCTGAATCTCAAGCAAGTGTCAAGATAGGAGTGAAGATTCAAACAATGTTTTGATTGGGGACAAGTTTCAAAATAAAATTTCGGATAGAAATAAAATCTCAAATAGCACTTGGTTCGAATAGGAAATTTCAAATAGAAGCCAAAAACAAAGCCATGAATATGAAATAGGATATCGAATAGTGGATTCCAAACAATTATCGAATTATGGATCTGAAACTAGTTTGCCAAATAAGAAACAATATCTCGAAATAAGTTTCTAACATCAACCAAGGGTTCAAAATAGAAAATAAGAAGTTTCAAGAAATGGTCTAGATGCTAAAAGAAATCTAAGGAAAGACTGGGTTGCTAATCAAGATACATGGTTTTCCCAACCATGCAAAAGAAATCTTCTGTCTTCAATCTATCTTCAGTATTTCCTCCGGGACTGTAATCACTTCAATCTTCTTCACTGTCCTGACATAGACTAGAGAGGGGCAATTAGGACATTTTTCATTAGCCCTAATGGACACTTTATGGCAGCCACCTTTAGGAGAGAATGATTCATTTCATTCATTACACTCTTGCCTTTTTTATTTTTCTTTTGTTCTTCCCCAATTTTAGAGAGCCTTCCCATTGATTTGATCTCCAAATCAAATCATTCCTTCACCAAACCTTCCCTCAATCATTCCCATTCTCCAAGGGTAGGGTGCTACCAAGGATTGGAAGAGGAGTGCAAGGAGGAGTGTCTACTTTGAGGGATCTTCGTATCGGAGCCGTGTCCTAAAGGATTTCATTGGGATTCTACTCCCAATAGGTAAAACCCATCCTCTAAATCGATTTTCTTTTCATATAAATTAGTTTTGAATTCGTAGGATCCATCCTCATGCATGTGTCCCATTTAGATTCAAATTTGAGGCCATTTGGAGCTCTCTTGAGGATTTTAGATATGTGTCTTGTGTCCTACTTGATAGATCCCAAATTAGAACACCCCATGTGTATGTATGTATGATAATAGTTTAAATAGATATTTAAATTCAGTTTTATAATGGTTAGAGAGTGGATTGATCTTAGTTAGGATGGTTAGAATGAGTTTCATTTGGATACCTATGTTTGTATCCAAGTATCTTGGCCTATATGTGTTCTTTTGTCAAATCCGTCATAATTTTCATCCACGTTTTTAATAACCAAAGCAACTTAGAAATGTCATAACTTTTAGCTTAGAACTCCGATTTATCTTCCGTTTTTTTTTAAAAGAACCGTATCGAAGTTAGCTTTCCAAATATATATTTTAATAAGCCAAATTCTTTCTGTAACTTTCTGTAGAATTATTTGAGTGTCAGCTATATGAAAGACGAACATGTTTCGGTATTTTCGCGATTTCGGGAGCTTCCGGACACGAAAATGTGATCCGTTTGAAGTTTCGGAAAGCTAACACGAAGGGATACAACATACTTTAATCCTAGAATTTAGTGAATGCCCAATTGGTATAGTATTGGTTTTAAGTAAAAGAGTGACTATACGATATATGCATTTTGTGTAACCTATGAGCCTATGTAGTATGGATATTAAATGAATATAGAGTATGTAATGCATGATATGTTAGATGAATAAAATAATATATATATATGATATATATTCTCTTTATATTAATGCATATATATGGTTGAATACAAGCATGTAGGAATGCAATTAATATAATGCATATGAGCAATGCATGAATGAAAGAATGATATACAATGTATGCATGAAAGTATATAATGAATGCTAGATATGAATGCAAGATATATATGTAATGATAGATATGAATGCATATTGTATAAATATTATAATGTAATATATAATGATAACATGTATGGTAATGTAGAGTATATGATGCAAGCATGAATGAATAGAGGAAATACATGTATATAGGTAATATAGAATGTAATATATGAATGCAAGCATGCAAGATAATGTATTGTATCCATATATGATGTATTCAACTTAAAGATAATGTAATATATGAAAGGAATGAATGATAATATATAACATGATATGTAGGGTAATGCAAGGTATGAAATATATGATGTGTGCATGTTTGTATGTCTCTATGTTAATGTATGAAATGATATGAATATACAATATATGCATATGTATAAAACATGTAGGTAATACATAGATGCATGAATGAAATGAATGTTTGCAATATGTTAATATAAATACAAGTATCTAATATGCATGAATGTAAGTATAATATAATACAAGTATACATGTATGTATCACGTAAATATAATATACATGATATGTATGTATGCATGTATACAAGGTAAGTATGTATGTATGTATTTATATAAACTGAGTTAACCTATAACCTTTTACACACATGCATTCATACACCCTTTGACATCATGTATCCCATGTCACATATACCTACCTATCACTAAATTTTAGAACATTAACACATATCCTTTCACACACATGCCAAACACACACATACTCACTTACTCTTTTACCTATCTTTCTTTCTCTATATATATGTATGTGCCTATATATATAGCTTTCCTATATATATATATATATATATATATATATATATATATATATATATATATATATATATATATATATATATATATATATATAAAAAAAAATATATATATATATATATATATATATATATCTATGTATATGAATATGTGAATGTGAATAATATATATACATTATATGACTAAGTTTGTGTGCCTTGTTAGCTTATGATTTAGTTTTGTGCTTGATTTAGCAAGTGACTTAGGCTATGAGTTAGTAGCTATCTTGGATACTTGATTTGTATATACTTAGTTTGTTTAGACCTAGAATAACTTGTTTGACCTAATTTAGACTTGTTAGACCTAGTTTGACCATAGTTGACCTAGGTTTGACTTTCAGGGTTGACCAAGTTGACCAAGAGTTGACTTTGGTCTAGATTGACCTAGAATCATGTAGAATGCATAGTAGAACTTCATATTGCCATTTTGGACTTGTTGTGACTTGTGCTGTTCTGATTAGGAGCCAGACACCTCTCCTCGGGCAGTATATTTACTTTGGACATTCAGACACCAGACGAGTACATTCTCTGATCTTTTCATACATGTCTGGACTATATTCTTGCTCTAGATTACTTTACTTGATGCTGACACGTATCTTCACGGATTAGTACTATATGGATCCTTTCCTGAGATGTTATCCCACTACGGGTGCATCGGGTATTTCATGTTTATGTACTTTATCATGTACATCAGGTACTCCTTGTACTCGTACTAGTTCATGTTATTACATGTTCTCATGTGCTTTCATGTGCTTTATCATGTGCCTCATGTACTACTCATTACATGAGTTCACGTATCTTAGCTGTATTCATGTGCCTATAATGTAACTTGAATGGATCCTTTTGTATTGATTGGGGCGGGGTGAGTAGAATTGGTTATGTGATCATTATCCCCAGTAGCTGTATTCATGTGCCTCTTTAGTTGTATTCATGTGCCCCTAAGCCGGTTACATAACCATATTGTACTCTAAATCACGTAGCCACTTACCGTCTCTACTATCATGTATTACTTTCAGTTACAAAATATCTCCTATTTATTCGTACTTCCATTCAGTACTTCCTGTATTTCACTCTATTGCATGATTTATACTCCTAACCTGCTATGAACTGTCACGACCCACACCCTAGAGTAAGGGCACGAGAACGTAACAACGCCCAGCCTACGCCGCAGTGTCGGCGGTAGAACGCTGTCCTAGGTCAACAATCATCTAGCAATATATCTCTAAACAGTTTATACTCCCCGAATGGGGTAAAATAGCAGTAAAACTCAATCACAACTAAGGAAGAGATAGTACGATATGAAATAGAACTCAAGGAAATAAATAGATAAAAAGTAGTCTAAGACAATCCTAGCAATATCCAGCAGTACAAGGTCTCAGATACGGAATGAAAGAATATATACAACTCTGAACTCCAAATAAAGTCTAGCTAAAACATGTCTCATGACTACATAAAAGATGATAAGCCTAACTAATCTAGTCTAGGCAATCGGGGTGATATCCTCAGCTAGAGCTGGGTCCTCCTGAGGGTCCAGCTCGCAGGTGTCATCTAAGGCTGCCCCGTAGTAAGTATCCAGACCAGCCTCCTCCTCGTCCTCTGTAATATTTCAACAGGTCCAGTCAGGACAGGAGCGAGTACAGTACATCTCAATAGTTCATAGCAGGTTAGAAGATATAATCATGCAGTAAAGTAAGATACAAATACTGAAAAAAGTGCAGTATGTAAACAGAGAGAGAAAGCTGTAATAGAAATATTTACTATAAATAGAGAGCTAACATGTGGCTAGTGAGTCAGAGTATAATATAGACATGTAAATGGCATAGGAGATTCTGATAAGACACTATGGAAGAGATTCTGATAAGATACTACTTGGGTATTATTCACATGTCTACTTCTACTCTTCCGTACCCCCAATCAATACACAAAGATCCAACCAAGTTATGTTATGATTCCACGCAAAGCCCCCGAAGTGTGGTACATGGAAGTCCCAAAAATAGGGATTCTAGGAGATTCTAGGATACCCAGTGAATAGGATAAGAGATTCTAGGAGACTCTGTGATCATAAGAGTATATGTCACAAGTGATCGAAGAACCTGTGAAGCATAGTAATACGACATGTAAGTGAAACGCACAGAACATGTAGTACCCGATGCTCCCTAAGGATAACATCTCAAGAAGGGATCCGTATAGTACCAATCCGTATGACCAACGTGACAGTACAAGTAAAGTAATCTACTGCAGAAAATAATTCTAAACAGGATATGAAATGATCAGAGAATGTACTCGCCTGTATCTGAGTGTCCAATATGAAAGATACTGTCCGAAGAGTGGTGTCTGGCTCCTAATCAGAACAGCACAAGTCACAACAAGTCCAAAATAGTATAATGAAGTTCTACTATGCATTCTACATGAATCTAGGTCAATCTAGGCCAAAGTCAACTCTTGGTCAACTCTGGTCAACCCTAGAAGTCAAACTAGGTCTACCAAGTCTAAATTAGGCCAACTAGTCTACCTTAGCCTAATCAAGTCTAGCTTAGTACTCCTACACAATTACTAGGTCAACTAACATCACACTTACATATTTATTTAGCACCAATATCTATGTACCCTATATATACATTACCTATGTGATATCCATACACAAATAGATATTCCTATATATTATTTATTCATAATATATTATAACTATATAGAAGGCACAACTTTACATTATACATATGGATACATATATTAAAGTATACACTACATATATACTCTACATTAGGAAAATAGGATAGGCATATAGATAGGGGTGTGTGTAATAAAGAGTGAGTGTTGTGAGACTTGTGTAGAGTGAATACATGTGTGTGTGTGTGTGAGTGTCCTGTGGGGTGTGGCAGTGTACAGGAGGCTCTGAATTCAGTGAGTGTGTGAGAAGGAAAAGTGAAGAGGGTGAGTGTCCACATGTGGTTTAGGCTTAGGTTTCAACCCACCAAGTGACAGTACATACTTAGCATACATCCAATTTCAGGTTGGATCAATAGACCCTTCATATGACAGTGTTCATGAAGACTAAATGGCAGTATTCAAGCATTCAACAGTGTGTGTCATGTAGGGACAGTGTGCAGCAATTAGGTGTAGGAATGAGAATTCAAGCTATATTGAAACACAACAGTTAACATATTATCATCACAACTCTTGTTGAAATCTCAGTTTAACCAAACCAATTCCCAGATTTCAAACTAAACTTAACCAACCCACATTACCTAACATGAAACCTATTCTCAGATTTAATGAAACAGTGTATCTAATACACATTCAAAACCAATAACATGAACCCTCAGTTCAATGTTCTACTTAAAACCATCTCACAGTTCAGAAATTGAATCAAACAAGCAATATGCTGTTAACTAAAAGAATTCAAAATGGCAGCAGTCTTAGAGTGCAGGATTAAGAGTTCAATTTACTGGATAACATAATATCAATTTACCAAAAGCTCATGAGTAGCAGTTTTTCCTATTAAGCCCAAAATCGAAATCAATGGCTCACCAAAACCACACAAAATTGACACTTAGCAAGATAACATATAGGAGAATAGATTAGAGCTTATAAAACATGCATAAATCAGTGATTAATAGGTTAAATTAGGTGTCCAAAGTGATATTTGAAAGCTAGAAATTTCTAGGAAAACAACGTATCAGTCCAAATTAGGATATTGAAGAAATCATGTATAAAAGTTAACTAAAATGAACTAATATTGGTTGGTAAATGAAGTACAATGTGTGCACATGTCATACATGTAGTTCGTGTCCCAATGCAGTGTGACACGAAGTGTCCAACAGCAAGTGTCATCTACGAACAGACTGATAGGACAGTCTCGTGCGGGCAGGACACTGAGTCGTGTAGGCAGGACACAACTCGATGAGTCATGCACTCGTGTCCCAGGGTCAAGTAGGACTAGGGCCAGGACACTAGCACCCTGGTTCGTGTCCTCGACGGACACGAATGCCGTATCAGTGGCAAATAATTAACAGTACACTGCACAGGCGATTCCCCATGCGAAGACGATATCTCCCTAACCAGGGCACGAGACCCAAGGAGATTTGGGGAGCTTGATAACAGAAGGTGCCCCAAGCATCCCACAAAATCCTGTGTCCAACCATCTAGTGTCGTGTCCGCTACAGGCCCCGTGTAGCAGGGGAACACTGTAGCGCGCGCACGAGCGTGTGCACGCGCGCGAGCGTGTGCACGCGCGTGTCCACTCCACGAATTCAACACAAGCAGACTCTAAAATTGCCACAGAAGGTTAACAATCAATAAGCAATGATAAAACTTAATTTCCTATTTAAAAATAATGCACAAACGAGATCGAAATACTCTTTGGGGCATTTCGTCAAACACTCAACCCTAGCTCTGATACGTGTCCAGAACGGACACGAAACCTAGGATACCCGACACAAAACCTATACTGATACTTAGGGGACTCCTAGGGCTCCCTAATCATGAAGACCAATCGAAACTTCATGGAGTGTAGAGAAAGTTACCTAAGCTTGAACTTCTCAAGAAAACCCCTCTTTTAATGGCTCTCCTCTTGATGTCCCAATCCACAAAAATCACCTCAAACTAAAATGAAACATTAATGACAACAAGAATAGGTAGATTAGAACCTAAAGGAAAAGATTTGAATGGAAAAGGAAAAGGAATGGAATTTTAGGAATTTATTGAATAGGAACAAACCTTATTTTTTCTAACTTGAGCTTTCCTAAGAAGGAGGCAACCCTAGATTTTAGGAGGGTATTTATATGGTAGAGATCCCAATGCAATAGGTGGACGACCAACATCTCCTAGGGATTAGGGTTTGGTTAATTTGGGCTTTGGGCCAAGTTACATAGGCTATGGTTTGATTTGATTGATTAAGGGCTCTAAATCATAAGCCATGACTTATGACTTTCTAATCCTTATTGATAATTAGAGTCTAATGACTAAACCAATGAATAGGCTAGGTTAGACTAGAGTCATATATCCTAACCAAGCCCATACTAACTAGGGTTAGCTCCTAGGTTGGTCTACAAGGGTCCAAACTAGCCAAGATCAATCTAGTCCAAACAATTCCAAATAAATCCTAAAAATTCCCATAAATTCAAATTAATTCTAATAAATTTAAATTATCCCAAAAATGTCAAAATACCCTCACACTAGAATGTGGTAGTGACAAATCGACCCTCCTTAAAAGAATTTCGTCCTCGAAATTGAAAGGCGAAATGCAACTGATGAGAAGGATAGAAAGTATACCTCAAGGTCCAAAAAGATAGGGGTACCGCTCGCGCATCTCATCCTCCCACTCCCAGGTAGACTCTCATGGAGAATAATGTCTCCATGCGACGCGTACCAAAGGTATCACCTGGTTCCTCAGAACCTTCTCCCGTCGATCCAGAATCTCCACTGGCTGCTCTGGATAGCTGTGAGAAGGCCCAACCTCTATCTCTGAATGATCGAGCACATGGCTAGGGTCAGCCACGTACCATCTCAACTATGATACATAAAATACGTTGTGGACCCCCACTAGTACAGGCGGCAAGTCTAGCCTGTATGCAACGTCACCGACTCTCCTGCTGATAACGAAAGGGCCGATGAAGCGCGGGCTAAGCTTCCCGCCTCCACCAAAACGTATCGTACCATGAGTCGGAGATATCCTCAAGAAAACCTAGTCTCCGACCTAATCACAAGCAAGGTCTCAATTAATTATAATAAACAAACATGATCAAAAATCACAAACAAACAAACCTAAATCTAATCCTACTCTAAACTGTACCTCAAACTCCAAGGGCCTCCGGTGGCTATCGGTCCAGTGCCGATGTCTGTCCTACGCCACGCGAAGTCTGTCCCTGATGAGCTTCACCTTCTCGGCCGCATCAACAACTATCTCTGGCCCCAGTAAAGCTCGCTCACCAATATCATCCCAGGATAAGGGTGTACGGCACCTACGCCCGTACAGAGCCTCGAAAGGTGATATCTCAATGCTGGCCTGGAAACTATTGTTGTAGGCAAACTCTACCAAATGAAGATGATCCTCCCAGGAACCTCCAAAGTCCAGGACGCACGTCCGCAGCATATCCTCAAGGGTCTGAATAGTCTGCTCTGACGGTCCGTCCGTCTGGGAGTGGTATGCAGTACTAAACTTGAGCTGAGTGCCCAAGCTGGTCTGTAGACTCCTCCAGAAATGGAAAGTAAAATGGCTATCCCGATCTGAAACGATACTGACTGGAACCCCGTGAATCCTGACTATCTGTCGCATATACATCTCCGCCAGCCTCTATGTAGACGTACCCACCTTGAATGGCAAGAAGTGGACCGATTTGGTCAACCTGTCAATGATGACCCAAATCGTGTCTTTCCCTCCTGGTGTGCACGGCAATCCTGATACGAAGTCCATAGTGATATGCTCTCATTTCCATTCGGGAATGGGCAGCGGCTGCAACAATCCACCGGGCCTCTGTCTCTCTGCCTTGACCTGCTGACAGATCAAGCACCTAGCCACGAAGAGAGCCACCTCCCGCTTCATCCCTGACCACCAAACATGCTCCCGCAGATCTCGGTATATCTTGTTGGCACCCGGGTGATACTGAAGTAGGATATCAAAATCCTTTATCAACTCTAGCCATCTGCGCTGTCTCATGTTTAACTCCTTCTGAGTGAACACATACTTTAAGCTCTTGTGATCTGTGAAGATCTCCACCCTTTCACCATACAGATAATGCTTCTACAGCTTCAAAGCAAATATCACTGCTGCCAGCTCTAGGTCGTGGGTAGGGTAGTTCTTCTCATTGTGACGCAATTGCCTGGAAGCATAGGCAATCACCTTTCCATGCTGCTGCAAGACGCAACCCAGCCCCTTTCCTGAAGCATCACTATAAATAGTGAATCCACCTGATCCTGAAGGCAACGTCAGAATCAGAGCTTTCGTCAGCCGCTTCTTCAACTCATCAAAAGCTGCCTGACACTCCTCTGACCAAACGAACTCAGCATCCTTCCGGGTCAACCGAGTCAACGGCTCTACAACCCGGAAGAAATTCTGCACAAATCTCCGATAATACCCTGCCAGCCCCAGGAAACTCCTGATTTCTGTAACTGAAGTCGACGCTGTCCATGCCTCAACTGCTACAATCTTCTTGGGGTCAACTGAGATACCATCTCCAGTCACCACATGCCCCAAGAAGTCCACCCGAACCAAGAAGAACTCACACTTGGAGAGCTTCCCATAAAGCTGCTCCTTTCTGAGAGTCTCCTGCACGATCCTCAAATGCTCCTCGTGCTCCCCCTCAGTCTTGGAATATACCAAGATGTCGTCAATAAACACCACCACAAACTGATCCAGATACTGGTGGAACACCTTGTTTATAAGGTTCATAAATACTTCTGGTACATTGGTTTGCCCAAACGGCATAACCAAAAACTCGAACTGCCCGTACCGCGTCCTGAAAGCGGTCTTGGGAATATCCTCCCTCTTCACCTTCACCTGGTGATATCCCGACCTCAGATCAATCTTGGAAAATACCCGAGCTCCGCTCAACTGGTCAAATAGATCGTCGATCCGCGATAGTGGGTATTTATTCTTGATCGTGAGGTTGTTGAGTGCCCTATAGTCAATACACATGCGTACTAACCCATCCTTCTTCAGCACGAACAATACTGGTGCACCCCATGGCGACAAACTCGAACGGATGAAGCCCTTGTCCTGTAGCTCATCCACCTGCTTCTTCAGCTCCACCAGCTCGCTGTTGTTCACCCGATAGACATGCTGAGAGATGGGTTCCGCTCCTGGAACCAAGTCTATCGAGAACTCTATGTCTCTGTCTGGTGGCAATCCCGGCAACTCCTCCGGGAAAACATCCATATACTCTGCTATCAAGGGGTGTGGAATCGTCTGCTCCTCGACCGAGACTCCATAGAAGACTTCGCTGCTCTGCTCTGCCTGACGTCTGGAATACTCGAACTCTAGCTCCCCCGGCGCTCTGAAGAGAACTCTACCCCCTCTGCAATAAATGCTGGCGTGGTGCCTGCTCAACCAATCCATGCCTAGTACTATATCATAGTTCGACAATAGAATTACAAGCAGGCTCACCTCCAACTTACGGCCTCCCAAAACTACTCTCCGACCCTTACAAACATCACTCACGAGGATAATGCCACCCCTGGTCATGATCTTGTAAGTCCTAGGCAATGATTCAGCTATGATACCGTATCTAATCGCAAAAGATACTGATATGAAGCTATGCGAAGCACCGGAATCGAATAATGCAAAAGCTGGACTGGAGTCGAGTAGAATCGAACCTGCAATTAGCTCTCCAATCACCTCTGCATCTCCAACTGCCATGGCGAAAGCTCGCCCCTGCTGGCCTCCCCTGGCCTGCTGCTGGTGCTGGACGAACCTCTGCTGCTGCGTCGGCAGGGCTGGTCCCCGCTGCTGGCCTGCTGGAGCCCTGGCTCCTCCTCCCGGGCCTGCTCGTGCTATGCGACACTCCCTCATCTGGTGGTCTGCTGAACCGCACACCAAGCACTGGCCCAGCCTCTTCCGGCACTCATTGAAGACGTGCCCAGGCTTCTTACAGTAGGCACAAGTGATACCCTGTCTCTGACCCTGCTAGTGCTATCTCGGCTGCTGCTGCTGATGGACTGGCCTCTGCTGAATCGGCTGCGGCTGAAACTGCCTCAGCTGCTAATGCTGAAAGTGGGGCCTCTTGGCCTGGCCTCCGCTGTTGCTGCTGCCTCCAACTGGGTCTCTCTCCCTCTTGAGCCTAAGCGCAAGATCATCCTCTGCCAACATGGCTCCTGTCAAGATCTCCTCGAACGTGGCATCCCGGTTGCCCTTGGTCAAGGACTTGACCTCCTTGACTAGACCCTTCCGGAACCTCTGGGCCTTCGCCGTCTCGCTCAAGCCCTCCACAAACCTGTCGAGGCGGCCGAACTCTCCGGCGTACTCCTCCACTGAGAGACTCCCCTGGACCAAGCTCTCGAACTGCGTCTCTAAGGCTCTCAGTGATTTATCTGGGAAGAACTTCTTCTTGAAGAAGCCCTTGAACTGCTCCCAAGTCTGCCCAGCTACCCCCACCCTGGGGTGTGACTGATACCAGGTGCGAGCAAGATCTCGCATCCGGCTAGCTACGGCCTCGATCTGAAGATCTGCTGGTATCCTGGCCAAGCGGAAGATCTCCTCTATATGCTCGATCCACTCATCGGCATATAGGATCCCCTCTGTCCCCAGAAAGTCTCTGGGCTCATCTTCTGAAACTGCTCGATCCCCGGTGTCCTCGGCTGCTGCACCACTGGTCGAGCTGCGGCTGTCGTGACGGCCAACTCCATGCCCCTGTCCTGTCGAGCCTGCTGCCTGTCCATGAACTGCTAAAAATACATGAACATCTGAGCTGCGTCCACGTATCCTGTAGGCGGTGGCTGCTGAAAGGGATCCTCTGGAATGATCGGGTCCTGCCTCCAAGCCGGTGGATGCATACCCCCTGCTGCGGCTGCCGAGGTCTTAATACGAGCTGAGGTGGCAGGAGCTGCAGTCCCCTGGCCTCGCTGTACTGGCTGAGAGGTAGCAGTCCCCTCTATAGCATCCTCATGAATGGCACGCTGCGATCTAGTCTCTACCATCCTGAAGATAGATAAACAAGAGTATTAATTTCTGAGAAAGAAGCGAAATAACAAAGGCGGACAATTATAATTCAAAGGATCAGCTGACAAAAGGATTTAGATGACAATAAAAGAAATTTTCCTAAAGTGATTGAGTACTTTAAAATTAATGTTCTATATCCTACTGCAGGCTGTAGTGATACTCTAATTCGAATACCACTACACTTCTAGTCTAGACCTGCATGGGCCACCACTAAAAACGTGTCACGACCCGCACCCTAGAGTAAGGGCACGAGAACGTAACAACGCCCTGCCTACGCCGCAGTATCGGCGGTAGAACGCTGTCCTAGGTCAACAATCATCTAGCAATATATCTCTAAACAGTTTATACTCTCCGAATGGGGTGACATAGCAGTAAAACTCAATCACAACTAACGAAGAGATAGCACGATATGAAATAGAACTCAAGGAAATAAATAGATGAAAAGTAGTCCAAGATAATCCCAGCAATATCCAGCAGTACAAGGTCTCAGATACGGAATGAAAGAATATATACAACTCTGAACTCCAAATAAAGTCTAGCTAAAACATGTCTCATGACTACATAAAAGATGATAAGCCTAACTAATCTAGTCTAGGCAATCGGGGTGATATCCTTAGCTAGAGCTGGGTCCTCCTGAGGGTCCAGCTCGCAGGTGTCATCTAAGGCTGCCCCGTAGTAAGTATCCAGACCAGCCTCCTTCTCGTCCTCTGTAATATTTCAACAGGTCCAGTCAGGATAGGAGCGAGTACAGTACATCTCAACAGTTTATAGCAGGTTAGAAGATATAATCATGCAGTAAAGTAAGATACAAATACTGAAAGAAGTACAGTATGTAAATAGAGAAAGAAAACTGCAATAGAAATATCTACTATAAATAAAGAGCTAACATGTGGCTAGTGAGTCAGAGTACAATATAGACATGTAAATGGCATAGGAGATTCTGATAAGGCACTATGGAAGAGATTCTGATAAGATACTACTTGGGTATTATTCACATGTCTACTTCTACTCCCCCGTACCCCCAATCAATACACAAGGATCCAACCAAGTTATGTTATGATTCCACGCAAAGCCCCCGAAGGGTGGTACATGGAAGTCCCAAAAATGGGGATTCTAGGAGATTCTAGGATACCCAGTGAATGGGATAAGAGATTCTAGGAGACTCTGTGATCATAAGAGTATATGTCACAAGTGATCGAAGAACCTGTGAAGCATAGTGATACGACATGTAAGTAAAACGCACAGAACATGTAGTACCCGATGCTCCATAAGGATAACATCTTAAGAAAGGATCCGTATAGTACCAATCCGTGTGACCAACGTGACAGTACAAGTAAAGTAATCTATTGCAGGAAATAATTCTAATCAGGATATGAAATGATCAGAGATTGTACTCGCCTGTATCTGAGTGTCCAATATAAAAGGTACTGTCCGAGGAGTGGTGTCTGGCTCCTAATCAGAACAGTACAAGTCACAACAAGTCCAAAATAGTATAATAAAGTTCTACTATGCATTCTACATAAATCTAGGTCAATCTAGGCCAAAGTCAACTCTTGGTCAACTCTGGTCAACCCTAGAAGTCAAACTAGGTCTACCAAGTCTAAATTAGGCCAACTAGTCTACCTTACTCTAATCAAGTCTAGCTTAGTACTCCTACTCAATTACTAGGTCAACTAACATCACACTTACATATTTATTTAGCACCAATATCTATGTACCCTATATATACATTACCTATGTGATATCCATACACAAATAGATATTCCTATATATTATTTATTCATAATACATTATAACTATATAGAAGCCACAACTTTACATTATACATATGGATACATATATTAAAGTATACACTACATATATACTCTACATTAGAAAAATAGGATAGGCATATAGATAGGGGTGTGTGTAATAAAGAGTGAGTGTTGTGAGACTTGTGTAGAGTGAATACATGTGTGTGTGTGTGAGTGTCCTGTGGGGTGTGGCAGTGTACAGGAGGCTCTGAATTCAGTGAGTGTGTGAGAGGGAAAAGTGAAGAGGGTGAGTGTCCACATGTGTTTTAGGCTTAGGTTTCAACCCACCAAGTGACAGTACATACTTAGCATACATCCAATTTCAGGTTGCATCAATAGACTCTTCATATGACAGTGTTCAGGAAGACTAAATGGCAGTATTCAAGCATTCAACAGTGTGTGTCATGTAGGGACAGTGCGCAGCAGTTAGGTGTAGGAATGAGAATTCAAGCTATCTTGAAACACAACAGTTAACATATTATCATCACAACTCTTGTTGAAATCTCAGTTTAACCAAACTAATTCCCAGATTTCAAACTAAACTTAACCAACCCACATTACCTAACATGAAACCTATTCTCAGATTTAATGAAATAGTGTATCTAATACACATTCAAAACCAATAACATGAACCCTCAGTTCAATGTTCTACTTAAAACCATCTCACAGTTCAGAAATTGAATCAAACAAGCAATATGCTGTCAACTAAAAGAATTCAAATTGGCAGCAGTCTTAGAGTGCAGGATTAAGAGTTCAATTTACTGGATAACATAATATCAATTTACCAAAAGCTCATGAGTAGCAGTTTTTCCTATTAAGCCCAAAATCGAAATCAATGGCTCACCAAAACCACACAAAATTAACACTTAGCAAGATAACATATAGGAGAATAGATTAGAGCTTATAAAACATGCATAAATCAGTGATTAATAGGTTAAATTAGGTGTCCAAAGTGATATTTGAAAGCTGGAAATTTCCAGGAAAACAACGTATCAGTCCAAATTAGGATATTGAAGAAATCATGTATGAAAGTTAACTAAAATAAACTAATATTGGTTGGTAAATGAAGTACAATATGTGCATGTGTTATACATGTAGTTTGTGTCCCAACGCAATGTGACACGAAGTGTCCAACAGCAAGTGTCATCTACGAACAGACTGATAGGACAGTCTCGTGTGGGCAGGACACTGAGTCGTGTAGGCAGGACACGACTCGATGAGTCATGCACTCGTGTTCCAGGGTCAAGTAGGACTAGGGCCAGGACACTAGCACCCTGGTTCATGTCCCTAACCAGGGCACGAGACCCAAGGAGATTTTGGAAGCTTGATGACAGAAGGTGCCCCAAGCATCCCATAAAATCCCGTGTCCAACCATCCAGTGTCGTGTCCGCTACAGGCCCCGTGTAGCAGGGGAACACTGTAGTACGCGCGCGAGCGTGTGCACGCGCGTGTCCACTCCACGAATCCGACACAAGTAGACTCTAAAATTGCCACAGAAGATTAACAATCAATAAGCAATGATAAAACTTAATTTCCTATTTAAAAATAATGCACAAACGAGATCGAAATGCCCTTTGGGGCATTTCGTCAAACACTCAACCCTAGCTCTGATACGTGTCTAGAACGGACACGAAACCTAGGATACCCGACACAAAACCTATACTGATACTTAGGGGACTCCTAGGGCTCCCTATTCATGAAGACCAATCAAAACTTCATGGAGTGTAGAGAAAGTTACCTAAGCTTGAACTTCTCAAGAAAACCCTCTTTCAATGGCTCTCCTCTTGATGTCCCAATCCACAAAAATCACCTCAAACTGAAATGAAACATTAATGATAGCAAGAATAGGTAGATTAGAACCTAAAGGAAAAGATTTGAATGGAAAAGGAAAAGGAATGGAATTTTAGGAATTTATTGAATAGGAACAAACCTTGTTTTTTCTAACTTGAGCTTTCCTAAGAATGAGGCAACCCTAGATTTTAGGAGGGTATTTATATGGTGGTGATCCCAATGCAATAGGTGGCCGACCAACATCTCCTAGGAATTAGGGTTTGGTTAATTTGGGCTTTGGGCCAAGTTACATAGGCTATGGTTTGATTTGATTAATTAAGGGCTCTAAATCATAAGCCATGACTTATGACTTTCTAATCCTTATTGCTAATTAGAGTCTAATGACTAAACCAATGATTAGGCTAGGTTAGACTAGAGTCATATATCCTAACCAAGCTCATACTAACTAGGGTTAGCTCCTAGGTTGGTCTACAAGGGTCCAAACTAGCCAAGATCAATCTAGTCCAAACAATTCCAAATAAATCCTAAAAATTCCCATAAATTCAAATTAATTCTAATAAATTTAAATTACTCCAAAAATATCAAAATACCCTCACACTAGAATGTGGTAGTGACATGAACTGTTTGAGAGATATGTGCTCGCTCCTGTCCTGACTGGACCTGTTGATAAATTTTACAGATAGCCTGGAGGTTGCCTGGTAGCCTAGAGGAGACACAGTAGAGGTTGTATAGATAGCTAGGGTTTGCTTATAGCTTATTTTCAGTTTTTTTGAGTTGTATTTATTTTATGGATTACTGTATTTGAGCTTTGAGATGTATTTTTGGGTTGGTGTATCTTAGACACTTAGACTTCTATCTGCTGTATCTCTTTTGGATTTCATGTTTTATCTATCTTCCATTATGCTCTACCTTTGATGTGATTGAGTATACATTCTGCTATGTTACCCCCATTCGGGGAGTATAAACTGCTTAGCCTTATACTGTTAGATGCATGAGACCTAGGACAGCGTTCTACCGCCGACACTGCGGCGTAGGCTGGACGTACCCACATCTCGTGCCCTTACTCTAGGGTGGGAGTCGTGACAGACTGGTCCATGCGGTATTGCTCCATACAGCTGCTGAATCTGGAGAGGCGGGTCCTTCTGTTGCAGTCCCGGTGCTCCTCGTGCTTGTTCTCGGGCAGTGTGATCAACGGTCTCCGGACAATCTTCGACTTGGTGAGTAGGCGATCCACAGTACAAGCGTAGCCTCCGTCTTTTGTGGCATTTGTCGTAGTGGTGTCCTGAGCTGCGACAGAAAATACAAATGATCGTTGACTGGATCTCCCGCTGAGGTGACTAAAATGCAGGGACTCTGACAGAAATATATGGTTGCTGGCTACTGACTGCTGAGATCCTGATCCTCCTCGATCATTGTGATCTGCGACTTGCTGGCAATCCTTCATCCAGTGAATGTGGGCCTGAATCTGTCTCTGATGAGGTGACTGAAGAAACGCTGTCTGAGTGTGGCAACGCTTTACGGATCCACAGTAGTTGCTATCTTCATCATAAGTCTTCATGTTCCTCTCGAGCTTCAGTTTTCCGTCTTGTTGTATGTGCTACGAGCTGGATCTCTCGATTGATGACTTCAATCTTCAGAGGAGTCGGATTCTCAAAGACTTGGATGATCTTCAGTGGCAGCCCCGGGTTCTCGATATGCTCCTCGGTACAAGATATGCGCTCGGTGTCTGGCATGCTCCCTATGGTTGTCAAGGGACTCTTCAAACGTCTCCGTCAACTACGTACTACCCATGGGGATAGTAGGGTGATAGAAGGTAGTGGAAGCTCGAAACCTTCAAGTGTAGGTGGATCAACAGTTCTGGTGTCGCATGCTTTTAAACTATCTGAAAAATAGAAAACTGTTAAAATAACCTAGACCTAAAAACAAAAAGTGTTTATAGAATATCAATATACCTGATATACCATTATTTTCCAATTTTCCTATGCTGTGATCAAGTTTTCCTAGTTTAATCAAGTCCTCCAATAGTAATCTAATACCTAGGTACCATTAGGATAGACCTGCATGGACCACCACTAAAAACATGTCACGACCCGCTCCCAAATAATCGAACATGAGTCGGACACGCCCAGCCTTCGTCGTTAGACACGACGAAGTAAGCTGTACCAAACTAGGGAAATCTAACCAGATAATCATAAATGTATATAATCACAGCATCTAAAAACGTATCCCGAAATGATCACCATAATCCACAACTCTATGTATATAAATGTACGAGTCATCAAGAGTGAAATGTACTATGAATTCTAAATCAATATCTAAAAGTAAGGCTAACAGTCTAAACCTGAAACCTCAATCTAAGTCATGACCCTCCTGCTCAGCTAAGATCCCGAGCTCTGGCCCATATGGTAAAATGGTATCCTGCAAGTATACCTGTAACTTATCCAGTCAGGAGCGGAGCAAAGTACAGTTCTAGGTAATGAAACATGAACATGACATGAACAGAGTACAGGAGTGCAGGAAAATAAAATACAGGAATGAACATGAAAGTACAGAAAAGTAGTACAGGAAATAAGTACAGAAACTATAGTACATGAATGTAAAGTACAGGAACATATAAAGTACAAGAAATGTAATGTACAGGAATGAAACGATAATCCTGTAGTACCAGACATGATAAGTACACAATATCGAAATACATCTAGTCCATGTGACCGGCTGAGGTGAGAACATGTACAGGAGTACATGAATATGGTACGACTTAGGACCCGTGTGCACAGCGCGAGGCCTAAGCTAGGCACAGGAATATAGTAATCGGGATTGGTCACATGGCTAGTGTATTTCCCCACCCGACACTAATAAGTACAAGAGCAAGGGTACAGGAATACAGGAGTACATGAATATCGTGCCATGACGTGTCACAAGAAAGGGTACAAGAATGTAAATGCACAAAACCGTAGAAAAGTACTTGCCTTGCTCTGGGAAGGTACGGGTGATCGAGAATGGGTAGTAAAGCTGTCTGTCCGCCTGGTTAATTAAGTACAAGTTGGTTAAGATTTAAACTATATTTAAAGACTAAATCCTTCTCTCAACCAAAACTAATTATTTATAATAATTCACTAGTCTTATACCGTCTTAACTAAATCTATAATCAAAAATACGTTTTATACTAATCTATAGTTTATTATGCTTGCTCACTTCTATTTTGTTAAACCTAGAATGATACCACTTAGACTAATCTTTTATTAGTAGTTATTCACAATTAAAGAATGCTGCTACCATAACACCACCCGGATCACCCACTGTCTATTGAATTAGACTCAACTGAACTCCTCATTCCTTACAAGTTTTATCATAGTTCTAATAATCAAGTAGTCAATCCCCTGTCTCATTGTAACTCTTGGATAAAGACTCCACAACATTCCAATGCTATGCACAGGAACCAAAAAAAAGAACTAAACTGCACAACCAGTCTGCAGTATCAGTCGGACCTACGCAAGCAACCACCATAGATTAGACCAACTCTACTCAACTGGCTGCACATGCACACTTTGAATGTTGTTGTCCTTGCCACAATTTCTTATTCGACAATATGTAGCCCTCACAATTTAAAACTAACACACACACCAGGTTTACTCATTTAACTTCATCATCACACAACCTTAAAGATCATCAACTTGTACAACTCCCCATTATTCAATTTATTCCAAAATTGAATGTTCAGAAACATTCAACCAAATCCCAAGCTCAACCATTACAAATAAACTCAAACCCAGCCGCAAAAGAAAGAACCCAGCAACAAAACAAACGGCTACTATCTACAATATAGAATCAAATTGAATATATATCCACAACTTAATCAAAACTAAATCAAAAGAATTGCTAACCCTACTCTCAAATCCAGTCTAACAAAATCCCAAAAAATTCGTACAACCCGATCGAGTCTGAATTAGAACAGAAAAATTATACAGACAACTATTAACGATAATCAAATTAAAACATTAAAATCTAAAAAAACAAATTAAACACTCAATTCAAATGCTCGGATGCTCATAAACGCAATGCTCCTCCAAGCATGCTGATCCTAACCAGGTACAGAGTTTCCCATCCCATCTTCGAACGACAGTCCCTTGGACACGAACAAAGACCCGGACACGGTCTGCTACAACCCAAAGAATCCACACAATGAACTCCCAGCAACCAGTTACAAAGAATACGAACAGACCTGCGCTAGAACGTACACTGCCTACAAAACTGATCTGACCAGGAAATACTCCTATTAAATCCCCATTTAAAACCCAGCTATTTATCTTTAAATTATGACAGTGAAGGAATAGGATAATACCTGAAGAATAGGATCCCCAGCGTATCCGACACAATCCTCTGTCCGACCCAACAGAACCCAGATCGAATCTTCTATTGTTCAGAATTTATCAGATCGATCAAGACCTGGCCGATCAATTCACCTGCCATAACTCTGTTCTGGAGATCGAAGGCCACCTTCAGCTTGTCAGGGAGAAAAAGAATGGGTCGAAAAATTCCCATGTTCTGTCCGATCAAGCATAAACTCGAATTCACTAGATCTGAACAATTCATACCAAATGATCACGATCGGACCACTGGAATACATAATCGACGAAAAGGAGGATCGAGAACTCACCAGATTGTAGCATACTCGTCGGCGACCTAAATCTGATGATGCTGCGGTCGTCAGTGGTGGAGAACGTTGTCGGTCGGAAGGAATGGTCGCCGGAAGAGGAGTCACGCAGCCGTGATGATCGAACTCGTCGCCGTGCCACCAAGCTGGCCCCGCCGCCGTCCGTCGAAGAGGAATCGCGCTGCCGTGGTGATCGTGCGCCGCTCGCCGATCGATTAGGGCTCGGCTCTAAAATATTGGGGACGAGAGAATCAGAAGAAGAAAGGAGACGAAAAAATAACTCTGAAACATTCTCTCTCCTTCCCAACTCGGTTATAACGAAATGTTTGGCAAATTTGCAGAAAACATCTCCCGTCCGAACAATTCTTTAATAAGTCCCTCCGCCCGAAAATGTTTATAAAAATAACCTCTGCCTTTTCATTATTACAAAAATGCGAAAGAAAACAGTTAAAACTTTAAAAAAAATTATGAAGGGACCACAAGTTGGTTGTAACAACTTTTCAAATTTGAAAATTGCTCCCAATTTATTTCTCTCTAAAATATTAATCACTATATTATTAATTAAAATAAATAAAGATTAACTTTTATTTGAAACCTAACCAATGAATTGCTATTATTAAAATCAAATTTATTTTCTCAAAACCGGGAAGTGGAGTTACAAATATCTTCCAGTGGTTGGGGCGCAGATACCGGCGATATTGATATACTGCGGCAACCAGGCGACTACGTCGGTGGCATCAAATGACCTCTTTAATGGAAAGAAGATGAATGTGCCGTTGAAGCACAGGGCAGTAAACGATCTCATCAAGAGGGGTGTTTATTGTAGTGATTGATGCTCGGAGTCAGGAGAACCTAGCGGATCCTTTCACCAAGTGCCTCAAGCGCCAGCTGGTCGATGACACAGCATATAAAATGGGCTTGAAGGCATTCTGATATTGTGTTATTATATTCCTACCATTAATTTTTATGCTATTAGTTCAAAAAAAATCTACTAGGCATCTAGCTTTTGGTTCAAGGGAGGACTATTAATCGGAAGAATATCAGGAATGGTGGGTACTTGTCCACTGTGGCATGGAGAGGTTACGGACCTACAACCACTGTTGTCTTCTGTTATTTTTTGTGAAAAACAGATCCTGTGGGAAGGTTGGCTTAAACGCCTTAATGAGTTCTTAGGCAGAGTGAATGCCTGGTGTGCTTTACAGGAAACACGGTAGCGAGCACTACAAGGAGTGTAACTCCATGCTATAGTGCGGTGACTCCACCATGAGGTTTCTGGTTAGGGGTAATGCCTCGGCTTTGTGAGCCAAGTCACAGCGAAGTAGCACCGTAAATAGGCAGGTAGCCTAATGATGTATGATAAAATTAAAGAGGGGTAGCCATCAGTACAAAGGGGAGGTATTCCTCATGTTATAGTGGCACGATACCACGATGAGGTACTCATATAGGGGTAAAGTCTCGGCCTTACAAGCCATGTCGTTGCGACATAACACCGCAAAGGAGCCTAAGGCTTCATGCTAGGTGTTATGGCACTACAAAGAGGATGTGACCTCATGCTACAGTAGTATGACACTACGATGAGGTTCCCAGTAGGAGTAATGCCTAGGTATTAGGCCATGTCATAGCGGTGTAGCACCGCAAGGGAAGCGCAAGGCTTCATGCCATGTTTCTTTGATAAAGAACTCACCTATAGAGTATGGACAGAGATATCAGGCCGCCTCTTGAGGGTAAACTTGTAGACGCCCAAAATTATACACTGAAACTAGGCTGGCACAAGACCTTTAATGTGCAGCCAGAAGCACAGTTGATGTCATTATGTGAGTGGAAAGAATTGCAGTTATGGTACAGAATTCAAGGCTTAGTCCATTCTTGTATCATGCTGTTATTTAACCCATACAGGAAGATTCAAGTCGTAGCGACATCTCTCCTAATGTATAATGGACAGTCACTGTGGGGAACGCTTAACCTATATATTGAGATATGTGGGGGATTGTTGGTGTTTTTACCTTTAGACTAGGAAAGATAGTCCCACATCGGCTACACCAAATGGTGAGTATCTTAATATAATGCATTGCTTGTGTTGAGGTGTGTACATGAGATGTGGTGGAGCACAAATGTGTGTCATGTGGGATTATTTTCTTAGAAAAAAAAAGGATTAATTCCAACAAAGATGTAAGTTGATTTTTGTTGTGCGGACTCGGACTCGGACACGGACTCCAGGATATCTCGTGCATGCACGGGAGTGTTCGAAGGGTAGGCGTGGACTGACACACTTCTATGCGGATTGTGGGATGATATAAAACATCAAACTCTATTTTTAAGTATTGGTATTTTAGTCCCACATCGGATAGGAGAAGAGGTGAAGTCTCACTCCACTCTATAAATAGAGCCCATTGGCCTCCATTGAAAGATGCACCAAGAAGAGAGTTAAAGGAGTCCGTAAAGTCCAGGAAGCCCGTTCAAGTCCCAAATATTGACTAACGAGCCCGTAATGAAATCTCTTTAGATTTTTGTTACCCAGAATCCTCTAAGGATCTCTGTAGTGCACCTTCTTAGAAGTGTTGCTACGAAAAGTTGTTGCTATTTTAACAACTGCTTCGATTCTCTGTTTTCCATCAAAAATTACGCCTCGGGAATAACATACTATACTACACATTTCAAATCCAATCTCCGTGCCGCACAATACATGACAAGTTAGAACTAAACAGAACCCTGCCAGAGCCCAGCTGACCACGGCATGGCCTCGACCAAGACCACCACCACCTTGCCGCCCTTCCTGCCGACTACCACCTCCAGTCCACCCCGCTCACCATCCGTCGTTTCACTAACGGCCACTCCACCCAGAACACCTCGCCCAGCCACCAAACCACCACCATCTGAAACCCTCTCTGACTTACCCAACATCATCACTACTCCATCTCTTCCTCCCTGCCACAAAACTGTCACGACCAACTCCGCCAGGACTTCCCGACCCAGCCGTACCATCAACAGTACGACACCACCATATCATCACCACCGCCACCACCACCAAACCGGCCAACATTGCCACCATTTTTCTAAATACCCCAAATAAAACTCTTACCTATCCTTCCAGCCTCGCCCCCCGCCGGCGACTTCCGTCGCACCAAAAGCGTCTCTGTAAAACTCCATCCAAGCGCGACCCATCCACTGCCGAACACCCCATACCGCAAACCCCGTACCGTCATTCGACCCCGGTCGAAGCGGCGCTGCGCAGAACACCACTCCGTCGAGTCGTCCGCGGTGAGCACCATGACCGCCCTGCCTTGCCACGCAGATCTGACGGACACCGACAACGTCGAGTGCTGGCGTCCGCTTGAGTGTCGAGCTCCCCTAGGTGCGACGACTACTGCGCCGCGGCCTCGCTCCTTCTCCTTCCTGTACTTTCGCGTACGCTGGATCTGACGACGAACCGCAATAGTAGTTGCGCCGCTATGGGTGCGACTCTCCTCCGCGGTGCCTCTCCTCTGCGCGCCGGTACCGATCCCCGAGTCCGCTCCGGCACGACCCTTCATATGTGAGTTTCTCTTACTCGTATCCTCCTCCTCCTTTAAAAGTTTTTTTCTTTAGGAAAATGGCTCCGTCCAACCTTCTCTCTCTCCTTCGGGTCAAGGTGTTAATAGGGTCGGACGACCCAGAACCCGACCCTGGCCCACCCGAGCCCGTTTCCATTGAAGCCCGACCCGGCTTGCCTGTCACCCGACCTGTCCGAACCCGCTTATCCATTGGTCCGGGCTGGCTTCAAGAAACCAGCCCGAGCCCAGCCCAGACCGGCTCGATTTTTTAAATTAGCAACAGTCGGCCCGCTTAGGCTCGACTCGGTCAGGTCCGCCCGAGCCCGGCCCGGGTTAACCAAATTTTAGTTTTTTTTTAAATTTTTAAAACTGTTTGGGCCCCCATTTAACAAAATGTCCCCACTATTTGACCGTTTTATGACCTTTTTTGGGTATTTTGGTCATTTTCTCAAAAATGACCAAAAAAGTTTTACAACAACTCTATTTGGAGGGTAGGGGTAATTTGGACAACTTCCCGATCAAGCTTCCAACCCCGATCCAATTTTTTTTCTTCCCTTCCTCTTTCTAATTGTTTTTCTTTATTTTATATTTACAAAATAGTTTTCTTTCCTCCATCTCTCTCTCTTTCGAGAAAAAATAATTTTTGGTTTATTTTATTTTCGTTAAACTTTCTCTTTCTAATTGTTTCTCTATTTTTATTTGTCTATTTTAAAATGGCCGGACAAGGTTCATACCAACCTACCGACGCTGCTGGACATACTTATGAATATTATAATACTTTTTTTTGAGGAAAATCATATTCTTGAGGATTTAATTGGTTCACCTCCTGAAGTTGCTAGCACTACCCAAAATGTTGTAAAGAGGACGAAAAAAGCAAAGTATTAGGAATTTTTTGTTATTCTTAATGAAACTAAACCTGATGCTCACTTGTTTTAGATCAAAAAGGTGAACCAGTTTCGTACGCGACATAATGCAAGAAATGTTCCAACATATACAAATAGAAGAGGGGAGGTGACACGGGTACCATATCAAGACACCACGAAACCTGCTACGGCCCAAGCTCAAATCTGGCGACCCAAACTCAGATAAGTTTTGGAGGTGTCGCGGGTTCTTCAATGAGTATGTTTTTCTATTCAGCTGCCCGTAATAAAACTGAATTGACTAAATATATTATTGTTGATGAACTTCCATTCACTTCGGGTGAAAGTGAATCTTTATATGATTATGCCATAATTTCTTTAAATCAATGTTTTAGTAAAGTTACTAGAGGCACTGCTAGAAAAGAGACTAAAAGACTTTTTAAGGAAATAAAAGTTGCTTTAAAAGAAACATTGTCGCATGTTAGTAAAATTTCTATTACTTCTGATATTTGGACAAGTAAGCAAAATTATGCTTATATTTGTATCACGGCACACTACATAGATTTACAATAGATATTGTAAAAGTGCATCATCTGTCTAAATTTTTTAGAATTTCTACACACGGGCTCTGTAATTGCAGGCTCTATTTCAAAACACGTGCGTGACTTTGATATTCACCATAAAATACTATCTGTATCTTTTGATAATGCTAGTAATAATAATTCTGCTATATCCTCATTGTCTTTACTATTTTAGCTTATTTTGGAAGGTAGATTATTGCATGTTGGGTGTGCTTGCCACATTATTAACTTAGTTGTAAAAGAATGTTTCGAATTTTTTAGTACACATTTAGATACTCTTAGACATTGTTTACACAGCTCGAACACGTCTCCAAGTAGGCAACAAGCTTTTAAAACCACATGCGCACATTTTAGTATTCGTTTTAGAAGATTTGTTAAGGATGTACAACAAAGATGGAATTCTACATATTTGATGTTGAAATCCGCAATTCCCTTTAAGGATGTTACTACATATTTTTGCAATATGGATCACAATTTTAAATATAGAGTAACTGAAGATGATTATGGATAGTTACTTCTTCTATTTGTGAATTTTTAGAAACTTTTTATAATGCTACACGTACTCTTTCTGGTGTTTATTATCCCACTTCTTGTTTAGCTTTACGGAAACTTTGTAACATGTTTTACTTATTTTCAAAATATAGAAATGTTCCAAATTTTGACTATGTTATAAAAAATGGAAGCTAAATTCAATAATATTGGGATGATGTACCTTTTTTATATTGTTTGGCTTCCATTTTTGATCCTACGATCAATTTAGGGGGTGTAGAGGCTTTGTTAAATGACTTTGCAGAAAACATGAATGTTGATGTTACTGACTTGAAAGTAGAACTGAGGGTAGTGTTGGATAGATTAGTAATGCTTTATGAAGACAAAGTTGGGTCGACTCAACCAACTCAAGTGGGTACTAGTAGTAGCTCTGTTTTATATCACACCTCAGTCGTATACTACAAAGGAAGAAACAAAAACACTCTTTCCAACCCATTCAAGAATTGTCTTTATATCTAAGTTCTTATGAAGAAGAAGATGAACATTCAAATCACTTCACCATTTTAGAATGGTGGAAAAAATACGACAAAAAATTTTCTGTACTTTCTGCCATAGCACGTGATCTACTAATGCTCCCGGTGTCCATGGTAGCATCGGAGTCATATTTTAGTACAGGATCAAGGACTTTGAGCATAAAGAGGAGCCGGTTGAAGCCAGATATCTTGGAAGCTTGCGTATGCGTTCAAGATTGGATTTTAGCAAAAAAAAAAGAATCCAAAACAAGAGAGAGAAAGCTACTGACATCAACGAGTTGGACTTTGAATCGCTTATAATGGGTGAAGTGTCTGGAACCGAGGAAGAAGAATGACTCAAAGGTATGACAAAAAAAACCAAAAAGACTTAAAAAAATAAAAAACTTAGAAAGAAAAACTTAAAAACAAAAATAAAAAAAAAATCAAAAAAACAAAACAAAAGAAAGAAAGAAAACTTACAAAACAAAAAATAAAACTTAAAACAAAAGAAAGAAAGAAAACTTACAAAACTAAAACTAAAACTAAAACAAAACAACCAAAAAAACACAAATTTAAAAGAAGACAAAAAAAACTTAATAACAAAATAAACAAAAAATAACAAAAATCAAAAAAAATTTTAACTCCGTTTATGACAAGCAAAGCTTGCATTGCCGGTCCCAAGCCCGGATAAAGGACGAGGGGAATATAAAACCAAAAAAGAAAGAAATTTAAAACATAAAATTAGAACTTAGAAAGAAACAAAGAAACTAAAATAAATTAAAAGAAAACTAAAAAAGAACAAAATAACAAAATAAACATAAAATAAAATAGAAGAAAATAACGCACCATAAAATTTGAAACAAAAACAAAAAAATTTAAATCAAAATAACCACACCAAAAATGGTGGACCGGACTGGCCCGCCCGCCTAACCGGACCGGCCTGACCCAGCCCTACCCAAGCCGAGTCATTGGGCCGGGCTGGGCTCCCCTCCACCAAACCAGGTCGTGCCAGGCCCGTCCCACTACTGCCTCCAGTCTGGGCTGGGCCCGGACCAAGCCCGGTTCAGCCCAGTTTTCTAGGCCGCGGTCCGGCCCGGACCGGCCCTATTAACACCTTGACCTTTGGGAAAGTAGCTATAATAGGTAGGAAAGTAGATTACTTTCTAATAGTTACATTGGGAGTAGTGAAGTTAATTAGGTTAATGTTTATTACTCTATTGTAGTAAATATATATATTACATAGGTATATTATGCATCCTATCATTAGTGCTATATTTGGTTCAGGAAATCGAGGAATGAGGAATATTAGTTTATTGGTTACTATTTAAATATATTAATATTCGTGTATATACATATATATTTATTATTGTATTATCATGAGTATTATTATTACAGTGATTTTATCATTAGTTTTATTAAGTAAATTATTGTTATTTATTAAAATATTATTACGTTATTTTAAATTATTGTTTTTTATTTACCTAAATTATATTTTTGACAAAAAATAGTTTACCTTAAAATGATATTATGGAATTAGTTATCGAAAAATATAAATTCTTATAAAATATACTTTTCAAAATATTATATAGGGTTCTAGGCCTACATCGAATTTCAAATTTGGGTTAGAAACCCTAAATATCTTATTATATTATTTTTACAATATTTGAAATAAAGCTTTGATAAAAAAGTGTATTTTTGACAAATTCAGTTTTATCCCTAAAGTGTTTTGCCAGATTTTCATTTATCTAAAGTATTTTGGCTAATAGAAATATAGTTCTAAATATTTTAAGTATTATAAAATAAATATTTTCTTAAAAAGGTTTAACACCTATTATGCTTCTAAATATATTTATCAATAGTCTACAAATATTTTTCTAAATGATTTTTCTAGGATTTCCAAATGATTATCTAAAATATCTTGACTAATAGAAAAATATAATTTCTATATTATAAATAATTTTCCAAAATTAGTTACATATATTAATTACGTAAATTCTTTTCATGATCGTGACTAATCGTATCCCTATTTTCTTGCGATTACGAATTGTTATATATCGATCCTAGCCAATTAGACTATTCTGGACCCGATGGGATTGTTTGTTTCTCCGGCTAAGGACCCCAGGTGAGTATATTTATTGTTTGTTTTCAATATTGTTAATTTCTATATCATACTGTCTAGTTATATGATATTTAATTTCTTGACATGCTCGTCACATGATGGCACTTCATATTTTCCTCACATGTCATGCCTTCTTTCTCGTATATTGTGTCGGACGAAAAAGTACTAAATAGATATGTGATCAGACCTTAGCCCATGTTTTATTTTCTTTACAGTACACCTTGTTAATGCTAATGTAGACCTTGTTAATGCAAATGTAGACCATATGGTGTAACTGTCCCAGACTGATCACATATCGAAAGAATACTTCAAAACACATAGATTGTTATATTCTCCTATTCTACGATTACATGCTATCATATATTTTTCCTGCCTGATATTCATCTTATTTCTTGTTACTTTTGTCTTGATATTCTTACCATGTATTTTATGACTAACCGTTGTCTTATAGTCGTTAACATATACTTGGAACCGCACTTAATGAATTGTACTCATTCCATTCATGAATGAAAACCTATTTTTCAGGTTAGTCACTTGCTACTCTATGCATGGGACCCTTGGAGGATATACGACTATATTGGAGGTCAAAACCTAGAGACTAGTTAGATAGTTGAGTATTCATTTAGTAATCTTTTCTATTTTTGTGAGACATTATATTTTTATAAAATAAATATAATCTTTCGAATATTGTAATTGATTTAGTTTTGTGAATGAGCAAATAAAGATAAAAAGATTATGAGCAATATTGTGATTTTGAGTATTGTGGTCTAGACAGCTTACTACGTCGATTCTGCGATGTAGGCTGGACTTACGCACGCACTCGCATTGCAAAGAGCGGGTGCGGGTCGTGACAAAGGGGCAAATCGTAGTAAGACAGGGGACTTAATCGTTTTTATTACATTGTCCCATCGGATTGCAAGGTGTGGATGGAGGGGCATATAACTAATTCTAAATCAAAGCCTCCCTTTTTGACTTATTTGATCAATGCTTGATCATGACGAATGGTGCGTGTTATTTTCCTTTCAAATGCAGATTTCCATCTCGATCTTCATAATCATGTCGACTTCCAAATCTAGACTTCCATATATCAAATTGGGCTGTTTGGACTATTCTGGACTCAATAGAAATGTCTATCTCATTGTTCGGGATCATTTATTGGATATTAGCAAGGTATTTCATGTCGACACGTTCGTGTCATTCACGTCGACAACAACTCCCCAAATCAAGTACTTACGATGATTACTTTTATTTCCTGATAGTTACTTTATTTCACGATTTACATGTGTATTTCATGATTATTGTCATGATTATCACACGAGATTAGTATTATGGATTCTATTTCATGATTATCATGTTTATCGTATTACTGTGATTATCTTATTTCATGTTCGTGTTTCCTTGTTGTGATTTGAATCCACAATTACTAGTTAGATGAGAAGTAACTTAGTATATATGTGATCAAAATCATGTACTTTGTGTTACTATGCTTAAAAACTAATCATACATGACACGATGATTGAGTCATACCAAGTAGATCTCCCAGCCAGATCACATATAGAACGTAGTATTTCAAACACACTTATATTAATTTGTCACATGTCATGATTACTCCTGTCATGATTATTCTGATTACCTGTCTATCTTACTTGACATACCATAGTTATATTTTATATATTCAGGTCTCATATTCTAGTTCTTGTAATATAGTTCTATCATATTATTAATAGTGTAACATGTTTTGTACTTACTCCAATCTTGATTAGATAACTATTTTTTAAGCGTTGTCGATGACCATTGTATCTCTCTCTTTGGACCTTTGGACCATCTGATAAGTGGTAGGCCCTAGAGATATTTCTGGAGGGATACATGTATCTCTGATTTATTTATTTCCTAGTTTCTTCCTTATTTCTATTTTCTACCGAATTTGTCTTCGAGAAACCCTTGTTAGTTTTGTACTAATCTGTAGTCAAACACTTGGAGTCAAATATCTTTGATTTTGATAAATTTTGTTTATCTCATATCGTGTCATCCTCCTTTAGCTACTATGAATGAGTTACATTATTGATCATGTGATCTTGAGATATAGACAACTCTTTACCGCTGATGTTACGGCGTAGGTTGGACATGCTTCCATGTACTTGTGTCTGAACTTCCGAGTGCGGGTCGTATAGGGAAGTAGGGTCCCATAGCGAAGGAGATGGGAAGGAGAGGATTATTGTAAGGATGTTAGGGAAGATTGAAAGGAGTGGGTGGCATGACCCGCTCCTGGATGATCGGGTACAAGTATGTGAGTACGTTGAGCCTACGTCGGGATATCGACGGTATTACACTATCTAGACGTGTCACGCCCCGCTCCCAGAATACGGCGAGCTGAGTACGTAACACCATCTCTAGGCTACGCGACATATAAATACTCCAGTACCAGTATTCGCGATTGTCGCCTGTAAGGCTCTAGGATAGGTTATCACGGGTCATAAAATTACATAATAAAATTAATATTATTTTACAAGGGACATTCTAAGCTATAATAGGGAATGAACTACTCTACCCAGTGTAACAATTAATCCAATATATAATATAAAAGTATACCTGAATTAATGATATAGAGAGTATTCTGATTCCAACATAATTGCCTTGAAAAGTAAAATCTTGTTCTTGTTCTCCAGCTTTCTTTCAACTTGTCGTAGCAGTTTCTTGGAAGTATGTCTACAAATCTAGTGAACAATACTAGGTCATCAATACGACGAGCAAGCCCTCAGTCAAGGAGTAAGGTCGAAAAAGTAAATGACAAAATTATCGAAAATGAACTGGAGGAAAGAAAATTTTAAAAAGTAGATTTACTGATAAGAATTTTCTTATAATATTAGCATCTTTTTCCAAAAGAATTCATGTGTCAGTTATAACAGTGTAAACCTCAAAAAAATCTTGTATGCAAATACAATATTTAGAGAAACACTTTTGGATCACACAACTTCTATTTTCTTGGTAATAATCTCGTTTATCCGGGATCAAGTTTATAATTAATGGGTGGTGCTTAGATTTATTCGTCCCATTAGTATCAGGAATCACATAATGGTGTGATATAATTCAGGATAACACATGAGTTGTTTTCCGAGTTATCGAAATCAAATGTTATAACAATTATCGTATGACTTGAAATTTTTTAAGAATATCAGAACCAGGCTACATTGAACATTACATGGCTGAATTCGGAGATACGAAATCCAATGGAAAATAGGAAACAGGAAAGTGAGCTAAGCCTCACATCGGACATCGTATGGTCGTACGAATGCCGATAACAGGAACTGATCATTTTTATAAATATAATATTGCAAAGATTTTGAATGTGTGATCTAAAGATTTCTCTCTATCCCGATGCAATTCTAACTTACAATGTAATCTAGGTTATTGATTAACCTCGATTTGTACCTTGTTCATCATGTAATAGGAAAACACATATTAAACAGAAAAATGGATAAACAAGAAATTCGGTTTTAGCGTAATAAATGTCAAACTAAAATTTATGTGCCCAAGATAATACTTCCAAGGATTTTAGGGTTAGAATTGTGTCAGAAAATTTGCTAAAATCAGGAACTAGGTTTTAAACTTTTCGATTTTTTAAAAATAGCCAACTCTAGAATTTCTCAAAAATTTTGGCAGAATCTCCTTTGTATATTGGAGCTCAAAATTTTCACAAAAGTATAAATATACCCGGAGCAACCCTCCGTAGAATTCTCGGGTACGTCGACCCCTTCGGTGGAACAACCCAACACTGAAAAATCACACGCAGTTATATATATATACAAGATCAAATAGAAAACTTTTCTTACCTTGGCAAGGTAACTAAATTATTTCAGACGTCGTTTTTAAGAGATATAACAAGGTCAAACAAGCATAATATATTAGAAACATGATAATATCCAAATCCAAGTGCTAAGTCTCTATGAAAATTGAATTGCACATTCATTAGTAAGATATTAGTCCTTAGATTTTAATATAGATATCCAATTCTTATAAAAGAAATTCAAAGTCAACACATTTCTACGAAAATAGCAAAATATGGTCCTCGGTAAACACAATAATCCAAAATCTAAAATTCTAGGGTAAGAGTAAACTACTACCTAGAAAACAATTTGATGTATTAATAATGAAGGTGTTATTTATATAGAACTATAAATCATCGAAATTCAGACGTATAAATCCTTA
Source organism: Iris pallida (assembly GCA_029216955.1). Lineage (NCBI taxonomy): Eukaryota > Viridiplantae > Streptophyta > Magnoliopsida > Asparagales > Iridaceae > Iris > Iris pallida. Next base: position 10,454,361 of record JANAVB010016800.1, on the reverse strand, counting down.
GAATTCAGATTCAATTATTGAGTTTCGAAATCAACCTAGGTAGGTATTTTGTGTAAATCCTTTTAGTGATTCCTTATGATTCATTTTCTTAAATTCAAGTTCAAGAATGCGTATGTTATAAATCCTATTAATAATTTTGTCCTTAGGAGTCCAAATAAATCTACATTTAATCCAAAGTTCGATACTATGGTCACCTAGATATCCGATATCCGTAATTTCATGCTTTAATTATTCAAGAGTAATATTCTAGGCTTATTCCACTATATGCAAAATATTGGACGGAATAAAAAATATATTATAAAAATATCTAATTTCTTGAAAATGCTCACAATTATGACCTAACTATTTATGATACCAAAGTTATAAAATCAAGACAAATTGGATCGAGTCTATACTATAATCACCTGGGAACTGTTAAATTGAAGAACAAACGAAACTTAAAAACTTATCAATTTAGAAAACACACAAGAGGACACCACTTAATTTGCATAGACATAAATACAACTAATAATAATAATAAATATCTATACATACCTCATAATTCATATTATATTCATGGCAATATATATATATATATATATTTTTTTCATGGCAATATATATATATATATATATATATATATATATATATATATATATATATATATATTTTTTTTAATATATATTCATGGCAATATATATATATATATATATTTATATATATATATATATATATATATATATATATATATATATATATATATATATATATATATATATATATATATATAGGGGAGGGATATTGCACCAAACTTATTGCATCAATTGTTGCACCAAACAATCTCAACCACAGATTTATTTCAATCATGTGGTTATAAAGCATGCTGACGTGGCAACAACTTTATGGAATGCTTTATAACCACATGATAGAAATAAATGTGTGGTTGAGATTGTTTGGTGCAACAATTGATGCAATAAGTTTGGTGCAATATCCCTTCCCTATATATATATATATATATATATATATATATATATATATATATATATATATATATAACACATAAACTCGTCCCCCTTCCCTTCCCCGATCGCATGACGCTCTCTCCCGTCCACCATCGACGGCGGGGCCGCACGGCGACGTCCGGCCGCCGCCCCCTCCCTCACCCTCTCGACGGCATCGCCCCCCCTTCCGGCCTGGACCCTCCGCGGCCGCCCGGGCCAGGAATGGAGCTCCAGATCATCGAGCAGCTCGTCCCATCCTCCACCGAACGTGCCCTCCGACGTGGTCGGACGACCTATGGACGTTGGCCGCTGCAGTTCCTCCTCCCCCCACCCGAGTTACGGTGGCCCTCCGGTGGCCCCGATCGGCCGATCGATCCTCGATCCCAGCTGTGGCAGATCCTCCACCCGGAGAGTTAGGGGCAGGCGACGGTCTGCCGTGGATGCGCACGGTCGTCCCGCTTCGGTGGTCGTAGGACCCGCCAGTGACCCGCTCCCGGTCGCGACTCAGTCGGCTGACCCCCCGGACAGTCGTGCCTCGCGACTCGAGCTTTCCCGCTCCCCCGAGTATTTTCGAAATTCGAATCCCCCGTCGTTGGTCGCGACTAGAGCGCCTCCGGTGTCCCACTCTGAGGCCGCAGCTTATGCGCCTGAAGAGTCCGCTCTAGGCATGCGCCCGTTTAGGGCTTCCACCTACGCGCCCAGCAGGGATCCCGCGATCATAGGCCATGCGCCTTCGGGGGGGCATTAACCAATGCGCGCCCCTGAGTTCCTCTGCCTATGCGCCCCTCATGGGCTTATGCGCCCCCAAAGGCAGCTGCCATTTACGCTCGCCCTGCGAGCAGGCTCTCACCGAAGACCTTATGCGCCTGTCCGGACCAGGACTGGGCATGCGCCCCAAGGGGCTGCCTGCCAATGCGCACACTCTGGCGGCCACATACCCACGCCCGGTGCTCGGCGGAGTAGCCGACCCTCTCAGGTCCCTTCCACCGCTACCTTGTCTGAAGGGGGTCTTCTAGGCGCGAATGCTCCCGAGCCTACTCCCCCCGCCCGTGCCCTTGGCCGCCGGCACCTCCTGGAGATCTCTTCTCAGGGCCTGGCACACCATAGTTCTTCCTCCCCTTCTCGCTTACCCAGGCAGCCCCCCTGCCTCGGCAGAGGCCACTTCCCGGCCAACATCCTATGCTGACGCCCTGTGTCCGGACCGCAGGACAGCCCCGTCCCCGCCCCCCGTAGATGTGCAGCTCCCCGACATCGACTTCCCGGTCCCCCCCGACGGGCAAGCCATCTGGATCCCCTTCTCCTCCAAAGAGATCTCCTCCCTTTCCCACACTTTCGTGAAGACCTTCGTCCTGAAGTTCCAGTCAGGATGTCCGAAGATTGCCACAGTGTAAGAAGCCATCACAGGTTGGGGGCTCACCTCAGCGTACAAAGTCGCTCCACTTGACCCCAAACATTTATTCCTACACCTTTCATCGGAACATGACTTCTCCACTGTGTGGGCCAAGGGCACCACCAACATAGGCAAACAGACGGTCAAGATCGCAAAATGGTCCCCCACCTTTAATCCCAAAGTTGATTCGACCGTGATCTCTACTTGGATCTCTCTCCCCAACCTACCCCTCGTTTGTTTCACCCCGACGGCCCTCAAAAGGATAGCGAGCTCCTTTGGGACTTTCGTAGCCATTGCGAAGGAAACAAGCTCCCTCGCCAAAGGTAACTACGCAAAGATCTGCATGGAACTAGTTCTCTCTACAGAACCGCCAGTGGAGGTCCAGCTCGACCTTGGAGGCAGATCGTACTCACAGGCGCTAGTGTATGACAACAGTATTATTTTTTGTCGGCATTGCCAGCTGAGAGGCCATCTTACAAAGTTCTGCTTTAAAGCTCACCCTGAGCTTCAGAGGCCAGTCCATCGTAAAACCCGTCCCGACAAGTCGGCTCAAACCGGATCACCACCCCCCACCCTTCTTCATCCCAACCCCACCTCCTTCCACTCACTTCTCCCAGTCAGCATGACCCCTATCGGCACCAGCTTATACTCTCACGCTCGTTCGACACCCTAAGATATCCAGGCTATCGTACCCTACTTTCTGAAGACCATCCCTCTCTACAACTCGTTCCACACCCTCTCCCATCATCAGAACACTCAGCGAACCGCACCTTTGACAGAAAAAGAGTGGCTTCAGAGGACCCGAACCCCATCCCACCCCTCCCCTCAAGCAGAGGAACCAAAGTGAAACAAAGAAAGTACCCCCAAAGATATTATGGATATCCTCGGAGCGGACGCCGCCGACAGATTCCTACAAGCTGAGGAAGCAGGCTTTCTAGATCCAACAAACCCCCTCTATGCCCTGCACGAAACTGAGGTAGAAGACACTAATCTGACGGAAAGCTCTGAACTAAACATCTAAAAATAGAATAAGGAAACCGCAGGCAACTCCATAAATATCACGACAGTCTCCAAAAAACCCTAAACCAAAAAGAGAAAAAATGCCAAAAAGGCGGCGGCTATGACCACAAGATCGACTGCGAAGCTACACAACCTCCCCCACCCCTCTCCTCCCGATGCTTAACATCCTCTCATGGAACGTTCGTGGGATTGCTAACAAACCCACTATGAACAGAATTATTAGTCTGAAGAAACTCCACCGGATCGACATTTTGATCATTATAGAACCCAAAGTCCCTAAAAAGAAACTCAAAGCTTTTCAACTCCAACTCGGATTCCCATCCAAGACTCCAGACAATCCCTTTCCTGCTGGATTGAATACCCCACCCTTCAACAACGTTCTTTGCTCTCGACGGTGCATGGAAGCTGCGACATCATCGATCGTAAGAGGCTATGGGACACCCTCTCGACCATCCACCACCTCCTCAACAACCTCATGTGGATTTGTGTGGGCGACTTTAATGCCATATCCAACCGGAAAGAGAAATTCGGGGGTCAGCCTCCCCGCCCGACAGCTATGGCAAATTTTAACGCCTTCATTTTCAATGCCCATCTGCTCTCCGTTCCATTTTTCGGCAATGCATTAACCTGGTGTATCATGCAGGAAGGAGCCAGACGTCAGTACTCCCACCTCGTTCGTGCTCTCATAAATAATTATTGGGCAGACTTGGGCCTCATCTCCAACATCTCTCACCTGAATCCCACAAAATCAGATCACTCTCTTCTTATTGAGATCAGCAGTAATAAACCCACATCAAGAAATTCTTTCAGTTTCAGTTCTTCTGGGGCCAACACCCCAATTCAAACATATTGTCGCCACTGCTTGGAGCTCAGCAAGCCATCCAGACCCATCGTGCGAGTAGCTACTAAACTAAAAGCCACCAAGGGAGCTCTGACGACTTGGAGCAGGAACGCATTCGGAGACATTTTCTAAGCCATTAAGCTGGCGAGAGATGACGTCACTCGGGCAGAGATTCTGTATGCCACGGACAGGTCACAGGAGAACCGCGCCACCCTTCACCTTAGCAAAGCTCTCCTCAAGTCCCGGCTGAAAATAGAAACAGAATTCTGGAAGCAGAAATCCAGGTTGGCGTGGGATACAGAAGGAGATAGAAACTCCAGCTTCTTTCACTCCTGCGTTAAAGGCCGTAGACAACAGCTGAGCGTGCACCAAATTGTAGATGACACCGATCGTATTCATACAGATATGTAGAACATTCAGACGGCCGCCACTCACTTCTACTCCAAACTTTTCTCCAAGGACACTATCATCAAAGATGAAGAGCGCCTCGCCAAGATCCCCCACATGATCAACAACGAAGAGAACAAGCAGCTTCTTACCCCTCCTTCCACGGAGGAAGTCAAGGCCGCCGTATGGGCTCTGGATGAACGCAGCGTCCCTGGACCTGATGGGTTCACTGGAGTCTTCTTTCGTTCGTGCTGGGACATCATCGTACACGACATCCATGAGGCAGCCGTCGTCTTTTTTCAGAGAGCTAGATACCCCAAATCCATCTCCCGAGCCAACCTTATCCTCATCCCTAATAAGGACAACCCGACCACTTTCAAGGACTTCCGCCCCATCAGCTTATGCACCTTCACTCATAAAATTATTTCGAAAATGATCGCATCCCGTATGTCCACGCTCATCCCCAAAATCATTTACGAAGAGCAAAGTGGGTTCGTCACGGGTAGGAACATCACCGACAACATCTTTTTAGCGCATGAGATGATCATCTGCATGAAATTTCCCTCAAGAGGGGGTAATATAGATATCAAGCTAGACATGGAGAAAGCCTATGACCGATTGGATTGGCATTTCATGATCTGGGTGCTTCGGGCATTCGGCTTCTCGGAAGCGTGGATCGATGTTCTCTTCAGATCCGTCAACAACTCCTGGTTCTCCACTATTATCACGGGCAAGTCGATGGTTTTTTCAAAGCCAGCCGTGGGGTCAGGCAGGGAGACCCCCTATCTTCCACTATATTCATTATCGCGGCCGAAGCTCTTAGCAGAAATCTCAACAGCTTAGCCAACTCGTTGGGATTAGACCACTTCCACTCTACCACCGACTGCCTATTAATCACCCACCTGGCTTACGCGGATGACATCCTCATCTTCTCAGCTGGGGATATCGGGTCGGTGGAGGCGGTATACAAAACGCTGGAGAGATACTCCTGATGTTTCGGACAGCGGGTGAACCCTAGTAAGAGCGTCATGTACACTCATCATAAAGCAGACAGAGCCCACTCAACGACCCTCTCCAATCTGACATCCTTCTCCATCGCATATCCGACGTTTAATTATCTCGATTATTCGCTTGTTTACGGTAAATCAAACTCGGAAATATTCAATGACCTCGTCAGCAAAATTAGGAAAAAAATTGAGGGCCGGCACAATGCAACCTTATCCCCTGGGAGGAAAATGATCCTGATCAAGCATGTTTTATCCTCCATCCCTATGTACACCCTGGCAGTCTGTTCTCCACCGCAAAAGGTTTTATCCTCCTTCGATTCCCTATTCTCCAACTTTTTCTGGGGCCACAGAGAAGGAAGAGACAAGCACCACTGGGCCAGCTGGGCATCCATGGCCAAACCTACCAGCGAGGGAGGACTCGGATTCAACAGACTTGCGCACATTATCGCCGCCTGCTCAATGAAGTTATGGTAGAAGCTACGCACTGAAAACACGATCTGGTCCTGATTCATGAAGGCCAGGTATTTCCAGTATTCCCACCCCTCGTCGGCTGTAGCCAACAGCAGATCCTCTGCTAGTTGGCACAACATTCTTACAGGTCGAAACCTCGCAGATCCCTAAATGGTCGCCGATGATTCAAAAACGCTGAGTTGGGCCCCGAACCCCGGCGGCAAGTTCACGTTAGCCTCAGCCAGGATAGCGTTGAGAGGCACGGAAGAGCCAAACCACCTCCTCGCCCCCTACTGGCAACCAACCATCCCTAAAAAATGGTCCATCCTCATTTGGAGAGCGCAGCGCAGGAAACTCTCCACCGACGATGCTCTGACCTCCATCGGTTATAGCCTTGCGTCGAGATGCCACAGCTGTCCATCTCCGCAAGCAGAAACTGCGGCTCACGTGCTCTACTCTGGAGAACTTGCCAACCAGCTGTGGTCCCACCTCTCCAACAAATGGCATATACAACAACAGGCTGGGGACTTCGACGATCTTCTCGCCATCTGGGGTAACTCCAACAGGCACCAGATCGTCGCAGCCGTCGACATTTGGGTATTATGGAAAAATAGAAACAAGCACAGATACGAAGGTCACTTATATAACTCCACATGACTGTACAGAGAAGTCAGCCGACAGGTTCTCAAGGTCGGTTATCGTATGCGCCCGGCCGTTAGTTTTCTTTCTTCTCGCTTTCAGTGCCCTTGTTGCACTTTCCTGTATAGGCTTCGGCATTTTGCGCCTTATACATCAATAAAAGGAAGTTTTGTTAATATATATATATTTTTTTAATATATATATATATATATATATATATAATCGACAATTAATTCTACCTAATTACCATAGTTAAATTGAAGCATCAAGATCTATCTCTTGTATTTTCCTTTATCGTGTCCTAACATTGTATCCATGTTTATATGCCCTAAATTCCATATAAATTTCTAAACATGAGCAAAATCAAAATATTATTTCTGAATTTTAACTATAATATAAATTTAACAAAAATATATTAAAATTTAAGAAAGAATTCAAAGAGTTGGATGAGGGCTTGCCTTGGGAGTAGATTTGGATTTTGAATTGGGGGTTAGGGCTAGAGCCTTCTCATTCAATTTCTTCTTCTTCTTCCTCCTTCAAATTGTTCTTCTTCTACTTCTTCTTTATTTTTTTTGAAGAAAGGGGGTTAGAATTTTGGTGATTGGAGGTGAAGATGGAGATGAAGATGATGGTGGTGGTGTTGGAGGTTGGTGATGGAGGTTGCTGTCGGAGGGAGGGGGTGCTGCCGGTGGAGGGGGCTGGTCGGCCGGCCGGAGGCACACGGCTTCGCCGACGGGCACGGGCATGAGTGAGGAGTGGAGAGAGGGAGTGAGAGAGATGGAGAGAATGAGAGGGGGAGGGAGAATATAAGAGAGAGGGAGAGAGTATGTAAGAGAGAGGGAACCGAGAGAGAGATGTGAAGATGAGAGGGAGAAAGATGAAGCTGCTACTTCTCTCCCTATGATTCCCTAAGGCTTTAACCAAAATGTCTAAATTTTTCATCCATGGAGACATGTGTCTCCAAGGGAATTATTGAATTACACATGCTCTTCATGCATGAAGGCAAGTGTATAGGTAGGTGGTAATTAAATTTTGCAAAATTTACAAAGGCTTGTGTACCAATTTATTTATTTTTAAAAGTGAATAGATTTATCATAATAAAATTATCAAGTATAATGCTAATAACATAATAATAAATAACAAATACTCATATACAAACCATGTCTAAACCCGGATATCGTATTTACGATATATATATAGCTATGACACTCTACCCACCTTACAAAAATTTCATCCTCAAAATTTAAATGTTTAAAAAGCTTTTCAAAACAATTATAGTTAGAAACAAAATATGCTACCCACCTTACAGAGATGAAGTAATAATCTATTTCTAAGCAAAATATTTTCAAAATTATATTCATTAAAAGTTTAATGAAAATTGGGAAAGTATAAAGATACTTGAAATCATCAATGATCTGAAAATTCTATAGAATCAGTCAAACATCATAACCGTGTAGGTTCTACAAAATCAAAATCATATTCCTTATTTCTTGTTTTCTGACATGATACAGTAATCTTGTGCCTTGCCAATGCGCATATGGCTACGATCAAGGTACCATTTCACTATCAGAATTCACGACTGCTACTTTTTGCTACGTCGCAACTGATATCCATAGAATGACTAGGAATTATGATTGTGGTATAGCTTTACAAGTTAAGGTATCCTTGGAAATTCAAAAGATACTCAAGAACCAGTACTTAGAATTTTTTTTCCATCCCTTCTTTATCTAAGTATCAAAAGTACTATATAATATCATAATTTAAGATCTTTTGCCAAAATTAGTAAGGAAATCTCATATATCTATATTATCAAAAATACTTAATATCATTTTAAATTTATTAAAGTCAAAGATTTTCAAATCCAAATTGAGATAAAACGAAATTGGTTTTTGAATATCAAGCATGAAAACCAATTATGAAAACATTGTCGAGATTTTTGAAATCTTTACTTACTTACTGAATCATGTTTCGAGAATGTAGTGCTTCGCCAGTCTGAATGGCTGCAACAACTTCTAATTCTACGATTCAATTATTTGACTACAGGTGGTCTCACTGCCTTATCAAATCGAAATAGATTATCGGGTTCTTGACACATAAGAAAAATAAATACTCATTCACAGGAAATTAAATTACAAAAGTCCAATCAAAATATTATTTCACAAAAACCAATGAACAATGAATGAGTAATGCATATATGGGTATTTAGGTGGAAAACAATTCAAAAAAGAAAATCAAGAATACTACTAGAACGAAATTGGATTAAAAAGAGAGGATACAATTCTAGATTTTTTCCCCCTTCAATGAAGGAATAAAACAAAGGAATTGAGGAATTTCAAGAAAATTGAATTTGCAAAATAATTAGATAACGTGAAACTCAACAAAGAAAGAGGAGATGAATCAGGATTTAACCATGGATAAAATCAAGAAGTCGAGGAGTCATACTCTCAATAGGCTATATTTATTATATATTTTACATATTCCTTAAACAGATACTACTTGGACTCACTTGCCCAATAGTTCTTCCAAGTTACTCTTATATCTATGCTCATCCCATAAAACATACTACATATAATCTAAATAAAAATCTTAGATCATATCTGGCATGTTGGCTATGTGATCACTATTCCCTTATAATTTCAATCTATATAATATCTAGATAAATCTAAACCCTAAGTTTACTAAGGGTACAAAGTTCAAGATCCTTAAGGAACTTCCTACAATCCTTCTCTGGCCAACTCTAGTAAAAATACTTGTCTAATTCTCTCTGAATTACTTGACCTATATATCAGGTCATGTCTATCCTGATACTACCCATGACTTTCCAATATCATCTACATCCTTAATGGCAGTCATAGGTTAGTATTTTAAACTGTGTTAAATCAATATAGGAAATCCCTTAGGTAAGGATCTATAGGATAAACGGAATGAAACACAGTCTAGGGATAAAACTTGTGGTGTATTCCCTAACCTACGGTTCTTTGTATACTTTTCCTAAGAACGTATCTTAGGTTCTATAGCTTAACATATATTAGATCTACTCAAAATCTTGGCCTCAATCCTATCCTAGGTTTTCTATTTTTCGAGACCTGCATGGCTCACCACTAAAAAGACGTGTCACGTATCGCTCCCAGAATACAGCGAGCCGAGTACATAACACCATCCCCAGTCTAAGCGATATATGAATACTGCAGTACTCGTATTCGCGATTGTCACCCGTAATGCTCTAGGATAGGTTATCACAGGTCATAATATTGCATAATAAAATCAATATTATTCTACAAGGGACATTCTAAGCTATAAATAGGAAATAAACTACTCTACCCAATGTAACAATTAATCCAATATATAATATAAAAGTATACCTGAATTAATGATATAGAGAGTATTCTGATTCCAACATATTTGCCTTCAAAAGTAAAATCTCGTTCTCGTTCTTGTCTATCCATATAATACAATATTTAGAGAAACACTTCTGGGTTACACAACTTCTATTTTCTTGGCAATAATCCAGTTTACCTAGGATCAAGTTTATACTTAATGGGCGGTGCTTAGATTTATCCGTCCCATTAGTATAAGAAATTACATAATGATGTGTTATAATTTAGGATAACACATGAGTTGTTTTCTGAGTTATCAAAATCAAGTGTTATAACAATTATTGTATGACTTGAAAATTTTCAAGAATACCGGAACCAGGCTATATTGGACATTATAGGGCCGAATTCGAAGATTTGAAATCCAATAAAAAAGAGGAAACAGGAAAGTGAGCTAAGCCTCACCTCGAACATCGTATGGACGTACGAATGCCGATAATAGGAACTGATCAGTTGTAAATATAATTTTGCATAGATTTCGAAGGTGTGATCCAAAGGTTTCTCTTCCTTCCCGATGCAATTCTAACTTACAATGTAATCTAGCTTATTGATTAACCTCGATTTGTACCTCGTTCATCATGTAATAGAAAAAAATTAAATGAAAAAATGGATAAACAAAGAATTTGGTTTTAGCAGAATAATTGTTAAACTAAAATTTATGTGTCCAAGGCAACACTTCCAAGGATTTCAGGGTTAGAATTGTGTCAGAAAATTTGATAAAATCAAAAACTAGGTTTTAACCATTTCGATTTTTTAAAAATGGCCAATTCTAAAATTTCTCAATAATTTTGGCAGAGTCTCCTTTGTATTTTGGAGTTCAAAATTTTCACAAAAGTATAAAATATACCCGAAGCAACCCTCGGTAGAATTCTCGGGTACGTCGACCCCTTCGGTGGAACAACCCAACACCGGAAAATCACATGCAGTTATATATATATACAAGATCAAATAGATAACTTTTCGTACCTTGGCAAGGAAACTAAATTATTTCAGACGTCATTTTTAAGCGATATGACAAGTTCAAACAAGCATAATATATTAGAAACCTGATAATATCCAAATCCAAGTGCTAAGTCTCTATGATAATTGAATTACACATTCATTAGTAAGATATTAGTCCTTAGAATATAACATAGATATCCAATTCTTATAAAAGAAATTCCAAGTCAACACATTTCTACGAAAATAGCAAAATATGGTCTTCGATAAATACAACAATCCAAAATCCAAAATTCTAGGGTAAGAGTAAACTGCTACCTAGAAAATAATTTGATGTATTAACATTGAAGGTGTTATTTATATAGAACTATAAATCTTCGTAATTCAGACCTATAAATCCTCGGAATCCAGATTCAATTATTGGCTTTCGAAATCAACCTAGATAGGTATTTTGCGTAAATCCTTCTAGTGATTCCTTATGATTTATTTTCTTAAATTCAAGTACAAGATGTTGGAGTCCAGTCTGGATTTGGTAATAGCATATTTATGGAGTCCAAATCTGATTAAATATTTGATTTAATTTGATTTGGATGTCCATAATTAGTGCTGGACTATTTTAGATATAATAGGATTCTTATTTGAGGGTTTCCTATTTAAGAGATCCATATTATAATCTAAAATAGGATGTTGATGGGCTATTTTAGGTGCAGTAGGATTCTTATTTGACGGCTTCCTATTTAAGAAATCCTATTATAACCTAAAATAGGTTTTTATCATCCTATATATATGGGGTGAGGGTGGAGGCACAAAGCACAGCACAAAAGTAGAAATTTGAGGTGCTCGTCCACAGGAAATTTAAGAAAAAGTTTTGCACTTTGCTCTTAGGACTTCGCCATCCAAGACAGAAGGAAGAAGAGATCTAATCGAGGGGTCGTCAACTTCGGTTAGAAAGATTGCTACAGGTTGGTGAGCGATTTCAATTGTAATCTCTTTCTCTTCTTCTTGAGTGTGGTGAGGGGGTTGAACTTATTAGGGCAAAGGGTTCAACATTAGTTTTTGTCAATCTTGTAATTTTATCTGAGTTATAGAGATTGGGATTTGTCCAAGTGATGTAGTCACCGCCATATACTTATCTTTATCTGTGCTTGGTGTCCGTTATTTCAGGTGGGTTAGCCTAATTTTTCGCTGCGGCAATGTCTCAGACACGGTATCGGAGCGCAGGAGGACGTATCCGACTTCCAACATCTGGTATCAGAGCTTTGGAGGTTCTAGCAACTATTTTTACGAAGCATATGAACACTCGTATGATCACCCTCACAGGGGAAACTGGGCGATTTGGAAACCTATGATGGAGGATCTACTCTGGTATAAGGACATGCATGGTCCGTTGGAGGGCAACAACGCAAAGCCAATGGACAAAGCTGCTAAAGACTGGAAATGACTGGATCGGAAGGCCGTTGGATTCATCCGCCAATGGTTGGATGATTCGATGTTTCACCATGTGTCCATGGAGAGTTCAGCAAAAGCATTATGGGAGAAGCTGCATTCGTTGTACGAAAGGACGACGGCTGGCAATAAGGCATTTCTTATTCACCAACTCGTCAACTCAAAGTACACGGAGGGTGCCCCAGTGGCACATCATCTGAACGAGATTCATGGTATTATCAATCAGCTGTCTGCGATGAAGATGGTGATTGATGATGAGCTTCAGGCCCTACAGCTCTTGAGTTCTCTGACGGAAAGCTGGAAGACGTTGGTGGTATCGGTGAGCAACTCCACGCCTGATGGGGTTGTCACGATGGAGGCAATCAAAAGTAGCTTGTTGAATGAGGAGGTCCGGCGCAAGCAAACAAAATTGTCGCAGGAGTCCGCTCTGGTGACTTCCTACGTGAAGGGAAGACCCAATTCACAGGCGAGGACAGGAGGGAGTTCTTAGAATCTTGCGATTGTGGACCGCAAGGAGGGCTGCTATCACTGTGGCGAAAGGGGTCATATCAAGAGGAACTGCATGAAGCTCAAAGTTGAGAAGGCAAAAGGCAAGGACGATCAGGAGGATCTCACAGCAATGGAAGATATCATCATCACAACAATCGACGTAGAGAAACCTTGTGGCATGTGTCATGACGGCGACTGGGTCATGGACATGGGGGCATCGTATCATGCCACTCCATATAGGAGGATCTTTACGTCATACCGTGGCGGCAGGTTTGGATGTGTAAAGATTGACGACAAGAGGACAGCTGCAGTTGTAGGCATCGGTAATGTGCACTTGACAATGGAGCTCGGTGAGAATCTTGTTCTCAAGGGTGTGCAACATGTTCCGAGTTTACGCTACAACTTGGTTTCGGTAAGGAGGCTGGTAGGTGATGGCTGTTATAGTCTGTTTGGGGACAATGGTTGGATGCTTGCAAAGGGTTCCCAACAGCCGGCTCGAGGAGATTTGTGTTGTGGTATGTACAGGCTCAAGCCGCTGAGTTGTACAGGTAGACCACAGACACCGGATGGAGGCTCGAAGGGTGAGGTGGATCGTCGAGAACTTGCTGAAGAGGGGTTTTTAGGTGCTTTGAGGGATACGGAGGATTCGGTTCGTCAAGACAAAGCGACGGATGGTGGTGTGTCAAAGATTGAGGGTCAGTCTGTCGGTCCTATGACAGCTGGTCGGTCTCCAGGTGGAGGTTGCTCTACGAATCCGATTTTGGCGACGGGTGGTTTGCCGAAGCTTCGCGAAGCGACTTCGATTTCAGCAGTTCGAAGCCAGGAAGGAGGTCAAGGTTTGTAGCAAACTCAATCTGAGGCGGGAGCATCGTCATTCACACAGTTCAGGAGAAGCTGTGGGCCATCGACGGTATGCACAGTACGTGATGTTCTGCTCGAGGACGCATGTGTATGGAAGAGCTTCAAGTTCAGACACGAAGGTGGGGAGGTTCAGGAGTTCAAATCTCAGGAGGACCGCACCGTCTGCTTGGTTGGGCCAGCCAAGGATGAAGAAGCTCGTCGGAACGTTAACACTTTTCGGTAGAAGACAGAAGTCAGGGATAGGTAGCCGAGACTTACGGTGAGGCTGATCGTCAGGGACTTCAGTCTTTATCGTGTTATTGATATGGACAGGATCCCAGTGGTGCAAGAGGTGCCACGCATGGCTGCTAGCATCGACATGACGGTTGAGGAGCTGAAGACGAAGGAAGATGCAAAGCAGCTCGGGGGATCGAAGATCAGTAGCATGGGAGAGCAGGAAGTCTGTCGTATGACGACAGGCATGGAGTCCAGTTGAGGAGCCATGGGGTCAACACCCTCTCATCAGACTGGAGGGGGAGATTGTTGGAGTCCAATCTAGATTTGGTAATAGCATATTTATGGAGTCCAAATCTGATTAAATATTAGATTTAATTTGATTTGGATGTCCATAATTAGTTCTAGGCTATTTTAGATATAATAAGATTCTAATTTGAAGGTTTCTTATTTAAAAGATCCTATTATAATCTAAAATAGGATGTTGATGGGCTATTTTAGGTGTAGTAGGATTCTTATTTGAGGGCTTCCTATTTAAGAAATCCTATTATAACCTAAAATAGGTTTTTCTTATCCTATATATATAGGGTGAGGGTGGAGGCACAAAGTACATCACAAAAGTGGAGATTCAAGGTGCTCGTCCACAGAAAATTTAAGAGAAAGTTTTGCACTTTGCTCTTAGGACTTCGCCATCCACGACAGAAGGAAGAAGAGATCTAATCGAGGGATCGTCAACTTCGGTTAGGTAGAATGCTACGGGTTGGTGAGCGATTTCAATTGTAATCTCTTTTTCTTCTTTTTGAGTGTGGTGAGGGGGTTGAAGTTATTAGGGCCAAGGGTTCAACATTAGGTTTTGTCAATCTTGTAATTTCATCTGAGTTACAGAGATTGGGATTTGTCCAGGTGACGTAGTCACCGCCATATACTTGTCTTTATTTGTGCTTGGTGTCCGTTAGACAGGGGTTGGTTATTTTAGGTGGGTTAGCCTAAGTTTCTTCTGCGGCAACGTCTCAGACACGGTATCGGAGCGCAGAAGGACGTATCCGATTCCCAACACAAGAATGTGTATGTTTTAAATCCTATTAATAAATTTGTCCTTAGGAGTCCAAATAAATCTACATTTATTCTGAAGTTCGATACTTTGGTCACCCAGATATCCGATATCCGTAATTTCAAGCTTTAATTATTCAAAAGTAATATTCTAGGCTTATTCCACTATATAAAATATTGGACAAAATAAAAAAATTATAAAAATATCTAATTTCTTTAAAATGCTCACAATTATGACCTAACTATTTATGATACCAAAGTTATAAAATCTAGACAAATTGGATCGAGTCTATACTATAATCACTTGGGAACTTTTAAATTGATGAACAAATGAAACTTAAAAACTTATCAATTTAGAAAACACATAAGAATACATCTCTTACTTTGCATAGACATAGATACAACTGATAATAATAAAAAATATCTATACTAACCTCATAATTCATATTATATTTATGGCAATATATGTTGCTACCACATTTTAGCTTGAAGGTATTTTGGTCATTTTGTGACTTTTGAATTATTTAGAATTTTAATTAATTGGTAAATTTTAGATTATTTTAATAATATTTAAATTGATGTATTATTTTGGTTATTTTTCATATTTTAATATTTTGGGAAAATTTTATATTTTTTATATTATTTTTATTGGATTTGTTTAATTAGTCGGGTTTGAGTTTCGTCTCGTTCCGACTTGTATTGTGACTCGGGTAGCTTAAACTCTAGATGGGACCCAATATTAAGTTAAGCATGTCCCACAAAACCCAACATTTAAGTTAGTTAGTTAGACTAATTTTTATCATGTTAGAATGGTTAAGTTAGAGACTCAAAACTAGATCCTTTGACCCCAAACTTGAACCTAGTCTAGACTTAACCATATAAGACTAGAGAGGGGCAATTAGGACATTTTCCATTAGCCCTAATGGACTCTTTATGGCAGCCACCTTTAGGGGAGAATGATTCATTACATTCATTACAATCTTACCTCATTTATTTTCTTTTTGTTCTTCCCTAATTTTAGAGAGCCTTCCCTTTGATTTAATCTCCAAATCAAATCATTCCTTCACCAAATATCCCCTCAATCATTTCCATTCTCCAAGGGAAGGGTGCTACCAAGGATTGGAAGAGAAGTGCAAGGAGGAGTGTCCACTTTGAGGGATCTTCGTATCGGAGCCGTGTCCTAAAGGATTTCATTGGGATTCCATTCCCAATAGGTAAAACTCATCCTCTAAATCGATTTCCTTTACATATAAATTAGTTTTGAATCCGTAGGATCCATTCTCATGCATGTGTCCCCTTTAGATTCAAATTTGAGGCCATTTGGAGCTCTTTTGAGGATTTTAGATATGTGTCTTGTGTCCTACTTGATAAATCCCAAATTAGGATACCCCATGTGTATGTATGTATGATAATAGTTTAAATAGATATTTAAATTCAGTTTTAGAATGGTTAGAGAGTGTATTGATCTTAGTTAGGATGGTTAGAATGAGTTTCATTTGGATACCTATGTTGGTATCCAAGTATCTTGGCCTACATGTGTTTCTTTTGTCCAAAACAACTCAAATTCGTCATAATATTCATTCACGTTTTTATTAACCAAAGCAACTTAGAAATGTCATAACTTTTAGCTTAAAACTCCGTTTAATCTTCCATTTTTTTTAAAAGAAGCGTATCGAAGTTAGCTTTCCAAATATATATTATAAAAGCCAAAATTGTTCTGAAACTTTTTATAAAATTATTTGAGTGTCAGCTGTCCGAAAGACAAATGTGTTTCGGTGTTTTCGCAATTCCGGGAGCTTCTGGACACGAAAATGTAATCCATTTGTAGTTTCGGAAAGCTAACACGAAGGGCTACGACATACTTTAATCCTAGAATTTAGTGAAGGCCCAATTGGTACAGTATTGGTTTTAAGTAGAAGAGTGACTATACGATATAGATATTTTGTGTAACCTATGAGCCTATGTAGTATGGATATTAAATGAATGTAGAGTATGTAATACATAATATGTTAGATGAATGAAATGATATATATATATGATATGTATCCTCTTTACATTAATGTATATATATGGTTGATTGCAAGCATGTAGGAATGCAATCAATGTAATATATGTAAGCAATGCATAAATGCATGAATGAAAGAATGATATACAATGTATGCATAAAAGTATATAATGAATGCTAGACATGAATGCAAGGTATACATGTAATGATAGATATGAATGTATAATGTATACATAATGTAATATAATATATAATGATAGCATGTATGGTAATGTAGAATATATGATACAAGCATGTATATGTCCACTGTTTTCCTTTTTTCTTACATTTTTCCTTCCCTTCCCTTTCCATTTCAGTTTTTTTCCCTTTTTTCCCTCTTCTATTTTTACATGTTGTATACAATGTATAAAATCTATAGATACATGTAATGTATGTATTCACATATATTTGAGTTAAATATATGAGTTTGTATGTATATATTATATGTATGCATGTATGCAGAAATAAATGTAATATAATATAGAGTATGCATATATGAATATAATGTATGCAAGTATATAATGTATTCAAATATGTATGTATGCAACTATGTATGTATGTATGTATGTATAGGTGAATGAATGAATGCAAGTATACATATATGATATGTATGTAAGCATGTATGCAATGTATGTATGTATACATGATATATATGTATGCATGTATACAATATAAGCATGTATGAATATATACATGTATGTTGTGTATCCATGTATGTATGTGTGGATACATGAATCAAGTATATATATAGTGATAACATAAATGAATGAATGTATAAATGCATGAATGAATATCATATATGAATGAATGAATGAATGAATCAAAGGCATAAGTAAATATAATGTATTGTAATGAATGTTAACATATATAATGTATAAAAGTATGTATGTAAATGTGCATGAATATATATCTATGTAAATATGCATGATGTAACATATGCCTATATATAAATATGTATGTAATGTGGATATGCATGTATGTATGAAGGTATGTATTTATATATAGTATCTATTTATATTATGTATTGTTGTGGTTCACATTGTCTTGTGATTGTGTGAGTGCTAACCTAGGCTTGGTTAGGCCAAGTGAGACTTGTTAGACTTGTTTGGGCTAGGACTTGACCTAGTTGACCTAGTTTGACTAGTGTGGTTGACTAAAGTTGACCAAGTGTTGACTTTAGTCTAGTTTGACCTAAACAGCATGTAGATGCATTGTAGCAGTCTATTTTACTATTTTGGACATGTAGTGACTTGTACTGTTCTATAGGTGCCAGACACCACTCCTCGGACAGTATATTCTCTTTAGATATTCAGGATACCAGGCGAGTACATTCTCTGATCATTTTATATCTTGTTTAGGATTATATTTCCTGCTTTAGATTAGTTTACTTGATGCAGACACGTTGGTAACACAGATTAGTACTATATGGATTCCTTCATGAGATGTTATCCCCCTCGGGAGCGTCAGATACTCATGTCTCGTGTATCTCACGTACATCATGTATCTCATGCTTCTATTATTATAAATCTTCATGTATCAGCTTGTGATTCCTGTACTCTCATGAATCACAGAGCCTTCACGAATATATTCATGAATCACTCTTGAATCACCCTTTATGGGCCAGTAGTATAGTCATGAATCTTAACGTAACTTGACTGGATCCTTGTGTATTGATTGGGGATGGAGGAGTAGAAACTGAACATGTGAATAATTCCAAAGAATAGTCAGGAATCACCTTTTTAGTATAGTCATGAATCACCCTCCAGCTGTTCACATGTTCATCTTATACTCTGAATCACTAGCACTGATTAGTTCTCTTATATATTGTAGCTATTTACTTACAGTCTCTCTTTATATCATGATGTTCTTCAGTTTCATGTATCTTACTCTCTAGCATGTTTATATTTTCTAACCTGTTATGATTTGTTGAGATGTATTGTGCTCGCTCCTGTCCTGACTGGACCTGTTAAAAATATTACAGAGGATGAGGACGAGGCGCTCTGTACCACATATTACGGGACTACCCTAGAGGACTGCTGTAACCTGGACCAGCAGCAGGACCCCTTAGGAGTGGATGACACACCTTTAGTCTAGGATGTCTTTTCATTGTATTTACTCAATGGATTACTGTATTTGAGATTTGAGATGTTATCTGGATTTGTGATATCTTAGACACTTAGAATACTATCTGGTTATATCTCTATGGATTCATTTCATTTCTTATCTATCTATCTTATCGTTTTCTGCCTTAGATGTGATTGAGACTGTATTCTGCTTTGTCACCTCCATTCAGAGTGTATATACTATACAGGTACCTTATATTGTTAGATGATTGACCTAGGATAGCGTTCTACCGCTGACACTACGGCGTAGGCTGGACGTACCCACTTCTCGTGCCCTTACTCTAGGGTACGGGTTGTGACACATTTTTAGTAGTGGCCCATACAGGTCGAGTTTATGTAGCAGTATTCGAACTAGAGTATCACTACAGCCTGCAGTAGGATTAGGATATATTTTTGAAGGTACTCAATCACAGTTAGGATTCCTTGAGAGATTCCTGGGACGATCCTTGAGAATCTTATTTAAACTTCAATTTGAAATCCTTTCCCTTGTTTTGTTCGCTCTCACTCCTTGATTATTGAATTTGATTTTGATGGATCATTGTTGATTTCGATTTTCCTATCAAGATGAATTTTATGGCCTGAGTTACGATATTTTCTGATAACATATGTTGACGGGAATAACAGGGATGGTAAAATGTATACTTGATTATGGAACTTGTAGTTTATCGCAGCCATATTAGCTGGCATGGCGGAAACATAGAGACCTGACTTCGGATGTACGTATCTTGGTTATGAGATTTGGAATTTCTTACAGCTATACTAGTCAACATAGCAAGAATTCCAGACGACATGATTATAGAGGTGCATACCCCAGTTATAGAATCTATCGTTTATCGCAGCCTTATTTACTGGCATGGCGAGGACTCTGGGTAACATGATTTTGGACAAACGCATATGATTATCAGATTGTATCTTGAGAAGATTTTTAAATATATCATCTCTATCATACCCTTCTATTGTTATAAAATTGTATTCCATCATCAAATAACTTAAGAGTAAGGATATTTTAGTTTTGTAGAGCTTATTCATATGTAGTTCTTTTATAGTGTAATGATATGATGACTTGTAGAGTGTCGGTGCCCTAGAGATGATAGTTAGAATTGGTATTAGAATAATAACCCTTGTAGATGATTCCCCTGTTATTTATAATACCTACCAGTTTCCATATAGGATGTTAGTATGCCTTACAGCCTTGATGATTTATTATTTTTTTTCCTTACCCTTCCCAGTAGGGCACCCATGACCAGAGCCTGTCCTTGTGTGTAGTTGTAGTTTCACCTAAGATTGAGAGGTCTATATATATAGATAGGTTACAGATGATATTGGCATATGGGATATGGGTTTGGTTGGTATCTATAGGTCATTGTTGTATAGGGTATTGACATGTTGTTTAGCCTATATTTGGTCTAGTTTTCTATTTTAGTTGAGTTCTCTTTGTGTTAAGTTCAGTCATGGTTGATCAACCTTTATAGGCAGTGTGCAGACCCTTCACCAGATACCCTTTTCCCTTGGTTCAGACTTGTACAAGTTGTTCAATGCACTCAATATTTTATTACCTACTATGTTGCATTATAGATTTTACTGGACCATTATTCAGACCCTAATTATTGATTCACCAATATAACCATCAACCCCTTATCATATTCTGCATATCTGGAGAGTTAGTATCATGCATATTAGAGGTCTGCACTCATCCCTACTTTCTGTATATGGTGACATGTTGCATCTCTTAACATTTTACTTTACTTGATAGCCTTGCAATACCCTTCAGTATAACCTGCAGTACCTACCCTACAGTGAAGTTTAAACTTTTCTTGGGCATGGTTGTTCAGTCCATTTAGGACAGTTGTATACATTGGGGATATAATGTGGGTTGTTAATAAGAGTTCTCCCTTAATCATTTGTTCTGTCCCTCTTTTATTGTATTAGATATAGATGATACCTGTCTAGCCTATATGTCCAGATACATGCCCAAACCCTTCCCTTTCATTGTTAGTTCAATTATCCAAAGCCTCTACCTAAGCATTAGTTCATTTTCCATATGTATGTGCCCTACCTATCATTGCCCTACATATGATTGTTCTGCATCTTCATGTACAGCCATGCTACACCACTGTTCTGTCCCAATACACCCTACAGTATCATTGGAGTGATAGGCATGTGGTAGGGAGTGGGAGTTGTTAGACTTTGAGTAGAGTTGAGGTGATGAGAGTTAAATATATATAGCTTGTATATATGTAATGTATTTTGATTTGGTATGTGGCCTGCACTCATTTGAAGTATACTGCCTATGCATTTCCTGCACACCAGTTTGGTTTATTTTTTTAGACCACTATCCTGCATATAGTATAGTAGGTTTTCAATCCAGATAGAGAGGACAGGTCCAGGTTTGATCTAAGGTATGTTTCAGTCACCATGTAGGCTTCCTTTCACTTTAACTTTACAGGTGGACCCTAATGTCCTGTCCTTTTGCTTATAAATTCAATCTCCTTAGCATCATTTCCTTTTGCCCACATTGATGATTTAGACCATTCATCCTTAGCCTAATTTCTAATCATTTATTCAGTTCCTTATGAGTTTAGTCTACTTTAACACTTTGATGGTATATATATATATATATATATATATATATATATATATATATATATATATATATATATATATATATATATGATATACTTAGGATATATGTAATGGATTGTTGTTCTTGAGTTTATGTATATGTGGTATTTGGGATTTGTGTGCTTAGATTAGGGGTATTTAGTTATGGGTGACTTGATAGGATAGGAAGAAGTTAAGAGTTAGTCTATTATAGAGTTTTTTCTTTTTGCTAATTTCTAGTTGCCAACACCTAGATAGCTAGCATAGGTAAAACCCTAAGAAGTTGACCAGTTGTTGACCAAATGCTTGGATATTGACAAATTGACTAGTTGATGACCAGTAGTTGACAATTGACTATGTTTGACTTAGTTTGACTGGAGATAGGATTAGAAGTAGGTTGATTGTTTGTTTGTTTGATCATGTTTGATTATTTAGTAATTAGAGACCTTGTTTGTGTTTAGGTCGAAAACATGGTTTTTTTGAGGATATCTCTGACTCATAGTACCATACGTTTTGGTGGATTTGGGAAGCTTAGCCCGCGCTTCATCGGACCTTTCGTGATCAGCGGAAGAGTCGGTGATGTGGCATACAGGCTAGACTTGCCACCTGCACTAGTGGGTGTCCACAACGTATTCCACGTATCAAAGTTGAGACGGTATGCGGCTGATCCTAGCCATGTACTTGACTATTCGGAGATTGAGCTGGGACCTACTCTCAGTTATCCAGAACAGCCAATTGAGATTCTGGATCGCCGAGAGAAGGTAATGAAAAACTAGGTGATACCCTTGGTTCGCGTCACATGGAGGCATCATTCTCCAAGAGAGTCTACCTGGGAGCGGGAGGATGAGATGCACGAGCGATACCCATATTTTTTTGGACCTTGAGGTATGATTGTCTATCCTTCTCATCAGTTCAGTTTTGCCTTTTAATTTCGAGGATGAAATTATTTTAAGGAGGCTAGATTTGTCACTACCACATTTTAGCTTGAGGGTATTTTGGTCATTTTCTGACTTTTGAATTATTTAGGATTTTGATTAATTTGTGCATTTTAGATTATTTTAATAATATTTAAATTGATGTATTATGATTTTATTTATTTTCCATATTTTAATATTTTGGGAAAATTTTATATTTTTAATATTGTTTTTATTGGATTTGTTTAGTCGGGTTTGAGTTTCGTCTCGTTCCGACTTGTATTGTGACTCGGGTAGCTTAAACTCTAGATGGGACCCAATATTAAGTTAAGCATGTCCCACAAAACCCAACATTTAAGTTAGTTAGTTACAATAATTTTTATCATGTTAGAATGGTTAAGTTAGAGACTCAAAACTAGATCCTTTGACCCCAAACTTGAACCTAGTCTAGACTTAACCATATGAGACTATAGAGGGGCAATTAGGACATTTCCCATTAGCCCTAATGGACTCTTTATGGCAACCACCTTTAGGGGAGAATGATTCATTTCATTCATTATAATATTGCCTCTTTTATTTTTTTTTTGTTCTTCCCTAATTTTAGAGAGCCTTCCCTTTGATTGGATCTCCAAATCAAATCATTTCTTCACCAAATCTTTCCTCAATCATTCACATTCTCCAAGGGAAGGGTGCTACCAAGGATTGGAAGAGAAGTACAAGGAGGAGTGTCCACTTTGAGGGATCTTCGTATCGGAGTCGTGTCCTAAAGAATTTCATTGGGATTCCACTCCCAATAGGTAAAATCCATCCTCTAAATCGATTTCCTTTGCATATAAATTAGTTTTGAATCCGTAGGATCCATCCTCATGCATGTGTCCCCTTTAGATTCAAACTTGAGGCCATTTAGAGCTCTCTTGAGAATTTTAGATATGTGTCTTGTGTTCTACTTGATAAATCCCAAATTAGGACACCCCATGTGTATGTATGTATGATAATAGTTTAAATAGATATTTAAATTTAGTTTTAGAATGGTTAGAGAGTGGATTGATCTTAGTTAGGATGGTTAGAATGAGTTTCATTTGGATACCTATGTTGGTATCCAAGTATCATGGCCTACATGTGTTTCTTTTGTCCAAAACAACTCAAATTCATCATAATATTCATCCACGTTTTTATTAACCAAAGCAACTTAGAAATGTCATAACTTTTAGCTTAGAACTCCGTTTAATCTTTCGTTTTTTTAAAAGAAGCGTATCGAATTTAGATTTCCAAATATATATTTAATAAGCCAAATCGTTTCGAAACTTTTTGTAAAATTATTTGAGTGTCAGCTGTCCGAAAGACAAACGTGTTTCGGTGTCTTTGCGATTCCGGAAGCTTTCCGACACGAAAATGCGATCCGTCTGAAGTTTCGAAAAGCTAACACGAAGGGCTACGACATACTTTGATCCTAGAATTTAATGAAAGCCCAATTAGTACAATATTAGTTTTAAGTAGAAGAGTGATTATACGACATAGACATTTTGTGTAACCTATGAGCCTATGTAGTATGGATATTAAATGAATGTAGAGTATGTAATGCATAATATGTTAGATGAATGAAATGATACATACATAAATATATATATATATATATATATATATATATATATATATATATATATATATATATATATATATATATATATATATATATATATATATATATATATATATATATTATATATTATATATATATATATAATATATAATATATATATATATATATATATATATATATATATATATATATATATATATATATATATATATATATTATATATATATATATATATATATATATATATATATATATATATGATATGTATCATCTTTACATTAATGTATATATATGATTGAAAGCAAGCATGTAGGAATGCAATCAATGTAATGTAGTTAAGCAATGCATGAATGAAAGAATGATATACAATGTATGCATGAAAGTATAAAATGAATGCTAGACATGAATGCAGGGTATACATGTAATGATAGATATGAATGCATAATGTATACATAATGTAATACAGTATATAATGATAGCATGTATGGTAATGTAGAATATATGATGCAAGCATGTATATGTCCACTGTTTTCTCTTTTTCTCATATTTTTCCTTCCCTTCCCTTTCCATTTCAGTTATTCCCCTTTTTTTCCCTCTTCTATTTTTACATGTTGTATACAATGTATATAATGTATAGATGCATGTAATGTATGTATTCACATATATTTGAGTTAAATATATGAGTTTGTATGCATATATTATATGTATGCATATATGCAAGAATGAATGTAATATAATGTAGAGTATGCATATATGAATATAATGTATGCAAGTATATAATGTATTCAAATATGTATGTATGCATCTATGTATGTATGTATAGGTGAATGAATGAATGCAAGTATGCATATATGATATGTATGTAGGCATGTATGCAATGTATGTATGTATACATGATATGTATGTATACATGTATGCAATATAAGCATGTATAAATGTATGCATGTATGTTGTGTATCCATGTATGTATGTGTGGATACATGAATCAAGTATGTATATAGTGATAACATGAATGAATGAATGTATAAATGCATGAATGAGTGTTATATATGAATGAATCAAAGGTATAAGTAAAATATAATGCATTGTAATGAATGTTAACATATATAATGTATAAAAGTATGTATGTAAATGTGCATGAATGTATATATCTATGTAACTATGTAAATATGCATGATGTAACATATGCCTATATATATAAATATGTATGTAATATGGATATGCATGTATGTATGAAGGTATGTATTTATATATAGTATCTATTTATATTATGTATCGTTGTGGTTCACATTGCCTTGTGATTGTGTGAGTGCTAGCCTAGGCTTGTTTAGGCCTAGTGAGACTTGTTAGACTTGTTTGGGCTAGGACTTGACCTAGTTTGACTAGTGTGGTTGACTAGAGTTGACCAAGTGTTGACTTTAGTCTAGTTTGACCTAGACAGCAAGTAGATGTATTGTAGCAGTCTATTTTACTATTTTGGACATGTAGTGACTTGTACTGTTCTATAGGAGCCAGACACCACTCCTCGGACAGTATATTCTCTTCAGATATTCAGGATACCAGGTGAGTACATTCTCTGATCATTTTATTTCTTGTTTAGGATTATATTTCCTGCTTTAGATTACTTTACTTGATGCTGACACGTTGGTAACACGGATTAGTATTATATGGATCCCTTTATGAGATGTTATCCCCCTCGGGAGCATCAGATACTCATGTCTCGTGTGTTTCACTTACATCATGTATCTTATGCTTCTATTATCATGAATCTTCATGTATCAGCTTGTGATTCCTGTACTCTCATGAATCATAGAGCCTTCACGAATCTATTCATGAATCACTCTTGAATCACCCTTTATGGGCCAATAGTATAGTCATGAATCTTAACGTAACTTGACTGGATCCTTGTATATTGATTGGGGATGGGGGAGTAGAAACTGAACATGTGAATGATTCCAAAATAGAATTGTCATGAATCACCTCTTTAGTATAGTCATGAATCACCCTCCAGCTATTCACATGTTTATCTTGTACTCTGAATCACTAGCACTTATTAGCTTTCTTATATATTATAGCTATTTACTTACAGTCTCTCTTTATATCATGCTGTTCTTCAGTTTCATGTATCTTACTCTCTAGCATGTTTATATTTCCTAACCTGTTATGATTTGTTGAGATGTATTATGCTCGCTCATGTCCTGACTGGACCTGTTGAAAATATTACAGAGGATGAGGACGAGACGCTCTGTACCACATATTACGGGACTACCCTAGAGGACTACTGTGACCTGGACCAGCAGCAGGACCCCTTAGCAGTGGATGACACACCTTTACTCTAGGATTTATTTTCATTGTATTTAATCTATGGATTACTTTATTTGAGATTTGAGATGTTATCTGGATTTGTGATATCTTAGACACTTAGAATACTATCTGGTTGTATCCCTGTGGATTCATTTCATTTCTTATCTTTCTATCTATCTTATCGTTTTATGCCTTATATGTGATTGAGACTGTATTCTTCTATGTCACCTCCATTTGGAGTGTATATACTATACAGGCACCTTATATTGTTAGATGATTGACCTAGGACAGCGTTCTACCGCCGACACTGCGGCGTAGGCTGGACGTACCCACTTCTCGTGCCCTTACTCTAGGGTACGGGTTGTACAATATATATATATATATATATATATATATATATATATATATATATATATATATATATATATATATACACCCCCGCAGAGTCCCCTCCCTCCGAAGCCCCCTCCGACCTCTCGGAGCTCCAGCTCCGGCGAGCTCAACCGAAGCCGCTTCCCCCCATCTCGCCCCTTCCCTCTTCCTCCTCCGATACAGTCGGCCCCCCCTCCTCCCCCTCCCACAGTTCTTCCTGCGATCCCATGCGCTCCCCCGGCAGCCTTTCTCTGTTTAACTATGCCAGGCACCTCCGCCGACACCGGCGCAAGCCTCCCTCCCCCTCCTCTCCTAGGCACCCCTACTACCGCCCTCATCCTTGTGCTCCGGCGGGCGCCAGATGGTTGGCTCGGGATGCCACGCATGCTCTAGGCGGTCCCCCTCTCGCCGGTCACTCTTCTCCAGTCTGGACGACGTCACAGCTGGCCTTAGTCGGCCTCGCCCCCGCAGGACTTGCTCACAAGCTGCGATGGCTCCCCGGCTTCTCATCGTCCACCACGGCCGCTGCAGGCATAGCCCCCCCTCTTCGTTGGCCCCACGTCGGTTGTGGAGTCGCCTCCTAGGCACCCGAGCTTTCCCACCCGTTTTTTATTTCGATTTGAATTCGAAATCGGGCCAAGCGCCACTCCCCCCTTCGGTTCCTATGACCGGGTAGTCATGTGCCCAAGTCTTCTCAGACGGGGCATACGCCCGCGCCACGTCGACGGGCCATGCGCCCCCTCTTGCCTGCCCATGCACCCGTACGGCTATAGCTGGGTTCGTGGTCGGCGAGTCATACGCCCATGTCCTTTCTGACGGAGCATGCGCCCGCTACCAGTTGGCTGGTCATGCGCCTCCTCCAGCTTGTGCCCGTACGGCCAGCTCGAGCGAGGCAGGCCATGCACCCACTCTGCCGGAGGTTCATGCGCCCGATCCGACGGTTCCTGCACCTACCACTGCAGTCTTATGCGCCTGCGTCGGGTTCGGCCGCAGTACCCTCGCGGCCACCCCGAGCGAGGATGGCCATGCGCCAGCATCCTCTTCCGTAGGGCCATGCTCCCGATTCGTCGGCTCGGATCATGCGCCCTCCCCTGCCTACCTAAGCACCATCGTTGGCTCAGGCCATACGTCTGGCGCAGGCGATGGCGATCATACGTCGGAGCCCTTGGCGCACGACGCATAGTTTTCCGCTCCTCCACCCCGTCCATCTTTTGTTGCGTCTTCCCCAGTCTCGACCTCCCTTCTTCACTCAGACTGGGCCTCCTTTGTTAGGAGGAAGGCCGCGGACGAGACCGAGGCGTCGGTAGGCCGGTCCGCGCCTCCTACTTAGGGCACTTCAGGGAACATCTCCACTTTCTCCTACCCTTCCGGAGCCAGCAGTACCTCCAGAGCGGGCACAGTTTCATTGGCTGTTTCTCCCCCCTCGGCTCAGCCCCACTCCCCCTACTCATCCCGCAGTACCTCCCTCCGCTCAGGTTGGCTGTCCAGCCCGGCCGGTTTTCTTTATGGACACCTTGAGGCCAGATCGAGTAACCCAGTTGAATCCCCAGGCAGAGGATATTGTTCTTGCGACGTAGAATTCCAGCCCCCGTCAGACGGTCAGGCCATTCAGATCCCCTTTACCCCAGCCGAGATTTCAATCCTAGCCAGCAGCTTCACGAAGACTTTCGTCCTGAAGTTCCAGGCGGGCTGCCCGAAGCTCTCCATAGTCCAAGAGGCCATCGCTGGGTGGGGTATCGCCTCGGCTTACAAAGTGGCTCCGCTGGACCCAAAATACTATTTTCTCTACCTCTCGTCCGTAGAGGACTACTCGAAAGTGTGGGCAAAAGGCTTTACAACCGTTGGATCCCACAGCGTCAAAATCGTCAAATGGTCTCCCTACTTCGACCCCAAGACCGACTCCTCTATCATATCGACATGGGTCACCCTCCCCAACCTGCCTCTTGTCTGCTTTGCCCCTGCGGCTCTCAAAAGGATAGCCAGGTCCTTCGGATCCCTGGTGGCCGTAGCAGAAGACACTTGAAACCTCTCCAAAGGAAACTTTGCAAAGATTTGTGTGGAACTGGACCTGTCCTCAGACCCCTTAGACCACATTGAACTCCAACTTGGGTGCAGATCCTATATGCAGGCTTTGGTTTATGACAATAGCATTATCTACTGTAAGCACTGCCAGATGAGAGGGCACTACACCAGGTACTGTTACAAAGCACACCCAGAACTGAAGAAGCCTACCTCAGTCAAGACACCATCCTCAAAAAAGGCACCAGTCCATCATTCAACTCCCATACTGCCTCTTTCCAACTCTCACAGCTTCTTTGCAGACAGCAAGACCTCCCACAACCCACGCACAAACTCTCCAACCGATCAGGAAATGGTTTCCTCTCATTCCCGATCCACGCAAACGATTGTCTCCAAGGCCCCAAAAGACATCCAACTCCACAACTCCTTCGATATCCTCGCCCTTGCAGAAGACAATTCATCGGAGGACAACGAATCGAGCACTGAATAACATCATCCAGTCGCGAACTCAGTATGGAGAGTTAGCACAGAGCCCGGAGACTCCCCCCAGAAACAGAGAAGGATGATATCTTTACTCCCTCAGAGGACATCCTCGTCATTCTAGGTACAGAATCAGCACACAGGCTGCGGGTAGCTCAAGGAACGGGTTTCCTAGACCTCTCAAACCCACTATGCGCACTTAGAGAGATAGAGCCTGAGGTACCCTCCCTACAGACAGTCCCCGACTTTCTAGCCTCCGGGCAGAGCAAGGACATTGCAGATACTGCAACAGCTAACACGTAAAGCTACAAAAAATCCCACAACAAAAAGAAAAAAAATAGCCAAAAAATCCACAGCTATGACCACTAGATCAGCAGCGAAGCAACACAAACCCCCCACCCCCACCCCCTCAATGCTTAACATCCTCACATAGAATGTTCGTGGGATCGCCAACAAGCCCACCATGAACAAACTCATCTCCCTAAAGAAAATCCACCTCATTGACATCCTTGTCATCATAGAACCCAAAATTCCTATTAAAAAACTCAAAGCCCTTAGGCTCACTCTCGGCTTCCCGACCGCGGTAGCTGGGTGCAACAACATCTGGACATTTTTCGGTCCAGACATCAATTTTGGTTCTATTCAAGACTCCAGACAGGCTCTCTCTTGCTGTTTCGAGCACCCCACTATCCAAAGCTGATCCTTTTTATCTGTAGTGCACGGCAGCTGTGACATCCTTGAGCGCAAGGTGCTTTGGAATACTATGGCTGACACCCACCACCTCCACAACAATCTCCCGTGGCTTTGCGTTGGAGACTTCAATACCATATCTTGTAGAGAGGATAAGTCGAGCAGTCGCCCCCCACACCAATCGACGATGAACAATTTCAACAACTTCATCTTCAACGCCCACATGATCCTCCTTTCGTACACAGGCAGCGAGTTCACTTGGTGCAATATACAAGAAAGTTCACTTGGCTTTGCGTTGGAGACCACTCTCTGCTGCTGCTTATGATCAAAAGCAATCATAATCCGATCAAGAAAGCATTCTGATTTTATGACTTCTGGAGCTTCCATCCGTAATTCAGGAACATTGTCGAGACCGCTTGGGGCTCGCTTACGGAACCAGACCCTCTATCTCGTATCATGGCTAAACTCAAAGCTACCAAGAATGTACTTGCGACTTGGAACAAGAACGCTTTCGGCAACATATTTCAGGAAATCAAGAAGGCGGAAGACGATGTCATCCGGGCGAAAGTTCTGTTCGCATCTCACAGAACGCAGGAGTCTCGTGCCGCGCTCAACCTCACTAGGGCCATCCTCAAATCCTGCTTGAAGGTGGAGACAGAATTCTGGAAGCAAAAAAGCCAGGCTGACCTGGGACTCAGAGGGGGACAGAAATTATGCTATCTTCTACTCTTGTGTTAGAGGCCGGAGGCAACAGCTGAACCTTCACCAAATTCTCGAAGATAACGGCCTCATCCTGAGTGACCAACAAAGCATTCAGGAGGCAGCCACCAGATATTACACCAGATTATTCACCAAGGACCCAGTCTTCAAATACTCCGATCTCCTATCCTCGATCCCAGACATGATCAGCGACAACGAGAACGAGAAACTCTATGTCCCCCCCAATAGCG
The DNA here is from genome assembly GCA_029216955.1 of Iris pallida. Lineage (NCBI taxonomy): Eukaryota > Viridiplantae > Streptophyta > Magnoliopsida > Asparagales > Iridaceae > Iris > Iris pallida. The sequence continues at coordinate 10,423,178 of JANAVB010016800.1, read as the reverse complement.
AAAGAAGTCAAGGCGGCGGTATGGGCCCTTAACGAACACAGCGCCCCCGGTTCTGACGGTTTCTCTGGGGTTTTCTTCCGCACCTGCTGGGATATCATCGCCCCCGACTTCCTTGAGGCAGTTATTGCCTTCTTTCATGGAGCTAGATACCCCAGATCCATCTCTTGTACTAACCTCATTCTCATCCCCAAGAAAGATAGCCCAGAGACCTTCAGTGATTTTTGACCTATCAGCCTGTGCACCTTTACCAACAAAATTATATCCAAGATCGTTGCGACCCGTATGTCCACCCTTCTTCCCAAGATCATCTCCGAGGAACAAAGCGGTTTCGTTCCAGGGCGCAACATCACAGAGAACATCCTTCTTGCCCAAGAGATGATCACGTGCCTGAAGTTCCATTCCAGGGGAGGGAATATGGCAATCAAGTTGGACATGAAAAAAGCATACGACAGACTGGACTGGCAATTCATGATATGGGTCCTAAGGGCCTTCGGTTTTGTCATGCCCCAGAACCATAATACTGGAGAGCGGGGAAGACATAGCCAGCTACGCAATCCTAAAGTACGTTAATACTCTGAAATCACGTATAAGCTGTCAAGACATGGGGGTTACTCTACAAGCCATCAGTCAATCCTATGGTTTAACAATCCTAGGTATCTCAATCACAGGCAATGATACAAGAGCAAAGAGTACGATCATCATACATACAATAGTAAGGCGTCCCAAACCATATATACATGACTGATCATGAAGCCAGTACCACAGAACTGAGGACTAGCTAGAGTGTTAGTTGTACATGATAAGGACTAGCTATAGTCTAGAATACACATATCATGTTTATGCCCGTAGGCTACAATATCAAGGAAAATACCAAAACACGAGCTAAACACGTGCTCGGGGCTAAACGATACAAGAGGAGAATTTCCATATCAGTGGGAGAATGAAGAAGAAATCTACTGAGGCACTCTGGTGCTCCGGCTGGTCACCGTCGAGTAGATGGTGCGGTAGATCCTTCGGGCTCTTCTATCAGAACCTGGCCTTGCAAAACCAGTGGGGTCAGACCCCAAATAGCAAGTACCACAGAGGAGGCCGAACTATGAACTAAAAACCAGCAATCATTAGCAATCAACAAGCAAATAAGTAAAGGAGGATCGGGATTTGTGCAGTACCAATGCACTCGTCCCGATCATAGAAAGACAGTAAGTAAATCATCATTGAGCATAAAGTAAACTGGAGAACATGTTAAATAAATAGAGCAAGACAAGGTGATATACGATGAGATAACCATGGGACTATTCAGATAACCAGGTTACAACCCGTAAACCAAACAAGGACCGGGGTTGTAACCCTTCGTCTGAACAGAACTTGGTTTCTCCCACCATTTATCGGCAGGATAAAATAAGAAATCATGACATGTAACGATCAAGTACAGGACAGGGCGAATATGAACAATCAGGTCATATGACAATCTTGTGCAGGATCAAGTCAAGACTAGACTGAGTTAGACTCCATTCAATCAATCACGGCCAAGCAATAAGTACGACTTGATACTTTAACTAACTAGGGTTATCACAGGCCTAGTTACTAGCAAGATGCAATAAAATTCTTCCAAGTCCGGTTACCTGTTTGTTACTACCTGAATGACCCCAGCAAAGAAAAGGAAAAGATAGCATGATATAGAAGACACACTGTAGTAAGATACATGTGTCCTAAGGTACCACACTCGACGGCGGGCTGGAAATGCGCTCATCTCGACGAATAGCAACAAATCCCATGTATATATTTATATAAGGCCGGGATCAAAGGGGCAACAGGTAACTGGGAAAGTCTCTCCATGAACTACTGGATTATTCTAGTAATTAGCCTTAGTCCATTTCAGTATGAATCCTTGACCGTGGGAAACCAGGGATTCATGCCCTAGACATGATGCAAGACAAGACGGGTTCATTTGTACAAACACAATCACCCACGGTGTCCAAGCCATTCATACTGGTCATGTCAGGTTAGCCGTCGCAACAGCATTTCAAGGAGTATCATGTCAGGTTTATCATGTCAAGAGTACGCCACGGCGGGCCACTATCATGTCATTATCATGTCAAGTTATCATGTCAAGAATATCATGTCAAGTTATCAGGTCAAGTTATCTTGTCAGGAGTGCACCACGGCGGGTCACTATCAAGTCATGTCATTTATCAAGGAGGGAAGAAACTTGCACAATAAATAATAATAAATATAATATATATATTCTTGAAGCCAAGGAGAAACTCTACAACTTTCATGTTGAGAGTGGAAAGAAATTCTGACCACAATCCAGACAAATAAAATATTTAAACAATCAAAGTGGGACCCATGCGGTCCAAAAGTGGGAGAACAAATATGCGGTCAAAGTGAGTGGGAAGCCACCCATGCGGCTCCGAAATTATTTAAATGAAATCAGTCAAGCATTTAAGGCCAGCAAGCCATATACGGCTAGCATACAATTGTGCATGCGGCCAAGAGTGGGAGGGACCCCATGCGGCCAAGAAAGTAGAAGACCATCCATGCGGCCAGGAAACAATAAATAGGCCATAAAATCAAATAAGACAAAAGACAGTGGGACCCTCATTAAATGCAAACTTACATTCAAGCAAAAGAAAAAGGGCCACGTGGTCACTCAAGTACAGTGGCCAGGTGGCCTAAAATTGTATACATATAAAGCCATGTGGGACCCATCAATTAATGCAATAAAGAAGTAAGGTTCACGTGAACCACTTGATTAATGGTCCACGTGACAAAGCAAGTGGAAGGGGCCATGCGGCTAAGCAACTATTAGAGGAGGGTATATGCGGCTCCTTGTATTCCAAGCAGCATGCTTTCTTGCTAAAGCATACGAGTACATGCATGCTATAAATGCTTACACGTTGGGCTTTGTAATGCATGCAAAAGTAATACATGGAACTTATGCTAAAGGCTAAAGCATTAAGGCTTTAAGTATAAAATTTAAGGACTTATATGCATAAAGTGCATTAAATGCCTTTTTAGGGACTATTATGCATAAAATGCATAGAATGCACTCTTATGCGGCTTGTACTCTCCCAGGGAAAAGCATTAAAGCATTTAATTATTAATACTAAAGCACTAAGCATTAAGTCAAGGTTATAGGGCCTTAATTGCATAAAATCCTTAAGTCTACAGAAGAGGCTTGCTCAGGAATGCCTTTACGAAAATGCATGATAAGGCATTTAAGAAGTTGCTAAGGAAGGCATTAATTGCTTCCTTAAGCGCCCATGCGGCTAGCTCTTCCAGGTAGGAAACGTGCATTAAAATAATACAATGGAACATTGCATTAATAAACGTGCTTATGTGGGTTGGGCTGGTCAGGGGCTCATGCGGATTGCATTAGCCTAATTATTACTTGCACGTGGCAAGTCTCACGTGGCCATGATTATAAGCTTACACAAAGCACAAGGCTAAAGAGTGCTGCCAGGCCCATGATAAGGCTTATGCGGATCGAATGACTCAGAGTGATTCCATGCGGCTCGGTTATACTGCCCATGCGGTTTAGGTAATAAGGTCTCATGCGGATTGCTATGGGCTGCAGCTTATGCGGCTGGCCTTCCCTCAAGAAAATATTAAAATCAAGGTAAAAGTCACACTACCAAAAAAACCAACTTTAGCGACGGCCAGATCCGTCGCTTATCCGTCGGTAACATAAATTACCAACGTAATGGCGACGGATATTTGATGAAAATGGCCGTCGGGAAAAATGTCGTCGCTAAAAAATGTCCGTCGCTAAGCCGTCGGACAAATAATTATCCGACGGACTAGCGACTGGTTAGCGACGGTTGTCTTTCACCTACTTAGCGACGGATTAGCGACATGTTCCCGTCGGTTTACATGCCATATAATATTAAAATATCCGTCGCTAATCCGTCGTCAATAGGTCGATAAAAGCGTATCAGAGAGGTTCCTGATACGCAAAATCAGTCGCTATTCCGTCGCCATTCCGTCGTTAACCTCGATGTTATAGCGACGTATTAGCGACGGGTAGGTCGTCGGCCTGGTTCTGGAAAGCTTCCATATTTCCAGAACCATGTCGACGGATAATTGGTCGCTCATCCGTCGCTAGTCCGTCGTCACCCTCGACAGATTAGCGACGGATTAGCGACCAACTATCCGTCGCTAAGTCTCTGGAAACCTACCATATTTCCAGAACCATGTCGACGGATTCGCCGTCGCTAGGTAGTCGCTCTTCCGTCGGTAACTGCAAAATATTTTATATCATCCAGTTAGCGACGGATATTCCGTCGCTCTTCCGTCGGTAACTGCAAAATATTTTATAGCCCGATACCGATACTCATAAATTTGGATTAGGGTTAGGATGTTAGATATAAGTGAACTAGGTGATGTAGAGTACAATATAGGGAACTGTGAATGGACTGAAAGTTGCACATGAGAAGGTTCAATGAAGGGCCCATAAATGGGTTCACATGATAAGTTAGTAAGAATCCACATCACTATACATACTCCCCCGTCTCAGGAGTGTGTCTGGCTCCTATTTAGAACAGCACAGGTCACAACATGTCCAGAATAGCAAAACAGAGCTCTACAATGTATATCGGTATCGGACTATTCCTACGAGTATTGGTATCGGCGATATCAATACTCGTGTGAATAGGAGATTGCAATATAAGTCTAAGCTATCTAGCTAACATGTATACTTGTATTTACATTGTATCATAACTTGTATCTAGTTACCTTGCTAATCATGTATATACTCTTAACATATATGTGAAGACACTATACTAACATGTATTTAAATCAAGGTTCAAAGTATCGGTATCGGAATCGGTAGTATCGGCGGTATCGGTAGTATCGGCGATATCGGTAGTATCGGTAGTATCGGCGCACGATATCGGTAGTATCGGCGGTATCGGTAGTATCGGCGGTATCGGTAGTATCGGCGATATCGGTAGTATTGGTATCGGCGATATCGGTAGTATCGGCGGTATCGGATCGAAGTATCGGATGTTTAGTGCAGGGTACGTGACATTGTGAAAGCAATACAAAGTAGCAGTAAAAGGTAATGTGATGCTCAAGCAGCAATGCACAAACTAAATATGTACAGGACATCTTGATGATGGCAATTTTATGACAAGTGCAGTATAAAATTTGTGTTCCTAGCAATATGGGTGGTGCACAGATGCTAGGATATGCATCTAGGGTGTTTAGAGTGTTAAACAAACATGGTATAACCAAAACGACAGACTTCACACCACAGAACAGTGAACACAAAAAATAAATCATAACCCGAGCCTCCCCCTTGGCCAAATAACCCATCAAACCCTCTCCAATTCACATGGCACAGCCCACACATATATAACAGTATATTAGCAACATTATAGACTAATTATAATTGAAAATGGAGTGAGAACCCTGCCCCCATTCCCAACCCCCCCTCCGACCCCCCTGCCCCCATTCAACACCCCCCCCCCCCCGACCCCCCTGCCCTCTCCACCCCCCACCCCCCGACCCCCCTGCCCCCATTCAACACCCCCCCCCCGACCCCCCTGCCCTCTCCACCCCCCACCCACCGACCCCCCTGCCCCCATTCCCCACCCCCCCCGACCCCCCGACCCTCATTCCCCACCCCCCCCACCCCCTGCCCCCATTCCCCACACCCCCCGACCCCCTGACCCCATTCACCACCCCCCCCCCCCGCCCTCTCCACCCCCCGCGAAGCCGACCCCCCCCCCCCCACTCCCCCCCCCTCCGGCCCCAAAACACAAAATTAGAGAAAATTAGAGAGAGAGAGAGAGCCGCGCGCGAGAGAGGGAGAGCCGCAAGAGAGAGAGAGAGTTTTGGGGGGAATGAAAAATTCCCCCCCCCCGTCGGTTCAATTTAAGTTAGGGCACAGAATCTAGCGACGGAATAGCGACGGAATAAATTAGTCGCTAAACCGTCGCCAATTAAAAGGTGTTTTCCGACGGCTATATCCGTCGCTAGGTAGTCGCCAAAGTTCCCGCCAATGTTATAAAGATTTTGCCGCCAACATTTGCGACGAATAAGCGACGAAAAATAATCCGTCGCTAATGTTCGTCGACTTAGCGACGGAAACTCGACAAATTTTTACATTTAAAATTGAAAAAAATTATGTTGTGTTGTCTGTCGCTAATCCGTCGCTAAGATGTCGGAAATTGGTCGCTATTAGCGACGGAATCCGTCCGTCGCTAAAAGTCCGTCGGTAAAGTGGGGTATTTTAGTAGTGTCATACGGCCAACACAAAATGTCCATACGTGTATGCGGCTCCAATGGTGCCAGCAAGCTCACATGTAAGCCAAAAATGCAAATGATGGCTTCCCACAGAGGAGATGTCCATGGGGAAAATATCATGGCTTCCATGCTCCACCAAACTACCATAGGAACCCAAATCCAGACTCCCATGGGTCAAATTTGGGTAAAATGAAATTCTCTACAACATGGAACTATCAGTTGACAAAAATATACAAGTTTGACAGATCAAAACCCATGAAAACCGAAAATACCATAAAGCTAGATCTACAACAATCCACTCGGTAAAACCGAAAACTCCAAGTTCTAAACATGCTTAAAATCATGCAAGGAAGGAGATGGAACAAACAAAATAAATTTGTTCAAGGTTCGGCAAGGTGTACTTGCCTCTCTCCAATGGCTAGGGTTTGATGGAAAAGAAATGAATGAGGGTGAATGAGGAAGGAGAGAGAAAAGTGGCTTATATAACAAGCTCAAGTGATCTCCGCCATTCATTCCTCTCCACTCAATCTAAACCATATACCTCATCTCATAAAGAACCAAACTAAACCAAACCAAGTCAAAGTGGAACCGAACCAAATAAAACCAAGTCTAAGTTAAACCAAGTCATAAAAATCCTACACTTAGGAAAATTTTAAAATATCACATAAATCGAGAAATATGAAATACGGCTCAATAAACACGTATCCGTATAAAATACCGATACAGTGAGACGGGTCTCACAGGTTTCTCCGAAACATGGACTAATATCCTCTTCAGATCCATCAGCAACTCCTTGTTCACCACCATCATCAACGGACAAGCGACTAGGTTCTTCAAAGCTAGCCGGGGGGTCAGACAAGGGGACCCTCTTTCCGCCACCATCTTCATAATAGCGGTCAAAGCTCTCAGCAGGAACCTGAACAGACTTGTCGATACCCTCAGATTCTAATATTTCCATACCACCACCGGCTGCCCCTTGATCATGCATCTGGCCTATGCTGAAGACATTCTCATATTCTCGACGGAAGACATCGGGTCGGTTGAGGCGGTTCACAGCAAGTTAGAGAGATACACCAGATGCTCGGAGCAACGTGTCAACCGCAACAAAAGTGTCATCTATACCCATCACAAAGCTAACAGGAACCACAATGCCACTCTCACAAATCTGACATCCTACACCACAACCTACCCGCCCTTCACCTACCTCGGATGCCCACTAGTTTACGGAAAGTCCAACTCTGGTATTTTCGAAGGCCTAGTGAGAAAGATCAGGAAGAGAATCGAGGGTTGGCACAACGCCACACTCTCCCCGAGAGACAAGATGATTCTGATCAAACATGTGCTCTCTTCCATTCCTATATACACCCTGGCAGTCTGCTACCCCCCGAAGAAGGTCATCACCTCTCTTGAGTCCCTCCTATCCAACTTTTTTTGGGGTCACAGTGACGGGAAAGACAAACACCACTGGACCAGCTGGGACACCATGGCCAAACCCACTAGGGAGGGCGGTCTGGGTTTCTGCAGACTATCACACATTGTTGCCGCCTGCTCTATGAAACTGTGGTGGAAGCTTCGCACGGAGAACTCGATCTGGGCTCATTTCATGAAAGCTAGATACTTTCGACACTCCAACCCAACAACGGTCTCTGCTAACTGTAGAGCTTCGGCGAATTGGCGTCGCTTACTCCTAGGCTGGGAGCTCGCGGAACCTTTCATGGAGAGGGACATCTCCGGCACTTTGAGATGGTACCCGACCTACGACGGAGAGTTCACTCTGGCCTCGACCAGAATCGCAGTGAGAGGCGACGGCGACGAGTCCCCCTTCATCGCCCCTACTGGCAGTCCTGCATCCCCTACAAATGGTCGATCCTCACCTGGAGAGCGCAGCGCAATAAACTCCCCCCAGACGACTCCCTCACTTCCTAAGGATATAGCCTTGCGTCGAGGTTCCACTGTTGTTCCTCACCAAAGACTGAATCTGCAGACCACATACTTCGTTCAAGAGACCTAGTCTATTAGCTGTGGACCAGCCTCTCTAAAAAATGCCTACCGTACTCACGGTACGGAAGCTTCAACGATCTCCTTGCCAGGTAGAGCATTTCACACGGGCATCAGATCGTCGCAGCTGTCACCGTCTGGGTTCTATGAAAGAATAGGAACAAGTAGAGATACGAAGGCCGCCAACTCAGTTCGATGCAACTTTTGAGAGAAGTTCTCAGACAAACTCGCAAAGCTAACACTCGCTGCTCCTATTCCCCGAGCAGTTTTTGGAGGATGTTGTACTAACCCCTTGTCAGTTCCTAGCTTAGCAATGAGTGTTTTCGTCGCTGACTGGTTGTCTTTAGTTTTCTTCCTTTAGCGCGAGTCGCGCTCTTTTGTATAGGCTTCGGCATTTTGAGCATGATACTTCTATAAAGTTTTCATCTTTGAATATATATATATATATTTACCTAATTTCCAAAGTTAAAATGAAGCATCATGATCTATCTCTTGTATTTTCCTTTATCGTGTCCTAACATTGTATCCATGTTTATATGCCCTAAATTCCATATAAATTTCTAAACATTAGCAAAATCATGATATAAATTTAAAAATAATATTAAAATTTAAGAAAGAATTCAAAGAGTTTGATGAGGGCTTGCCTTGGGAAAATAAATTTGGGTTTGGAATTGGGGGTTAGGGCTTGAGCCTTCTCATCCAATTTCTCCTTCTTCTTCCTCCTTCAAATTCTTCTTCTTCTTCTTCTTCCTTTTTTTGAAGAAAGGGGTTAAGGTTTTGGTGATTGGAGGTGAATATGGACATGAAGATGATGGTGGTGGTGTTGGAGGTTGGTGATGGAGGTTGCGGCCGGAGGGAGGGGTGCCACCGGTGGAGGGGGCCGGTCAGCCGGCCGAGGTGCGAGGTCGCAGCTGCCATGACTTCGCCGACGGGCGCGGGCATGAGTGAGGAGTAGAGTGAGGGAGTGAGAGAGATGGAGAGAATAAGAGGGGGAGGGAGAATGTAAGAAAGAGGGAGAGAGTATGTAAGAGAGAGGGAACCGAGAGAGAGAGAGAGAGAGAGAGAGATGTGAAGATGAGAGGGAGAAAGATGAAGCTGCTACTTCTCTTCCTATGATTCCCTAAGGCTTTAACCAAAATGTCTAAATTTTTCATGCATGGAGACATTTGTCTCCAAGGAAAATTATTGAATTACACATGCTCTTCATGCATGGAGGCAAGTGTATAGGTAGGTGGCAATTAAATTTACAAAGGTTTGTGTAACAATTTATTTTTTTTTAAAAGTGAATGGATTTATCATAATAAAATTATCAAGTATAATACTAATAACATAATAATAAATAAATAAAATACTCGTATATACAAACCATGTCTAAACCCGGATATCGTATTTACGATATATAACTATGACACTCTACTCACGTTACAAAAATTTTGTCCTCGAAATTTAAATTTTTAAAAAAGCTTTTCAAAACAATTATAGGTAGAAACAAGATATGCTACCCACCTTACAGAGATGAAGTAATAATCTATTTCTAAACGAAATATTTTCAAAATCATATTCATTAAAAGTTTTATGAAATTTGGGAAAGTATGAAGATACTTGAAATCATCAATGATCTGAAAATTTCATAGAATTAGTCAAACACCATAACCTTGTAGGTTCTACAAAATTAAAATTATATTCTTCATTTCTTACTTTCTGACGTGATACATTAATCTTGTGCCTCGCCATTATACATATGGCTGCAATCAAGATACCATTTCACTATCAGAATTCAAGATTGCTGCATTTGCTACGTCGCAACTGATATCCATAGAACGTGTAGGAATTATGATTGTGGTGTAGCTTTACACGTTAAGGTATCCTTGGAAATTCAAAAGATACTCAAGAACCAGTACTTAGAATTTTTTTTCCCATCCCTTCTTTATCTAAGTATCAAAAGTACTATATAATATCATAATTTAAGAACTTTTGACAAAATTAGTAAGGAAATCTCATATATCGATATTATCAAAAATACTGAATATTATTTTAAATTTATTCAAGTCAAAGATTTTTAAATCCAAATTGAGATAAAACGAAATTGGTTTTTGAATATCAAGCATGAAAACCAATTATGAAAACATTGTCGAGATTTTCGAAATCTTTACTTATTTACTGAATCATGTTTCGAGAATGTAGTGCCTCGCCAGTCTGAATGGCTGCAACAACTTCTCATTCTATAATTCACTTATTTGACTACAGGTGGTCTCACTGCCTTGTCAAATCAAAATAGATTATCAAATTCTTGACACATAAGAAAAATAAATACTCATTCACAGGAAATTCAATTACAAAAGTCCAATCAAAATATTATTTCACAAAAACCAATGAACAATCAATGAGTAATGCATATCTGGGTATTTAGGTGGAAAACAATTCCAAAAAAAATCAAGAATACTACTTGAACGAAATTGGATTGAAAAGAGCGGATACAAATCTAGATTTTTTTTCCTTCAATGAACTTGGAGTAAAACAAAGGAATTGAGGAATTTCAAGAAAATTGAATTTGCGAAATAATTAGATAACGTGAAACTTAACAAAGAAAGAGGAGATGAATCAGGATTTAAGCATGGATAAAATCAAGAAGTCGAGGAGTCATACTCTCAATAGGCTATATTTTATATATATTTTATATATTCCTTAAACAGATACTACTTGTGCTCACTTGTCCAATAGTTCTCCAAGTTACTCTTATATCTATGCTCATCCCACAAAACATACTACATACAATCTAATAAAAATCTTAGATCATATCTGGCATCACTCTGAACATCCTTACCATCTAATCATGCATCTACACTAGGAACCTCAGTCCCATCCTTAAAAGGCCCATAGAATTAAGGATACTATCATCCGACTAGAATTGAGCAAAGCACAATTACAGCTTAAAGTCATACCATATAGTAAAGTCTATAGTAATAAAGAACTGTAAAGACATGAAGTGAAACTATAAAATATGACTAATAATCATGACAAGCCTAACTGATAAGAATATAGAATAATATCATGTGAAGGCATCATAGTAACTAAGATATTAAATGAAATGTGTGATTAGAATATCATTTTTGGCATGTGGACGGTTGAGGGTAAGATTCAGCACGACGTACGTATAGTATACGGCTGCTATTAGTCACGAGCATGCCATCAGATAGTTTTGGGTTTCCCACATATATACCTACTAAGTATTCTTCCATTTGACTCTCTCTCTCTCTCTCAATTAAAGAAAGCATGATACAAAACAAGTAGATCATGGTCACGAAATAACACAACTCTAACCTCAAATAATATATATTCTCACTCATGTATAAGGCATGGTGTCACATATATGTAATGGAATATATGAACTGAATGAGCATGGCCAATCTATAAAATAATGGTAAACGATAGGTGTAAAGTACTTGTATGATTGCGGTTGGCGAAGTTTTGACGTATCGGACACGATCGTGCCAGATACTAAAATAACCCAAGAAGAAATTGCACAACTCTACTTGAACACAAAACAGGTCACTATGTGTCCCAGATTATGCCAAATAAGCAAAATTCATTAAAGAAGTCTGATTAGGGTGAAAGGCTGAAAATAATTGTCTCAGAGGTGGGCGGTATCCAATGTTGGCCCACACGGTACCAAAAAATGAAGCCAAATTAGCTAGTATCCAAATTTAACATGTTATATAGCAATTTAGACTAAAATGATGCCACAAATCTAGTGATGAGGTTACAATCGGATGACCAGATTGACGGAACGATTTTCGTCCCTAGAGTTTTAAATACGGTATTTACGTCGTGAACCTCCAACTTTGGGCACGATTTTCATCTATCAAATGATGGAATATTGCTATAAAATTATACAGATGAAAAAAGGGATATACCAGCTGTAAGGAAGCGAAAGTGGTTCACTAAACGGAGCTGCAACAAAAAAATACGTGCCAATAAAGTCGACACTACGAAACTGTCCAAAATTGACTCAGTTTAAACATCCAACTTGGTGATCGGTTTTGATCGATCGAATGATATAATTAACAAATTAAAAATGATATGGGTGGAGGGATATATAACAGGATTGATGTGAGAAATCGGACCCACAATCCAATAGTTGGATCGCACGAAAACATTGTGCAAAGTTACTACTAGTACCATTGGAGTCAAAATCGATTTCTAGCAAGCGGGAGGAGCTTGTTTGCTTGTAGGCCAGGGTGGAGCTACAATCGGCAGGTAGGAGGACGGTGCAGTGGTCCATAGGGTGGGCGACGAAGTCGGGGTCCGGTGGTGACGGGCTTGAGGTGAGGAGGAGAAGGGAGTTGGCTTGTGGATTGTACAGGGGGTGCTTTGCAGGAAGTAGGTGTTGCCATGCGATTTTTTTTGCTAGAATTACAACTAAATGGTTTACAATTTATTTACAACCGTCTATGTGACGGTTGTCATCCTCTTCCCACGTGGAATAGGAAGGAAAAAGATGAGCCAATTTTCAACCGTCACATGGACGATTGTAAATAAATTATAATCTATTTGACTGTAGCAGCAAGGAGAAAGAGTTATGGTTAAAGAAAAATCCATTTTTTGTTTGCCCACCAAACACTTCCAAAATAATACATATTAGCGACGTTATTAGCGACCTCGCTAGTAAACATCGCTAAATAATATGTAGTTAGCGACTATGCAAAAAAATGTCATAGAACGTCGCTATTTGTGACATGTAGCGACGACTAGCAGCAAAGGTTAGTATGAGTAAAAAAGGTGTCGCTGGTGTCACGTCCCGACTCGCCGAATCGGTCGCCATCGCCTTGACTCGATATAAATCGATTCCCACAGGTCGGGACGTGATGCCGTGCAAGTCTTTAATGGACTTGCACAAGGCAAGGATGTGCAATTAAAAAAAAATTTTGTCTCGACGCGTTGAAATTAAACAGTGCAGAGAGTTGAAAACATAGCATAGGAAGAAATTTAGCTTTTCATTCATAAACTTGCAAAGTATGTGCAAGGTCATTTTTACATTACATATGCCGTTGCGGCTACATCTTTGAAACACAAAAGCAAAACTCTCGGCAAGCTTGCTCTGAAATAATCCTTGTCGTTCCATACATTCACGCCCCTTTATACATTTGAACAAAGCCTTCAATCTGAGTTGGGCTTCAAAATACTTCAAAATATGAGAGCTTCGTGTCGCCTCCCGTTCTTCAGCTTCAGGTCTAGTCTCGAGCTTCGACAGCGCGCTCGTTACCTGGGGAGTTGGGGGTTAGCACACTTGCTAGTGGATGGGACGAACCCACTCGTCTAAACCGACACTGCTTATTAAGGATTCTAGCATACGAAGTGATCTTTCTATTTAGAACTATATGAATTATAATTCATTTCGAAGGCACATTTTAAACGATAACGCATAACCAATTTAAAGGCATTCTTACCACGGCCGTGCTCCTTTCCTGCACAAAATATACATGATACTTACCACCATGCACAAGACAATAGGTGAGCATGCAATCTATCCTATATGCGGTCATTGGTGATATCGACACCACGAAGGACGATTACGTAGCCTTGCGACGCGCCCTCCAGTCCAGGTAGCGAGCCTAACTGGAGGTCTCGCAATGCCTCGCGCCGAAGCACGATTTCCATAATTTCCTCCTAGGCCGATTCGGCCCCAGGGCCCCGGGTACCGTCTCGAGGAAAGCTCACCTTGTGCACAAGTCGTCCTTGACCATGCGAATGTATGAACAGTTTAATATGTATGAAGTAAATTGCATAGCGTAACCATTATCAAATCACATAATCATTCCTACTCGTGCAAGGGTCCTTTCCCCCGAAACCGTACGTTCTGATTTAGCATCCCGTAGGCACCAAATTCTCTGAGGCATGATGTACCACCACAAAGGTTTTTATCGATGTGTTTTGCATGGCATGAAATATATTCTATCTCTTTCTTAGGACTTTATCTTTTCTCTACTTAGTGTGAACTTATAATTTCGGAGTTAAATTCTCTAGGTTGATATATTATCCCGAGCTCTTGATCTTAGTGGCAAGCATACATCTCGTTAGCATCATCGATTTGAACGTTGAACTTTAAAAATTTAGTTAGCGGGAAGGAGTAGAAAAGAAGGGGCCGAAGAACCACCCACCTAAGGAGATTGCGCCGAGAGTAGGAGAACGCTTCACGACAGTCAAGCGTCAGTTATACGAACTCCTGCAATGGCACGAGCATCGAATTAGAACCCTTCCTTCAATCCTTCCTTCGAAATTTCTAAAGACGCATTCAGAAATCGACGCGAAAGCACACTATCAAATCCACGCAACAATTCGTTCAGAAAGCCAAGAAAACTAATAAAACCAACGACAGACGGGTTGCGTCGCTCTCTTTAGAGTTCCTTCGCCAACACGCCGCCTACCGCATCTAGGACTTATTCCAACAGTAGTCGATCCATTAGTTGGAACGGTACTCATATCACTCGTCCAAATCGATTTTATTGATACCATAGTTTTTGTATATCAAACTCGTCGCCGAGTTAGACTAGCCATCTATGTTTCCGACCATGTCTGACTTGGCACGAGCCTATTACATAGTGCTTCGCCCCAACGGGAGCGGGGCACTACATAATATACCACTAAAAAAAGTTTCGTCCCGAAACTTAAGAACAAGGGTCTGACCTTCGTCGGCGAAGAGTGAAGGGTACTTCTCCTTCATCTCCGCCTCTAGCTCCCACGTCGACTCCTCAACGGAATGGTTGTGCCAGAGCACGCGAACCAAGGACATCGATCGGCTCCGCGGGATCTTTTCTTTACGGTCCAAAATTTGCACGGGCTCCTCCGAGTATGATAGATCGGCGCGTAGCTCCAACTGATCGAAACTAACCACATGACTTGGGTCATGCACGTACTTCCGAAGTTGGGAGACATGGAAGACATCGTGCACTTCGGCCAGGGCAGGAGGTAGCATGATCCGGTAAGCAACGGTCGCCACTCTTTCGAGGATCTCGAAGGGCCCTACGAATCTTGGACTCAGCTTGCCCTTTACCCCGAATTGTATGACGCCCTGCATCGACGTCACCTTCAGAAATACATGGTCCCCAACCAAGAACTCTAACGGTCGTCGACGAGTATCTGCATAACTCTTTTGTCGACTCTGAGTAATGCGGAGCCTATCATGAATCATGCGGACCTTCTCGACGGCTTGTTCGACTAGTTCTGGTCCGAGCACCTGTCGCTCCCCGACTTCGTCCCAGTAAATCGGAGATCGGCACTTCCTCCCGTAAAGCGCCTCGTAGGGAGCCATTTGGATGCTCGATTGATAACTGTTGTTGTATGCGAACTCCGCGAGTGGCAAGTGCGTGTCCCAACTAGTCTTCAAATCTATCGCACACAGGCATAGCATATCCTCCAGGATCTGATTCACTCTTTCTGTCTGGCCATCGGTTTGCGGGTGGTACGTGGAGCTAAGGTTCAACTTAGTGTCCAGCGCCGCCTGTAGACTCGTCCAGAAACGTGATAAGAATCGCCCGTCTCTGTCCGAAATGATTGTGGCAGGTACCCCCGTGCAGTCTGACGATCTCGTTGAGATAATTCTGAGCTAACCGATCGACGCTCCATGATGACTTAATAGCGATGAAATGAGCGGATTTGGTCAAACGATCGACAATGACCCAAATCGCATCATTTCCCCGCGACGTCTTCTGAAGGCCTACGATGAAATCCATAGAGATGTCGTTCCACTTCCATACTAGAATGTCGAGGTTCTGTAGCTCTCCGCCTGGTCTTTGATGCTTGGCCTTCACCCGTTGATAGGCCATGCACTGTGACACAAACGTTGCCACGTCTTTCTTCATGCCATGCCACCAAAAGGTCGTGCGCAGGTCCTTATACATTTTGGTAGTCCCGGGGTGCAATGAGTACTTCGCATAATGGGCCTCCGTCAGAATCTCCTTTCTAAGTTCGGCATGGTCCGGCACGCATATCCTTCCCTTCATCCGCGTCATTTCGCCCTCGTCCACCACAAATTCGGTCGCCTTTCCCGTCGAAATCAGCTCGCGCATCTTCTTCAGGAATGGATCGTCCTCCTGTGCGGTCTTTATCTTGTTGTGCAAGCTCGACTCAAGGTGCAATTGAGCCAATCGTGCTCCACGGTAACGGACTCGGAGTTCGATACCCATCTCTACTAAGTCTCGCTGTATGTTGCGGTTGATAGACAAGTACCTAGCGAACATTCTACTCAGGGCGTCCGCTACGACATTTCCCATACCTGGCGTATAATCGATAGTCAGATCATAGTCTTTAATGAGTTCGAGCCAACGCCGCTGCCGTAAGTTCAGGTCCCGTTGGGTGAAGATGTATTTGAGGCTCTTGTGGTCCGTATAGATGCGGCAAGCTACACCATAAAGATAGTGCCGCCATAGCTTCAACGCGAACACAATGGCCGCTAACTCAAGGTCATGCGTAGGATAATTCTTCTCGTGTTGCTTCAATTGTCTCAAAGCAAACGAAATCACCTTATCTTTTTGTATAAGCACGTATCCCAAACTCGTCCGCGATGCGTCGCTAAATATTTGAAACCCTTCCGGCCCGTCCGGAAGTGCAAGGATCGGCGCTGAGATGAGCCGTTTCTTCAACTCTTGGAAGCTCGATTCACAGGCGTCGTTCCACTCGAATGCGACTCCTTCTGGGTGAGACGAGTCAGAGGCGACGCAATTTTGGCAAAATCTTTCACGAATCTACGGTAGTAGCCTGCCAGGCCGAGGAAACTTCGGATGTCGCCTGTTGAGGTAGGCCGCTTCCATTCGACTATTGCTTTAATGTTTTTTGGGTCCACCATGATGCCTTCTGCTGAGACAACGTGCCCGAGGAACGTCACGCTGCTCATCCAGAACTCGTACTTGCTTAGCTTGGCGTAAAGTTGATGTTCCTGCAGAGTCTGTAGCACCGTCTTCAAATGTTCTACGTGCTCGTCCTTGCTCTTTGAATATATGAGAATGTCATCGATGAATACGACGACAAATTTGTCTATGAACGGTCGGAACACCCGGTTCATTAGATCCATGAACGCGGCAGGAGCGTTGGTCAAGCCGAAGGGCATGACCAGAAATTCGTAGTGACCATATCGAGTTCGGAAGGCGGACTTCAGCACGTCCTTGGACTTGATCTTCAATTGATGGTAGCCTGAGCGAAGATCAATCTTAGAAAACACAGTCGCCCCTTGCAGCTGGTCAAACAAATCGTCTATCCTCGGTAACGGGTACTTGTTTCGTACCGCGGCTTTGTTGAGTTCTCGATAATCGATGCACAGCCGCATCGATCCATCCTTTTTCCTCATAAACAATACTGGGGCACCCCACGGGGAGACACTAGGGTGAATATATTCGAGATCTAGTAACTCTTGTAGTTGTGCCTTCAGTTCTTTCAGCTCTGCCGGCGCCATTCGATAAGGTACTTTGGATATCGGTCGGGTGTTCGGAAAGGTGTCGATGCTGAATTCTATCTCTCGGTCTGGCGGCATCCCTGGCAATTCGTCTAGAAACACATCGAAAAATTCTTCCATGACTTCAGTCTGGGCCGTGCTTGTAATCTCTGTTCTCGTGTCTCAAACTGATGCTAGGTACCCGCTGCACCCGGAATGCAACATACACCTTGCCGTGCCGAAATCGCCGATATTATCATTGCCGACTTTGATGCTGCTCTGCACGAATAGGAGAACTCGGTTTCGTCGGGAAGGCGGAACACAACTCACTTCTCCGTGCATTCAATCGTTGCGTGGCATGCACCCAACCAATCCATGCCGAGGATTATATCGTACTCCTTGACATCGAGGACGATAACTTCCAAGGATAGATTCCTTCCTCCGATGCAGATATAACCATCCCTACAAATGTGAGTGGCAGGCATATCTACTCCCGATGGAGTGCTAACGCTAAGATTCATATCTAAAGGTTGCATAGGTAATTCATTTTCTTTTACAAAGTCGACAGATATGAAACTATGCGTAGCACCCGAATCGAACAATACTCTAGTAGGCATATTTTTATAGAGTAGTATACCTGTCACATCAGTGTCGGACGCATAGGCTTCGTCTCGAGTCAGTGCGTAGACTCGGCCTTGCGCCCCTTGGCGATTTTGTGGGTTCACGGGTACCGTATTTGCACCGTGGGCGGGAGGCGCCCTGTTCTGGTTCTGGATGTCCCTTGGTGGATGTTGGTTCGCCCTCCCCATGCAACAATCTACTGCCTTGTGACCTAGCTCGCCACACTTGAAGCATCCCCCTCGGCAATCGACCGCCAGATGTCCCATCTTGCCGCAGCGATAGCACCGTACGCCTGGGTGAAGCCCCCGATACTCGGACGTGTTCTGGCACTTTGGCGCACCAGATCCTCCCGCGTTGTGAAGACGCTTGTTGAAGTTGTTGCGGATGCTTGATCTGCCCTTCTGCGACGCTCGACCGAAGACCCGTTCCATATCAAGGGCGACGTTATATGATTCCCTGTACGTCTGGCATCTCTGGTTCATGACGTCCCGACGCAAATCTTCGTTCAGGCCTTGCTGGAAGCGCTCGCACTACGCCTCTGTGTTCAGCAGAAAGGCCCCGACAACCTTCGCAAGCTTCACGAACTTCGTATCGTAGTCTTCAACGGACAAGTTTTCTTGCTTCAAGGACATGAATTCCTCTTCCTTCTGTCGACGAAGGGCATGAGGGATGTATTGCTCGAGGAAGGCCCATTTGAACGTCTCCCACGAGATCTTGGCGTTGGGGTTGGACTCTTGGAGTTCATGTTTCTTCGCCTCCCACCAGTCGTAGGCCCTCAAGTTGAGCTGCAACGCTGCGCACCCGACTTTCTTGGACCCCTTGATGTTGAGGAGAGTGAATAGACTTTCAATCTTCACTAGCCACCCTATGACTTCGTCGGCTCTATTCGACCGTTGAATTCAGGCGGGTTCATTTTCTTGAACTTGGTCATCTTGAGCAGGGAGGAGGAAGACACATGTTTTGTCTTTTCGGCTTACACTTCTTCCTCGGACATGACGATCGTCGAGTTCTGTTGCGTCACTATGGTGCTTACGATCCTGGTCAGGGCACCCATTTGCTTTTGTTGGCGCTGACTTGGGCCTGAATCTGTTCTTGCAGCTGTCGTTGCTGCGTCTCTTACTGGCGTTGTTGAAGTTCCATGAGGCGTAGTAGTCGCTCCATGGCAGATTCGCTAGGCGTCGCATCTTCAGTACTATCCGTGCTAATCAATGTGGGGACACCCAGTCTTTCCGTCATTCCTACAAAATTGAGCAAACCCGTTAGTATTCTCAAAATATCTACGGGCTTATACGTATGGAACGATTATTTCAGGCCGTATATGTCGAAAAGCATAGTTTTTTTGAAAAATTGCAACGGCATCATCTAAAGAAAGTATTTTGAAAGGTCCGAGGTGTGAACCGTGCTTTGATACCAACTTGTCACGCCCCGACTCGCCGAATCGGTCGCCATCGCCTTGACTCGATATAAATCGATTTCCACGGTTCGGGACGTGATGCCGTGCAAGTCTTTAATGGACTTGTACAAGGCAAGGATGTGCAATTAAAAATTTCCTTTGTCTCGACGCGTTGAAATTAAACAGTACCGAGAGTTGAAAACATAGCATTGGAAGAAATTTAGCTTTTCATTCATAAACTTGCAAAGTATGTACAAGGTCATTTTTATATTACATATGCCGTTGCGGCTACATCTTTGAAACACAAAAGAAAAACTCTCGACAAGCTTGCTCTGAAATAATCCTTGTCGTTCCATACATTCACGCCCCTTTATACATTTGAACAAAGCCTTCGATCTGAGTTGGGCTTCAAAATACTTCAAAATAGGAGAGCTTCGTGCCGCCTCCCGTTCTTCAGCTTCAGGTCTAGTCTCGAGCTCCCGCAGCGCGCTCGTTACCTGGGGAGTTGGGGGTTAGCACACTTGCTAGTGGATGGGACGAACCCACTCGTCTAAACCGACACTACTTATTAAGGATTCTAGCATACGAAGTGATCTTTCTATTTAGAACTATATGAATTACAATTCATTTCGAAGGCACATTTTAAACGATAACGCATAACCAATTTAAAGGCATTCTTACCACGGCAGTGCTCCTTTCCTGCACAAAATATACATGATACTTACCACCTGCACAAGACAATAAGTGAGCATGCAATCTATCCTATATGCGGTCATTGGTGATATCGACACCACGAAGGACGATTACGTAGCCTTGCGACGCACCCTCCAGTCCAGGTAGCGAGCCTAACTGGAGGTCTCGCAATGCCTCGTGCCGAAGCACGATTTCCATAATTTCTTCCTAGGCCGATTCGGTCCCAGGGCCCCGGGTACCGTCTCGAAGAAAGCTCACCTTGTGTACAAGTCGTCCTTGACCATGCGAATGTATGAACAGTTTAATATGTATGAAGTAAATTGTATAGCGTAACCATTATCAAATCACATAATCATTCCTACTCGTGCAAGGGTCCTTTCCTCCGAAACCGTACGTTCTGATTTAGCATCCTGTAGGCACCAAATTCTCAGAGGCATGATGTACCGCCACCAAGGTTTTCATTGATGTGTTTGCATGGCATGAAATATATTCTATCTCTTTCTTATGACTTTATCTTTTCTCTACTTAGTGTGAACTTATAATTTCGGAGTTAAATTCTCTAGGTTGATATATTATCCCGAGCTCTTGATCTTAGTGGCAAGCATACATCCACTACAAAAAAAGAGACCTTTTGGGAGGACATTATTAGATACGCTACTTTGAAGAGTCCTAAAAGATTAATATTTGGGACGATTATTTACTTTGTAACAAAAAACAATATTATTTAGAACATATTTGTAAATGGACTATCTTATTTAAGACTACGAATTTATTTCGTCCCTAAAAAGTGTAGGCGAAAAAGAAAAATAATAGACAAATTTTTTTTGCTAGCCTCTCATTTTCGTGGGTGCCATGGATCCTCATCCAAGGGTTAATATGAAAACCCTAACATATCTTCTCTTTTGAACCAACAGCTATCCCAAACCTTTCCAATCATTTTCTCTCTAAGCTCCAACAAACCCATCCCTAACCATAATCTATTTCTCCCTCTCTTCCACAAATCTCCACAACAAAAGCATAACCTAACCTTTATCTACTCTTATCCTAAGCTCTAGCCCCCTTGCTCTGTTCATCTTCCTCCTCTAGATCTGGTTCTAGGGTTCTACGAGGATGCTAAGGTCGGAAGAGGTGAAGACGATAGGAAGGAGGTAAAGTTGGCCTATAAGATGTTGTTCGGATGGAGGAAGGCGGTGTCGCTACACTTGGTGGCAGAGAGGGAGTGGACGAAGGTGGATGATGACTCACTAAGAGGGCGCTGGAGAATTTATTCTTAGGGTTTGGTAGGGGAAGGTCTTGAAGGAGATTGAGTCTGTTTGGGGCATTGACAATCCCGGTCCGTCCGGTACACTCCATTGTGATATGTATCAGTGAGCACACTTTCTTTTTTAATTTCTTTTATATAAATAAAATTTCCTTTTTCCAATTTCGATTTCTAGAGCATTTGTCATTTATGATAATTCTCCTTTTTCCAATTTCAGTTTCTAGAGCATTTGTTATTTATGTACATTATTAGGGGTTTATGGAGTTGCTATTAGTAAGAGTATATTCTAATTGGAAATCATTGCTTAGTTTTGTAAAAAAATATAACTAGTCTAAATATTTTTGAAAATGAAGGTTGTAGCGGAATGAATGTGATATTCCAATGATAGTGCTTCAACAAAAGTAGAACTATTTGGCAAACCATTTAATTCAAAAGTTGTTCAATTGAAAATAACTTATACCATGTCAGAGTTGAAGAAGACAAACACCTAAGTCATTGTTTTAGAAGTTTGACAAACCCTTCCAAGTCTTTAACAAATAAAACAATGAGTTCCATACGACCTTACTTAGACCTCACCGAATATGAGAATTCCGGTAAGTTATAACTTTTAATATAGATCTTAGGTCTGTTCTTGACTAAAATCTTAAATTTTTAGACGATCGAGATACATGTTTCAATATATTAATTTACATTGTTGGCCCAAATTATAATTATAATACTGGATTAGGCTTCAATCTTGAGAATTTTCTCTAAGCATTGAGCATTCTAAAAAAACTCTTGTAGCATAGTAATTACTTCAAAAGTCGGTTTTCCTAATTAGTAAAGACACTATATTCTCATTCTTTAAGATGAAATAAGCATATTATTCATGTCAATTTTTTAAAGATTGACTTACAAACACGAATGCCGACCTTTTTAGATGCATAAATGACTCCCATAGGCATTGGTGCCTTGTTTTCTTCTGAATTGCACTCGTTGGAATTTGGAAGCCTATTAAGGGATGTATGGTTCTAAATAAGGCTTATCTTTTACGTTATCTACTAGACATGTAAGCAACATTTCTATATCTACTTCTTACAAAGTTTTGATGTCTTCTATTATAGACTAAAATTTATGCTAATGTTCAATTCCTTAAGAATTGCTAACTATTCATTGATAATGTCGTTTTGCACTTAAGGAAGGATAAATTCTGGACAAGGAGTTTGTTGAGTATTATAGAACAAGATTGAAAAATGGAAGCAATGAGCATTTCATAGGCTCAAAGTTTGTGGAGTATCTTTGTAACTTTTATATATTGTTAAGTAGCATATGTGCTTGCTATATTCGAAAATAAGTGCTTGTTATCAATAATTCATCATTATATATAAAATAGGTGTTTGTTATCAATAATTCTAAACATGTTTATATATAAAATAGGTGCTTGTTATCAATAATTCATCTTTAAACCTATTTTATAGAAATATACAAAATAGGTGTTTGTTATCAATAATTCGTCTTTTAGCTTGTCTCGATGAATCAGGTATTTGAAAGAGGAAGCAATTTTCAGCTCCATTGGCAGTATTTCAACTTAACCAGGAGAACTTGTACATATGCTTGGTAATATACAAGCTATGGTGCTTGTTGGTTGCCGCCTGTGTAAGTTGTACGAATATGAAAAATGACTCATGGTTAAGGTAGCATGGGGAAGGTAAATATTACATCATAGTGTATCTCTTCTTGATTTCTTAAATAGTACAATATTTTACATACAACATATTTTTATTCTTCAGGCATGTATATCCCTTGAAAGCAAGGGAGAAGGTTTCTCTTGGTCGAGAATTAATGGGCGATAATAGAATCTTGGATGATTTTATTATGCCAAAGGTTAACGTTCATGTGCTTTGACTCTTCGCTTTGGGTATCGGCTCCTATATTGCTATATTGTTTTCTTAATTTAATATAGCCAAAGGGAAAAGTAGGGTAGTGCCTTATGGAAGATGAATAATTTAATAAATTCATTGCTCTCACCCTATCCATTACTTCCGTCTTCGGCTTCTCATATGAGTCATATCTTCTATCCCTGGCTCCTGTCTTTAGCTCCTCTGCTTCAATTATGCTGCTTCCATCTTTGGTTTATAGATAGTTTCTAAGGATAAATTAGCGGAGCTTGAATATGCCAAGCTCGACCCGATGAAGCCTTGGATTTGGCTCTTGGTTTTGTAACTGTACCAAATTGTATCATCTCACTTAGATTGTATTGGTTTAATAAGCAATATAGACGACAACAACTCTCTAAAGCATATTGTATCATCTTACGTCTTTCATATTGACATTTTTATAGTCTTAAGGAACTTAGAGGATCTCTGTTTATGTTTAAACTACAGTTTTCTAGTCTCTAGAATGGATGAATGCATATGAAGGCGTTTCTCTTTAACATCTATATATGTGTGATACTTATGGCGTATTTGGATCCCTTGGGCATCTAGCTCTCTAGATTCATTCAAATTGTTATTTGTTGATTTCTGCCAACTACATTTTGTACCCATGCTTCTTTAATGGGATCTTAGCCGCTCACTAGTGCAACTATGGTTCTAATACACTATACCAATGCAGGATATTGGTTTCAGAATGTGGCTTCTTGCACCTGGAGCTGATACCAATGCTCGTTGGTAAAATTCCATCATGTCTTGAATTTAATTTCTCCCCTTTATTCTACTGATAATTTATATTTTTTTATTCCATCAGCTTTGCTTATGAACTGACTTCTCTTAGGACTAAATTGTATATTTTTTTAGTTCTATATAATAAAATATCATAGTTGGCTTCCAACTTCTAATTTTTTCATAATTTAAACAATGTAAAAAATTCATGTCAAGGGCATCTTGGTATCTTGTAAGGTGTTATCAAATTGCAGGCCCTTGAAAGGCTTGAGAAAAATGTGAGTATCTTGCAAAAGAAGATACCACAAGCAAAAGAATTTACAAAGGCAAACAACAAACATGGTCTGATGACTATTACACTTTCACAAAATTTATATTTAAATATAGCTAATGGTAGATGTGTGACTATACACAAGATTACTGAAGCACTGAGTTTACTCTTAGTGATCATTTTAATGTCTTCCATAATAGGTCTACTAGGTAAGTGTTTGTTGTCTACTTAATAAATGGAATACAAATTGACAGCAGACTCTATCATATATCAGATTATTGTAGCAAACATTAAGTCTGATGCAACTTCTGTTGCCCCTATTTTGTTCACAATAGTCTTCTCATGTGAACTTTTGTATTATTTGAAGACTAGACCGGATCCTTCTTATGTTGTTGACTTTGACCTGGATATGTCGACAGTCTTCCACGACCCTCTGAGTTGTGTCATTTATTGGGACAATAAGTCTCCATATTATTTTCTCTAATATATATATATATATATATATATATATATATATATATATGCATGTTGTTTGCAGCTTATACCATTCAGCACAATTGTGATCTACTAAATTTTTTGTTTGCTTTGCTTATAGGCTTTTGCTGAATATATGAAATCCAATCATGAACAAAAATCTAAAGATAATAATTCTGGTAACATCTGATTACTTTTAGAAGATTTCATGTAGTGCTTAGTGACTACTTGGTAGTTGAGAATGTTGATATATATATTTATGATTCCACCATATAATCATACAAGACTCAGTTTTTTTTTTTACTTTGATGAACATCCTATACAACTTTTTTATACATTCATCCACCAATTAGGGCATATAACACAGCTTGATTTTTTGCATAAATGTCATTGGCCACCGGTTTCAAGTTTCGATAACATGAAGATTGTCATGGTTACACAATTGAGAACCATAGCAAAGAGTCTTAATAACTTATATTGTTGGTGATAGAACTTATAATTTTGGTGATAGAAGTTATAATGTTGGTTACACAATTATCTCTATAGAAGTACCTAACTGTAGTAATCTACATAACAACAGACTTATGTAAACATTGTAGTATATATGGTCATTGTATTCTCATGTGCTGCCAAAAATTGTATACATAAGTTTTTTTTTAGTGTCTGTCTAAACCTTGTACACACCGAGTCATAATATTCTCATATGTGCTTCCGCAATTAATCTTGTTGTGTAAACATTGTAGTATATATTATGAATGATCAGAGGGCGATGACACCTCGATTGAAGCACTCCGCCATGGAGCATTACCATAGAAGCAAAATCAAACATAGGTAATCAATTATTGTTGTTATATACAAATTATTTTGTCCTCCTTGTGAAAATATTACTTTGTTATGTTTTTTTTTTCTGAATATGGTTAAGTTTAAGTTGGATTATAGAAAATATAGTTATTTTATATTTTTTTGTATTGCCTGTAGCAAAGACTTGCCAAAAATAATTATAGCACATGCCACAAATCAGACTAAGAGCGTAACAATGTGCACTTTGGAAAGATATCAAAGGGTACATATTCAATATGCATAATATAGTGACAAGCTTCTTGGATGCAACATAGCATATGTTCTATCCTCCAGTCTGAACTCCTAGCTAATTTATATTGATTTCATCAACATTGATATCATTGGTGCCATTCCATTTTATATCTTAACCACACTTGTATCATGCTATTGTTTCGCAAGTTTACATCTCAATTTGGCATGCCCTTTTGCATCTGTAGTTTCTCTCAAAACTATCAAGTCATACTTCAGCTGAATCTTTTACTCCCATGAAGAACTTTGCCCTTATTTCTTTGTTTCCACAGGACTTGGCATTTGTTGTGGATGGTGTTGCTTTAGAAATTGTTCTGAAGAGATATAAGGAGGCTTTCACTGAATTGGCGATTCTCTCGAGGACAGCCGTCTGCTGTCGTGTAAATCCTTCACAGAAGGCTGCTCCAAAGAAGGCTGTAGATGGGGCGTTTGACATGCACATATGGCTATCGACGTGATGTAAACTTTCATTTTGTAAACAATGGGATATGAATTTTATGTTGTGGGGGAAAGATTCGATGTGATGTAAACTTTTGTTTCATTTTGTAAACAGTTGGATATGACTTTTAAATGTTTTATAAAAATTTCTTGTCTTAATGTTGTAGCTACGATAATGCATTTGCGATTAATTAGTTCTGTGTGATTTTTGTTCTATATAAAATTTAATTGTATATTTTATATACAAATAGGAAGAGGATTAAGTTTTTGGGACATATTTTTTGGGACAGATTTATAAACTGTCCTGCAGAATTTGTAATTTTGAAACCTTTTGAGACGGGAGTTTAACAGTCCTTTATAAGTATTTGGGATGACAAATATCCGTCATTTAACTTTTTGTCACGCCACCCTAATAAGACCACCCATTGCCGTCTTAAAGACCGTCCCAAATAGTAGTTGGGACGGTAAACCTATTTATTATGACTTTTTTTGTTGTCCCAAAATGTCACTTTTTTTGTAGTGTCCCGTTAGCATCATCAATTTGAACGTTGAACTTTAGGAATTTAGTTAGCGAGAAGGAGTAGAAAAGAAGGGGCCGAAGAACCAACCACCTAAGGAGATTGTGCCGAGAGTAGGAAAACGCTTCACGATGGTTAAGCGTCAGTTACACGAACTCCTGCAATGGCACGAGCATCGAATTAGAACCCTTCCTTCAATCCTTCCTTCAAAATTCCCGAAGACGCATTCAGAAATCGACGCGAAAGCACACTATCAAATCCACGCAACAATTCGTTCAGAAAGCGAAGAAAACCAATAAAACCAACGGCAGACGGGTTGCGTCGCTCTCTTTAGAGTTCCTTCGCCAAGACGCCGCCTATCGCATCTAGGACTTATTCCAACAGTAGTCAATCCATTAGTTGGAACGGTACTCATATCACTCGTCCAAATCGATTTTATTGATGCCATGGTTTTTGTATATCAAACTTGTCGCCGAGTCAGACTAGCCATCTATGTTCCCGACCATGTCTGACTTGGCACGAGCCTATTACATAGTGCTTCGCCCCAACGGGAGCGGGGCACTACAGCTGGACATTGCTAAAAGTCTCTAAATAGCGACGTTTAGCGACGTCTTACTTCATGAGTCGCCAATTTCTTTAATATTAGCATCGTTTAGCGACATCTAAAGCAGACATTGCTAACTGTTCAATATACAATAGGCCATCGCTTTTCCCCAAAATCAAAAAAAATTCCCTAAATTGTTTCCCTCCCTCCCTCGCTACTCCTCCCGACCATTGCTCAGTCTCCGTCACCCCTCGCCACCGATGTTCCCCTCCGGCACCGCTATCCCCCCTCCCCCGACCCCCACTACTCTCCCTCCGACAGTCGCTCAATCAGTCGAACCCTCCCCCACCAGGTGACGACCTCCTCTCATGCCACCCCTCGTCGGTCAATGCCCCTCCTCTTCGGCCATGTCCCTCCTCTTCGTCCATGCCCCGCCTTGATCAGGTAAACCCTAACCGGACACACACACACACGAACATAGATACGACACACAGAAACGGACATGACACACACATACACACACACGAACACAACACATACACACACACATGAACTTCTCTACCCACAACAGCCCTCACATGAAGAATACGATCCAAAGTCCTACCCTCCAAATGTCGATGCCTTAAAATTCTCCAAGACTAGCCCTCCCCAATTGGTTCAATTTTGTCTATTACATGTATTAAAACTATTTTTGTGAGTATAAATTTATAAAATTTGTATATATGTTATAAATGTATGACACGGATACGTTGTTAAGATATGATACACACACGTTAAGATATGTTATAAATGTATGACACGGTATCGTGAAATTGTTTTATGTGTTGACGGATCCAAATTTATAACATTTAGTAGTATATATGAGTGTCGAGTGGTAGAGTGGTAGATTATCGAGCGGTAGGTACGTATGTGTATATATTTGAGTAAGGGATGAGTGAGCTAGAGAGGGTTAGTAATTTATATAGATAGATAGATACATATATAAGGGTACAGAAATAGCAACGTTTGAACGATGTTATTACTTTTGCAAGCCTTTGAACGATGTGTATCTATCTTACAGAAGTATCTAAAAATGGATATGAATTGCTACCTACGGCATCGTTCGTGGATATATAACCGTCATCCTGATGACTTGTGCGATGTGCAGGATGAATTCATAGAGGATGTACAGCAGTTCCTGTAGTTCGCCAAGGCGTTCCCTCAGTACATGGACGTGTAATGCCCGTAGTTCGCATTACGTATTGGGAATACGTGTACGTATTTCGGGCTCGTATTTTTGGTTTGTCATAATTAGCTAGTCTTGGGTTTTATTTTGTATATTGCATTAGCATGGTTCATTATGGCATTGCATTGGCTTGGCTTGGTTTGGTTCGGTTTAGTGGGTTTGGCTTGGTTTGGTTTTATGTGGAGAACCACTCCCACCTACCACCACTCCCACCATAAATATCTATCCCACTCTCTCTCTTCCATTAGTACTCATTACTCATTTCTTCTTCTTCATCTTTACTCTTCACCTACCAGGAGAGAGTGGAGAGCTTAGGCAAGTGCATCTTGCTTCATGGAGGAACCCCATTTTTATTGTTCCATTGTTTTTCTTATGAGTTTCTAACCCACTTTAGTACTTGTCATTTTTCATTTCCATGGTTAAATTTTTGTAGATCTAGCTTTGTGGTATTTTTGGTTCCCAGGATTTTGATCCATCAAACTTGCATATTTTGCTAAGTTGATGATCCCATGTTGTAGAGAATATTGTTTGGTCCAAATTTGACCTATGAAATTTTGCTGAGCCGCATGGACATTTTTGCACTCAGCCGCATGGCCTATACATGCAATTGTCAGCATTTATTTTTGCATACATTATTTAATGTAATGATAACAGCCAACCGCATAGGCGTCATTATTTAATGCACTAAGAATGGAATGCATCAGCACCCATGTGAGCCGCATATGCATGCAATATTTTGCATACAATATTCCAACGTGCACCTAATGCATACAATATTTTATTGCCTATATTAAAGTGCATGCATTTAATGCATTGTTCCAATGCATTTTTCTAATGCCTCCATGAGAGCCGCATAAGGCTTAGCTTGCTTTTGCAATTGCATGCAAAAGAGCATGTTGACAGTAGTGAGCCGCATATGGCTCTTAATGAGCCGCATATGCATGCAATGCATTAATGTATATATTAAATGCATTAATACAAGGGGAGCCGCATATATTGTAATAGCATGCATGCATTCTCCAAATGCATGCAATTAATGCATTACTCCAAAGCATTACTTTAATGCATTCCTTAGGCCACTTTAAAGCTTTCCTTTGGAAAGCTAGCCGCATGCATTGTTTAGGAATGAATTAATGCATTATTAATGCATTATACTATATTGCATTGTTTAAGAAAGCAATTAATGCCTTTTCCTTTATATATTTTCCTAACCTTTTGCCTACAGTAAGCCGCATAGGTATGGAACAATGTATTACTTTAATACAATTTCTATGCATTTCCTAAAAGCATTGTTCATACTTTTCTAAACCAGCCGCATATGCATGGAACCATGCATTTTCTTTGGTACATTTGTTTTCTTTAATGCATTTGCAATGCATTTTCCAGTACTAGCCGTATAAAGAAATTATTTAATATTAGTTACTGGTTTGCATTTTATGCAAGCAGAGCCGCATGGCCTCTGGCCATTGTATAATATTATTATTTGCATGTGGAAATTTTGCATGGAATCCCAGGTGAGCCGCATAGGCTCCCCTCTCCCACTATCTAATATTTTAACTCACGTGAACCTTTTTTCATTGCAATTATTGTGGGGGGGTCCCACATAGCTTTCTTTAGTTGACTTGCTTGCTGAAGTGGGGGTTTGCATTTAATGAGGGTCCTACTGTCTTTTGTCTTATTCGATTTTTATGGCCTATTTATTATTTCCTGGCCGCATGGGGTCCCTCCCACTCTTGGCCGCATGCACAATTGTATGCTAGCCGCATATGGCTTGCTGGCCTTAAATGTTTGACTGATTGCATTTAAATAATTTCGAAGCTGCATGGGTGGCCTCCCACTCTCTTTGACCGCATGTTTGTTCTCCCACTTTTGGACCGCATGGGTCCCACTTTGATTGTTTAAATGTCTTATTTGCGTGAATTGTGGTCCGAATTTCTTCCCACTCCCAACATGAAAGTTGTAGAGTTTCTTTTTGGCTTCAAGAATATATATATTATATATTTATTATTATTTAATTGCACAAGTTTCTCTTCTCCTTGATAAATGGCATGACTTGATGGTGACCCGCCGTGGCGCACTCCTGACATGATAACTTGACCTGACAAATTGACATGATAACTTGACAGTAAACTTGACATGATATACCTGACATGATAGTGGCCCGCCGTGGCGCACTCTTGACATGATAAACCTGGCATGATATTCCTTGAAATTCTGTTGCGACGGCTAGTACGACATGACAAGATTGAATGACCTGGACACCGTGGGTGATTGTGCTTGTACAAATGAACCCGTCTTGTCTTGCATCATGTCTAGGACGGGGACCCCTGAGTACCACGGTCAGGGTTATCCACTGAAATCAATTAAGGCTAACAACTAGAATAAATCCAGTAGTCATGAAGAGATTTCCCAGCTACAGGCAATCCCGTTATCTGGGCACCCCACTTGGGATCTGTAGCCTGCCGTCGAGTAGGGCACATTTCCAGTACACTGTCATGTGTTGCACCCTCTAAGTCACCTAAGGGTACATGCATTTCCTGGACGATGTACCCACTTGAATTCAACTCTAATTGCGTCCGGATAGCCTGGATGGTCTGCAGGGCTTGTGGCTGTAGAACAATCTCGCTGCATCTTGCTAGTAACTAGGCCTGTGATAACCCTAGTTAGTTAAAGTATCAAGCCGTACTTATTGCTTGGCCGTGAATGTTGAATGGAGTTCAGTCTGTCTAGTCTTGTCTGGATCTTGTACATGATTGTTACATGTCCTAATTTCTTATTTTATCTTGCCGATAAATGGTGGGAGAAACCAAGTTCGGTTCAGACGAAGGGTTACAACCCCGGTCCTTGTTTGGTTTACGGGTTGTAACCTGGTTATCTGAATAGTCCCATGGTTTTCTCATCGTATATCACATGTCATATTTTCTTTAATTACTGTCTTTTATATATTATTACTCTTGTGTTGATTGCTGGTTTTAGTTCCTAAGTGAAGCTTCCTTTGTGGCACTTGCTCTTTCTGGGATCTGACCCAGCTGGTTTTGTATGGCCAGATACCAGAGCAGCTCCAGAGGATCTACCGAATCTCTAGCCATATGGTGACCACTAGAAGGAATCCTGGCAACGAGTGGGTTATTTTTGTCTCTCCCACTCTATTGTAAAATTATTCTTTTGAGGCGTTTAGCCGCCGAGCAAGTGTTAGCTCGTGTATATTTTACTTACTGTCTGCCTACGGGCTGTAACATGATTGGCAACCTAGGGTTGATCATGTATGACTAAACTCTTGCTAGTCCTCACATTTTGTAACGACTAGCTTCATGATCAGCTGAATATGTAATGTTTGGGATGCCTTACTATTGTATATTTGGTGATCTTACATCTTGTAACATCCACTTATTTGCTTGTGATTGAGACACTAGGCTTGTTATTGACCTTAAGAGACTGATGGCTTGTAGATAAACCCTCATATATCTAGACAGCCGTGACCGTATAGTGGAGTGGATTCCATTTCATTATACGTAGCTGGCTATGTCTGCCCCCGCTCTCCAGTATTCTGGTTCTGGGGCGTGACATGGTTTAAGTGGTAGCCCATGCAGGTCTTATAAATCAAGATATGTGAGGGTTTACCGAATAGATGTCTCAATCAGCACTCGTCCTTGATCTCTGCTCGTATCCTCTTGATTCCTGAACTTCTTGTCCTGATCACATGCTTGTAATCGTTGATCTGTCCTGGTCCTTCCTTATTGTTCCCTATGTCGTCTTCTTCAGCGGCATTGTTCCTGGACCTGCCGATCAGCAAGGTGGAGCACCCTCCCGGGTCATGCCTCACGGAGATCCAGAACCCCCGATTCAGCCAGCCCAGCCTGCAAGGCAGGATGATGAAGCCTTGGTTGGACTTATCAGGGAGTTGCTTGCATCACAGGATCCTCGAGGAGACACTTTGCGTCAGGCGGTAGCAGATGCTCTGGGCGGAGGTGGACATCATGGGAACAGTGCAGCGAACAGTGACAGGACCGGAGGTCGAAAGCGATCTCCCGGCCAGATGAACCAGTCGTCAGCCTCAGCCCCGGCAGCTAGGGCTTTGACCATTGGAGCTCCGAGAAGGACAGTTTCGGTTAAGTCGGTTCAACATTCAACCCCGACGTATTCTCAGCAGCAGAAGCAGTCTTCCACAATGGGCTGCTCTCATTGTGGAAAGCATGGACATATTGTTTTAGAATGTCGCAAGGCTCGAGGATTGTGTTTGCTATGTGGAGCGCCGGACCACAAGGTAAGGTCCTGCCCGTTCAGGACTGACTCATCACCAGCATCGGTTAGGGAACCAGCCCCAGTACCAGTCCAGCAGCAGTTTCCATCCCCGAGGCCGTTGCTGACGTAGGCCCAAGCTTTTCGGCAGCAAAGACCTCAGCAGTATGCCCAAGCGCAATTTCTGTATAGGCAGAGGGGATTCCAGCAGAGACCCCAACCGTATGCCCTGACCCCGACTCAGATTCAGAACCGGCAGAGAGGTTCCTAGCAGGATATCTTTCCTCTTTCTCGTGCCTTCGATTTCCTTGCTTACATACATGATTGCATGATTGATTGCTTAGTATAGCTTGTTATTGCATCTCTAGCCACTTGATTAAATTCCGAGGACGGAATTCTTTTAAGGTGGGTAGAGTTGTAATGCCCGTAGTTCGCATTACGTATTGGGAATACGTGTACGTATTTCGGGCTCGTATTTTTGGTTTGTCATAATTAGCTAGTCTTGGGTTTTATTTTGCATATTGCATTAGCATGGTTCATCATGGCATTACATTGGCTTGGTTTGGTTTGGTTCGGTTTAGTGGGTTTGGCTTGGTTTGGTTTTATGTGGAGAACCACTCCCACCTACCACCACTCCCACCATAAATATCTATCCCACTCTCTCTCATCCATTAGTACTCATTACTCATTTCTTCTTCTTCATCTTTACTCTTCACCTACCAGGAGAGAGTGGAGAGCTTAGGCAAGTGCATCTTGCTTCATGGAGGAACCCCATTTTTATTGTTCCATTGTTTTTCTTATGAGTTTCTAACCCACTTTAGTACTTGTCATTTTTCATTTCTATGGTTAAATTTTTGTAGATCTAGCTTTGTCGTATTTTTGGTTCCCAGGATTTTGATCCATCAAACTTGCATATTTTGCTAAGTTGATGATCCCATGTTGCAGAGAATATTGTTTGGTCCAAATTTGACCTATGAAATTTTGCTGAGCCGCATGGACATTTTTGCACTCAGCCACATGGCCTATACATGCAATTGCCAGCATTTATTTTTGCATGCATTATTTAATGCAATGATAACAGCCAATCGCATAGGCGTCATTATTTAATGCACTAAGAATGGAATGCATCAGCACCTATGTGAGCCGCATATGCATGCAATATTTTGCATACAATATTCCAATGTGCACCTAATGCATATAATATTTTATTGCCTATATTAAAGTGCATGTATTTAATGCATTATTCCAATGCATTTTCTAATGCCCCCATGAGAGCCGCATAAGGCATAGCTTGCTTTTGCAATTGCATGCAAAAGAGCATGTTGACAGTAGTTAGCCGCATATGGCTCTTAATGAGCCGCATATGCATGCAATGCATTAATGTATATATTAAATGCATTAATACAAGGGGAGCCGCATATACTGTAATAGCATGCATGCATTCTCCAAATGCATGCAATTAATGCATTACTCCAAAGCATTACTTTAATGCATTCCTTAGGCCACTTTAAAGCTTTCCTTTGGAAAGCTAGCCGCATGCATTGTTTAGGAATGAATTAATGCATTATTAATGCATTATACTATATTGCATTGTTTAAGAAAGCAATTAATGCCTTTTCCTTTATATATTTTCCTAACCTTTTTCCTACAGTAAGCCGTATAGGTATGGAACAATGTATTACTTTAATACAATTTCTATGCATTTCCTAAAAGCATTGTTCATACTTTTCTAAACCAGCCGCATATGCATGGAACCATGCATTTTCTTTGGTACATTTGTTTTCTTTAATGCATTTGCAATGCATTCTCCAGTACTAGCCGCAAAAGAAATTATTTAATATTAGTTACTGGTTTGCATTTTATGCAAGCAGAGCCGCATGGCCTCTGGCCATTGTATAATATTATTATTTGCATGTGGAAATTTTGTATGGAATCCCAGGTGAGCCGCATAGGCTCCCCTCTCCCACTATCTAATATTTTAGCTCACGTGAACCTTTTCTCATTGCAATTATTGTGGGGGGGTCCCACATAGCTTTCTTTAGTTGACTTGCTTGCTGAAGTGGGGGTTTGCATTTAATGAGGGTCCCACTGTCTTTTGTCTTATTCGATTTTTATGGCCTATTTATTGTTTCCTGGCCGCATGGGGTCCCTCCCACTCTTGGCCGCATGCACAATTGTATGCTAGCCGCATATGGCTTGCTGGCCTTAAATGTTTGACTGATTGCATTTAAATAATTTTGAAGCCGCATGGGTGGCCTCCCACTCTCTTTGACCGCATGTTTGTTCTTCCACTTTTGGACCGCATGGGTCCCACTTTGATTGTTTAAATGTCTTATTTGCGTGAATTGTGGTCCGAATTTCTTTCCACTCCCAACATGAAAGTTGTAGAGTTTCTCTTTGGCTTCAAGAATATATATATTATATATTTATTATTATTTAATTACACAAGTTTTTCTTCTCCTTGATAAATGGCATGACTTGATGGTGACCCGCCGTGGCGCACTCCTGACATGATAACTTGACCTGACAAATTGACATGATAACTTGACAGTGAACTTGACATGATATACCTGACATGATAGTAGCCCGCCGTGGCGCACTCTTGACATGATAAACCTGGCATGATATTCCTTGAAATGCTGTTGCGACGGCTAGCACGACATGACAAGATTGAATGACCTGGACATCGTGGGTGATTGTGCTTGTACAAATGAACCCGTCTTGTCTTGCATCATGTCTAGGACGGGGACCCCTGAGTACCACGGTCAGGGTTATCCACTGAAATCAATTAAGGCTAACAACTAGAATAAATCCAGTAGTCATGAAGAGATTTCCCAGCTACAGGCAATCCCGTTATCTAGGCGCCCCACTTGGGATCTGTAGCCTGCCGTCGAGTAGGGCACATTTCCAGCACACTGTCATGTGTTGCACCCTCTAAGTCACCTAAGGGTACATGCATTTCCTGGACGATGTACCCACTTGAATTCAACTCTAATTGCGTCCGGATAGCCTGGATGGTCTGTAGGGCTTGTGGCTGTGGAACAATCTCGCTGCATCTTGCTAGTAACTAGGCCTGTGATAACCCTAGTTAGTTAAAGTATCAAGCCGTACTTATTGCTTGGCCGTGAATGTTGAATGGAGTTCAGTCTGTCTAGTCTTGTCTGGATCTTGTACATGATTGTTACATGTCCTGATTTCTTATTTTATCTTGCCGATAAATGGTGGGAGAAACCAAGTTCGGTTCAGACGAAGGGTTACAACCCCGGTCCTTGTTTGGTTTACGGGTTGTAACCTGGTTATCTGAATAGTCCCATGGTTATCTCATCGTATATCACCTGTCCTGTTTTCTTTAATTACTGTCTTTTATATATTATTACTCTTGTGCTGATTGCTGGTTTTAGTTCCTAAGTGAAGCTTTCTTTGTGGCACTTGCTCTTTCTGGGATCTGACCCAGCTGGTTTTGTATGGCCAGATACCAGAGCAGCTCCAGAGGATCTACCGAATCTCTAGCCACATGGTGACCACTAGAAGGAATCCTGGCAACGAGTGGGTTATTTTTGTCTCTCCCACTCTATTGTAAAATTATTTTTTTGAGGCGTTTAGCCGCCGAGCAAGTGTTAGCTCGTGTATATTTTACTTACTGTCTGCCTACGGGCTGTAACATGATTGGCAACCTAGGGTTGATCATGTATGACTAAACTCTTGCTAGTCCTCACATTTTGTAACGACTAGCTTCATGATCAGCTGAATATGTAATGTTTGGGACGCCTTACTATTGTATATTTGGTGATCTTACATCTTGTAACATCCACTTATTTGCTTGTGATTGAGACACTAGGCTTGTTGTTGACCTTAAGAGACTGATGGCTTGTAGATAAACCCTCATATATCTAGACAGCCATGACCGTATAGTGGAGTGGATTCCATTTCATTATACGTAGCTGGCTATGTCTGCCCCCGCTCTCCAGTATTCTGGTTCTGGGGCGTGACAGGACGGTACCAAAATTAAGTGTCCATGTGTGAGATATCGTAATTTGAAATATCATCCAGAAGTGGAAGTCACATATCATTTATACTCGAAAGATTTTATGCCGAATTACTATTAGTGGACCACGCACGGAGAACTTGTGTCTTTAGCATCGAAGTTGGAGCCTTATGTGGATATCCACAAGTACGCTGCTTACGATGATGGGTGGGTGAACATAGTTTTTGACGCGGTGGGGCCTAGTTTCGATCCAAATAATCATGATGCAGCCGAGGAGGCATCGAATGTCGATGCTGTAAAGTTCATGGAGTTGTTGGAAAATGCAAGGATTCCATTATATCCTGGTTGTAAGGATCATTCACCGTTGGAGGTGGTTACAAGATTGTTGAGCATCAAGTCCAATTTTAACATGTCAAGAATGCTACAACTGACTGATGGAGTCGATTATAGATATCTTGCCAGAGGGTGCTAAGTTTTCTAAAGACTTCTACCGGTCTAAAAGAATGGTGAGATCGCTCTGGATGGTATACGAGAAAATCGATGCATGTCATAACGGGTGCATGTTGTACTATAAAGACGACAAGAATGAAGATGCGTACAAATTTTATGGTGCTGATCACTACAAGGGCACTGGTAGAGGAAGGTTTATCGGTGCAAGGAAACCTACCGATTCGATACACTAATTGTCGTTGACGTCGCGGTTGCAGAGGTTGTTTATAGTGAAGAAGACTGTAGAAAATATGAGTTGGCACAGGCGGGAATAGATTGAAGGAGTGTTGGATCACCTATATGATGGAAAAGCATGGAAGCACTTTGATCGAGAGTATCCAGATTTTGCTTCAGATTCGCGTAATATTAGATTGGGGCTCTCCTCCGACAGTTTTACCCCATTCGGACTTTCGGGCTCCCAGTATTCGTGTTGGCCTATGATCATCACTCCGTACAATCTATAGCCTTGGATGTGCATGAAGACTCTATATATATTCCTCACTGTTATTATCCCGGATCCGAACAATCCGAAGAGGAACATCGATGTGTATTTATATCTATTGATAGATGAGTTGAATCAGCTATAGAAAGTAGGTGCCAATACCTACGATGTTTCTAAAAAGTAGAATTTTTAGATGCGGACAACACTTATATGTACTTTCAACGACTTTTTGGCCTATGGAATGTTATCGGGATGGAGCACTCATGGCCGTCTTTCATGTCCGTATTGTATGGACCGTACTAAGGCTTTTCGTTTAAAATACGGAGGCAAATTGTGCTTCTTCGATTGTCATCGATAATTCCTGCCGAAGGATCATCCGCACCGGAGGAACAAGAATGCTTTTCGTGTCGGCATTTTTTAGAAGGCTAATCCATCGCCAAGGTAGCCCGGATACATGATATGGAAAGAGGTAAAAGATTTACCAAGAGCTATTGAAGAGCCTGCTAAGGACTACAAGTGTGACGGATTTGGTCGCACTCAAAACTGGACGAAAAGGAGTATATTCTGAAATCTGCCATATTGGAGCGCCAATCTGATTAGACATAACATTGATGTTATGCATATCGAGAAGAATGTGTTTGACAACATAATTAATACTGTAATAGACGTAAAGGGAAAGACGAAAGATAATCCAAAGGCCAGGTTGGACATGGAAGAAATACGTAGACGTCCTACGTTGCATTTGATAGAGGAGGAAAATGGAAAGTTGAACCAGCCTAAGGCAATTTTCTCACTGGAGAAGGAGGATAAAGTGAGACTTTATAGGTGGATTCAGGGCCTAAAGTTTTCAAACGGGTATGTTTCAAACTTGAGAAGAAGCGTCGACCACAAGGAGAACAAACTGACGGATATGAAGAGCCATGATTGTCACGTATTCATGGGAAGGTTAATTTCGATTGCAGTTCGAAAATTCTATCCCCAGGTCATTTGGAATCCATTGATAGAGCTTAACATATTCTTCAGAGATCTTTGTTCTACTAAGTTGCTTGTCGATCGTCTAGAAAAGTAAGAGAACGATATTATGGTAACACTGTGCAAGCTCAAGAAGGTGTTTCCTCTTAGATTCTTTGACTCCATGGAACATTTGCCAATTCATCTTTTCGATGAGGAACGTGTTGGTGGGCCTGTCGGTTATCGATGGATGTACCCGTCCTAACGACATCTGAATCACCTAAAAAGAAAGGTAAAAAATAAGGCACGGATTGAGGATTCTATTTGTAAAGATTATGTTATCGAGGAGATTATAAACTTTTGTTCGACGTATTTTAAACCTCATGTTGCTACTAATAGAATGAGAGCTCCGAAAAATGACGATGGCTATCAAGAATCTAATGATGCAATACTGAAAGTATTCAATGCATCCAGAAAGTCTTTAAGGAAAATAAAGAAGAGATATTTGAATGACGAAGAGCTAAGGGCTGCTCACTTGTATATATTACTCAATTGCGACAAGGATGAAGTGGAGAAGCTAGAGGGGCAAGTAATTAATGATGAGTTGGTTTACGTTATCTCAATGTAATAGTATAAGCTAATATTATACTACTAATCGGCGGTTGCTTTATTGTTTTTCAGCACATATAATGATGAGTTGAGTTCGGTTAGACCCTATATAACACACGAAGAATTAGAACAAAAAATGAGACATCATTTTCCTTCTTGATTGAGCGCATATTTAAGGAGCTTGGTAATTACTCTTTTTTAATGCAACTGCATAATAAATAACTTACTATCACTTCTTTGGTATTCAGGTCGATCGTCTAATTTCATCCAAGACTGAATCAATTGGAACTCTAGCCAAGGGACCAATTAATGTCATTAAAATATGGCCAAGTTACTGTGTGAATGGGTTTAGGTTCAAGTCGATAAATGCTCCGATCAGAGACAGCTTCCTGGATCTTTATTCTACAAAAAATAGTTGTTTGTGTAACAAATCTTCGAACTACAAAGACGTCGATCCATGCAATGATTTATTTGGCATCTTACGAGAGATTGTGGAGTCGACATATAATTATGGCAGAGAACCTGCTAAGATCGTGTTGTTCAAGTGTAAATGGTTCGATCTGATTGAAAATCAAGATTGAAAAATTGACAAGCATGGTCTTATGGATATAAACTACAAGCGTAAATATCAATGCTACGAACCATTTGTCCTATCAAGTCAGGCTCAGCTCGTGTACTTCACAGCTTATCCGAGACGGAGAACAACGAGGTCTAACTGGTGGGAAGTATGTAAGACTAAAGCTAAAGATACCTTTGACGTTGAAGAAAAAGCTTATCAGGAGGACGAGCTACCTTTTATAACAAATATTGTAGATGTGGACTCCACGAAAGTTACTCATTATACGACTAATAATGTAGAAGAGTTAGAATTATCTGAAGAGGAAGACGAAGATGAAAGTGAAGATGAGGAGGAAGAGGAAGAGGAGGTCGAAGAAGACGAACAAGATGAATTTTCTGAAGATGATTGGGAAAATGTACTTTCATTTTGTTATTATATAGAGTTGGTTATTATGTAGACTTGGTTATTATCTAGTATTGGTTATTATCTAGACTTGGTTATTATCTGGACTTCGATATTTTTGTAGAATGTACTATCTGGTTACATTTGTAGAATGTACTTTGATGTTTCTGCCTGTAGAATGTACTATATATCTGTTTATTTGTTGTATCATCATATGTTATTATCAGGTATGACAAGACGACGCAAATCGTTCGGCAGGTCCCGACGTGGACGGAGTTGTGATAGCTGCATTCGAAATACGGAATCCGACATCGAATTTCCTAGTACCCACAAGAATTAATTATTTCAGAAAAATTATATTGTCCATTGAATTATTAGCTTTAATTAAATCATATTAATTCTTTTATAAGTATTAACTAATTTCTTATATATATATATATATATATATATATATATATATATATATATATATATATATATTGGCAAAACACTCCCCATTTTATTCCATGAAAAAAAAGGCAGAGCTATACAAGTATACCAGAAGGCGCAAAATGACGAAGCCTATACACGTATACTAACAAAAGAGGGAAGGAAAGGAGTCCTGAGACTAATCACTGGATAGGAGGGAGTTCCAAAAAATCGTCTGGCCGTGGTGACAAAGGGACCTCCGCTTGCTGTATTGTCTGATAGTCTCCCCAATCAGCTGGGCAGTGGTGAACTGATGGCCCTCATATCTAGCCTTGTTGCGGTTCTTCCATAGAACCCACGTGGCAGCTGCTGCTACGATCTGGTGACCATGGGACGTAACACCCCATGCCCCAACGAGGTCGTTGAAGCACCGACTCCCTGGGTTCATCCTGCAGAGATAGGAAATGATACTCCATACTTGGATCAGAAGGTCACCCCGACAGGAGATGTGGTCCACCGATTCCTGTTGACGATCCTTGCAGCATGTACACGCGGAGGCAAGGATGAACCCGATAATGTTGAGAGTGTCGTCGGTGGGGAGGATCTTGCGCAGGGCTCTCCAAATGATGAAGGACCACTTCTTGGGGATGCATGTCTGCCAGAAGGGGGTGAAGCTAGGGGCAGGCGCAGCGGTACCGTGGACCACCCTCCTGGCCGATTTGACCGAGAAGGAACCCGAAGCGTCGGCCGACCACCGGATCTTGTCCGTGTCACTCCCGAGCGTCACTCCACACTGTCGGATGCTATCAACGGCCTCCAGACCGGCCCATTCCAGGACCTCATTCCATCTCCAGGTGTTATCGATGGGGTCCCACAAGTCCTTGATCTGACAATTCTCGAGGTCGACTGAAATATTAGAAAGTAAGGTATCTCCAACCCATCGTTCCAGGAATGTCGACGAATCAGTGTTGCCCACATGAAGGCACATCTCAGGTTCGACCATAGACCGTCCGATGAACATGCGCCTCCACGTCGTGGAGGATCTGCTGTTAGAGATGGCCGACGATGGGTGGGTGTGCTTGAAGTATCTTGCCTTCATGAACCTGGTCCATAAGTTCTGGGTCGTACGGAGCTTCCACCACAATTTCATCGAGAATGCTTGAACGATGTGGGAAAGTTTGGTGAACCCCAAGCCCCCTTCATCGGTAGGCTGTGCCATGGTACCCCAACTAGCCCAATAATGCTTATCATGGCCGTCGTTGTGCCCCCAAAAGAAGTTACTAAAGATGCTCTCGATCGAAGATAGCACTTTCTTGGGGGAACAAACAGCGAGGGTATATATCGAAATTGAAGTGAGAACGTGTTTGATGAAGATCATTTTGCCGCCTGGGGATAGAGTAGCATTATACCAACCATGGAGCTTTTTTCTGATACGGTTGATGAGGTCCGCAAAAATAACTGCGTTAGATTTCCCATACACAAGGGGCAGCCCAGATAGTGGAAAGGAGGGTGCTTGATGGGGTAAGAGGTGGTGTCGGATAGAACGGTCATGTGCTCTCTTTTGATACTGTGGTAGGCGTAGATGACGCTTTTGTCCGGGTTGACCTTCTGGCCCGAGCATCTGACATAGCGCGGGAGGGTGTGGTGGACAACTTCAACAGACCCCACGTCCCTGGATAAGAAAATTAGTATATCGTCAGTGAATGCCAGATGGGTGATGATCGGACAGCTGCTGGCAGTATGATAGTTGTGGAAGTTGGTAGTGGTCGCCATCTTATTAAGGTTCCTGCTCAAATTATCCGCTGTAATGATGAAAATGGTGGATGAAAGAGGGTCTCCTTGCCTCACCTCGTGACTCGATTTGAAGAACCCATCGGCTTGACCGTTGATCACTGTAGAAAACTAGGAGTTGCTGATCGATCTCCAGACGGTGTTGGTCCAGGTTTCGGAGAATCCGAACGCCTTGAAAACCCAGATCATGAATTGCCAGTCTAGCCTGTCATACGCTTTCTCCATCCAATTTGATAGCAATATTGCCCCCTCTTGTGGCGAACTTCATGCAACTGATTAACTCTTGAGCCAGCATGATATTGTCCTGGATATTTCTACCACGAACAAAACCGCTTTGCTCCTCAGAGATGATCTTGAGAAGAAAACCGACCATGCGGGAAGCAACAATCTTGGATATGATCTTGTTGGTG
Source organism: Iris pallida (assembly GCA_029216955.1). Lineage (NCBI taxonomy): Eukaryota > Viridiplantae > Streptophyta > Magnoliopsida > Asparagales > Iridaceae > Iris > Iris pallida. The sequence goes on along the minus strand of JANAVB010016800.1, from coordinate 10,380,053 downwards.
AAGTTGCAAAGACTTATAGGCCAAAAATCACGGAATGTCTTCGGGTTCTCTTTCTTTGGGATGAGGATCCGGTTAGTGCTCGAGATGGCTCTGGGATACATGGCTCCTTGAAGGAATGCAGAAATCGCCTCGTGGATGTCTGTCTTGATGATATCCCAGCATGTGCGGAAAAATACTCCTGAAAACTCATCTGGCTCGGGAGCACTATGCTCGTCCAGGGCCCATACGGCGTCTTTCACCTCTTGTTCGGATGGAGGAAGCTCAAGGAGGGTGTTGTCGCTGTCGCTGATAAGGTGAGGTATCTCCTCCATGAATGTAGTGTCCTTGGTAACTGTCTCCTTGGAGAACAGGTTAGCGAAGAACTGAGCTGCCGCCTTTTGGATCCCCTCTGATCGTTGATGATGTTCCCGATTTTGTTGGTTATTCGATGAAGCGCAAATTTCTGCCTGCGACCATTGACTCGGGCATGGAAGAAGCCAGAGTATTTTTCACCCTCGTTGTCCCATTGAAGTCTCGCTTTCTGTTTCTAGAAATCTGTCTCCACTTTCAGCCAGAATTTAAGGATCGCTCTGGTGAGGTTCAGGGCTGTCCTAGCAGTCGGCGATCTGTCGATCATGAACCTGATTTTGGCATGAGCGACGTCATCCTCAGCCTCTCGAATGGCTTGAAAAATGTCCCCATAGGCCTGCTTGCTCCATACCGCAAGGGCTTTTCGCGTGGCTTTGAGCTTGTTGGCCACCCGGGAGAGGGGATCAGGAGAGTCTGCTCCGTTCCATGTGTCTTTGACGATGCCTAAGAAATGGGGGTGTTCGCTCCAGAAATCCAAGAATTAAAAGCTCTTTTTGTGTGGGCCCGAGGAACTGGCAATGTTAACAAGCAGAAGGGCATGGTCGGATTCGGTGGCGTTGAGATGGCAAAGCTTAGAAGTAGTACCGATTCCCAGCCAATGGACGTTCGTTAGGGCCCTGTCGAGGCGGGAGTATTGGCGACATTCGCCTTTCTGCATGTTGCACCAGGTAAATGCATTGCCTATGAAGGAAAGGGGGAGAGGTGGGAGTTCAGAATAAAGTTGTTGAAATTTTGCATGGCCGAAAGAGGGGGAGGGTGACCGCCAGTCTTCTTATCACCACAGGTGATAGCATTAGACTCCCCAATTCAAAGCCAAGGGAGATTGTTATGGTGGAGATGGATGTCCAAGAGATTGTTCCAAAAATGTTTGCGCTCCGCGATGTCACAGCTGCCGTGAACCGCAAACAGAATGGCGCGGTTGGGGATCTTCGGGTGTTCTATCCAGCACGATAGGGCCTGCCAGGAGTCCTAAATGACTCCAATTTTGATGTCCTTCGAGCAGAGGATCCAAATATCGTATCTACCGGCAACAGCCATAGGAAATCCAATCTGTAGCTGAGTGGATTTGAGTTTCTTGTGGGAGATTTTGGGTTCTAGGATGATCAAAATGTCGATCTTGTGAGTTTTCTTGAGGCTGGTGATTCTTCTCTTGGTAGGTTTGTTCGCTAGGCCATGGACATTCCATGAGAGGATATTCAGCATTAATGGAGACGGGGGGTGTTGGTGAGCCCGTTTAGTGGCGGACCTGGTTTGGATCGTCGGGGACTTTCCGGCTTCTCTTTGTCCTGATTTCCTGGTGGTGGGTGCCTCTCCCTCTGTCGGTATGGATGGTGCCACTCGCTCTGTCGATGTGGATGGTCTGGGTATAGACTCTCCAGTGGGGTTGATGTGGGTGTCCTCGGTAGATTTGAGCGATTCACCCGCGGAGTCCGTCTAAGATTCCGTAGGGGGTAAAAGGATAGAGTCGTTCTCGAAGGCGATCTGATCTCCTTCCGTGAGGAGGAGAAATCCTACGGAGAGGACCTGAAGGCCTCGGTGAGCTTGTTCTGGCCCAAGGATGGCGAGGGCTTCTTCGACATTGGTTGCGTGGTTAGGGTTAACCTTGTTAGGGCAGTTAGTGGGACGGCGGGGATCTGGGAGGGCCTCCACAACCACCGCCGGAACAGGGTTGTCGACAATCTCTAGGGTCGGATCGGGGTCTTCTGAAGAGACTCTGAGGGTGGCGATCTCGATTGTGGGTTCTGCAGTTCCCTCGACGAGGGCGTCAAACTGGTTGGATAGGGTCAGGGCTGGTGGGTGGTAGGGGATCAATGCATTGACCGTGGGGCCTATTTTGCTTTCATTAGATGGAAATCTAGTATGGCGGTTCGGTAGGGGAAGCAGGGGGGATCCGCGAACCGACTGATACCGACCTTCTTTGGTGGGGACGTCTCTCCTCTCAGGTTTTCTCTTAAGCTCAGGATGAAGACGGTAACAATGCTTTGATTGATGTCCGTGCAGGTAACAGTGGGAGCAGAAGATAATGTGATTGTCATAGACGATTTGCAGAGTGTAGGTCCGGTTGCCGAGTTCAATGAGGATGTGGTTGGGGGTTCAGAGGAGAGATTGAGCTCCACACAGATCTTTGCATAGTCAACTTTGGTCAGGTTGTTTGTTTCTTCTGCAGTAGCAACATAAGTCCCGAAGGAGTTGGCGATACGCCTAAGGGCCGCTGGAACGAAACAAATAAGGAGGAGGTTGGAAAGGGTCACCCAGGCGACGACCGTCGCTGAGTCTTCATTGGTGTTAAAGCTCGCTGACTATTTGATAATCTTCATCTGGTGGGAGTCCACCCTGCTGGTACCTTTGGACCACACTGTCTTGTGGTCAAGGTTGGAGGAGAGATGGAGCAGAATGTATTTGGGGTCGATAGGTGCTACCCTGTATGCATCAGATAGCCTCCAACTGGCGATCACCTCCTGAACCCGCAAAAGTTTGGGGTAGCCTGGGGAGAATTTGAGCACAAAGGAATGGGGAAAAGAGGTGGCCGGCCAGCGAAGACAATTTCTGTTCCGAGAACGGAACTAACGGTACTGGAGATACTCCCGAGTAAACAACGTCGGAAAGGGGAACATCATGGACCCGAAGGCCCTGCTTGGCAACCCTGTCCGGTCGTAGCTTGTCAGCGAAAGAGGGCACCGAAAGGCCCGCCGAGGGGGGAACTAGGGCCAAGCGGGGGAGGGCCCGATAAGCTGAGGGAGAGGGAGGAGAGGGAGGGAGGTGGGGAAAAACGACTGATAGACCCGCTCCCAACAGGGGTTCAGAGCAAGAAGGTCAGCTGGGACAGGGCACCCTGAGGAGGGGGGTGGAGGGAGAGAGAGGCAGGATCGGGGGCTCCAGGGACTGAAGCACAGTTGGCGAGGTCGACCGCGGCCGACGGATGGACCGGGCAAGGAGAAGAAGATACTGCAGAGGAAGGACGGCCATGAGCACCGGAGCCCGAGGCTCCGCGAAGAGGGCCCACAGGGGACTGGGCTGGGATGCCATATGCACCCGAAGAAGCGGTATAGCTATAAGCGCTCATGGGGGTGTAGCTGGATATGCCTGCTGGGATGGGGCCGAGAGCGGCCGGGAGAGAGGAGGAGGGGCCGCCGCAGGCCGTCGCGAGGGGAGGAAAACAGGGAGCGCCCACTGCGGAAGCACTCTCGAGGACGTCACCAAATTTTGGCCCATATGTGCCCGGTCGAGCAACGGGACCACATGTGCCCGAGGGGAGGGGCCAATGCCGGCTGCTGCGGAAAAGGGGCATGCGCCCATCCGGGCTGGGCTGTATGCGCCCGATGGGAGGGTAGGGTATGCGCCCGAGGTAGGGCATGCACCCACGTAGTGGCTGTATGCGCCCAAGGGGAGAGTAGGGCATGCATGCGCCCGATGGGAGGGAGGGTCATGCGCCCGAGCTGGGCTGGAAGCGCCCAGAGGGACGGTAGAGCATGCGCCCACGCTATGGGGGTCGCAATATGTGCCCACAAAAGGGCAATCATATGTGCCCACTAGCAAAGGGGTGGAGGGAGCATAGAGAGGAGCCCCCCGAACCCGAATGGACGGCAGGAAATTTGAAATTCGAAATGGAGCTGGGGAGGATCTCTGTGACCGCCAACCCCGAGGCGATGCGCCGGGAGCCAACCGATGCCGCACCGAATGAGGCAGGAGGGGGAGCGGGGAGACTCCCCGATGGGGGGATCAAACGAGGGGAACACCGGGAGACTCCTCGACTAGAGAAGCATGGAGCGGAGGGATCCTGCGGCGCCTCGGCTAGAAAGCGGGGAGGAGCAGGGAGCGGGGCGGGAGGAGGCTGCAGATGGGTGAGAAGATAGAGAGGAGGCAGAGGGAGGACAGGCGGCCGAAAAAGGACGACGACCGGAGGACGGCGAGCTCAGGGGCGGGAGGGCGAGGACTACAAGAAGTTCCGGCGGGGGCTCATGCGGCCGAAGGGGCCGCCATGCGCGGAGGAAGGGAGACCGGAGAGGGAGGGCGGCCGGCCGTCCGCCTAGGCGGGGCCGGGGAAGGGAGCAGGAGCGCAGTCAGCTAGGGGGGAGGGAGACATAACTTCTATCAAGTGTCCTTCCGATCTCGAGTGTCCTTCCGATCTCCTCTTTCCGAATTTTTCTAATTACTTTTTTATTTTTATTTTTATTTTGCTTGGAAATAATTTTCGTCGAGACTTTGTGAATAGTTTTATGATTAATTCTTTTATCAAAAACTAGTTTTAAATTAAATACTTCGAGACTGCTAATTTGTTTTTAAAAAAATATTTTATTAAATTATATTGTTGAATTATGAAAGATGTTTTGTTACTATCTTGAATTTTATTAAATATTAATTTTGAAAATTATTTGTAAATTATAAATATTTATAGAATTTTAGAATATGTTTCAAATTATTCGATGACATCGGATATTATCTATATTATAGTGATAAATAATATTATTTTGATTTAGAAATATGTTATTTGACAAAATATTAAATTTTATTTTAAAGTTATGTCGATCACCTATTTCATTTGGATTTAACTCATACGATTTGAATTATTTATCAATATAGAATAATATTTTAAATTATTATGGCAATCATTAATAAGATTGTGATTAGATTAATTTTTGGCTTAAAAAGTTATTCTATTTGAATTTATATAATTTAAACTTTTGACAATATTAGCTATCAATTTTAAATTGGCAGTATTATCTATTAGTAGATTCGATTAAATTAGTTTGATTTAAAAAATATTATTTGATTCAAATTTATGTATTAAGATTATATTAAACTAGTTTTAAATATTTATTTGGTTTTAAATTAAGGGATATCGAATTAGATTTGATTAATAAAATATATGTTACAATATTTCGATGACAACAAATATTATTTTAAATTTTAATGATAATCAATTATTTGATTTTCGACTTAAATTTATATGCTTTAAATTACTTGATATCAACGAATACTATGTTGATCAATTATATAATAATATTAAATAATGAGAAGATTATTATAGATTAAATATTGTTAAACAAATATTCTAATTTATAACTATTTAAACCCTATTTTTCTTTAAATTCTAATCTTGATAGAATTCTTCTTAAACAAAGTCTTATCTCTACCGATAGTATATATATATATATATATATATATATATATATATATATATATATATATATATATATATATGCAGCTCCCTTCTCTCCCTCTCGTCTCTATAATCTCTTGCTGCCCTCACCACCAAAACCAGCACCACCATCAAACCCGCCCGACCATAACACCACCCAACATCGGCCACTCCAGACCATCCGACACCACATCCACAATCCTCTTCTCTTCCCTGTCAGTACATCCCGACCACCATCCCGGACTAGCTGATCGATGCCACCATCGTTGTAGCCACACGACCCACCATTCGTCGAAGGGCACCTGACTCCGACCATCTTAGACCGACCAGCTTCTCATCGAACCTGCAACCTTCACCCAATTCAGACTTCTGGCGCTAAGCAGTGCACGTACCTGCCGGTGATAGCAAGTCAGAAATTGACGTTGCCAAGGCTGTCTGCTCCTCTTGTACCTCCAAGTGAGTGCTATGCTGCACCTTTCCGTCATTGTTGCGATGCGACTCACCAATAGCCTTGTAGTACCTAAACCATTCGTCGAGGCGGTGCGAGCCGTGGTGCCTAACCTCAAAGTTATGGCCGCTTGGCCGAGCTTCCGAAGTGGGGAAGATAATGGCCTCTTATAGCATGCAAGTCTTCAAGAGGAAAAGAGAAAGAAACATGCACTTGGACCTATAGATAAAAGGAATCTTTCCAGTTTGCTATTTTAGGTAAGTAATCTTTATGAAGCCCCGTGTTAATTGATTATCGCATTCCCCCTCTCTTTAAAGCCCTTAAAATCTAGTTATATATGTAAGAATATCCATGTACTAAAATACAAGAAGAAGGAACAACAATAAAGGAAGAAGCCACGAATAGTTTGAAAGGATAAAAACTTTTGCATAACCCGTCACTCTTTCTATTATTGCAAACTCCCTTTTGCTTACCATATGTAAATTTGTATATGAATTATCTATTATTAATGAGAATTTTATATTATGAAAATGTACAAATTATATTTTACATATATTACCCATTTGAACTAGAATACATATTTTAGGAATCTATATGTACATTATTATTATTATTATTATTATTATTATTATTATTATTATTATTATTATTATTATTATTATTATTATTATTATTATTATTATGAAAGGTTACTGTTGAGAAATAGTATGGTATATTATATTATTTTCTTGTCATTAGCATACTTGATATTATTATTGATACTTATACATATTATTTTCAAAGAATCATATGTGTAACAAATAGTATTTGGCATTGGCCTTTGGGCCAGAGGATATTTATAAATTTAAATTATTTCCTGTATTGGACTATTTGACCATATAAATTATTTTGATTTTGGGCTTGTAATACAATTATTTTAGGATTATGTTTTCCAAATAGAGGTATAAGTATTTTGTTATAGAGATTTATATATAGATTTGGGATTTAATAATGTTAGATGGCCTATTATTTGATTATGTATATATATAAACATTTTTTGGTAATTTGGGTCACAAATATTTAGTTAGATTTTAATTATATTATTGGGCTTTCTTAGTTTAGTTGGGTTGGACTTATCGGGCCAGCCAGTATAGAAATTTATTAGTGGGCTTGGTTAGAATATTGTTTGGGATTAATATTTTTGTTTTAAGTATATATTTGGGTAAGCTATTTTGGGCTGAGTTTTAATTACCTTAAGCATTCATTATTTCATTTATTTAAGTCACTATCCAAATTGCTATATTTTAATTATATGGGCCTCTCTCTCTCTTTCTCTCTCTCTCTCTCTCTCTCTCTCTCTCTCTCTCTCTATATATATATATATATATATATATATATATATATATATATATGTTCTTATCAAATTAGGCTTTAATTTAAATACTAATTGGTTATATAGACTTAGGTGTTAATAACAGGGTCATAGCCCACAAAAGTATTTTCTTTAGGTTTTTAAATATAATGGCCTATTATATATGGGCATATTGTATATTGGATTATAATTGTATGGATTTTATCTATAAATAGACTTCTTGATATTATCTTAGACTTATAATAGTGGTCTTTATATTAATTTTATTTCTAAATAGTCTTTCATTTATTCTAGGAAATATATGTTTTCTATATGATAGTAATAACCGCTAATAATCTTCCTTGTACTTTTACATATTTTTGATACATTCATATATGAGGGATAATTTTTAGATAGTTATAAATATTTTTCTATGCTAAGTATATTCCTAAATAAGAATTATTTTCTTAAATCAACTTCCTCTTAGATTAGAAAATCTTGATCATGACTAATTAGAGTATTTCCTATTTCTTTGCAAACTTTGGACTTCTCTGTATTAACCCAAGCCAAATGGACTATTCTGGGCACAATAAAATTATCGGTTTCACCAACAAATGACCACAGGCATGCACTTTATGATTGCTTTTGATTCATAGTAGTCTTTTTATTTCATGTTTATACATATGTCTTGCTGCTTGTTGACATGCTCGTCACACGGAAATTAGTATCATAGATTTATTATACATTCTTGACTGTCATTTTCATGATTACCATGCTTGCGACCTGATTCCATGAGTACTAGCTGGGCGGAGAAATATCTTAGTAGACGTGTGAACTACCCCTTATCCATCCCAATATGTCTAATCTTGACTGATAGCAGCTACACACGACACGTGTAGGGTGTCGTATTTACCCCTTAGCCGTTCACATGTCGAAAATGATATTTCAAATCACATAGATGGTTGTATTTTATTTGTTTTCCTTGCCTTCTCCACCACTTGCTATGTCATCAGTTACTTTCTAGTTTTTATTTCTCATATGTTATTTTCATGTCTTGTTAATTCTATTATGTTTTCGCATTACCGTCGATTTGTGTGCTTGTTCCATTCCTGACTGGAAACCAATATTTTTCAGGTTAGCTGTGGCTTCACTTAGCATTGGGAGATACGGGTGTACTTGCAGACCAAAACCTAGAAATAGATAGCAGTTGTATCATTTTCATTAATTGTGAGAACTTTGTATTTTTTTTAATTATAAATATTGTAAATATTGTAATCAAATTTAGAAATGTGAATGAGCAATAAAGTTTATTTTGAGCATTTATTTCTTGCGGGCTTGACATCGTTCTATCGTCGACTCTGCGGCGTAGGCTGGCTTGGACACGTCTCGTATCCGAAAAAGGGGGTGCGGGTCGTGACAGTTACAATAATAGGATTGAGAAATCGCAGAGCAATTTGAACGAGTCGAGTTGGTCGCTAGTCGAATTTGAGTAGACAAACTTATGAGTTGGCCGAATTGAATCGAGTTTCAAAGTAGGCGAACGTTTATGTTGGTCGAATGTCACGTTGAGCTGTAAATAAGCGAATATTGTGTGTGTGATCGGCATGATCACCAAGGCACGGTTAGCTCGAAAATGAATGCCGAACTTGAGTGAACGATAGTGCATATTGGCCAAGTTGTTGTACCCAACTCGAGTAAGAGAACACTAGAGCTGGGATCGAGAAAGATCGCCACACGGGATAGTTGATTTGAAATAAACGTCGGACCTATGCGGAGTGTAATGTCGAGTAGTGACTCGATTTTGAATGGTATATGCAATACCACTTGTGCGATCAGCACAGCGAAGCATTGTATCAATAACGATAGGCTCGATTTCTGAGTGGTATATACAATACCACTTAGCGATAGCAATGTTAAGCCGTTTGGTGACTTGCAATAGAATATGTCGAGACGATTGTGTCGGTTACGATAGGTTTGTCCTCAACGGACGGAGTAGTGTCGAGACTCGAGTGGGAATGACTCGATAGAAGTCAATGCAAGTATGCTTCGATAAATTGAGTTGAACGATTATGCGCGAAATCGTATCCATGAATGATACGTCAGACGAGGATTCGTGAAGTGTAAGACGAACGATAGGCCGAGTATAGCGAGGGAATATTGCAATGAGGAAATAGTTGACTCAGTCAGAATTGAGTTAAGTCGGTACGAAAACTGTTCGGAACGAGTTGAGTAGGTATGAAGTAATCGTGCAAAACGAATTGGAGTTAGCGCGTGTAGCTTCTCTTCCCGAAAATTTTTTGGAAATATTTTTTTATTGTTTATTTGATTTAAATGGTGACTTGTAGATTTTATAAATAATATTTAGTTAATTATTACGGTAGATGACTTTAGCCATAGTAGAATTTTAGAGTACAAGGTGACTAGATCGTGGCACGGATAGTGCAGTGGCGTGCTTTGACTAGTGTATTAGCCCTGATAGGGAAGGCCGAGCCAAAGTGATGTCCTAACTAGGAAAACCAGACCAAGTTGTGACATGACCATTATAATAGTTTAATTATTTATTGTTAAGATTTATTGATTTACAGAAGACCCGGTTGTACTCAACTAGTCCGAACTAGACTCGAACCGAGCCCAAGCCATGTAGACCCTTAGTGCGACCAAGACGGCCACATAGACACTACATGTAAATTGGTGTTTTATTTTATTTGATCAATAGCTAACTACAAAAAATAGTTAAATAAAATATAATATTGCTATTAAATTTATATTTATATTTTGTATATTTGTTACTTTCGATAATGATATGTTTTCTTGAAATGTCATTTTAGGTTTATGGGACCTTTGACTAGAACAGTATATGTATGCATATATATATTGTGTATGTTTATTTGATTAGATAAAATATATTTATTAATCATTTTGTGTATATTTATTGCATGTTCATAATAAATAAATGGTTAGTATTTTATAAGTAAGATATATACATGTATATAGATAAGTTATATAAATAGGTCAATATATATACATGCTATATATATATATATATATATATATATATATATATATATATATATATATATATATATATGCGTATATATATGCGTATATATATGCGTATATATATATATATATATATATTTTATATATATATATATATATATATATATATATATATATATATATATATATATATATATATATATATATATATAGGGCAATATGTATATGTATCTACAAATGTATATTAATATTTATATATAAGTATAGGTCCATGTGTATAGAATATTTTACACTAGATTATGGTAATATTTGGATGTTATTCAGATTTTTGGAGCTATTCATGAAGACATATGTGTGCATATATCTATATATATAGATATAGAAAAGATAGAGAAATATAGGAAATAAATAGAAACAAGAAAACAAAAAGGAAGCTAACAACAGAAGACATCCCAGCCCAGTCCTGCCGGCCCAGCAAGCCAGCCCACCCGAGCTGAGACACAAACCCCTCCCCCCCCCCACATGAACCCGAGAGGAAATCCCATCCATTAAACCCGAGACTTCAAACCCGAGACTTCAACCCGAGCGTATAAATATACATCTCGAGAGCCTGAGAGAAGGAAGCAGCAACCAAGACCTAAACCCTAGCCACGCCCTCATCCCTCGTCACCTGGGCGGCCACCCGCCGCCGGTGCCACCGCCACGCGCGACAGGAGTTTGCCAAGAACGCGTGCGAGCGGCCTGGATTGCCCAGAAGCAACAGCAGCCACAAGGCAGTTTTAGCGACGCGTTTTCTCGATCACCATGTGATCGCTTTGCACGCCATTTTTGTAGGTACGTAGACAACCTAACCAAGTTCGTTACCCTTCAATTACTTTAACTTGATTCGCGATGTACGCAAAAAAAATCAAGTACCAAAATTGAGAAAAACTCGATTTTTAGAAGTTAGAAACTGTCCCAAAACCCTAAGTTGGCGGTCGATTTGCGACCAGGATAACGCAAACCTTGGAAAACTGCTTGAACAGATTTGTTGACAACATATACAAGATGGAAACTCCATTATTAGTTGTATTTCTAATGGTTTATACAGTAAGATAAATAGGGTTGAAATCGAGGAAAAACATGATAACTGTTTTCGGAAAAAAAACTAGAAAAGTCTTCGATACGACGTGCGTCCCGCCAATCCGGGCGAACTGGTCGCAAACCAAAAGCATCAAAAGGTACGTATCGACTTCGTGGACGTATGGTCTTTGACAGAATTCAAATTGGTTGCGTGTGCGCGACGAATTTGATGCGTATCCGTCGAAATTTACCGTATCGGCCTCTGTGCATATTTCCTAATTACTTTGTGCACGCTCGTCAGATCGAGGCAAAACTTGCGCCAATATGACCGTATCATTTTTCTGGTCATGTATGCCAAATTTGGTCTGATTCTAAGACAGTTGATCGGATCATCGTTTTACGGGCCCCACGATCCAATTCAACGGGCGATTTTGTGCACAGCCCATAGGAATCCACAATTGGACATACCGTTGGATTCATATCATCAAAAAGAATCTGTAGATATATAGTTTGATGACTTTAGAGATCATAGACTTTGGCACATTTTTCGGTGCAAAGTGGGTCCAACGGCGGACACCGTTTTGATCCAAAATTACCGTTTTGCCCCTGTATCCAGAATTGGACTTAAGGACAGGCAATCCTAGCTAATTTGACTATTCTGAGAATGTTGGCAATGTCTGTTTCAACTTTAGGAGACAGTTGTGATGACTTGGGCTTTATGGCTTGGTAGTTGACTATATTTTGTTGGATCTATGTGCAACCTCCAGGCAAGATACATTGCCTCCCTCTACAATTTATTTACATGCATATTTATATTATTATATAGTTTTACTAGTTGATTATTTATATGAGATTTGTATATTGTGCATGCTAGTATAGATATAGTTCTTGTTCATAGCTAATTTTGTAGTTCATATTGGATTGGTTTTCTTGTGTATCGTGATTGGGTCGTGTCATGTCATCATCTGTACTTGGATTGAGTCGTATCATGTCATAGGATGAATAAGTCATAACGAAACTATTGTACATTAAATTCTTGAAGCTAACCTGCGAGTCCACACTACGGGCGAGGGTTAGTAGTTATTTGTATCTTGATTTCGTGAAGCTAACCTGCGAGCCCACACCAGGGGCGAGGGTTAGTAGTTATCTGTTCCACACCTGCGAGTCCACACTAGGGGCAAGGGTGATCTTGATGCTAGCCTGCGAGTCCATACTAGGGGCGAGGGTTAGTAGTTATCTGTATCTTGATTCCTGAAGCTAACCTACGAGTCTACACTAGGATGAAGGGTTAGTAGATATATGTCCGCACCTGCAAATCCACACTAGGGGCGAGGGTGTTTTCTTGAAGCTAACCTGTGACTCCACACTAGGGGCGAGGGTTAGTAGTTATTTCAAACCTGCGAGTCCACACTAGGGGCGAGGGTTTGAGTATCCATTGATCTCGTGACATGTTTTCGCTTGTTATCCTCCAGCAGTTCGTTTATGCATAGTGGTTCTTCCAGTCGTGTATAGACGTATTTTTGTGTTGATTGGTCTTTTTTGTTTATTTTTTGTATTTTCTTTATTGCATGATAAACTGCTAGATAGGCATGTTTTTATGTATTTTGCTATGTCCCCTGAGGACCTGATGATCTCTTTAGGTTTAGCGATTGCATGGAGTTAGCTAGTAGTTCTGGATGGCGAAAGTGATGATACGCTTGCGGGATTCAGGTATCGTTATTACGTTTATTATCCGCTCGTGCTTTCATACCTTATCATAAGATATCCTGTTTCCTGATTCAGTTTTAGACTCTTGTTACTTTCTTTAGAGTCTTATCGGACATATATGCTAGTGGGCTACAGACCATGGCCCATAGTGTTCATTCATATTTCGTACACTTATTATGGATTTGAGATATAGATTTGTTTTGCCATGATTTGGCAGCATACCACAGCCTTGACAGCGTTTACGTATTCGGGAGGGGCTGGAATCTGCTCGATACGTAGCTGGCTTGCTCACATGCTCTCATCCAAAAAGCGGGTGCGGGTCATGATAGCGCGAAGAGTCGGTAGCACGATTTGGAAGTACGAGTTAGGAATATGAGAATGGATATAGGAATTGGAAATAGTGTCTCGATAATGATAGTTAGTTACTACGAGATGGATCTTGATGCATGCGAGACTTAATTCGTATTCAAGTTCGGATGATAACAGTAATTGCAATAAATTGGAGCTTATGAGAGAGAAAGATGTTCAAGTGATGCATATCGACGATGGTATTGAGACGTATCAAAGACGATATGCAGTAACTCGGGGATACTCTGATCAAATGAACAAAAATTGTGTTGAGCATTGTTGCTAGATGAATGAGATGCAAGTTAAGTTGATGGCAGTTTGGATGATAACGGTAGGAATGCTTCGAAGGATTTGAGAGTGGATGGATATTACTTGAATGAAAACGAAAGTGTCTTGATTACTTCGTGGATAACCACTACGTTGACATTTTTGTCTTGTGCGAGCGCAACACCAGCCTCGCACATGCGTTACGCCAATTAGGATGACTATTCCGCGTGAGCGCTGGTATGGTGATTCATATCCAGCGGGGATGCTCGAACTTACAAGGCATGGCAAATTGGATTTAGACTTGTGGTTTAATGCAAAGGTGAATTGAGGATTGTTGCGATAAGCCTAGAATGTGTCGGATATTGATCATGGGTAAATAGACTCGTACCCAAGACGAACAAATATTGCTCTGCTTTAATATTGTTAACGGTAGTGCATGAGTGATTCGAGTAGTAACGGTGTATCAGTTGCGCGGGTGGGCAGATAAACTGTGGATTGATAAATTATGTCGAATTGGGTAAAGTCTTATAGGAATTATCGGGAATTGATTTGGCTCCGAGATAGGATATAGCATGGTTCGTAGTAACTGTCCCTCGTTGATAATCTTCAATTATCGAGCATAGTTTCGAGATAGATGACCCTAGAAGACTTGACTGCCAAATCAAGTGAATGTTGAAGTCCCATAGGATGACCTAATGAAGTCGTATAAGAATTTTTGTCAAGAATGAAGGATGATGTAGTGCATGTTGAGGATAAATCTAAGCGATTGAGTACCGTGTTTCGGAAGTTAGCGAGTAGACTTCGACTAGATCGATATGGTCAAAAAAAATTGATCGATCGAATGAGTACGTAAATAGATTTGGTTGGTCGATGATCAAATAGATGTTGAGGAACGTACTTAGCATAGTGATGTGGTAAGGCGATTGTAAGAATTCTGCAATGAGCGAGAGCGACGAATAGTAGAACGACCCTAAGAGTTGTGTCGTAGATCGGTGTAACCCCTCTTCTCGAATTTTTGATATTTCTTTTATTTCAAATCTGTTTCAAAAAAAATTATTATTATTATATTTTAAATTCTATTATAGATATTTTATGGAAAAAAAGCGATTCGTCTAATTTATTTTATATTACAGAATTATTAAATTATACTTTATGATTTGGATTTATGGAATCTGTTTTGAATAAAATTTGATAATATTGAAAACTCATTCGAATTACTATGGTTATCAAATACTATAGTTAGATTTAATTGATCTAGTTCTATTTTGTATTTATGAAGATATACAAATATTCAAATTGTTCTTAATGACCTATGGATAATTGATTTTATGAAATTTATTTTATAGATTATTTACTATTTTTAAATATTATGTTGATCCGCTATTTGAGCTAGATTTTAATCCATATTATTCAAACTAGTTGATAATACTAAATGTTAAACTAAAGTATTGGTATGATCAATTTAGAATAAATTTGGTTTAAATAGTCATTTTGGTTTTTTTTTTGAGTTAGATTCGATTAAGCAAGTTAAAAAAATTTGAGTTAATTTAAGTTTTCATAAACATTTATCTGGGAGGATTCTAATACGAATCCATATAGAAATATCCAAGCTTCCGGGTGCTACCTAAACCTTCAAATCCCCAGCATTCACATCCCAAATCGAATTTGAAATTTGATATCTTCTTCTAGAATTAACACCAATCCAATCCATGAATAGAAATAGAAATAAGAGTCCTCAACCGATCCATCCCTTCTCCCCCTTCTCTTCGAAACCAAACGAAATCCCATCAAATCCTTTCTTCTAATTTAATCCTTATCACATTCTCATCAGTTTTAATCTCTCCTCCTGCATATATAAGCAATCGAGAGGAGGAAAACCTAAACAAAAATCCTAACCGTCCCCTCTCCTCGATCATCGACCAACCCACCATAACAACCACCACCGTACCTGACTCCTACGGTGTATATTCCTCCTTCCCAGTTCAGGATCCAACACTCACCCACCCCGCACACGACTGGGAGCCACCGCTGACTTCGTAGACAGTGAGCCTAGTCGCCGAGTTCCGTAAAACTTCAGACACGACATAGCCGAGAAACCGGGGCAACCTCTTCCTGGTGGTGGCGTACCTGGCCAAGCTCCCTGACATCCAGCGACCGGTCGACGTCTCCTTTCGTGCGTGCATTGACCTGTCAAAACGCCGAGAGTCCGAGACCGTTGTTGCATTAACCGTCGGAGCCAAAGGGTCTTCGCCGCTATGAATCGCGTAGCCGTTGATCTCGCCATCCGTTCACGACAACCTTATCAAAGCGTCTCGCGCTGTCCATGATGGCCGTAGATTTCGGTCGAAGCACGCTAGTTGGACGCCAGTATCGCATGACCAAGCCGAACTCCGGTCGGCACTCCCTCGTGCCTCGTCCGCCTCCGTCCTGAGCACGCACAGAGCCGCTTCACCTTTGACTTCGCCATAACCTCGCCAGTCGAGTTTTTCGTGCTGCCGGCGCCGTAGCCGAGTCAGCCGCACCCAGCCAGTGGCCGCCTTCCCTCTCTCTGGCAATGCCGAGCCGGCGAGCCCGCACCTCCACGCCTCTTCAGCAGCGTTCGCCTGCCGCTTAGCCGCTGCCCAGCGCGAGCGCCAGGCCACGCACCACCTCCGGTAGCTCTCCACCGCTGGCGAAGCCGACCTCCTCCCGTACGACAACCTTATCGAGGTCGAGCGCCGCCACGGCCGCCAGCGCTCTCCCCTCTATCAGTGCAAACAAGCAGAATGAAGCGCTCCGTCGCAGCCGCGAGCTAGCCTCGGCCCTCAATGCACGGTAAGCCACTCGAACCCCTATCTTGCTCAACACTCTTCTCTGCCTCTCCCTTGTAACTCTTTCTCTCTGGAGTAATGTTCTCAACAACTCTCTCTATCTGCCTTTGCATAGGTGCAATGAACACCCCCTTTATTTCATTCTTTAATTATATTCTACTTATTAACGTATGTGGAACAGCAGGCTTTCCTTTTCCTATATGTATCGGCAGCAAACATCATTCAATGCTGTCAGAAAAGAAAACATAGTTGTTATAGTTTATTATATTGTTAGTTATTTTTATTTTATTTACCATTATTATTATTATTATTTTTGAGGTTATTATTATAATTAATAGGGTTATTTACACTAACTACCCCTATATTTTTGATTTATAACACGGGGTACCCCTGATTTAAACTATTTACACTAACTACCCCACCCTTTAGAAAACGTAGGGGTAGTTAGTGTTATAATTTTTTTATTTTTCCTTAAAGTAGGGGTACCCCGTGTAATAAACCAAAAACATAGGGGTAGTTAGTGTAAATAGTTTAAAAGTATGGGTACCCCGTGTTATAAATCAAAAACATAGGGATAGTTAGTGTAAATAACCCTAATTAATAATTATTTTGGGCCAACTGAGTTGTAATAGGCATGGTAATAAGATTTTTGTATTTTGGGGCTAAAATAAACTGGTCTAAGCTCAATAGATTCTATGTAGAATTTTTAGTAAACTAAATTAATATTATGTTGGGCCTAGCCTTATTCATAAAGATAATAGAGAGATATTTTGGCATGTTATTTTCTAGAAATAAATTCTTAAAAAGATAGATACTGTCTAAATAAAATATATATCTATTTTTGACAAATACTTTGTCATATAAACTTGTTAATATTTGGACTTACCATATTGGACCTATAGTTATATATATTATTGAGGGATTCTATTCAAAGGAGAAATAAATATTTTCTTAAAGATCTATCTAAAATTATTATAAATATTTTTCCAAGATCTATCTAAAATTATTATAAATATTTACTTGGCTTGTAAATATATATATTACTTGTATATATATATATATATATATATATATATATATATATATATATATATATATATATATACAATATTTTGGGCTCTGGTTTTGGTTTTGAGATTAACAATATTTTGGTCTTTGAACTTTTAGAGTAATAATTTATTTAACTTGAATGTTAAGTGTTATGCATATATGTAGATTCAAAGGGACCTTTATATATATATATATATATATATATATATATATATATATATATATATATATATATATATATATATATCATGGAATTGTATATATATGTTTTACTTATATCGATATTAGAGGATTTTGTGGGTTACATTGAGTTTTCTATTGATATGGGTTTATGTCATTTGATATACATAATAATTGACATATATATATATATATATATATATATATATATATATATATATATATATATATATATATATATATATATATATATATATATATCGTATTCCTAATTCCTTGTAAATCATGACTTTCTCATATCGACCCTAGGCTAACCGGACTATGTGGGACCCAACAAGATGGTTGTTTCACCAGCAAAGGACCACATGCACGTACACTTTCTGATTGCTTTCGATTCATAGTAGTCTTTCCATTTCATGTTTATATATATGTCTTGCTGCTTGTTGACACACTCGTCACACGGAGATTAGTATCATGGATTTATTGTACTTCTTGACTGTCATTTACATGGTTACCATGCTTGCGACTTGATTCCATGAGTACTAGCTGGACGGGGAAATATCTTAGTAGACATGTGAACTACCCAGAAATATCTCCAAAATGTCTATTCTTGACTGATAGCAGCTGCATACGACACGTGCAGGGTGCCGAATTTATCCCTTAGTCGTTCACATGTCGAACAGGATATTTCAAAACACATAGATAGTTGTCTTTTGCCTATTTTGTCTTGTTTATTCACATCTTGCCATGACATCAGTTACTTTCTAGTTTCGTTTCACATATGCCATTTTCATGTCTTGTGAATTCTATTGTGTTTTTTATTTATCGTCGGTTTGTGTGCTTGTTCCATTCCTGACTGGAAACCAACATTTTTCAGGTTAGCCGTGGCTTCTTTAGCATTGGGAGATTCGGGTGTACTTGCAGGCCAAAACCTAGAAGCTAGCTAGTTAGTTTAAATTTTGTTGTAATAGAAATTATGAAATTTTGTACTTTCGTTCAGATATAAATCTTGTAATTGTTGTAATAAATTTAGTTGTTGTGAATGAGGATTGTTGGTGATTTGAACATCATGGCCTTGACAGCGTTCTACCGCCGACACTACGGCGTAGGCTGGCTTGGACACGTCTCGTATCCGAAAAACGGGTGCGGATCGTGACAATCGATTTGAGTAACGGTTATGCTATGTGTGTTTGAGCGCACGATCTACGAAATAAACTAGTTGGGATTGATTCAAAAATTGAGTAAGGAATTCTTATTCGATCAAGAATCGGAGATGAGCGTATCGTAAGAGACCTTGGGTCGGAAAGATTGTTGCCTTTGAGCATCGTAGACTCAAGTTAACATCTCGTGTCGGAAGAAATTAAGCACGATGTCTGGATAAGTTATCTAGCGGAGGTAGCCCCAGACGCAATGCGTTGATAGAGCGAGAGAATGTGAATCATATCGGGATAGTGGTGTGCGAGGCTTAGTGCGACTGGTAGACAAAAGAATTTGAGACATGTTGGACTTAGTCCATGTCATTGAGGCCAAATATTATGAACGATTAGATGAAAGACTTGAGTTGTATGAGAAAAAATGATTGGACGAATAGGCTTTACGGAGAATTGTTGCGATCGGGTGCTCAGTGACTTAATGCAAGGCGTGCATTAGATGGCCGTCGAGAAACTTATGGGATCAAAGTAACATTTTTGAGTTAAGTTATATGCAAAAATGTTTGGAAGATGATTACGTGTTATGGAATAATGCATATGAGAAGTATTTTGGGAATAGACGCTAAGAGCTGACCAAGTCGAGTACGGAATAAATAGTTCTTAAGGATTTAAGTTGAGCCTGTTAGCTTTGTCCTGATATCCTACAACTGAGCTTAGCTGAAATGCATATATTGGTGGGACGCCAAAAATATGTGTATAATCTAGACTAAGTTGTATGATTCAAACGATAGTGGCACGAGATCGTGAAACGATCTTGAGAAACACTTGGATTGAGTGTTGGTTTTGGTTCAAGGACGAACCTTATTTTGAGTGGTATAATATGTAATGTTCCGCTCCGCATGGTACATTACGATGAGTCATTGACTCGAAGAGTTGTGTTGACCCAATGAAGTATCGATGCGAATCGATACAAGAGTTACGTTGGCCTAAAGAAAAGCTTTGAGTCGATTCGAATCTATGAATCGAAGTGATGCTAGGTATAAGTTCGATTCAAAAAAATATTGATTTTAGTTGAATTTGTGTGCAGGCTACGCTTTTATGTTGGATTATAAGAAGTCGGCATTTTGCCTTATTCGAGAAGGTGTCCGCAAAACCAAATCGTCGCCTTGTAACGGATTGTGGCATGGACACGATAGGCCGAACAAGTCGAATAGTTTAATAAAATGGCTAAGTCAGGAGAGTTAGCCGTGTAACCAAGTTATGGAATTGAGCCGCTTTAGCTTGACGAAACGATAAGGCGTATCGGCTCAAGGTGGGCGGGTTCTTGACTCTCTCTCCTTATTCCTTCATGTCTAATAAGATTGTAACCCTTGTATGCGATTGTGGCTGTTGAGTTAGCAAGCGTGGCTCGAACGATTAAAGGTCTTAGTGAGTGTCGAACATTAAGATAGAACATTGAACAATTGAAGCGACGTGCATCAAGTGTACGGGTTACGGTAGGACGGTGATGGTAGAACAATGAAAGGCAATATCGAGATGTGCATCACATACACGACTCCGAGAACATTGAACACTAGGCCTAGAACATTGATTATGGCGTTGAGCGTGCCCTTGCGTACGAAAGCTACAAATGACTAAGTAAGCGAAATAGGCTAAGTTGTGGTGCAATACTGCAGAACCTGTCGTAACATTGAAAGATATACTTCGTGCATTGAAGTATACAGTTCTGGCACAATTTCTACGGAACTTCCGTTATACGAATAACTTATGAGTGGAACACGTTGAGTATAAGAACGAGAAGTCTAAGCCATTGGACGTCGTGCATCAATATGGATGTGTTGGGACATAATGCCAATAAAACTTGAGATAGAGATGACAAAATATGTTTATAGAACATGGAATTGGTTAGAATAATATGACTTGTTTGCTTGTGCGTATTGTATGGTCAATGGACTAGGATAGCCCGTACACGGGTGCGGCTTCCCTCGAACAGTTACGACCGGATGTAACACCCAGTTTTCTAAATAAGGGTAATTTTGAAATTTTATGTTTTAATTTATTTAATTATGATATTTAAATAATAATATGATTTTTGGTAATTTTTAATTATTTTAAAACTATTTAAAAATCATGACTTATGATTTTGGTGTTTTGCTAGTGTAACCCTAGAGACAGCTTGACCTAGAGCCTAGCTACGTGATTAGGGTGTTTCATTTACTATTTTTAGCTTGAGGGTAATTTGGTTATTTTGAATTTATTTGAATTTAATAGGATTTATTAGAATTTATTGGAATGTATGTGAATTTATTATTAATTAAATAATTGATTGGTGTCTTGTTAGTCTTTAACCTAGAATGGACCTAACCTAGAAGCTTAGACTTAACCCATGGGCTAAGTTAGAATGGTTAACTTAAGTTGTGGCTAGAAAATATCTAGTTAGGATCTAAAATAGGAGTTTTAGTTAGTGAGACTTGATTCATTGAAATGGGCCTATAAAATGTTGAACTTGATTAGCCTAGAGAAAGCCCAAAGCCCACTAACTAGAAACCCTAACCCTAATTTCATCATTATGACCAGCCACCTAGGGCTATTCCCCCTATAAATAATCTCTTCATTGATTGTTCTTGCCTCTTTTATGATATTTCAACAAATTGAAGAAAGAGGTAATGTCATTTCTTCTCCAATCCCTAGATTCTCCATTTTTAATCCTTTTTCACTCTAGTCTTTTGCATATGATCCTAATCTAGTCCTATTTTGTATTCATGGAGAGAAATCTCAGTTTTGTAGCAATTTGAAGCATTGAGCTAGCAATGAGGGATCCTCATTTTGGGTGTTTTCTTGAGAAAGAACAACCAATAGGTAAACCCTCACAATCACAATTAGATTTCAATTTCCTTGCATGAGTGCATAGCCCTAGGAGTCCCCTAGCTGCTAGAATAGGTTTGGTGTCGAGTCGTGTCCATTTCGTGTCCGTATCGGACACGTATCATGACTTGTACACATTTGTTTGATGAAATGTCTGTAAGGATTTTTTTTACTATTTTTGAAAACTATTTGAACAAAAATGTTGTTTTTAATGTGTCTTCTAATTTCCCTAACCTAAAACTACGTTTCTGTGTCGTGTCGTGTCCATACGATGGCGTGGACACAGCCTCGTGCGCGGCTAGGGTTTCTCCTGCTGCTCGTAGTCTCGTGCTCACTGTACAGGCCACATGGCGAGCTATGGTTAGACACAGAGGTGGGGCAGTGTCTGTGAACCTGCCACTCAAGTCTCGTATCCAGCGGCGTCGTGTCGGGTACGCCAGGACTCGTGCACTGGTCTTACACTGCTGCACACGTGCGGGAATTTGCTTCACTGATACGCACCTACGGCTCGGACACGACACGGCTTTGACCCGATTCAGGGTATCGATTCCCTAGAACTAGACCCACTCTATCACTGGACACGGACACGACCCTCCTCGTGTTGTGTGTCGAGTCCTATTGGACTCGACATGGCTGTACGAGGCAGTCCTCACTGCCAGTTTCAGATGAGTGTTCTATTTCGAATTTGGACACTTCGTGTCCAGTTTCCTGGATACGAATGACTCTCCATGACACGTATTAAGTGTACACATGTCTGCATACACCTGATTTGAACTTTCAATTGGTTTTATGGATTATTGGGTTCGAAAATGGGGTTAACTGATACATAGTTTCCCTGTTTCCTGATTTTTTTTCCATTTCGAGTTTTGTGAAGAATTGATCTTGATTCTTATTTTTCTGAGAATTATATATATGCATGTTGTTATATTCCTAGGTTACATGTTGTTTTGTTGATTCGGTTTGAGAACCATAGGTTTGGTTGATTTCGATCAGGCCATTTTGGGGTTTCAATTTGGTTAAGGATTTCGAAATTTTAAGTTGAAATATAAACTATAATTGTACCAGTTTTGATTAATGTTTAGACTTGATATTCTCAAAGATTTGAATATGTCCAATGATGATTTCAATCCCTGTGTTGAGATGTTGGGTTTTAAACTTTGGTTCGATTTCGAATGATAACCAAACACTGTCACTTCTTCACAGTTTACTGAGTTTAAGTTGCCACATTAATTCATATACACTGTTAACCTTAGTTTAATTACAATAATTGAGAAGCAACACACACACTCTAAAATTTCTGAGACCATATTGTATCACATATGCATGTAAACACACACACCCCCCTCAATCTACATTTACTGTTTCCTATTGTGACACTAGCACCTAAACTGAGAACACTATTCCTGTTCCTGAACACACAATGTTTCTTGAAACACACACACATTGTCACATGGACACACCAAACTGTCATGTACCTACACACACTCCCTATCTAAACTATAAACCTGAGATCTTGTCACCCATTTCACTGTTTGCTGAGTTCCTAATACATTCAATGCCCTGTCACATTGCTCATGTTTTCATGTTCCTATTACACTTTTATACACCACACATGACTGACATGTACACACTAGCACACCTAAACACTGATTTTTTTGAGTTAACTCGATTTTACTGATTTTTGCATACACTGTGGTAACTTGAGATTTCCTTTTTACATATACACAACACCCTAACATTGCTCAATGTTAACATATAGCCTTGTTACTCATTGTATTAATTTCAGTTTCCTATGTATCACTCACCAATCTACCCACACACATATATCACATATACACACACAAAACTGAAAACTGAGATTATTTTGTCAAAGCTGAGACACACTATTGAAACACAGGTACACGGATACCTATTGTCTAAACTGATAACCATATTGGTTCACAGGAGACACTTGCACAAACACAAAAAACCTGAACATGATAGACTCACTATTGAATGTTTAACCCCCTTTATTCATTTATTTGTTTATGAACCTAACTCTCAAAACCCTTTTTACTTGAACTCTCCATGTATATGCATTAAGGCTGGACACTAGAGCTGCCATGTTCACTACACTCACAAACACTATCACAATTTTCCCTACCATATATGTTTTTCTCTATCCCTCTCTATATGCATGTTCTCTCTCTTCCTAACCTACTCTATATATATGGTCTTATATATATATTAAGTGATTGAACATATATATAATGTATATAGCATCTATGTATATGTTCATATATATATATATATATATATATATGCCTTGAGTGTTGCCTAAGCACCTATGCTAGTGAATGCAATATGTGTGGTATTGAATGCATATATATATATATATATATATATATATATATATATATATATATATATATATATATATATATATATATATATATATATATATATATATATATATATATATATATATATATATAAGTTGTATGTGTGATAGCTTGTATAGCTTGTGATGGTGTGTGGATGCTAGGATAGATTGGTTAGGCTTAGTGAGACTTGTTTGGGTTAAGTTTGACCTAGTTGACCTAGTTTGACTAGTGTATTTGACCAGAGGTGACCAAGAGTTGACTTTAGTCTAGTTTGACCTGGACAACATGCAGATGCATTATAGATTACATTTATCATCCCTATATATGTCTTGACTTGTTTTGCTCTAAATAGGAGTTAGATACCTCATCTCGGACAGTACATTTACTACAGCTATTTAGATACCAGGCAAGTACATTCTCTGATCATTTCATAACTTGCTTAGAATTATATTCATGCTCTAGTTTACCTTATTTGATGCTGTCACGATATTATCACGAATTGGTACTATATGGATCCCTACATTGAGATGTTATCCCCCCTCGGGAGCATCGGATACAACATGTCGTGTGTTTTATGTACATCATGTATTCCTCGCTCTCATGTTATTCATGTTTCTCATGTACTTTATGCTCGTTCATGCTCGCTCGTGTATTCTCATATGCTCTCATGTTCGATCATGTTTCTCGTGTATTTCATGTATAACCTATACTTCATGTGTACCTTTCATCGGCCTTTATGTGAAATTTATGTGCACTCAGTTTCTGAGCCCTCATGTATACTTCATGTACACCCATCTATGGGATTTCATATGAAAATCATGTACGTAACATAACTTGTCTGGATCCTTGTGTATTGATTGGGGTATGGGGGAGTATAAATAGTCATGTGAACAATTCCAAAGTAGTATAACCATGTGTACCTCTTTAGTATATTCATGTGCAATTCCAGCCGTTCACATGTCGACTTTGTACTCTAAATCACTAGTCACTGGTAGCTTTCTACTTATAGTAGATATTTCTATTACAGTTCTCTCTCTATTTACATCATGTACTTTCTTTCAGTTTCATTTAACGTACTCTCTTACATATTTATATTTTCTAACCTGTTATGATCTGCGTGAGATGTATTGTGCTCGCTCCCGTCCTGACTGGACCTGTTGAAAATTTTACAGAGGATGATGAGGAACCCTGCACCCTTTAATACGGAGCTTGCCTAGATGAGACTCGTGACCTGGACCCCTGGGGAGGTTCAGGCAGCTGCTGAGGATGATACCCGTGTTTAGCATAGATAGTCTAGACTGTTCTTTCTTTTCATGTTAGTTGTTGTCTTTGATTTCAGAGTTGTATTATTGTGGAGATGTTGAGACTTATGTTATTTTATTTTTGCTGTACCTCAGTTGAGGATTTCTCTATCTATCCCATCGTACTAAATTCTACCTTTAGATTGTGATTGAGTTGTACCTTCTGTGATTGGCCTCTTTTAGAGAGTATTTCATATTATGTGGTTATAGTTCATGACCTAGAATAACGTTCTACCACCGATACTGCGGTGTAGGCTGGACGTTGTTACGTACTCGTACCCTCACGGTGGGTGCGGGTCGTGTGTAACTCCACTTCCCGATTTTTTAAGAAAATAAAATTTTTTCTGATTTTAAAATAGTAATTGATTGGGTTTCAAATTAAAGGTTAATTTTAATTATTTTAATTAATAAATATGATGGTTGATATTTTAGAGGGAAATAAATTGGGAGCAATTTTCAAGTTTGAAAAGTTGTTACAACCAATTTAGTGGTCCCCTCACCTTTGTTTTAAATAATGATAATTATAATAAGTTTTAACTGTTTTTTTAGTCATTATAATTTTCTAAAAAGGCAAGGGGGGTTTTTGAATTTTTTTTTATGCGGGAGGGGTCATTTTGCAATTCATCTTGGACGGAGGGTGTAAAGTGCAAAGTTACACTTTAATTGTTTTAAAGGAATGAGAGAACAGTAGTTCTTATTGCCATTCCTTTCCGAATTATTTCCTGTAGGGAGGAGCTGAGCTCTTCGTTTTTTTCCCCAAACCCCATTCTGCCCTAACCCTAATTTCGTCGCAGCGGATGGCCATGGCATCGTCGACGGCGAGGTTCTCTACTTCGAAGGTGATCGGAGAGCTCTCAGGGTGGCGACGCTTCTTGGCGACGTCCTCCGTCCTTCGGTGATTTTTCTATCCTGACGCACGGCTGATCGATCGTCCTCCAGCAGCGCAAGGCATTTCATGACGGCGATTGCACGGGTTCTTCCTCGGCATCTCCTCATCACGAAGTCGATCGCCCATTTTGGCGATGGCGATCCAGTTCAGGTGCAGATCTCTCCCCGGTAGGTCGGCAGATCTGACTGTTAGCACCCTGAATTTCGGGTTGATTTTTTTTCATTTTATTTTATTTTTCTGGTTATTTGGTTTGATAAATATTTTATTCTATTTATTTATCTGTAAGTGTACTCTTTCATGCCATTGATAATTGGAGTATCAGGGATGTTCAACTCAGGAAACTTTCTTCACGAGTTTTGGAGTGGACACGATTACCTTCATGACGGTATATGGTGTCCCACCCAAACTTATTCCCTTGTGCTCTTTCTGCTTCGCTGAACTTTGGGTCGGTTTAGACCAATTGATTGTTATTTATTTTCCCACTCTTTTTCTTGATCATTTTCAGCGCGTTACCATGACATTTAAATTGGGAGCGCAAGACCAGTCAGTTTCTTGAAACCAACTCCTCATTGATGATCTACTCGAGACGCTCGTCACCCATGACCTTTGTGCCCCACTCAGACACGTCATTTTGAGCTCCATTTGATTCGTACAACTTTTCCGACACGTGACCCGATTTTATTTCACTCCACGGCGTCACATTCATTTTCCAACTTGATTTGTGGGTCCCCTGTCGACCAAAACCTGTCAGCCCCAACTATGGACATGGCCCACATTGAGCCTACTACCCGTCCGCCACTTGTGTCCCATTTATTGGAATCCCCATGTGCTACTTATTTACACATGATCATCAACGTCTAATTTTAATTCGATTTTTGCATCATGTCCGATTTTAACCCAATCCGGCTCCACCGAGTCCAGTCCAGCTTCGTGCTACCCTCCATCATAGCACCCTCATATTTTTCTTGTCCAAAAATATCAAGTACTCTTCTCCCTATTTTTCTATATTTATTGGAAAATTCTTTTTATTAAAACTCCTATGGGAATGACCTATTTTTTCCCATTTAATCTTAGCCATTGATTTTCCTTAATTAAATCATCACCATCATCCTCAGCCTCATTGCCCTTGAAAAATACTAAACATCCATGCTACCTATTTTTAATTATTATTGGAAATTTTCCTTGATTTAATCCTATTGGAATTACCTATTTTCCTATATTCCATCATTGCCTTTGATTTCACCTTAATTCAATCACAACCATTAATTTCCCCATGGCAACTTTTCCCCACACCCTTGGCCAAGTGGTCGGCCCTAACATTTAGGGAGCCACCTTTTTCTCTCTCTCTTATCCTCTCCTTCTCTCTCTCTACATTTACTACACAACCTCAACAGCAACAAACACAACTACAACAACAACTCAAGCTACAACACCACCACCATCAGCTTACACCCTGAGCCCATTCAACCCGAGCACCATGGCCGACCACCCCCCCCTGGCCGGCCATGGCCGTCGGTACCAACATTTCCTCCAATCTCCTCCTCTCCATTTCCTCCTTTTCCTCCTCCTCAACCAAGCCATCACCATTCCTCCACCGCACGTTGGCCGCTAGTCCGCCGCCCCCCGCCATGCTGGCCGTGCGCCGCATGCCAGCAGGCCTCGCCAGGCCGAGCAGTTCCGCGCGAAGCCCAGCGCGCGGAGGTGGACAGCAGCCGCTTGCGCGCAAGTTGGCCGGAACGGCTTGTGGCACGCGTGCAGCGCCTCCGCCGGCCACGCCCGCCGTGGCCGTGCCTCCCCCGCCTTGGGCGAACTCCGACGACTCCCTGGGTCCGCCCTCTCGTCCTCCAGCGCGACGTATAGGCGATTCGTGCGTTTTGCACGACGTCCCGTCGTGACGCGCGCGAAATGAAGTTCGTTTTGGCGCCCCGTCGCATCAACTTCGCGCGCATTTTTCTGGAGATCTGACCGTTAGATCGGCGATTTCTTCACTCCGTCACAATCCCGGTATATCCACCTTCGCTCATGTCAATTTTCGTCCGTTAATTTTATCGTTTGATACATGAAAACCAGCCACCAAGTTGACCGTTTAAATTGTATTAAATTTGGACAGTTTTGCGGGGCCAACTTCGTCAGCTTGTATCTCCTCCACCGTAGCTCCGTTTGGCGTGCTACCAGTTCCGGTGCGAAGCTGGTATAACCCTCTTGCTACCCCTCCAGTTTTGTTTCATTGTGAGCTTGTTTGATTGGTTGAATTCGACGCCAAAGTTGGCCGTCCGAATTCGTAATTTCCAACTTGTAAAATTCCATTTTTGAACACGGGACTCCAGATTTTATTTCTGACACCACCATTAGACTTGTGGCATCGTTCTGGCATGTTTTCATATAAAATTTGTTAGATTTGGAGAACGTGGGCCCGGACACGCATTTCGGTGCAAAGTGGGTCCCATATTCTGGGTCAACGGGACTTTTTAACGCCGGCTCATCGGAATCCAATTCCGGATATACCGTTGAGTTCGTATCGTCATTCTCGACTCGTTGACATATAATTTGCTAGGTTTTGGTGGACATTGGGTCTGGCACGTATTTCGGTACAAGTCGGATACCAATATCCGGGCCAACGGGTCATTTTGAGATCGGCTCATCGAAATCCAATTCCGGAGATACTGTTGAGTTCGTACCATAATTCTGGACTCGTTGACAGGTAGTTTGCTGAGTTTTGAGAACTTTGGCTCTGGCACGCATTTCTGTGCAAACCGGAATTCCAAGTTCTGGTCAACGGGCCAAATTGAGATCGGGTCAACGGAATCCAATTCTGGAGATACCGTTGGGTTCGTATCGACATTCTGGTTGCGTGGACATATAATTTGTTATATTTTATGGACTTATTTTCTTGCACGTTTTTTGGTGCAAAATGGCTCCGACACGGACACCGTTTTGACCCGAAATTACCTTTTTGCCCTTGTGTCCAAATTAGACCGTTGGGTAGGCTATCCTAGCTAATTTGAGCATTCTGGACACGTTGGCGATGTTTATTTCATCGTCCGACAATGTTTGTTGATAATTTCTCTGAGTTTAACCTTTTTATAATTAATTAATAATTAATTCTTATAATGTTCGTATTTCGGGATTAGTACAACGAAACTGAGATCAGTCAATTCCAGTGATCTCACATCGCTAAAATTGACAAGTTGGATACGTGAATCACTATAATAAGATTATCAACCTTACCGATAATCTTCTTATCTCGATTTGTGTGGCGTAAGTTTCGATGTACAAATAACGAAGTACACTTTATATTAGACTAGAATTACCCTGTTTGACCAGAGTTGACCAGTTGACCCAAAGTCAACTATAAGTCAACGCTTGACCTAGTTTGACTAGATTATTGACCGGAGTTGACCTAGAGTTAATTTGACTAGAAGAACCTAGAATAATGTAGATTGATTATAGAGATTCATTTATTACAACTTGAACACCTTGTAACATGTGTTGCTTTAAATAGGACTCTGTGGCTTCAGTGGGACCTCCTATACTTATCAGCTGTTCAGGTTATCGAGGCGAGTACATTCTCTGATCATTTTATATCCTGCTTAGAATTATTTCCTGCAGTAGATTACTTTACTTGTACTGTCACGACGGTCACACGGATTGGTACTATATGGATCCTTTCTTGAGATGTTATCCTTACGGAGCATCAGGTACTACGTGTTCTGTGTGTTTCACTTACATGGCGTATCACTATGCTTCATGGTTCACTTGATTACTTGTGACATGTACCCTCATGATCACAGAGTCTCTTGAATCTTACACAGTTGGGTAACCCCTCCCCATTTATGGGACATCCATGTATCACCCTTCGCGGGCCTTGCATGGAATCATATAACATAACCTGGCTGGATTCTTGTGTATTGATTGGGGGTACGGGGGAGTAGAAGTGGACATGTGAATAATACACCAGTAGTATCTTCATTGAATCATTCCGTAGTGTCTTCATTGAATCATCCCAGGCCATTTACATGTTCATGTTGTACTCTGACTCACTAGTCACTGCTAGTTCTCTATGTATAGTAGATATTTCTATTACAGCTCTCTCTCTGTTTACATACAGCATTTCTTTCAGTACCTGTATCTTACTTTACTGCATGATTATATTTTCTAACCTGCTATGAACTGTTGAGATGTAATGTGCTCGCTCCAGTCCTGACTGGACCTGTTGATAAATTTTACAGATAGCCTGGAGGTGCCTGCTAGCCTAGAGGAGACACAGTAGGGTTTGTTTAGGTAGTTATTTCATTTTGTCTGGAGTTATATTTACTTTGGGGATTACTGTATCTTTATTTGAGTTTTGTGATGTACTTCTGGGTTCATGTATCTTAGACACTTAGACTTCTATCTCCTGTATTTAGTTTGGATTTCATGTTTTATCTATCCTTATCATGCTCTACCTTAGTTGTGATTGAATTTGTATCTGCTATGTCACCCCCATTCGGGGAGTATAAACTGCTTAGCTTTATATTGTTAGATGTTGTGACCTAGGACAGCGTTCTACCATCGACACTGCGGCGTAGGCTGGGCGTCGTTACATTCTCGTGCCCTAACTCTAGGGTACGGGTCGTGACACATTTTTAGTGGTGGCCCATGCAGGTCAAGACTAAAGTGTAGTGGTATTCGAACTTGAGTACCACTACAGCCTGCACTAGGAATAGGATATATTTTTGAAGATACTCAATCACACTTAGGAACCCTTGAGAGATCCCTGGGACGACCCTGGAGAATCTTATTTAACTTCGATTTGAAAACTCTCTTTTTCCCTTGATTTGATTCATTTTTACTTTTGTTGTTAAATTTGATTTTTTTTTTATGGATTATTGTTGAATTTGAGTTTGTATTTATTTTGATGGAAGATTGTCGAATTTTGAATTTTGATGATAGTTGTTGCATCCGAGTTTGTATTTTGATGGATTTGTCGTTTTTGAATTTTGATGTTCGTTAATAAATTTGATTTGATTTTTGAGTATTCATTATTGATTTAATTTAATTTTTGGCAAGATGAAATTATATGGGCTAGGTCATCTATGTTATGGAATCTAGTCTTCTATAGTCACATTAGCCAGCATGGTGAGGACATATAGTCTGACTTGGATCTATTTCTCGGAGGTGGGAATTTAAGGTTTTCGCAGGCAAGCTAGCGGCATCGCGAAAATGTTAAATACCATGATTCTAGAGATATGTACATAAGTCAAGGGCTCTGTGATTATCGTAGCCTTGCTCACTAGTATGACGAGGATTCAGAGTACCATAATTTTGGATAGACGCATATGATTATCAGATTGTACCTTAAATGTTTTTTAACATGTTTTGCGACTTTTGTTTCAGTAAAAAAAAAAGAGAGAAAAAGAATTATTGTTGTTTTGTTTTGTTTTGTTTCTCCTTGTTTATTTGGGATGTAGCTTTAGCTATTTTTATAAACCTTGTGTAACTTCTTCTATGAATTTCTTTTAATACGATGAATCAATAATTTGCTAGACCTTATTTTGGATCTGATATTAGTTCTAATTTCAAAATGGTTTCCTCTTTTTAAACGGATAAGCAGCACAGATTTTGTTACCATTTCTTTCCTGCCAATATTTTATTTCCATCATTCCTTGTCTTATACAACTATCCTGATTATATCAATTCTGTCTCATATCTCATTCTGTCAGCTGTACTTGAACCCTTGAATTTTTATATCGTTTTACCTGAGAAATGTTGAGGAAGTGACGTAAATCATCTAGTATGGAAATAACGTGATTGGTTATCATAGAATGATTTATAGGAATCAGAACATTGGATGTCAAAAAAAAATTTTGGAAGATGTGGTAAAGGTTTAGAATGGAATTGAGTGATAAATGTTATCAATTTAGAAACAATTGCAGAAAGTTGGTTATGGATAATTCATGGATGTATTTCAAAACTAATGAGGATATCAGAGGTCAACCAAGTTTTGAGGACTTAGAAAATCTTGGTTATTGATTCTTGGGAACTATTACAAGGCTATGTAGAAATTTAGAGATAGAAATGAGAATTTGATTGTTTTCTATGATTATGCGAAGTTGAACCAGATATTATAAGAGGGTGACTAGAGACAGAGAAAACAAGGATTTTAAGCTATAGGAATTGTTTTAGATGATTGGAGAAATTGTAGAATTCAAAAGGAAAATAATTGAAGGTGAACGTGAAGGAAATATGAAGGTTGATTTATAAAACGAGAATAAATTTTGTATGACTTGGTGGTATTAGGGTTGAATAAATACGAGGCTTAACTTAAACAAGTACAAGGATTTTATAAACTGGATTTAGATGTTTCAGATCTAATTTAGAACGAAGCGAAGGAAATTGAAAATTTGATTAAATGAATAAGTATTGATTCCTAAAAAGGAGGGGTATGTCTCATGGAAAATATTTTAGAAGTTTGAAATTTTGTCTATGGTGATCAAGGTAAAAGTTTAGATGACTAAAGATTATAAAATTTTGAGGGTAGACATATAACCGTTGATTTTATATTAGGATTTGTGAGAAATATGATTAGCAAATGGTAAACTGATAGTATTAGAGAGAGATGATTTACTGACTTCGTATGAAATCTTTTCCTGTTTTTCTCTAAAAAGGATTTTCAACATCATTGAATCCTAGTTTCCTTAATCACGACCAAATCGACTTCGATTATCTTTTCTTATCATAATTATATCTTGGTTGTACTTAATTTTGATTGTGACCCAAATCTCTATCCTTGTATGCTCGTTCTCAGACTTTGTTGAACCTGTCCTCCACATTGCCTAAATTTTGATTTTCCCAATTTGATCAACTTAGATTGTATCGAGAATAAATATTTTAATATATATTGTGATT
Organism: Iris pallida; assembly: GCA_029216955.1. Taxonomy (NCBI): domain Eukaryota; kingdom Viridiplantae; phylum Streptophyta; class Magnoliopsida; order Asparagales; family Iridaceae; genus Iris; species Iris pallida. The sequence continues at coordinate 10,346,906 of JANAVB010016800.1, read as the reverse complement.
GGATTTTTCATGCAAGTGACTTTTATTCTTAACTTTGATTTTGATTTTTCTGAACCCTTTAAAGATAATTGGTAGTTACTTTTCTTTATTTTTATGATAAGTACCAGTTTTCACATAGGATGGTAGGCTGTCTTACAGTTTTGATGATTGTTATTTCTGTATCTTTTCTAAGTTTAGCACTCTGGATTGCTTGTGTGTTTTGATACCCTATGACCGATTCAGTTAGCATGACTAGTATACCTAGATGAGACTTTCACTACCACCGTATGCCATGACCCTGTACGTTGTTCTTTTTGATGGTATGATTTGTTTAAGTTCTGGGACTTGATTGTGGGGGTTTGACCTAGAGGGAGTATGGACATTTTAATTTCGAGGACAAAATTTTTATAAGGTGGGTAGGATGTTAGCACCCTGAATTTCGGGTTGATTGTTTTTCATTTTATTTTATTTTTCTGGTTATTTGGTTTGATAAATATTTTATTCTATTTATTTATCTGTAAGTGTACTCTTTCATGCCATTGATAATTGGAGTATCAGGGATGTTCAACTCTGGAAATCTTCTTCACGAGTTTTGGAGTGGACACGATTACCTTCATGACGGTATATGGTGTCCCACCCAAACTTGTTCCCTTGTGCTCTTTCTGCTTCGCTGAACTTTGGGTCGGTTTAGACCAATTGATTGTTATTTATTTTCCCACTCTTTTTCTTGATCATTTTCAGCGCGTTACCATGACATTTAAATTGGGAGCGCAAGACCAGTCAGTTTCTTGAAACCAACTCCTCATTGATGATCTACTCGAGACGCTCGTCACCCATGACTTTTGTGTCCCACTCAGACACGTCATTTTGAGCTCTATTTGATTCGCACAACTTTCCCGACACGTGACCCGATTTTATTTCACTCCACGGCGTCACATTCATTTTCCAACTTGATTTGTGGGTCCCCTGTCGACCAAAACCTGTCAGCCCCAACTATGGACATGGCCCACATTGAGCCTACTACCCGTCCGCCACTTGTGTCCCATTTATTGGAATCCCCATGTGCTACTTATTTACACATGATCATCAACGTCTAATTTTAATTCGATTTTTGCATCATGTCCAATTTTAACCCAATCCGGCTCCACCGAGTCCAGTCCAGCTTCGTGCTACCCTCCATCGTAGCACCCTCATATTTTTTTTGTCCAAAAATATCAAGTACTCTTCTCCCTATTTTTCAATATTTATTGGAAAATTCTTTTTATTAAAACTCCTATGGGAATGACCTATTTTTTCCCATTTAATCTTAGCCATTGATTTTTCTTAATTAAATCATCACCATCATCCTCAGCCTCATTGCCCTTGAAAAATACTAAACATCCATGCTACCTATTTTTAATTATTATTGGAAATTTTCCTTGATTTAATCCTATTGGAATTACCTATTTTCCTATATTCCATCATTGCCCTTGATTTCACCTTAATTCAATCACAACCATTAATTTCCCCATGGCAACTTTTCCCCACACCCATGGCCAAGTGGCCGGCCCTAACATTTAGGGAGCCACCTTTTTCTCTCTCTCTTATCCTCTCCTTCTCTCTCTCTACATTTATTTCCTACTACACAACCTCAACAGCAACAAACACAACTACAACAACAACTCAAGCTACAACACCACCACCATCAGCTTACACCCCGAGCCCATTCAACCCGAGCACCATGGCCGACCACCCCCCCTGGCCGGCCATGGCCGTCGGCACCAACATTTCCTCCAATCTTCTCCTCTCCATTTCCTCCTTTTCCTCCTCCTCAACCAAGCCATCACCATTCCTCCACCGCGCGTTGGCCGCTAGTCCGCTGCCCCCCGCCGTGCTGGCCGTGCGCCGCATGCCAGCAGGCCTCGCCAGGCCGAGCAGTTCCGCACGAAGCCCAGCGCGCGGAGGTGGACAGCAGCCGCTTGCGCGCAAGTTGGCCGGAACGGCTTGTGGCACGCGTGCAGCGCCTCCGCCGGCCACGCCCGCCGTGGCCGTGCCTCCCCTCCCTTGGGCGAACTCCGGCGACCCCCTGGGTCTGCCCTCTCGTCCTCCAGCGCGACGTATAGGCGATTCGTGCGTTTTGCACGACGTCCCGTCGTGACGCGCGCGAAATGAAGTTCGTTTTGGCGCCCCGTCGCAGCAACTTCGCACTCGTTTTCCTGGAGATCCGGCCATTGGATCGGCGATTTCTTCGCTCCGTCACAATTTCGGTATATCCACCTTCGCTCATGTCAATTTTCGTCCGTTAATTTTATCGTTTGATACATGAAAACTGGCCACCAAGTTGACCGTTTAAATTGTATTAAATTTGGACCGTTTCGCGGGGCCAACTTCGTCAGCTTGTATCTCCTCCACCGCAGCTCCGTTTGGCGTGCTACTAGTTCCGGTGCGAAGCTGGTATAACCCTCTTGCTATCCCTCCAGTTTCGTTTCATTGTGAGCTTGTTTGATTGGTTGAATTCGACGCCAAAGTTGGCCGTCCGAATTCGTAATTTCCAACTTGTAAAATTCCATTTTTGAACACGGGACTCCAGATTTCATTTCTGACACCACCATTAGACTTGTGGCATCGTTCTGGTATGTTTTCATATAAAATTTGTTAGATTTGGAGAATGTGGGCCCGGGCACGCATTTCGGTGCAAAGCGGGTCCCACATTCTGGGTCAACGGGACTTTTTGACACCGGCTCATCGGAATCCAATTCCGGATATACCGTTGAGTTCGTATCGTCATTCTGGACTCGTTGACATATAATTTGCTAGGTTTTGGTGGATATTGGGTCTGGCACGTATTTCGGTGCAAGTCGGATACTAATATCCGGGCCAACGGGTCATTTTGAGATCGGCTCATCGGAATTCAATTCCGGAGATACCGTTGAGTTCGTACCATCATTCTGGACTCGTTGACAGGTAGTTTGCTGAGTTTTGAGAACTTTGGCTCCGGTACGCATTTCCGTGCAAACCGGAATTCCAAGTTCTGGTCAATGGGCCAAATTGAGATCGGGTCAACGGAATCCAATTCTGGAGATACCGTTGGGTTCGTATCGACATTCTAGTTGCGTGGACATATAATTTGTTATATTTTATGGACTTGTTTTCTTGCACATTTTTCGGTGCAAAACGGCTCCGACACGGACACCGTTTTGACCCGAAATTACCTTTTTGCCCTTGTGTCCAAATTAGACCGTTGGGTAGGCTATCCTAGCTAATTTGAGCATTCTGGACACGTTGGCGATGTTTATTTCATCGTCCGACAATGTTTGTTGATAATTTCTCTGAGTTTAACCTTTTTATAATTAATTAATAATTAATTCTTATAATGTTCGTATTTCGGGATTAGTACAACGAAACTGAGATCAGTCAATTCCAGTGATCTCACATCGCTGAAATTGACAAGTTGGATACGTGAATCACTATAATAAGATTATCAACCTTACCGATAATCTTCTTATCTCGATTTGTGTGGCGTAAGTTTCGACGTACAAATAACGAAGTACACTTTATATTAGACTAGAATTACCCTGTTTGACCAGAGTTGACCAGTTGACCCAAAGTCAACTATAAGTCAACGCTTGACCTAGTTTGACTAGATTATTGACCGGAGTTGACCTAGAGTTAATTTGACTAGAAGAACCTAGAATAATGTAGATTGATTATAGAGATTCATTTATTACAACTTGAACACCTTGTAACATGTGTTGCTTTAAATAGGACTCTGTGGCTTCAGTGGGACCTCCTATACTTATCAGCTGTTCAGGTTATCGAGGCGAGTACATTCTCTGATCATTTCATATCCTGCTTAGAATTATTTCCTGCAGTAGATTATTTTACTTGTACTGTCACGACGGTCACACGGATTGGTACTATATGGATCCTTTCTTGAGATGTTATCCTTACGGAGCATCGGGTACTACGTATTCTGTGCGTTTCACTTACATAGCGTATCACTATGCTTCTTGGTTTACTTGATTACTTGTGACATGTACCCTCATGATCACAGAGTCTCTTGAATCTTACACAGTTGGGTAACCCCCAGACTTCCTATTTATAGGACATCTATGTATCACCCTTCGCGGGCCTTGCATGGAATCATATAACATAACCTGGCTGGATCCTTGTGTATTGATTGGGGGTACGGGGGAGTAGAAGTGGACATGTGAATAATACACCAGTAGTATCTTCATTGAATCATTCCGTAGTGTCTTCATTGAATCATCCCAGGCCATTTACATGTTCATGTTGTACTCTGACTCACTAGTCACTGCTAGTTCTCTATGTATAGTAGATATTTCTATTACAGCTCTCTCTCTGTTTACATACAGCATTTCTTTCAGTACCTGTATCTTACTTTACTGCATGATTATATTTTCTAACCTGCTATGAACTGTTGAGATGTAATGTGCTCGCTCCAGTCCTGACTGGACCTGTTGATAAATTTTACAGATAGCCTGGAGGTGCCTGCTAGCCTAGAGGAGACACAGTAGGGTTTGTTTAGGTAGTTATTTCATTTTGTCTGGAGTTATATTTACTTTGGGGATTACTGTATCTTTATTTGAGTTTTGAGATGTACTTCTGGGTTCATGTATCTTAGACACTTAGACTTCTATCTCCTGTATTTAGTTTGGATTTCATGTTTTATCTATCCTTATCATGCTCTACCTTAGTTGTGATTGAATTTGTATCTGCTATGTCACCCCCATTCGGGGAGTATAAACTGCTTAGCTTTATATTGTTAGATGTTGTGACCTAGGACAGCGTTCTACCGCCGACACTGCGGCGTAGGCTGGGCGTCGTTACGTTCTCGTGCCCTAACTCTAGGGTACGGGTCGTGATACTGACCTCGGTGCACGAGTTCCTGCAGTGGCGGCTGAGCCGCTCTCCTCTTCGACGACGTAGCATTTTCAGCGACAACGTTCCTCTCCGGTCATCACCCCAGCGGATCTGGACTTCCCTGCGTTGGCAACACCAAGACGATCGACTATATGCGTGGTGGCGACTCGCGAGCCATCGATCTAAACTCGGTGAGTCCTCTTCGATCATTCTTCCTTTCGATTGATTCTGGGATTATTGATATTGATCATGACGATCAATCGAATCGATTTATCATCAATAGTTTCTTCAAATATTGATTTGATTTTGAAATTCTAATTGAGTTTTTTTGTTCTGTCCTATTCTTGAATTGTTCTGGGTTCGTGAATCGAGCATTCATTTTGAATCAGCTCCTGTTTTGAATCCCCGGCATTTGTAGATTTGCCTCTGAGGAGTCAGACACACCATTGTGCCTGAGTCGGACGCAGGGAATGCAATACTGATTCGTGAGGACGCAATCTGCTTCAGTAATCCTTTCCGTAGTGAATTTTCGGTGAGTATTTATGGATCAATCTTGAAATTATTCCTTAAATTCCTTTCCATTGTTTCGATTGAACCACTGTTGTGCCTTGACGATTGGATTGTGTGATTCTCTTTGGTTTCAAGCAGAACAGTGGATTTGAGGAACATTGGCAAATTTGAACCCGCAGTGGTTGTGCTTGGGTTCAAATGATTTGTCAACTGTAGTTGGGTTCAGGGGGGAAGTGTCTGATATTTGGAGACGTATCCTTGATTACTTTTTCAGGTACCTACGTTATCATTTCGTTGTATAATTGAATCTTATTTCTTTCCTTTGAGCATGAATGGCATGTCCAGGGTCTGTTTAGATGGGTGTCATGTTCGTGTTTGGTGTTATTCGTGTCTTGTTCGTGACTGGTGAGGAGTACGTTTCGGTGACTGTGTGCGTATCCGTGGTTGGGATGGAGTTGCTATATCAATACTGACGTATGTGGCTATAGCAGTGTACAGGGTTCGTGTCCTCTCGTGCCCATGTCTGCGTGGACAGGTCATTTGGGATAGAATTGGCATGGCAGCAGTACTAATTAAGATTTCTATTTTTGTTCCTATTTTTGATTGTATATTCTTTTAATCAAATTATGTATTTTCTTTGTATAATTTTGGTATTGGGATCGTTTTGAGCGAGTATACTTCTTGGGAACTTGGTTGGTGTTTGTCCTTTTGAAACTTGGTTTGAAGATTATGTTCCTAGTGAATTTCCTGTTTTGTTTGATGGGTTGGTTTATATATAATTTGAGACTTGGGCTCTGTATGTTTCATTTAAACCTGTGTTATGAGGGGGGTTCGGTTACAGAAATGCTATGTGTGTGAGAATTTGTTGGACTATGCTGGGTCACCCTACATATGTTCGACTATTGTTTTGCTCTAATCAACTGATGGGTTAAACTACAATTTATTGGTTGAACGAAATGCTCGGTTGATAGCTAGGATGGGTTGTAGACTGATTTGGGTGACATTGGTTTTGACTCTAAGAATTTTGGGGTTAAGTTCAGTAATAGGGAGCTTGGCTTTGTATATTTCCTGGGACTTGTGTGAAGGTGGATTGAGTAGCCGTTAGGCTACAGTAGTTTCAAATTTGAGTTGTTTTGTATGTTCACTATATTGGTAGGATAGTGAGGAAGTGTTGGATTGGTTTCTTTTTTGTTTTATGGCAGGTGCTATGGGTGTGTTCTTTCCTATAAGGAGGTTGGGCTGCATGTTCTAAGCTAACTAATTGCAAATAGTTAGTCCTTACTTTATATAAAATTTATAGTTACATTTATAACAACTAATTAACTATCTTAAAATATTTTCTATGTAAAAGATATATTGCTTATATAATGCTAGTACTGGAGTGTTGGTAACTAAGCTAGTTGGCTAAGTGTATAGGAATTTAGCATTGTTATACCTAGTGACTTTTATATTGTAATTAACCAACTTATACCAATTAAACAGGAGGATATCCAGATCTACTACCCTTACTTGATCACCCGGAGCAAGGCAAGTATACTCCTCGAATTTGTTTATTTCTCATGTCTTGCATGTTCATCCCTGTATCTCCTTGATTGACACGATGTATCACGATATTGTCTGGTTTCATGTTCCAGGTATCATTTGCGTCTGGGAGGGGAAATACTATAGATACGTGATCAAACCCTGTTACTATTCATGTGAATAGCTTGGGTCCCGTACCGTGTACGCGGGGCCAAAGCCGTACCATTTCAGGTTCATTGCATCTACCCAAGCCGATCACAATCTAGATGTATTTCAAATATTGCACATGTCAGGATTCAGTTTGTATTTCGGGATTTTATGGTTGTATTTCATGTTCAGGCTGTATTTCATGTTCAGGTTATACTTCATGTTCAGGTTGTATTTCATGTTCAGGACTCATACCATGTTCCCTGTTTTACTTTCAGTATTTCCTGCTCAGTTTCATGTCTTGTCTCATTTCCTGTACTTTACATATATTCCTGTTTCTTGTTCATACCATGATGTACATGTTCATTTCCTTGGATATACTTAGCTCCGCTCCTGACTAGGATATGTTGCAGGTGCTTGCAGGATATTGTTCTACTCTATGGGCCAGAGCCCAGGATATTAGCTGAGCAGGATGAGACTTAGCTTGAAGCTTCAGGTTTAGACTACTTAGCTTTACTTTTAGATATTGACTTTAGAGTTCATAGCACTTTTCATTTCCTGTTGATTCTGGTACCTTATGACATCTGGATTTGTGGATTATGGTGATCTTTCTGGAACACGTTATAGATGCTGTGATTTTTACTTGTCTTGATTATTTGGTTAGATTTCCCTAGCTTTTGGTACAGCTTACTTCATTGTGTCTAACAATGAAGGTTGGGCGTGTCCGACTCGTGTCCGATTATTCGGGAGCGGGTCGTGACATGTTTTTAGTGGTGGCCCATGCAGGTCTATCCTAATGGTACCTAGGTCTTAGCGTACTATTGGGGGACTTGATTACACTAGGGAAACTTGATCACAGTATAGGAAAAATCAGAAAATAAGGGTATATCAGGTATATCAGGTATATTGATATTCTATAAATACTTGTTGTATTTAGGTCTAGGTTATTTTAACAGTTTTCTGTTTTACAGATAGTTCAAAAACATGCGACACCAGAACTGTTGATCCACCTACACTTGAAGGTTTCGAGCTTCCACTACCTTCTATCGCCACTACTATCCCCATGGGTAGTACGCAGTTGACGAAGACGTTTCAAGAGTTCCTAGACACCAGCAGGCCGTCCTTTTCCAATCCAGACTTACAAATGCATTTCCCGAGTTAGAGAGGACTTCCAGACTATCAGACCTTGGATTTCCCCGACACCAAGCGCATATCATGCACCGAGGAGCCGATTGAGAACCTGGAGCAGCTACTGAAGAGCATATAAGTCCTTGAGGAACCAACTCCTCTGAAGATTGAAGTCATCAACCGGGACGTCCAGCTCGTAGCACATACAACAAGATGGGAAGCTGAAGTTCAGGAGGAACATGAAGACTTATGATGAAGATAACAACTACTGTGGATCCGTAAAGCGTTGCCACACTCAGACATTGCTTCTTCAACCGCATCATCAGATTCAGACTCAGATCCAGCCAGCAACCAATTGCAATTTCTGTCGCCGCTCGAGACACCACTACGAAGAGTGCCGCAAAAGACAAAAGCTATGCTTGTACTGCTGATCGCCTATCCATCAAGTCAAGGACTGCTGGACCGCTGATCACACTGCCCAAGGACAAGAATGAGGAGCACCAGTATCACAGAAGGACCCGTCTCTCCAGATTCAGCAACAGCATGGAGCACTACCACAGGGACCAGTCTACGACAGAACAGTTGAAGAAGGTTGAAGAGATTCCAGTCCCAGAAGAATACTGAAGATAGACAGAAGACTCTTTTGCATGGTTGGAGAAAACCATGTATCATGATTCATAATCCAGTTTTTTCTTAGATTCCTCTTGCACCTATTTGTTTCTTAAAAACCTCCTTGTTTCCTATTTAAGGATTATTAGATTTTATTTCCTCTTCTGAAACCTTGGTCGCTATTCGAGATGTATTTTGAAAGTTTGTTCCATTCTTGTTCATAACTCTGCTCTTATTCGAAATTTTCTTCCTGTTCGATAACTTGTTTCCTATGGCGTCGTTTCCTAATTCAAGATTTGGTTCTACTCGAATTTTGTTCCCTATTCAGACTTTGTTGATATTAAGACTTTACTTCGGGATTACCTTCATATTCAAACTTATGCCATTCAAAATCTTGTTTGAATCTTGCTTCTATTCGAGATTTCAATTGCAGATTTCATTTTCCATCCTTGAAATTTGACTCGTTCCCTATAAGATTTTATTTCTCATTCGTGAATTGTTTTATATTATTATTATTCTATTCACGATCTTGTTTGATCTTGTCCCTTATTTTGAGATTTCACTTGCTTCATATCCGCTATTTAATACCATGTTTTCATATTCATTTTTCATGACTTTGTTTTCTATTTTCTGTTCCCAACTTTGTTTCGATCTTGTTTCCTATTTGGGGTATCGCTTGTTCCATAGATAATTGTTTTCTATTCACCCATTGATTCTCTTTTCATATTCGTAACTTGATTCCATTCGAGATTTTAAGATTATGTTTCCTATTTTCGAGACTTTGTTCTGTTCATGATTTTGTCTTATATATCCAAGATTTTTCGGACTTTGAAACTCCAGTTCCTACTCGCGACTCAATGAGCCTTGTTCCCTATTTGATGTCTTGTTTCCTCGTCAAGATTTTCTATTCGAGATTTTATTTCCTAATCACGACTTTGTTGATATTGGTTCCCTATTTGAGACCTTGTATCCTATTGGAGGTTTGTTTTTCTTCAATATTTTGTTTGAGATTTCGTGGTTATTTGAGATATTGTTGAACCATGTTTCCAATACGAGATTTTATTCTTATTTTGAAATTTTGTCTCCTATCTGATACTTGTTTCAGTTCATCCTTCGAGACTCTGTTATCCCTTCGCGATAATGTCCCATATATGGAATCTTGTTACCATTGCAGATATTAGTTGAAATTCCGTTATAATTTGAAATATTGCTCCCTGTCTGAAATTTTAAATCTCCCTGGTTGTCCTTTTGTACTCACTGATTGGATTCCTTGTCGTCTCTTAGTACCTAATAAATCCTTGTATTCTAACAGTCAGGTAACTTCACCATTCCATGACTTGGACTATTGAAACTCATTTTGAACTCCTTGAAACTCTTTTGAAATTCCTAGGGATAAAGTCGAGAGGCTATTCGATGACCTACTATGGCATGACAGTTGCACGCTGCAGCCATTAGCCGAATTATGGAGACTGAGGGTTCACTGCAGCCAGCAGCGCACTGGCGAGACAGGAACTTTGAGTTGAAGTGATTTCAGACAATCATAGGTTTTCGAGTACTGTCAAGACTTGTCATATTCTTCATACTTGATCTCTTGGGTTGCTTCGTCAATGATTGTTGGAAAAGGATAAGGTTGACAGATTATTCGGTGACACATTGTTATTTGAGTCACGGAGCCGAAAGTCCACTGCAGTCAGATATATACTGGCGGGGTAGGGATTCTAGACAAAGTGATTTCAAATAGCTATATGTTTCTGGACACCATGGAAACTATATCCCTTTTTATATGATTATTGGTTTTCAAGAAACACAAATCCTTGCACGTTCATCCTGATTTGATACTGTATCTCCTGAGTCTTGCGTACGTCACATCAATCAACCCTTGCTAAATTTTTCTTCTAGCATTTTATCGTTAGATCATTGAATTCCTCAAAAATTGTATATTACCAGATTGTGATTCCGTACTTCGTTTGTGACTTGTCTAAAACTTCGATCTTAAGTCATGTCTATCTGACCATGATTTTCCTAACTTGTCTTAGTCCACTTGTATTAAACTATCGATTTTTTATCATACTTAATAGTAGTGTCTTCATAATTTTTGCTCCTCTAAGTTGTAATTGAAACTTCATTCCATTCGTGCCTATTTAATTCTTGATCATTGTTAGATCGTATTATTTTTCTTGTGTGTAATTATTTGATCTCAAAGGCTCAGGGCATCTCAGAGTTGCACAGGATCGGCAGAAGCATTAGGCGGACAACAGCAGATGGCCACCGGAGTTCGCAGTTGGAAGCAGAGTGTTCCTGAAGAATCTCGCCGACCAGAGGCACCATTCGTTTTGGCAGAGACAGTGAGCTCAGTCCGAGATTCATCTGGCCTTTCGACGTGACGGCACGGATTGGCAGGGTGGCATATCGACTAGCGCTTCCAGCTAGCTTAGAGGAGTGCACGATGTTTTTCATATGTCTCAGCTGCGACGCTACATTCTAGATCAGAGCCATGTAGTGGACTATTCAGAGCTAGAGGTGAGTCCGAGCTTGACCTATGAGGAGCAGCCAGTGGAGATCCTTGATCGGAGGGAGAAGCGCTTGCGGAATCAGACTATCCCACTTGTCCGCGTCATGTGGAGACATCACTCTTCGGGAGAGTCCACATGGGAGCGCGAGGACGAGATGCGGGAGCACTATTCCAGTTTGTTTGTTTGAGTGTACTTTGATATTGAGAATCTTAAATACAATAAATTGCGTTGAACCTTCTTGAGATTTTGCTTTGAGTTGTCTTGTTGCCTTTCGAATTTCGAGGACGAAATTATTTTAAGGAGGGGAGATTTGTAACTCCACTTCCCGATTTTTTGAGAAAATAAAATTTTTTCTGATTTTAAAATAGTAATTGATTGGGTTTCAAATTAAAGGTTAATTTTAATTATTTTAATTAATAAATATGATGGTTGATATTTTAGAGGGAAATAAATTGGGAGCAATTTTCAAGTTTGAAAAGTTGTTACAACCAATTTAGTGGTCCCCTCACCTTTGTTTTAAATAATGATAATTATAATAAGTTTTAACTGTTTTTTAGTCATTATAATTTTCTAAAAAGGCAAGGGGGTTTTTGAATTTTTCTTTATGCGGGAGGGGTCATTTTGCAATTCATCTTGGGCGGAGGGTGTAAAGTGCAAAGTTACACTTTAATTGTTTTAAAGGAATGAGAGAACAGTAGTTCTCATTGCCATTCCTTTCCGAATTATTTCCTGTAGGGAGGAGCTGAGCTCTTCGTTTTTTTCCCCAAACCCCATTCTGCCCTAACCCTAATTTCGTCGCAGCGGATGGCCATGGCATCGTCGACGGCGAGGTTCTCTACTTTGAAGGTGATCGGCGAGCTCTCAGGGTGCCGACGCTTCTTGGCGACGTCCTCCGTCCTTCGGTGATTTTTCCATCCTGACGCACGGCTGAGCGATCGTCCTCCGGCGGCGCAAGGCATTTTATGACGGCGATTGCACGGGTTCTTCCTTGGCATCTCCTCATCACGAAGTCGATCGCCCATTTCGGCGATGGCAATCCAGTTCAGGTGCAGATCTCTCCTCGGTAGGTCGGCAGATCTGACCTCAGCGCACGAGTTCCTGCAGTGGCGGCTGAGCCGCTCTCCTCTTCGACGACGTAGCATTTTCAGCGACAACGTTCCTCTCCGGTCATCACCCCAGCGGATCTGGACTTCCCTGCGTTGGCAACACCAAGACGATCGACTATATGCGTGGTGGCGACTCGCGAGCCATCGATCTAAACTCGGTGAGTCCTCTTCGATCATTCTTCCTTTCGATTGATTATGGGATTATTGATATTGATCATGACGATCAATCGAATCGATATATCATCAATAGTTTCTTCAAATATTGATTTGATTTTGAAATTCTAATTGAGTTTTTTTGTTTTGTCCTATTCTTGAATTGTTCTGGATTCGTGAATCGAGCATTCATTTTGAATCAGCTCCTGTTTTGAATCCCAGGCATTTGTAGATTTGCCTCTGAGGAGTCAGACACACCATTGTGCCTGAGTCAGACACAGGGAATGCAGTACTGATTCGTGAGGACGCGATCTGCTTCAGTAATCCTTTCCGTAGTGAATTTTTGGTGAGTATTTGTGGATCAATCTTGAAATTATTCCTTAAATTCCTTTCCGTTGTTTCGATTGAACCACCGTTATGCCTTGACGATTGGATTGTGTGATTCTCTTTGGTTTCGAGCAGAACAGTGGATTTAAGGAACATTGGCGAATTCGAACCCGCAGTGGTTGTGCTTGGGTTCAACTGATTTGTCAACTGCAGTTGGGTTCGGGGGGGAAGTGTCTGATATTTGGAGACGTATCCTCGATTACTTTTTCAGGTACCTACGTTATCCTTCCGTTGTATAATTGAATCTTATTTCTTTCCTTTGAGCATGAATGGCATGTCCAGGGTCTGTTTAGATGGGTGTCATGTTCGTGTCTGGTGTTATTCGTGTCTTGTTCGTGACTGGTGAGGAGTACGTTTCGGTGACTGTGTGCGTATCCGTGGTTGGGATGGAGTTGCTATATCAATACTGACGTATGTGGCTATAGCAGTGTACAAGGTTCGTGTCCTCTCGTGCCCATGTCTGCGTGGACAGGTCATTTGGGATAGAATTGGCATGGCAGCAGTACTAATTAAGATTTCTATTTTTGTTCCTATTTTGATTGTATATTCTTTTAATCAAATTATGTATTTTCTTTGTATAATTTTGGTATTGGGATCGTTTTGAGCGAGTATACTTCTTGGGAACTTGGTTGGTGTTTGTCCTTTTGAAACTTGGTTTGAAGATTCTGTTCCTAGTGAATTTCCTGTTTTGTTTGATGGGTTGGTTTATATATAATTTGAGACTTGGGCTCTGTATGTTTCATTTAAACCTGTGTTATGAGGGGGGTTCGGTTACAGAAATGCTATGTGTGTGAGAATTTGTTGGACTATGCTGGGTCACCCTACATATGTTCGACTATTGTTTTGCTCTAATCAACTTATGGGTTAAACTAAAATTTATTGGTTGAACGAAATGCTTGGTTGATAGCTAGGATGGGTTGTAGACTGATTTGGGTGACATTGGTTTTGACTCTAAGAATTTTGGGGTTAAGTTCAGTAATAGGGAGCTTGGCTTTGTATATTTCCTGGGACTTGTGTGAAGGTGGATTGAGTAGCCGTTAGGCTACAATAGTTTCAAATTTGAGTTGTTTTATATATTCACTATATTGGTAGGATAGTGAGGAAGTGTTGGATTGGTTTCTTTTTTGTTTTATGGCAGGTGCTATGGGTGTGTTCTTTCCTATAGGGAGGTTGGGCTGCATGTTCTAAGCTAACTAATTGCAAATAGTTAGTCCTTACTTTATATAAAATTTATAGTTACATTTATAACAACTAATTAACTATCTTAAAATATTTTCTTTGTAAAAGATATATTGCTTATATAATGCTAGTACTGGAGTGTTGGTAACTAAGCTAGTTGGCTAAGTGTATAGGAATTTAGCATTGTTATACCTAGTGACTTTTACATTGTAATTAACCAACTTGTACCAATTAAACAGGAGGATATCCAGATCTACTACCCTTACTTGATCACCCGGAGCAAGGCAAGTGTACTCCTCGAATTTGTTCATTTCTCATGTCTTGCATGTTCATCCCTGTATCTCCTTGATTGACACGATGTATACGATATTGTCTGGTTTCATGTTCCATGTATCATTTGCGTCTGGGAGGGGAAATACTATAGATACGTGATCAAACCCTGTTACTATTCATGTGAATAGCTTGGGTCCCGTACTGTGCACGCGGGGCAAAAGCCGTACCATTTCAGGTTTATTGTATCTACCCAAGCCGATCACAATCTAGATGTATTTCAAATATTGCACATGTCAGGATTCAGTTTGTATTTCAGGATTTCATGGTTGTATTTTGTGTTCAGGCTGTATTTCATGTTCAGGTTAAACTTCATGTTCAGGTTGTATTTTATGTTCAGGACTCATACCATGTTCCCTGTTTTACTTTCAGTATTTCCTGCTTAGTTTCATGTCTTGTCTCATTTCCTGTACTTTACATATATTCCTGTTTCTTGTTCATACCATGATGTACATGTTCATTTCCTTGGATATACTTAGCTCCACTCCTGACTAGGATATGTTGCAGGTGCTTGCAGGATATTGTTCTACTCTATGGGCCAGAGCCCAGGATATTAGCTGAGCAGGATGAGACTTAGCTTGAAGCTTCAGGTTTAGATTACTTAGCTTTACTTTTAGATATTGACTTTAGAGTTCATAGCACTTTTCATTTCCTGTTGATTCTGGTACCTTATGACATCTGGATTTGTGGATTATGGTGATCTTTCTGGGACACGTTATAGATGCTGTAATTTTTACTTGTCTTGATTATTTGGTTAGATTTCCCTAGCTTTTGGTACAGCTTACTTCATTGTGTCTAACAATGAAGGCTGGGCGTGTTCGACTCGTGTCCGATTATTCGGGAGCGGGTCGTGACATCGTGACACCGGGACACTGAGACCGTTCGGCCTAGGAGAGAATTATGTTCGATATTTATGGTGCACTTCATTAGGACAGGTTATGACCGGCCAGTATTGTGATATGCTATGATATCAGTAAGTTTAGGATCCTTTAGATACTGGGCTAGCAACCCGTACTGGAGCGATCGTAGGCTTACACGTTGAGATGACAAGTCCACTACAATGTGAAACACCGTAACCTTCATGTAGATAGGACCGATGGTTTGAGATTAGAATTGGGTGCAGGCGTAGAGCCTGCCACCCTTATGCATATGTCTAAGTTTGGTTGGTTGGTTGCGTAAAATGTATGGTTGGTTATGTATATTTCTAACGATTGCAGGCTAAGCGAAACGAGATGTAAACATGCATGATCACTACGCTTATGTTCATATTATGTCTAACTGTATCTGCTGCAGGGATACGGTATTGGACACATTTATATTCAGTTGCTATGCTTGAATATTGCCATGAAACTGATCCTAAGGCTAAATAGAAAGATCACCAAATAAAGTTGCATGTTTCACTAAATGTACTTAGTGTTGGTTTGGGTGCGAGTGGGTCTTGATCAGTGCAGCGATGATGAAAGTACTAATCCTCCACTAGTTTGCTTGCAACTTCAGGATATGTTCAGCTCAGGGCGGGGCTTGGCTTGGACGTGCCGAGGCATTGAGTCCTTAGCGTTTCGAGGCGAGCTACCGCATTGGCATTCGGACTTACAACATGGAGATGTTCGACCGAATACTACTTATTGGCTATAAAGAGGCATAATGTATGGGACAATGTAATCATTTGTAAGCTAGAGAGATCATGAGCATTGTAGCCAGTTGGCATATCCAGTTGGGCTATTCAAAGCCTTTGTAATCTTCAGTTCATTATTAATAAAAGAGATTCTTATTGTATACTCTGTTTCCTTCCGCTGCTTATGTTATCAATTTGAGATAATCTTATGTGAACCTGTTATCTTGCCTTGCACGAGTGCAACTCCAGGCTCGTGCGACATCACATCCCAGCGAGGACGATGATTCGGGTGAAATCTAGCGAGGATGAGCGATTTTTTGGGTCGGGGCGTGACAGGTATTATATTTTCATTCTTACCTGAGCCAGTGACATACATCCACATATATTTTTGCTAGGCTTCGACTAGCAAAATACGTCAACACATGCGTATAAATATGCTAAAGTGGCAGCTCTCTAATGCATGACGAGTGGGTTCTGTTAAATTATCTATGAATGGTAGTAGTCGCACATTGACCATACTTTCTGATGCGTCGTGAAATAGAATTGCACAACATAAACAAAGCAAATATGATCTAGTGCAACAAATGACATGCAAATATTAAATGTTACATAGACATAAAATTAAATTAATAGATAAATAAATCTTAACATTAAAATATATACCCTTAATTCATCAACGTCAACTCACAATCGATAGTGCAATCTAAATCCATGAAGTTTTCACGAAGCCAACTTAACCTAACATAACTGCTACCTCCTATATCCGATGGAGACATAACACTGAGATACCTCATGATCAGTTCCTATGCATTTAACTATGAATCAAAATATATAGGATCATCTGTAATTGTCACCCCCAGTTTCCAGAAACAAGGGTATTTTTACCATTTTTCATTTTTGAATTATTTTGAAATTATTTATTTATTTATTGTAATATTTTGGGGTTATTTGAGTCGGGTTCGAATTTCAGCTCAATCCGACTTGAAACGGGGACCCGGGATAGTTTTGACTTTAGTGGACCCACACATTAGTTAGCCATGGCCCACATGTTATTTATTCTAGTTAGTGGTTAGACTAATTATTTCATGGTAGGTTTAGTTAGATTAGAGTTTTTAGAATGACTAATTTGACCTCGACTTAAACCCTTTTCCTAATACTAATAGAATAGGCTAGTGGGGGGTATTTTAGACTTTGTAAAATAGGGGAAACCAACCATTATGGCCGGCCCTAACTAGAGGGAAAGAGAGGAGCCCCTTTGATATTTTCATTCCACTTTCTCTCTCTTGTTCTTCTCCAATTTTCTAGAGAGCAACCTCTAGTGATTTCATCTCCAAATCCATCATTTCTTCCACCAAATCTTCTCCATTTCTTCTCTACTCCATGAAAGGAAGGGGGTAGCCAAGTTTGGGAGGATTCGGAGCTCGTTCGTGTCCATTTGGAATCTCTACGTGTCGGTGGCACATCGAGAAACTTTTCCTTCGATTTGATCTACCGGGAGGTATAAATCCCTTCCTCTTTCTCATTCTTCTCATGCATTAGGTCGATTTTGACCCATAGGAATGACCCCTATGGTTTTGTGTCCATTTCGTGTCCATTTGGACACTTGTAGAGGTGTCCTATGTGTAGGATCGTGTCCTAATGGGAAAACCCCTATTTGGACACATGGAGAATTATTTATATATTGATTTAATGTTGTTCAAATATTTATTCCAGATTTTAGGAGTGTTTAGGAATGTGTTTTCCTATGTATCTTAATGTATCATATTAACTATATCAATATGTGTATATATGTGGTGATATATATATTAATCTCTATCTATATATATGTATATTCATATTATGGTTTATATATATGTGTGGATATATATTATGGTATATATGTGTGTGTTCTTGTGTTGTGGGATGGTAATGTGTAAGCCCCTGATTTCAGGGCTTATTTTTTAAAAATTATATAAATCAATCATTTTGAATAAATATTATTATTTGTTATCATTTGATTTAATGCTCTTTACCGTGACTTGGAATTCTAGAGCATCAGGGATGCCAGTCTCTGGAAACTTCCTTCTTGGAGTTTGTAGTAGACGAGATTATCTTCATTTTTATATATCCTGTCCCACTTGAACTCGTTCTCTTGTGCTATTTTTGCTTCGAGCAAGTTCGGGTCAATATTAGACCATTTTAATTATTAATTGAATTCCCACTCTTTTCCTCAGTCATCATATGCACGTTGCCGTGACTTTTAATTTAGGAGCACCAGACCAGTCGTTTTCTCAGAACCAACTTGTCATGCCTGATCTACTCGAGACGCTCTTCACCCCTGACCTTCGTGTCCCACTCAGACACTCCATTTTGTGCTCCATTTCCTTCGCACAACTTTCGGTTTAATTTAGGCCACTTAATTATCTACCGTGAAACCTGATTTAATTTCCAATTTAATTTCGGGACCCGACATCGACCCAACCTAGTCGACCCCAAATAGGGACATGGCCCACACGAAGCCTACTACCCGCCTGACACTTGTGTCCCATTTATTTGAGTCCCCGCATGTTATTTATTTGCCCATGATTATAAACACCCATTTTAATTCGAATATTGCCTCCTGTCCGATTTTGGCCCGACCCGGTTCTACCGAACCCAAGCCCCATGTTGCCCTCTCATGACTGCTCAATTACCCCACAAGATTTTCCTATTTTGAAAATATTTCTTTCTCTCTCTACTTATTAAATATCCTAAATATCTCATGTATATATATATATATATATATATATATATATATATATATATATATCTATTCTCTCCCTCTCTAAATATCTAATTTCTCTCTTACTCTCACCCCTCACATCATCCCTCTCTCTCTTCCGTACTGGTACAGCACTCCCCCCTCTCTCTTTCTAATATTTAAAAGTCTCTCTCTCTCTCCTCCTTTTACACACACATATAATGTAACAACACCACCCCAACCATTTACATCATCACCAACATCACTCCACCACCTCCACCATTCTTCTTCCTCTTCTCCCTGGCCTCCTCCACATCCTCCCTGGCCGACACAGCCACCACCCCGAGCTCCTCCTTCCTCCTCCTCCCAAACACCCTCTTCAGCCCATCCTCATCTTCTTCATCACCATCATTAGTCATCCCCCACCACCATTACAATCCTCCGCGCGACCCCCGCCGCCCTCGCCGCACCTAGCTGGCCGCATGCCACCACAATCGCCCACACCGCTGGCCATCCCGCCGCTGCGTCGCGCTGCCGCCTGGCTGCACCACTACACGCGCAAGAGAGCAGCAGCAGCTGCGGTAAAAACAGTGCAGCGGCAGCAGCGACCGTATGGCGCTGCCGCGCGGCCAACCGCCGTCGCGTGGCCGGCCACCCCTGGCCGGCGAGCCCCGACGAGCTCTCCCGTGGTGCATGTCGTCTCCCACGATGCGTTGCCGAGGCGATTCGTGCATTTCGCACAAAATCCCGTCGGCGCGAGCTCGGGAACGAACTCAGAATCGCGTCTCGAACCAGCAACTTCGCACGCATTTTCTGGGAAATCTGACCATTGGGTCGGCGATTTCTTCGCTCCGTCTCAATCTTGGTATATCCACCTTCACTTCCCTCAAATTTCGCCCGTTAATTTCGTCGTTTGATAGATCAAAATCGGCCACCAAATTGATGTTTTGATTTGTACTATTTTTGGACAGTTTCGCGATGCCAACTTCGCGGGTTCGTATCTTCGCCGTCACAGCTTCGTTTTGTGCGCCGTCAGTTCCGGTGCACAGCTGGTATAACCCTCTTCCTGCCCCCTTTAGATTTCATTTCAGTTTGAGCTTGTTAGGTCGGTCGAATTCGACGCCAAAGTTGGCCGTTCGAATTCTTAGTGTTGCACTTGTAAAATTCTATTTTTGAACCCGGGACTCCGGATTCAATTTCTTACACCACCAGTAGACTCGTGGAGTCGTTCTGGCATGTTTTTATATAAAGTTTGCTTGATTTAGAGAACGTGGGCCCTGGCACGCATTTCGGTGCAAAGCGGGTCCCACTTTCCGGGTCAACGGGACTTTTTGACGCCAGCTCATCGGAATCCAATTCTGGATATACCGTTGAGTTCGTATCGTCATTCTGGACTCGTTGACATATAATTTGCTAGGTTTTAGTGGACATTGGTTCTGGCACGCATTTCGATGCAAGTCGGATACCAATATCCGGGTCAACGGGTCATTTTGAGTTCGGCTCATCGGAATCTAATTCCGGATATACCGTTGAGTTCGTATCGTCATTCTGGACTCCTTGACATATAATTTGCTGAGTTTTGAGGACATTAGCTCCGACACGCTTTTTCGTGCAAATTGGTTTCCAATGTCCTGGTCAACGGACCAATTTTAGATCGGGTCAACGGAATCCAATTCTGGATATACCGTTGGGTTCGTATCGTCATTCTGGATTCGTGGACATATAATTTGTTAGGTTTTGTGCACTTTTATTTTGGCACATTTTTCGGTACAAAGTGTGTCCAACGGCGGACATCATTTTGGTCCGAAATTATCGTTTTGCCCCTGTATCCAAATTGGACTTTTGGACAGGCTATCCTAGCTGATTTGACCATTCTGGACATGTTGGTGGTATTTATTTTATCATCCGACAACATCTGTAGGTTTTCACCCTATTATTATAATCTTTCTCCTTTTGTGGTATTTGAGATCCATCGATTCCAGTGATTTCACAACCACTGAATTGCATGTGTTGACCCTGTAGATGGTTGTAGATGCTAGCTTTAACCCAGTTTGACCATGGTTGACTACTTTGACTGAACGTCGAAGTAGAGTCAACATTTGACCTAAGTTAGACTAGTTTTGACCTAGGTTGACCACAGTTGACTATTTTTGACCAAAGTCAACCGGAAGTCAACCGTAGCCTAGGATTGACCAGAACTTGACCGAAGTTGACCAGTTGACCCAAAGTCAACTGTTAGTCAACGTTAATCAAGTTTGACCTAAAGTTGACCTAGAATTGACCAGAGTTGACCAGTTGACCAGAAGTCAACTGTAACTCAACCCTTGACTTAGATTGACCTAGTTTGACTTGCCTTAACCTAGTTTGACTTAGTATTACTTGATTTACTTCCAAACCCTTATATTGATACAGTATTCCACCTATAGGTCCTCGAGACACTGTTCTTGGACCAGTTGACATATTCCACTAGATCACAGGCGAGTACATTCTCTGATAATATTTCTGTTTTATGATATCGTTTATGTTTCTTGTATTTAGTGCAGATACCCTTGTTCTCTTGACACATTGTTCACACGGATTGGTATTTCCCTGGATCCCGTCATGAGATATTATTCCTCGCTTTCCTTGGTATATCTTGTGCAAGTCTTTCTTGTTCCTTGTGCATTGTATAGACACGATTCCTGCGAAGGCTAGCTACCCTCTCGGAGAATCGCATGTCATGATGTGTCATGGTTGGATCTACTATACTAGTCGGGGACGGGGAGTATTAGTGTAGATGTGTGGTCATTATCCACCTTGTTTATTCTTGTAGACCTTGAATGCTACCAATCATACACTCCACGTAGGATTGGCTGATCAGTAGACCTTGTGCAGACCCAAGCCGGCCACATGTTGAACTAGTACTCACACACTTAGACAGATGATTCTTGATTCTTGTACATGTCATGATCAGTTTTACTTGCCTTGTTCTAGCTCTAGATTTATAGTTTACCTTGCCATGATACTCACATGTATATTTCATGATTTCTTGTATATTCTCTCTATTTACTGCTACATGTTCAATATCGTCTAATTAGAACTGTTATTCGAGATTTGTGCTCGTTCCATCCTGACTGGATATGTTGACAAAATTTTAGGAGTAGTTGTGCCCTCAGTATTGGACTTCATGATGTTGCTAGCTGAGGTGGATCTCACTA
Source organism: Iris pallida (assembly GCA_029216955.1). NCBI lineage: Eukaryota > Viridiplantae > Streptophyta > Magnoliopsida > Asparagales > Iridaceae > Iris > Iris pallida. The sequence continues at coordinate 10,324,950 of JANAVB010016800.1, read as the reverse complement.
TTCTTCTATATGAGTTGCCTGGTAGTTATCCTTAGTTAGTTTTATTGTTCATTCTTTATTTTCCTGTCTTTTGATCCTTGTAAATTATAGTTGTTCTAGTGATATCGTTATTATTTCTTGCCTTATCTTCCTTAGTTTTCGTGATGTGACATGAGTACATTTCTAGTTATGGATCTTTAGATGTTGTAGTTAGTATAGTATACTTGACAGCGTTCTACCGCCGATACCGCGACGTAGGCTGAGCGTGGCCCACATATTCGTACCCGTATATCTGGGTGCGGGTCGTGACATAATGTGGTCGGCCAAGCATGAGAGTTAGTGTGTGTGTTTGTGTTGGTTAAGAGTGTGTAGGGGAGGTGTTTGAGTAAATAGATGAGAGGTGTTTAAGTATGGGTTTAGAGAGGGGAATTTGAGAAGTGTATTGAGGAATAGAGAGTGGATTAGAGGGGAAGGGGATACCATTCCCTGCTGTCCCAAACAGCAGCCACTGCTGTCCAGATTTTGCCCCCTGGCTATCCATGTTTAGCCCTCAACACCATCACCAAAAACCTGCCTCAAAACAGTCCACATTTTTTCACTTTGCTGTTCCCCAATTCCAGCATATTGGCTGCCATCTAACCCAAATATATGGCAGTCCCCTTTAGCCTAAATATCAGTCCCCTTGGGCTGTCATTGCAGTTCCCTCAAATCCCCCATTCAGTCCAGGTTTACACCTATAGGTGGCTGTCCTAAAACACCACATTACAGTCCAAAATTCACCCATGTACATGGTTGTCCCCACTGTCAAAACAGTCCCCAATTTGCCCTGTAAACAGTCCAGATTTCTCCATTATTGGCTATCACATGACCACTCTAATTTCAGTCCTATTGGCTGTCCAAAATGGACAGCCATGTAGCTTATTTCAGCCTGCAAATTCCAGTCCCCTTAGTCCTACAATTCAGTCCACAAAACCCCATATAACTGCTCTTAATTTTAGACCCCAAACCCCCTTATATGCTGTCTATAACACCCTTTGATAGTCCCTATAACCCCCCTGAAATCCAGTCCATGTAACCCCTTCTTGGCTGTCCCATTGACAGGTATTTGAGTCCTCACACACCCCTCCAAATCAGTCCAAACAAGTCCCTTACCTGTCCCTTTATCAGTCCAAATTTAGCTTGGTAAACCCACACCAAATTAGTCCAGATTTCACCTTATTTGCTGTCCAACACACCCCCCCCCCTAAACCTGTCCATTAGCAAGCCTATTAGCTGTCCAAAACCAATTCCAAAACAGTCCAATATATGACTTTGTGTGTGTGTGGTTGTGAGCCATTTGTGTGTGTGTGTGAGAGAGATTATAAGAGTATGGCATGAGCCTTATAGGTGTCCTATATAAGTCCATATATATTAGAGTGTGTCAGCCTATATATGTATTATGTGTGTGAGATTATATATGTATTGTGGGTGTGAGATTATATATGTATTTGTGGGTGTGAGAGTATATAGGTATTTGTGTGTGTGAGTTTATATATGTATTTGTGAGTGTGAGTGATATATGAGTATAGCTAATAACCTATAGGTATTAACCTATGTCTAAACATATAGGAAGGCCTATGTGAGTGTGGTATATGTGAGTGTTGTGTGTGAGTGAGTGGTATGGGTGAGTGTTAGAGTGATGTGAGGATAATTCATGGTATAGGGTAAGGTAATGGGTAAATGACCAACATGTGATCTAAGATAGGTCAGATATCTAGGAAACCTCTGTATCTTGGTAGATAACCCCTAGATAGGATAGTATCTAACTACCCTAGGAAGCCTAGGCTAGTATCTTAGGTATTAGCGGGGTTTCCTTTGTATTGGGCAAGGTATCGGGATTACCTTGGTAAGGGTAATATAGGTATTTGAGCTTGGAGTCTAAGATATGGTTAGAATTTGGTTCCCTTGGTTGGTAATGATCAAATATAGTGCTCATAGACTAGTTTTGACGTCGGTTGACCATTTTGACCAAAAGTCAACAAAAGTCAACCGAGAGTCAAACTTAGCCTTTAAGCGACTAGATTTGACCAAAACCAAACCAGAGTTGACCAGTTGACTGAAAGTCAACAGTTGGTCAACATGTGACTTGTTTGACCTAGGGTTGACTTTGTGTTGACCAGAGTTGACTTTTTGGGCAAAAGTCAACTGTAAGTCAACCCTTGACCCAAATTGACCTAGTTTGACTTGGATTGATTTTCTGTGACCTTGTTTGACCTTGGTTGTCCTAGTGTGACCTAGTTTGGCTCAGTATGACCTAGTATGACCTAGTTTAGCTTGGTGTGACTTAGGTTTGACCTAGATTCATTTAGAATGCATTGTAATACATTTTATTATCATTTTAGACTCATAGTGACTTGTACTGTTCTATAGGAGACAGACACCACTCCTCGGACAGTATATTCTCTTCAGACACTCAGGAGATCAGGCGAGTACATTTTTTGACCGTTTCATACTTGTCTGGATTTACATTCTTGCTCTAGATTACTGTACTTGATGCTGACACGATTGTTATCATGGATTGGTACTATATGGATCTTCTTTTGAGATGTTATCCCCTTGTATTCACTAAATACATATTGTGATGTGTGTTTCACTTAAATATTGTATTTATTGAATACCCATATCCTTGTATACTCATTGTACATATTGTACTCTCATTATCACATGAGTTCCAGGGATAGACCATTGTACACTATTGTATAACATTGTACAACTATTGTATAACATTGTACATCTATTGTATAATATTGTACATCTATTGTATAACATTGTACACTATTGTATAAGATAACGTAACTGGAGTGGATCCTTGTGTATTGATTGGAAAGGGGGAGTAGAATTGGTTATGTACTCAAATCCTATTGTACAACATTGTATAACTATTGTATATGTCTATTGTACACCCACGTACAATGGAGTTACCATTGCATTGTCCTAAACCGTTTACATAACCATATTGTACTCTAAATCACATTTGGCTTACAGTTCTTATCATATATAGATATTTCCTGTTATCAAATCTCTACTATTTTTTATATACATTCTCCTTTCAGCGTTTCATGTACCTTACTCTATTGCATGCTTTATATTTCCTAACTTGATATGAATTGCGTGAGATATTTTGTGCTCGCTCCTGTCCTGACTGGACCTGTTAAAAATATTACAGAGGATGAGGCCTGCGTAGACACCTTCTATGGGACAGCTGTAGATGGCTCTTGTGACCCAGATTTTCAGTCGGATCCACTAGCTATAGAGACTGAGGCTCCCTAGTCTAGGTTTACTATTTCTGTCATTTGAGGTCTGGATTGTATATATTCTTTCATATTCAGTATTAGAGACTTGTATTGTCACCCCCAGTTTTCAAAAACAATGATATTTTTGTCATTTTACATTTTTGAATATTTTTAAAATTTATTTTATGATATTATTTTGGGGTTGAAATTTATTTTATTATTTATGATATTGTTTTGGGGTTATTTGAGTCGGGTTCGAATTTCAACTCAATCCGACTTGAAACGGGAACCCGGGAGGTAGTTTGACTCTAGTGGGACCCACACACTAGTTAGACATGGCCCACATGATATTAATTTTAGTTAGTAGTTAGACTAATTATTTATGGATAGGTTTAGTTTAATTAGAGACTTAAAACTAGACTAAATTGACCTCAACCTTTAACACATTCCTAATTTAAATCAAATAGATTAGTGGAGGACATTTTGGACATTCAAATAGGAGACACCTCACCATTTTTGGGTAGCCACCTATGGGGGGGATAAGGAGTGAGTCACTCCTTCATTCATTTGTTTTCATCCACTTTCTCTCTCTTGTTATTCCCCAAATTAATTTAGAGATGAACCTCCATTGATTTCATCTCCAAATCGACCCCTTCTTCCACCAAATCTTCTTTATTTCTCCTCTACTCCATGGTTAGAGGGTGCTAGCCAAGTTTGGAAGGATTCGGAGCTCGTTTGTGTCCTTTTAGAATCTCTACGTGTCGGTGTCGTGTTGGAAGGATTTTTCTTTGAATCTCTCTTCCGGAAGGTATAATCTCTCCTCTAATCCATCCCTACATGCATATAGGAATATTTTGAGCCCATAGGAATGACCCCCATGGTTATATCTTCATTTGTGTCCATTTCGTGTCCATTTGGAGGTCATAGGAGTGTCCTTTGTGTTGTGGTTGTGTCCAAGAGTTGACTTTGACCTAGAATGACCTAGAATCATGTAGAATGCATAGTAGAGCTTTATTTTACCATTTTAGACTTGTTGTGACTTGTGCTATTCTAAATAGGAGCCAGACACCTCTCTTCGGACAGTACATTTCCTTTGGACATTCAGATAGCAAGCGAGTACATTCTCTGATCATTTCATATCCTGCTTAGAATTATATTCCTGCTTTAGATTACTTTACTTGATGCTGTCACGACATTATCACGGATTAGTACTATATGGATCTCTTCATGCGATGTTATCCCCCTCGGGAGCATCGGGTATATTGTGTTATGTGCGTTTCACTTTCATCATGTACTCCTGTGCTTTCACCATACATGTACACTCCTGTGAATCATGTACTCTCATGTTCACGGAGCCTTCATGTATACTATCATGTGCACCCTTTCATGGCCCCCCATGTGATATCATGTACAATAACATAACCTGCTTAGATCCTTGTGTATTGATTGGGGAAAACGGAAGAGTGCTAGTAGTCATGTGAACAATTCCATAGTAGTGTAGATCATGTGAAACCCTTTAGTATAGATCATGTGCTAATCTGTTCCGTTCACATGTGCTATCCTGTACTCTACATCACTAGCCACTGTTAGTTCTCTATTTATAGTAGATATTTCTATTACAGTTCTCTCTGTGTTTACATACTGTATTTCTTCAGATCATGTATCTTACTTTACTGCATGATTATATTTTCTAACCTGCTATGATTTGTTGAGATGTATTGTGCTCGCTCCTGTCCTGACTGGACCTGTTGATAAATTTTACAGATAGCTTGGAGGTTGCCTGCTAGCCTAGAGGAGACACAGTAGAGGTTGTATAGATAGCTAGGGTTTTCTTACTTTATTTCAGTTGTCTTGAGTTGTATTTATTTTATGGATTACTGTATTTGAGCTTTGAGATGTATTTCTGGATTTGTGTATCTTAGACACTTAGACTTCTATCTGCTATATCTCTTTTGGATTTCATGTTTTATCTATCCTTATCATGCTCTACCTTAGATGTGATTGAGACTGTATCTGCTATGTCACCTCCATTCGGAGAGTATATACTGTACAGGTACCTTTATATTGTTAGATGTTTGACCTAGGACAGCGTTCTACCGTCGATACTGCGGTGTAGGCTGGGCGTTGTTATGTTCTCGTACCCTCACAGTGGGTGCGGGTCGTGACACGTTTTTAGTGGTGGGCCATGCAGGTCGAGTTTGTGTAGTGGTATTCGAACTAGAGTACCACTACAGCCTGCAGTAGGATTAGGATATTTTGAAGGTACTCAATCACAGTTAGAATTTCTTGAGAGATTCCTGGGACGACCCTTGAGAATCTTATTTTAACTTCTATTTGAAAACTCTTCTTCCCTTGATTTGATTTATCTTTACTTTCTGTTGTTGAATTTGATTTTGATGGATTATTGTTGAATTGAGTTTGTATTTATTGATTTTGATGATGGTTGTTGAGTTTTGAATCTTGATGTTAGCTGTTGCATCCGAGTTTGTATTTATATGACTTGATAGATTTTTGTTCATTTTTTAATCTTGATGTTCGTTGATAATTTAATTTTTTTTGGGTATTTATTGTTGATTTAATTTAATTTTTGTCAAGATGAAATTATATGGACTAGGTCATCTATGTTATGGAATCTAGTCTTCTACAGTCACATTAGCCAGTATGGTGGGGACATATTGTAGGTCCTAAAAATCAAGTTGCACCCATCAACAAAAGAATGAAAATCAAAATGTGCATCCTTCAAATGAACTGTACAAGAGACAGATTGCGCACCATCTCGATTGCGCAGGCTGAACTGCGCACTCATCCAAGTGCGCAAGCTGACGTGGCCTTGTCATCATTATCTGACAGAGAATCAGATCTTCTGACAACTGACAGCACGGAGGACGAGGAAACTGTTCGTTTATCGTGCAGCACAGCGCTCGAGGACAGCTGTACATGCAGCGCAATCTGCCAGACTCTCTGCAGCGCGGTCCATCCCAGCGCAATCTGAAGCCAGCGCAATTTATGTGGCGCATTCCATCAAGACAACTGACAATGTGCACGTGGCCTTCATGCCATCAATTACTCACCATATGGCAACCGTCTGTACACGATCAAGCGCATTTCAATCAAATGATGCCATGTGTCCAATACAGTTGGCCCACGATCAAATAACTGCCAGCGCAGTCTGATGCTGCGCAATCCAGTGCATGCGCAATCCATCCTGCGCAATCCAGAATAACTAAAAATTAGTTATTTCCAGAACTCTATAAATAGAGTTTCAAGTCCTTCCTAGGGGGATCAGATAGAGATCAGAAAAATCAGAGAGTTCAGGAGTTCTTGCCCAAGTGCTGCTGCATTCTTCAGAGGCTATCGCCTTCAACTTCAGAGGCTATTGTCTTCAAAGTTCACATCGTCCAAGGGATAAAGCGATCGTCTTCAGATCGGATTCCTACAGTTGTACTTTCCCAGAATTCTATTGTAATCTTATTACAAAGTTTGTGAAATAAAGATCAACTTTTGTTTTTGCAAACAAAATGGCGACTCTGCTGGGGACGACTTTCTCCTCCGACGAGGAAGTGACAACTCAATGTGACATTGCGTCTATCGGAAAGACACAGAAGACGCTGGTTGTGAAGGTCAACCAGACGGCCTATGAAGCCATGATCAACTCCAGGACCACCCCTCGCACTACAACAACTTCTGTCCTGAACAAAGTGCGCCCAGTGTGGGTCTCCAAGACTGCTGCACAGTCTGCTAATTCTGCCACCAAGACTGCTGCGCAGTCTAAGGTCTCTACTGATAAGACTGTTGTACAGTCTGTTGTCTCTACTGTTGTACAATCTGCCTCTACTACTCATGCGCAGTCTGCTGTTGCCAGTGCACAAACTATTTCCTATGCTTCCCTGTCAAAGTGCAAGACTCCTCTGCCCCGGGCGCAGTTAGCAGCAACAATTCCTGCGCAATCCACCATTCCAACAACCAGAGTGCAACCCAAACACTCTGTGGCCAGAATCCCTGCTGCGCAAACTACAATATCTGTGGCCAGAAGGTCATCTGCCCAAATTTCTCCTGCGCAATCAGCCAGTGCGCCTACTGTCAAAGCTCCCCATGGCAAGCTGTGCCTGCGCAATCTAAGAGAGATAGCCCTTTGGCTAATCTCCCTCCTTCTCACAGCAAGGGAAAAGACTCAGCTTCTCTTCCCAAGCACTCTGTTGCTCCAGCACAATCCACTGGAGGTAGTCTGCTGGCTATTCCTCCTCCTCCTCAGAACAAAGGAAAAGGCCCGTTGACCTTTTCTCAAACTTCCTTGTCCCATGACTTGGAAGACAACAGAGGGAAATGCTCTTTAGCTAACCCTTCTTCACAAAACAAAGGAAAAGGCCCTTTGGTCTTTTCTCAGTCTTCCTCAGTTTTTACAGTAGAAGATTAATCTGAACGTGCTTCGGCACCATTCAGTACAAAAATTCTTTCAAACAAGGGTTCTTCTTCCCTCCATGTCAAAAGAACTTGTACTGATCAAAGAGGTATTCTGCCCACTCCGGTAGCAGAATTCCAAGATCTCCTAACTCTCAAGATATCCCACTCAAAACAGGGAAAATTGCTGGTGTCTCAGACAGAAACCCCTGGGGGTGAATTTGCTGATCTAAGAACTTATCTCAATAGACCAACTTCGATAAAACGCAAACAGCCGATGCCAAAGACGAACCTGCATCAAAGGCAAACTTCCAGGATCAAAAATCCTGACACCTATGCCAATGAAGTGAGCACTTCCCTGTACACTCAAGGGACAAAACATCTGAAGAATCGAAACCATGTTCCGAATGTTATCAAAGAACATATCCCTTAAACTTCTTCTCGTCCGATCGTTGTTCCTGATCTCCGAGAGCACCTCAGACAAAAGCAGGACAATATCTCAACACCTACGGTACAACCACTTGATCATCATTGTAATCACAAGGTTATCATCCAGTGTTGTTGCCAGACAACAAAACGATCTGTCTTCGATCGTCTAACTTTTGCAAACTCTGAACCTATGTCAGAAGATGAAGACGAAGTGTTATACGCTTCTGTCAACATGGCCTCTCGAGACACTGGGGGTAGAAAATGTTCCAAGCACGGCAAGTCTCGCCGACCCAGCCAGCGGTATTTAGATTTACTCCAGGAATCTTCTGAAGGAGTATTTCGACATACCCGATCCCGAAGCCGAGACACAATCGGTCAAAGGAATCTTCTCCAAGATCCTTCTGGTCATCTTCCTACTTCTCATTCAGGAGATGACTCTTTCTCTGACTATGATGCATACAGTGAAAGTTCTGAACAGACAGTGTCCTCCACTGTACCTAGAGAGGTGACAGCTTATGTTGTCACTGAAGATCCGGACGCTTCTAGTTTGGCAAATCAAGAATAGCGAATAGCTGCACTAGAGGACAAGCTGAAGACCATGGCTGAAATGGTCGCCAGTATGCATTCTATCATTGTGGCACAACATACAGTACCACCGACCATACCTGCTATAAATCCTGAGATCATAGCATCGTCGGTGCCTGTCAATGCAGGGCTGGAGGTAGTATCTCCTCAAGTACCCCTTGTACAAGTTCAACCTACACCAGTCAGTCAGGTGTTGAGGGTAGTGCTTATCACGCTGTTCCTCCTCCTAACACTATGGTTCAGCCTGCTCCTTCATCATCTTCGGAGGATGCTAATGAAGCTGTCAAACTCTTGCGAACTCAATTCGAGGCCTTCAAAGAGAAAGACAACTTACAGAGACTGGGGATCAAACAACCTAATCCAGTTGAATGGAAGGAAGTCCCATTTCCTCCTAAGTACAAGATTCCAACAATCTCTCTGTTTTATGGCAGCACTTCTCCTAGTCATTTCATTAACCACTTTGAATTAATGACCGTTCAACTCCAGCCAAATGACGCTCTTCTTACCAGGGTATTCGTCGACCGTTTAGCCGGTGTGGCATACGATTGGTACAGAAGTTTGCCCGATGGCTGTATCACTTCCTTCTCGGGTCTCAAACAAATCTTCTTGGAGCAATTTTACGAGGGAATCAACGACATGACTATGTCAGCCCTCAACAAAATCAAACAAAGACATAATGAAACTGCTGAGAGTTTCATTGAAAGGTTCCGCCGAGAAGCTTTAAAGATGCCTTTCGGGACTCCGGCCGCTGTCACCATAGACACTTGCAAGGTAAATCTTTTGCCTATTATCAGCATATGGACAGGATCAACTCAATTCCAAGGCTGGCCATCCTTTATTGTCAACGCTAAAGCAGCTGAAGTTAGCGCTGACAAATTCAAGCAGCTGGGGGTACACATGTCTAACTCCGACCGGGATGAACATCAGACATTGTGTAGCGGTAATCGTCAGAACAACTGCAAGAATAAAGAGACTTTGAACATCAATTTGAAGAGCAAAGAGTCTCTGACTGTCAACGTAGCTCCACCTACGTCTACTTCTACTCCTTCTGTCCCTCCACCAAGGGAACCTCGTCCTAAAGTAGAGTACTCCTTTGACGAGAACGACACCGCGAGCATCTTTGATTGTTTAATCAAAAGCAATAAGATCCAGCTCCCAGACCCAAAGAAGCCTGATGAGGTCGGTAAGACCGATCATCCTAAATATTGTGTCTACCACAGGTTCATTGGGCATCCCATTCGAGCATGTTACGTGCTCAAAGGCAAGATTCAAGAGCTAGTCAATGCTGGAGCTATCACTCTGTAGCAAGACGAGAAGACTGGTACTGCAAACATGGTCTCAGTCCAGTTCGGTAACTTCCATCCACAAATGATACAACATGGTGTCATTCCTATCCCAAAGGCCACTCTTGAAATTGAGAATCTTCCGCCTCCACGAAGTGAAGGTCTCGTTCCCTTATCTCTCGACAATGGTGAGATTATGTGGATTCACCCTGATCTCACTTCAGAGTTCGAAGTTTTCTCTTCCTCCAAGAAGAAACAACACTCCAAAGGCAAGACAAAGACTTGTAATATGGTGTCTTTTGACCCCATAGTCGAAGAGGAAATCCTATTGGGCACCAGATCAGGGAAGGCTTATCTACGGGAAGTTCCTGAAAATCAAGAAAACCCTGCTTCTTCTTCTGAGTCCGCTCCAGTGCAACCTGCTTCCACTGAAGAGATTCCTTCTGCATCCTCACCGGTTGTAGTACCCATTCCTCCTAAGCCGGTGGTAGCTGACAAAGGCAAACAACAAGTCTGTTTCGACAAACCTTTAAAGAAGTCATCTCCCTCAGGACTTAAAAAGCCTTACAACTTTGATATCTTGGCTCAACTAGCCAATACACCGGCCAGGCTGTCAATCTTTAAGTTATTGCGTCTCTCCAAAGAGACTCGAGAAACTCTAAGTGAAGCTCTTATGCAGGCAGAAACTTGTCTAGCCCTTCTGAAGAAGCCGAAAGCAGAGTCAGTCTCTTGCCTCCATTGTCATAGTGTATTGGAATTAATTCCAAACATTACCTTCACAAAGGATGACATGCTGATGGAAGACAATAGGCATGACCGTCCTCTATACTATACAGGATATGTCGATTCGATGAAAGTCGATCGTATTCTGATAGATCCAGGGTCTGCTCTCAGCATTATGCCAAAGACAATGCTTGATGCTCTGAAAATCCCCGTGCATAGTCTTTCTAGCACAATTACTACCATCTTGGGGTTCAACCAGGGAAGAAGTGAACCTCTGGGCAAGATTCGCCTAAAACTCCAAATAGGCAATCTCCGCACAAAGGTGACCTTCTATATCATAGACAACCATGGTTGTTCTTACAATGCTCTGTTGGGGAGACCATTCTTATATGAGCATAACATTATTCCTTCAACTCTCCATCAATGTTTCAAGTATGTTGATGACAATGGAGAGGTTCAAAAGGAGGTTGCGGATCTCTATCCATTCAAAGGTGTTGAAGCATACTACAATGACGCTCGTATGTATAAAGATAAATTCATGAAGGTTGTATTGGCTTTAGACACTGAAGAAGAACAAGAAGCAGTGCCCAAAGACACCCTCATCATACCTGTCAAAGGGCGAGTTTCTCATCCTCAGTCTTCCAAACCACTGGCTATTCACTTGCCAGTCCAGAAGCAACTAATTAACGGTGGTCAAGATCAAAGGGAGCTCACCTCTTCTGAGCCACTTGTTATCGACTTACGTCGTAACAAAGATAAAAAGCAGCTAAATTCTTCTGAGCCACTTGTTATTGATTTATCTCATAACAAGGATAAAAGGGAGCTCACCTCCTCGGAGCTACTTGTTATTGACCTTCGTCGTAACAAGCCTCCTCCACGTTCTTCTGCTCCCCCTCTTGTAATCAATCTGACCAAGCCTGCTAAGGCTAAAGGTCCTGTTGTAAATACAGATGTACAAATCAATAAAAAAGCATATACTTTCCAGTATACTGATGTCATTTATCATACTAAATGTTATTTGGATATGTTAGATAGCTTTCAGTCATTTACAATGGGAGTTGTACAGTCTCTTCAAACAGAAGTCTCGTTTGAACACCCAGATGATTCATATCGTGTTGTTCCTGCTCGAAAGAAAGGTGAGAGTCCAATACTTTTTAGTAAAGGACCGGAACAAAAATTCAGCTATACGGATGATAGCAAGAGTAATGATACGGGACATCTCCAACTCCATCGTTACAGTCAACAATCAAAAGACATCATTCGAAAAATGGGTTATGACTTCAAAGGTGGCCTCAACTACGGTAAGGGTAGACGAACTCCTATCCGTACGGCTGTTCCAAAAGAAAAGTCAGAAATGTATTACAGCAGGACCAAAAGAGGTCTTGGATATGTTTCACCTCCGGTATTATCCCCAGCAGTCTCCGAGTCTGATAGTGAAGAACGTTCTAATTCTTCTGATTCCAGATCATGGGATTCTGATACCAGCGTTGGTCAAGTTCATAGGCTGATTGTATCATCTAACATGGTCTCCGCCGAACTTCCAGAAGGATATGACGAGGATATTGAAGAAAATCCTCAAACAGATCCTTGGGCTCAATGAATGGATACCCAATGGGAACTCTGATTCGAACAAAGAGAACCTCCTACCGAAGATCAATTGGTTCAAATTGATGTGGGAGAAAATGGATCACCTCGTCCAATATTCATCAGTAAAAATCTTCCAGAGACAGATAAGCAAGAATTAATTCTTCTTATTCAAGAATACATTGATGTCTTTACTTGGAGTTATGAAGACATGCCAGGTCTAGATCCCAAAGTGGCTACTCATAAATTGAATATCTTGCCTAATGCAAAACCAGTCAAGCAACATCAAAGACGATTCAAGCCAGAAATTATGGACGCAATCGACGATGAAGTCAAGAAGCTCATCGCTTATGGTTTTATTCGAGAAGAACAACATCCTGATTGGGTAGCCAACGTTGTTCCAGTCCTGAAGAAAACCGACAAAGTTCGAGTTTGCATCGACTTTCGGAATCTTAATGAAGACTGTCCAAAAGATGAATTTCTTCTCCCTATCACGGACGTCGTGATTGACAATACCTGTGGGTTCGAGCGAATATCCTTCATGGATGGATTCTCTGGATATAATCAGATTCGGATGAATCCTGAAGATGAAAAATACACATCTTTTCGCACTCCTCGCGGGGTCAACTGCTATACCGTAATGCCATTTGGACTCAAGAACATGGGTGCAACTTACCAACGGGCTATGAGTATCATCTTTCAAGATCATCTTCGCAAGACAGTCGAATGCTATGTTGACGATATCGCCATCAAAAGTCGTCTAAAGGAAGATCACATCCAAGACTTGAGAACAATCTTCAATCTCATGCGCCAACATCAACTCAAAATGAATCCCACCAAGTCATTCTTGGGTGTCTCTAGTGGCAAATTTCTCGGCTTCGTCATTACCTCTAAGGGTATACACGTGGATACTGAGAAGATCAAAGCCATTCAAGAGATGCGTCCTCCACGCAACCTAAAAAAGCTACGAGGATTCCAAGGTCGACTTGCGTATATCAGGAGATTCATTTCCAATTTGTCTGGACGCTGTAGACCATTTACTCAGTTAATGAAGAAAGGTGTATCTTTCATTTGGACTGAAGAATGTCAACAAGCATTCGAAGACATAAAGCGATATCTCATGAACCCACCAGTCTTGGTACCACCAATCTCAGGCATACCATTCTTAATGTATGTCCGTGCTATGGACCATTCATTGGGTGCTCTACTTGCCCAAAAAAACAAATAAGGTCATGAACAGGCCATCTATTATCTCAGTCGTACTATGATTGGTGCCGAACACCGTTATAGTCCGGTCGAAAAAGAATGCTTAGCTCTTATGTTTGTTGTTCAAAAGACAAGACATTACATCATTGGCCAAACTATTCATGTCATATCCTGAGTCAATCCTCTTCTGGTACTGATGAAGAAGTCTAACACACTCAATTCTCGGTTAGCTACATGGGCCATTCTGCTAGCCCAGTATGACATGGTATATGTACCGTAAAAATCTGTTATAGGTCAAGCACTGGCGAATTTCTTAGCAGCTCATCCTGTTCCAGAGACATCCAAACTCTATGATGAAATTCTAGACGAGACATTGGAAGCAAATATGATCTCCGAAGAATTTCCTACTTGGCGTCTATTCTTTGACGGTGCATCCAGAATCGGACCAAATGGTGTCGTTGTCGCAGGAGTTGGGGTTGTTCTTGTTTCTCCAGACGGGTCAACTATCCAAAGAGCCTACTCCTTAGATGAACCCTGCTCCAACAACGTTGCGGAATACAATGCTCTACTTATCGGTCTTCAATTAGCCAACCAACTGGACGTCGAATATTTTGAAGTTTATGGCGACTCTAAGCTGGTTGTTAACTAGGTTAGAGGAACCTATGAAGTTCGCCATCAAGATCTAGTACCCTATCATGAAGCAGCGATCAGCATGGCTACGTCATTCAAAGCCTTCTTTATCGAATATGTTCGCCGAGCTTACAATACCGAGGCAGATGCTTTGGCCAATCTTGCAGCAGTCTTAGGCATCCCTATCAAAAGACAGCAGGTGGTGGTTATTTCTAACCGAGAATTGTTTTGCATTAAAAATAATCATAATATTGAATTCAGTAACTTCATTGAAGGCAATGTTATCAATAAAGACTGGAGAGTTCCCTTCATCGACTTCGTAGTTCATGATATACTTCCTGAAGACCCCAAGGAGGCTACGAGTATTCGTCGACGATCTCTTCGGTTCTACTATAATCAATCTACTAAGACTCTCTATCGACGGACTTACGACGGTCTTCTATTGCGTTGTCTTGCTGGTGATGAAGCGAAACAAGTATTGCACGAAACTCACGACGGTGTCTACGGAGCACATCAACCCGGTCCTAAGCTACAGGATCGCATCCGAAGAATGGGTTACTATTGGCCCTCTATGGTATCAGATGCCATCAAATATGCAAGAAAATGTTGAGCTTGTCAAATCCATGCAGATTTTATCCACCAACCTTCAGAATTCCTGCATCCGACCGCCGCTTCCTGGCCTTTCGAAACTTAGGGCGTGGATATTATAGGTCCCATCAATCCTCCTTTTTCTAGAGGACATCGGTTCATATTAGCAATAACCGACTACTTCTTCAAGTGGGCTGAAGCTATACCTCTGGCTGAAGTCAAGACCAGTAGCGTCATCAACTTCGTCAAACACCATGTCATCTATAGATTTGGTATACCTCGAAGAATCATCCATGACAATGGACCACAGTTCATCAGTCAAAAGTTCACAAGATTCTGTGATGATCATCGGATTGACAATGTTGCTTCTACAGCTTACAATCCAGTCGCTAATGGTTTAGTTGAGGCTTTTAACAAAACTATCATCAAGCTCCTTAAGAAGTTTGAAACTACTAACAAACGGAACTGGAGTGAAAAGCTTGGCGAATGTCTTTGGGCCTACCGTACTACGGTCCGCAACCCCACAGGCTGTACACCCTTTTCTCTGGGGTATGGCTGTGAAGCAGTTCTACCCCTGGAACTTCAAATCCCGTCCTTAAGGATTGCCATTGCTAATGAGCTCACTACAGAGAACAACGATCTTCTTCGACTTCAAGAATTAGAAGTGCTCGACGAAAAGCGACTATTGGCTCAACAGCATATTGAGTTATATCAAGCCCGCATCTCGAAGACTTTCAACCGCAAAGTTAAAGTTAGAGCCTTTCAGAAAGGAGAGCTTGTTCTAACAGTCAAACGTCCTATGACTATGACTCAGATGAGCAAAGACAAATTTGATGCAAAGTAGGAAGGGCCTTGCATTGTAAGCAAAGTCTTTTCAAATGGAGCCTATCAACTTTCAGAGTTAGACGGTCGAGTTGCTATGATGCCTATCAATGGCAAATTCCTTAAAAAGTACTATGTATAAATATAATAGAGATTTTATGTAAATATCATCAGACAAGTTCAAAAATAAAGTTTGATTTTATTTTCATCATAAACGATGTTACATAATATCAAGGAAGGTCACTATTATCCTTCTCAAAATTGGGACGTGGGCTACTGCCGTCCTTATCAAAGACATAATCGGCAAAAGAGCTGAGAACATCCTTGCTCGAACCTACCAGGAACTTGCAAGCAGCCATCCTCATGGCCTCTTCTTCTTTCGTCATCCCGGGTTCAAGCAAGAAGTCCAGGATGTCCCTTGGTGGCTTGGGTGCAGACGAACCTTCGTCCACTTCTATCTGCTTTGGCTTGTTGGGATCGGCTGGACGTTCTTCCGGGAGTTCTTCAACCTTCGAGGCAATCTCAACTTTCTTGGATGCATCTTCAGACGACATCTTTATGTTGAAAAGTGAAAGTGATCATTCCATCTAATTTCTGTCTTATTTATAGGCAGAGATTCTTAAAACAACGAAACGACACATTCATTCGACGGTTCGCCCGTTCATTTCACTTATCCGACGGTTCGCCCGTTCATTCCATTCATCCGACGGTTCGTCCGTTCATTCGATTCATCTGACGGCTCGTCCGTTCATTACATTCATCCGACGGTTCGCCCGTTTATTTCACTCATCCGACGGTTTACCCGTTTATTACATTCACCCGACGGTTTGCCCGTTCATTTCACTCATCCGACGATTTACCCGTTCATTACATTCGTTCCGACGATTCATTTCGTTCACACCTTTTGACGATTCGTTCTCGTTCATTTATCTAATCATCCATATCAGCAACTTGTCTTCCTTGATTAAGTTGTCTATTGAAATAATGATATTCAACAAATTATATTCTGCCATGTCCACATTACCTCTGAGCAGATATAATGAATATAATTATTTTCTAAGATCAAGAAATATATCATGTCTTGTACCTCTGAATATATTTTCTATCGATATTATTTATATCTGAATAAGATATGCAATAAATAATAGAACCACAAAAAATGTCTTTTTATTGATCAAAGATGAAAGACATTACAAAGATACATATAACAAAAAAAACAAGAAGATACAAAAGATCTTTCTATTCGGCCGGCGGTGTCATCAAGTTAACCATCTGCTGTTTTAAAGATTTCAGTCGCTCCTTACGGGAATCCATCACTCGTTTCCTAGCTTTCTCCATTCCAGACTTTTCATTAAAAGTTGGTAAGGTCACTAAGCGGCGGAAGATTTCAGCCTGATGAGTTGTGACATATTCATTTCGTTCCTGAGTCAGAATGTCCAGTTGCTGAGTGGCAGCTTGATGCTGTGTGACTTCATCTTCTAGAGTATGCTGAACCAATTTCAACTCTTCTTGGAGACAGGCAATTTCCTCTTGAAGATGTGCAGATTTCGCTTTCAACACAGTAACTTTCTCCTCCTTCTCTCCAGCAGCAGAGGTGGTTATCTCCATTTGAGAATCATATTCTGAAGCCTTGGCAGTATAAGTGTCTATGAAAGCTTGGAAATTAGCCTTCTCAATGGCAACTTCTTGAGACATCCTTTCAAATTCAGCTTGTACTAAGGACTCTACTTCTCCTCGATTAAGATCTTTGTATATCTTAACTGATGCTTCTAGCTCATCCAGTATGTGCTCAAGAAAAATAG
Source organism: Iris pallida (assembly GCA_029216955.1). Taxonomy (NCBI): domain Eukaryota; kingdom Viridiplantae; phylum Streptophyta; class Magnoliopsida; order Asparagales; family Iridaceae; genus Iris; species Iris pallida. The sequence continues at coordinate 10,307,649 of JANAVB010016800.1, read as the reverse complement.
CTTGAGCTTCATCTCCTTGGCCTCGGATAGCATTGATCAAATGGGAGGTTGGGCTTCTAACAATAGTGAAATCAACAACTTCTTTTTCTAGTACCCTATCTACTAGGGGTCCTAACGCATTAAAGAAAAGGTTGCTGAAAGAACTAACAATGAATTGATTAGTAGCCAAAGCACCAGGGATAGCAGCTACTTCCGTTGATGATGAAGCAGCATATGCCTGTGCAGATGGACGTTCTTGCACTTGAATAAAGGGCTCTTTAAACAAGGGAGCTAAAGTAGAACTGGTTGCTCCTCCCGGTTGTTCCTCTGCAAAATAAAATATTATTATTTTGCCTGTCATTTACAATAGTTGAAAAGGATCAAAAGTGAAAGCAATCTTACCATGGTGTAATTGGTCTGTCGTCTACTGGCATAGATTCCAATCTAGCAGAAGTAGCCTCAGACATCACTGCCTTGCTACTACCTGCCTCGGATCCGCCTGACAGATGCCGGCTACCACTGGTTATTGCTGTTATCGGCACTATATCAGTGCAAGGAGGAACCGGAGATGATTCGATTTCTACATGGATCAAAAATAGAGATGTCAGCCATTAATCTATGAAAAGAAGATTGATAATTTCATTCAATACCTTTGGGATCAGCGGTAGTAGCTTTCTCCGGCGCTACTTCCTCACCCACATTCTTTTCAGGAGACACATCCACCTCAACATCCTTTTCAGGATCTAGTGTGTTGTCAACAGCTTCAGAAGATATATGGACATCAATATCTTCTTCTCGATTCAAAGTATCATCAATAGCCTCTATTGATGTATCTTCAGTGCTCATGCTATCCTCAGGTGCTTCCTCGCTGGCAGTTGCAGCGGCATGATCAACATCATCTTGCAGACCGAAGTCGCAATCATTCAATGCATCAATCATTAGGAGATCCTCCTCTTCGCGGAGTGTTCCTGCCGCCGAGATCGCAAAGCTTCATGCTCCTTCTCTACAATATCTTTCCTAGGCTCTGCAGCCTCCTCCCTCTAATCAGTCTCGTCCCTCTGTTCTGGACTAGGAGTTTCATGCCTAGGCTCAGAGACATGAGTAGGAGATGACATGGTAATTCCAGCAGCAGCGCTAGCCACCACCGAAGACAAAATTTGTCTCGGATGAGAGACCACTCTCTTTCTTCAAGAAGCTAGTTTCTTTCTATGAAGAGGTCTCTCTGGACTCTCAACATTTACCACATCAACCCGCTTTGGAAGAGAAGTCGGCGTAGTTGCTTCTTCTCGTTGGGTCAACTCGGCCAGTTGCCGAGATTGTGATCTAGTGGTAACTTTCTCTGATTGATCCAAGATAAGTTTCTTCTTTGCAACCGGAGAAGAAGGTTCGTCAATCCTTCTCTTTCTCTCCCTGGCCGGAGACTTAAAAACTTTCAAAGAAATTCTCAGTGGTTCATTGACCTCCTCAGGGAAGTTAGCTTCCCTTGAGGCTTCTAATAGGTCATCCACCGGTTCATGCTCTTCGTCATTTACTGGAGCTGATATAACAGTAGCTCCCTTCTTCAGACGCGTCGCTGTTGTGAAGCTATCAATAAGGCCGAAGTTTACAGTGAATGTATTCGCTGCTGTATAAAAAAGTGAATATGTATATAACATTCGGGGGCCGTTATTGCTTTTGGTTGGCATCGAGAACATTGCTCTTGTATCTCGTGCGTTATAATAAGCCCATGCCCTGGCGCCATCAATCAGATAGCCTTTTCCTTGTAGGCAAGTTATAGCATTGCCTACGTGGAATTGGTCGTATCCAAATTGCCGTGCAAAATGGCTCGAAAGATACGGTTCTAGATAACATTCTTCTTCAAATCTGTAAACCAAATGAGATGGCCGAATCGTCTTCAGCCATTCAAATACTGCACGACCTAGAGGCTGCCTCCCTAGATCAACCAGATTGGTTGCCATGAATTCATAACCAATTGGAGGAGCGACGCAGTAGAAATTCTACCCTTTTCCAAGATTCAAAGCCCGTCTGTAATCTTTCAGACTGTTGTATATCCATTTACCCTGGGAGAATCTCCGCAGGTAGCTACCGCCAACTGCCCCCATATTAGGGTTCATCAATGACGGATGATGCAGAAGTAACCATCCAAACAAATAAGTATAGGGCAGCTCCAGTCGAAGGAAGTTCCCCTTCTCACCCTTTTATTTGAGCATCGAGTCAACAAAAAGACGAAGACCAGCATTTATTCTGCAAGTCATCGCCGATAGTAAATTCATCCGATAGCCAAAGACTAATCGGACAGCAGTAAAGAGTACGCCGCGATGGAAACGATCGACGGCACTGGCTCCGGGGATGACGAATCGTCGAAGCCAGTATATGAGGAAACCCGCCAACTGGGCTTTCTTGGACATGGACCTATAGCCCAGCCTTATGAAACTTTCAATGACATCTCCTTTTTTGAAAGGAGGATATTGTAGTTCATCATCAACTTTGATGTCCATCTCTTTATTCTCTTCCATCAAACTGAGCACCTCACTGTGGCTGAGTGGTTTGAAGAAGCTAGGGTTACACTTGTCATGATCCTTTGTCTTCTTCTTTATGACGTGGTTGAGGAAGAGATAAGACAACCACTTCGATGAGTAGCAAGTACCAGAAGAACCACTCTTGTAATATAAAGAGCAGATCCCGTAATGGCACAATAATTCTTCAAAGACGTCCATCATTTTAGCATTTTCTCGACGAAGTCGGTCTAGTTCATCATTTGTTGGAACAAATTCCTCATAAGGAAATTCTTCCATTGGCAAGTTCGAGATATATTTCATCTCATGTAGAGCGAATCCGATTTCACCGCAGGGTGTCATGAAGGTCCCTGTCTTGAAATTATACCTCTCTGCCAGAGCAAAGAACAGATGAGGGTTGGGTTAAAAGTCGTATACAGTAGAGAATAACGGCTGGAACAGCTCAATCTCCTTGAGCTTTTCTTCAAACTGAACGAATATCCAGTTAGCTATGCAACTCCATCTTTTGTGATCTGGGTTCACCAGACCTGTCTACCGGATGTCCTGATCCGGGTATCTTCCTTCAGCCTTCGCAAACTTGTTTGCGAAAATTGGTGTTCTAACCGACAATAGCAAAGAGGAGTTCTCTGGCGGAATGCAACCAGGCTTCAATCCTCTGAGCAATGAGCTATGACGCTCAGAAGAGCTGTAGAACATATCCCTGTTATTCGGTCCTTTTTTTACACAAATATTTCCTGTTCTTGCTTGTTGGAGGGGAGTGATATCCCAGTCCATTTTCCTGGGATAGCTCGCATGGGCATAACGGGATAGAGGAAGGCATCTGGCAATGTCCGGTAACAGTATTACTTTCTCCTTTCTCTGGAAGAGTCTCTGTTCGACACGAGGCCTTGGCTGAGAACACTTTTCAATAGCCTCACCAAAAAGAAACAGGGGTTTCTTGTGAGTAATGGCATCGACAGTCTGCAGGGGCTGTCCATTCATCAGACTTAATAAAGTTTCGTTGTCTTGTGCAACTAAGATGGCTTGACGGGAAGCTGGCAGAGCATATTGGGGATATAGTACATGGGACAAGTCTTCTTTAAACTCTGGTTCAGCAAGGGTCCCTGCAAAGATTTCATACTCTGGGTCCTCTTTGATGTTAACTGTATCAAAACAGAAAGACAGAGTTCAGTATATGCAAAAATCAAAGATTCTGTCCAAACAATCAGCCAATTGCGCAAACATCATATTGCGCTGACTATAAAACATCAGAGTGCGCAAATATCAGTTTCCATGTACATACTATCCAGTTGCGCCAACATATTCACTTGCACAAGCCATCAGATTGTGCTGACAAGCTTGTGCAAGACAACAGTTTGCGCTGGATATACTTGCACAAATCGATAGAGTGCGCTGACTTTTGCCAGCGCTTTTCGACCAATTGCGCAAGAAAATTGTCTTCATAAAATTGAAGACTATTGGGTTTATGCAACCGAAACCTTAAACAGGGCGGCGCGATGTAACCAGATCTCTAAAAAGAGACAGGTTCGAAGGATCAACAGTGTTAAAGAACCCTAAAAAAGGTCTTTTGATCGGGTTTACTACCTTGCAGTACGGGATGAGCGACTTCGTGTCGAGAAGGGCGCGGCACAGCCCGAGTTGAAGACTAGACGGGGGCCTTGCCTTTCTCGGCAGCGGAGCACTTTGGAGCCATTAGGATCGACGGGGAAAAAGAAGAGTTGGAATGGGCTCGAAGAATTTTCTCTCTCAGATAATTAGAAGCAAGTAAAGAATAACAGAGAGGAGAAAGAGAACTATTTATAGTTTTCGAAAGTGAACAGACGCCTCAGATTGCACCGAAGAAACAGGAACTAATTTCTCCAATTGCACAGACAGGTCATCACTTGCGCAACTTGATTTAAAATTCAAAATTCAAAGTATTTCAAAACTTTGAATAAATTCAACTTTCGAAAACTTTGAAGGGGGTCTTGTAGGTCCAAAAAATCAAGTTGCACCCATCAACAAAATAATAAAAATCAAAATGTGCATCCTTCAAATGAACTGCGCAAGAGACAGAGTGCGCACCATCTCGATTGCGCAGGCTGAACTGCGCACTCATCCAAGTACGCAAGCTGACGTGGCCTTGTCATCATTATCTGACAGAGAATCAGATCTTCTGACAACTGACATCACGGAGGACGAGGAAACTGTTCGTTTATCGTGCAGCACAGCACTCGAGGACAACTGTATATGCAGCACAATCTGCCAGACTCTCTGCAGCGCGGTCCATTCCAGCGTAATCTGAAGCCAGCATAATTTATGTGGCGCATTCTATCAAGACAACTGACAATACGCATGTGGCCTTCATGCCATCAATTAATCACCATGTGGCAACCGTCTGTACACGATCATGCACATTTCAATCAAATAATGCCATGTGTCCAATACAGTTGTCCCACGATCAAATAACTGCCAGTGCAGTCTGATGCTGCACAATCCAGTGCATACGCAATCCATCCTGCGCAATCCAGAATAACTAAAAATTAGTTATTTCCAGAACTCTATAAATAGAGTTTCAAGTCCTTCTTGGGGGGATCAGATAGAGATCAGAAAAATCAGAGAGTTCAGGAGTTCTTGTCCAAGTGCTGCTGCATTCTTCAGAGGCTATCGCCTTCAACTTCAGAGGCTATTGTCTTCAAAGTTCACATCGTCCAAGGGATAAAGTGATCATCTTCAGATTGGATTCCTACAGTTGTACTTTTCCAGAATTCTATTATAATCTTATTACAAAGTTTGTGAAATAAAGATCAACTTTTGTTTTTGTAAACACATATAGTCTGACTTGGATATATTTTTCGGGTGTAGGAATTTAAGATTTTCGCAGCCAAGCTAGCGGTATCGCGAAAATGTTAAATACCATGATTCTAGAGGTATGTGCCTAAGTCGAGGACTCTGTGATTATCGTAGCCTTGCTTACTAGTATGACGAGGATTTAGAGTACCATGATTTTGGATAGACTCATATGATTATCAGATTGTACCTTAAATGTTTTCGAACATGTTTTCTCTACTTTTGTTTCAGTCCTTCAAAAAAAAATTATTATTATTTATTTTGTTTTGTTTTGCTTCTCATTATTTAACTTAGGAGTATCTTTAGCTGCTTTTATAAACCTTGTGTAACTTTTTGCTATGGGTTCTTCATAATATAATGAATCGATGATTTTTACTAGACCTTATCTTGGATTTGATAGTTTAGCTCTGGGTTTCAAAATGGTTCCTTCTTTTAAACAGATAAGCAGAACAGATTTCATTGTTATTTCCTTCTTGCTACTATCCTTATATTAAATAATAATAATAATAATAAAACTGTCTTGATTTCACCAATCACCTACTTGCAATCTTGGTAGGAATCTAAATGTTAGTCTTAACATAGAATTAATTTTTATATTGGGACATGAGAATATATAAATATATATATATATATATATAGCAGACACTTGCCTGATACGTATGCATGCTACACTTTGAATTCCAACCTATCTAAACACATATTAATATGTTGTTGATGTTTAAATTGTCAAAATCCTAATATTTCTGGTTCTCTGCTTTTTCCAGTTTAAATTCGTAATTCAAATATAAACTTCATGTTAGTAGTTTTGTTTATATCACTGCACATGTATGTTATATACAGGGTTTCAACTCTTAAGGGAATTGGTTGAGTTTTGTGTTTGAATTTGACAAATCTAAGACTGTGTACATATTAACCCTTAATATTGGATTTTAAATGTTAGTTCAATTTGTTGTTTTAAATGTAATATTTTGAGCTATATACATTGTGGTATGTAGGGATATAAATTTAGGTTTCATATTCTTACATGTTAGGTTTTGATAAACGTTGGGTTGGTTTGATGTTCGAATTTCTCTAAAATCCTAACTGAATACATGTTAACATTTTTATATTGATTTCCAATGGTTAGTTCAATTTTAGATTTAAATTGTAATATTGAACTGTATGCATAGCTAGATGTGTGGATAGTATGTTAGGGTTTCATTCTATCATGTTAGGACGTGTTATGAGCATTGAGTTGGTTGTGATGTTTCAAACTCCTAAAGTATGAAACTGTATTATATTACACTTGTTAAAATGTTAGCTTATTTTCAGATTTTGTATGTAAATGCTGAACTAAAACTGGAGTTAAACTTTCAATACTAAAGCTATACCCTGTACAAGGACACACACACCCTAACTTAGTATACACTGCCATGTAAACCTATCCCTTCCTCTCTATGTTATGTTCATATATCTATATAGATATATAGAGTTTATGCATACATGTTATAATGTATATATATACATAACTAAATCTCTACCTCTTTATATAGATATGTATATGGTTAGCTATGCATGTTATGAGTAACAGGTTGTGTATTGTAGATTGTTTAACCAATATGCCATGAGTAGTGTACCTTGATAGCTATTGTTTTGAAACCCAATTTCTCATATACACTTTCATGTATATTTTACATACACACATGCCTACTATCTAACCATATGAACATGTCCACATACATCCATACACACACGAACTACATAACATGTACATAATGCTAGCTTTTCCCTCTCTAACGCTATATATATAAATATATTGTGATTGGATTTCCATACAATTGGCTTTCATTCTTTAACTTTTAATTTTGATTTTCTTGAATAGTACCCCTTATTAGGTAAATGGTAGTTAACTTTATTTTATTTTGATAAGTACCAGTTTTCATATAGGATGGTAGACTGCCTTACAGTCTTGATGATTGTTATTTCTGTATCTTTTCTAGTTTAGCACCCTAGATTGCTTGTGTGTTTTGATACCCTATGACCGTTTTGGTTTAGCATGACTAGTATACCTAGATGAGACTTTCACTGCCACCGTATGCCATGACCCTGTATGTCATCCTTTTAAATCGTATGATCGTTTAAGTTCTGAGACTTTGATTGTGGGGGGGGTGACCTAGAAGGAGTATGAACATTTTAATTTTTGAGGACGAAAATTTTCTAAGGTGGGTAGACTTGTAACACCCAGTTTTCTAAAATGAGGGTAATTTTAAAATTTTGTAATTTTAATCATTTATTGATTTGACATTTAAATTATGATATAATTTTTGGTAATTTTTAAATTATTTTAAAACTATTTAAAATCATGACTTGTGATTTTGATATTTTGCTAGTGAAACCCTAGAGACTGTTTGACCTACAACCTAACCATGTGATTAGGATGTTTTAATGTCATTTCTGGCCTAAGAATATTTTGCATTTGACCTCTTTGAATTATTTTGATATTTATTGCGTTGGTGATTGTTGATTTTGACCTTTGATAGGTGTAATTTTGTGATGGTTTTGTGTCCGTATCGGACACGTATCAGTTTTTATTTACAAATGTTTGATGTGCCTCAAAGAGATTTTTTTATTGCTGATTTTTTTTGAAAAGTATTTGAATGAGATTGTTTTCTGCATGTGTTTCCTGGGATTGCTTTGTTTTAATTTCGAGGACAAATTTTTTTTAAGGTGGATAGATTTGTCACCCCCAGTTTTCAGAAACAAGAGTATTTTTGTCATTTTACATTTTTGAATATTTTTAAAATTTATTTTATTATTTATGATATTATTTTGGGGTTGAAATTTATTTTATTATTTATGATATTGTTTTGGGGTTATTTGAGTCGGGTTCGAATTTCAACTCAATCCGACTTGAAACGGGGACCCGGGGGGTAGTTTGACTCTAGTGAGACCCACACACTAGCTAGGCATGGCCCTATGATATTAATTTTAGTCCACATGATATTAATTTTAGTTAATAGTTAGACTAATTATTTATGGATAGGTTTAGTTTAATTAGAGACTTAAAACTAGACTAAATTGACCTCAACCTTTAACCCATTCCTAATTTAAATCAAATAGATTAGTGGAGGACATTTTGGACATTCAAATAGGAGACACCTCACCATTTTTGGGCAGCCACCTATGGGGGGGATAAGGAGTGAGTCACTCCTTCATTCATTTGTTTTCATCCACTTTCTCTCTCTTGTTATTTCCCAAATTAATTTAGAGATGAACCTCTATTGATTTCATCTCCAAATCAACCCCTTCTTCCACCAAATCTTCTTCATTTCTCCTCTACTCCATGGCTAGAGGGTGCTAGCCAAGTTTAGGAGGATTCGGAGCTCGTTTGTGTCCTTTTAAAATCTCTACGTGTCGGTGTCGTGTCGGAAGGATTTTTCTTTGAATCTCTCTTCCGGAAGGTATAATCTCTCCTCTAATCCATCCCTACATGCATATAAGAATATTTTGAGCCCATAGGAATGACCCCCATGGTTATATCTTCATTTGTGTCCATTTCGTGTCCATTTGGAGGTCATAGGAGTGTCCTTTGTGTTGTGGATGTGTCCATGTGGGAAAACCCCAAATTTGGACACATTATGTGTTGTTGTTATGTATGAATGAATTATTACATGTTTAATCTTATATTTTTGTATTGGAGATGTGTTCTATAGTGTCTCATATATATATATATATATATATATATATATATATATATATTAGTGTAGAGAGTGAGTTCTTGATATATTATGTTATATACTTGTGTTTCTTTTGTCTCAAACTACCTAAATTCGTTATAATATTTATCCACGTTTTTAGTAGCAATAGCAACTTAGAAATATCATAACTTTTATCTTAAAACTCTGATTTATCTCCCCTTTTTTTTAAAAGAACCGTATCGAAGTTAGCTTTCCAAATATATATTTTAATAAGCCAAATTCGTTCTGAAACTTTCTGTAAAATTATTTGAGTGTCAACTGTACGAAAGACGAACGTGTTTCGGTGTTTTTGCGATTCCGGGAGCTTTCGGACACGAAAATGCGATCCGTTTAAAGTTTCGAAAAGCTAACACAAAGATCTATAACATATTTTAATCCTAGAATTTAATGAATGCTTAATTTGTACAGTATTAATTTTTAGTAGAAGATTACTATACGATATATGTATTTTGTATATCCTTGTATGTACAAATATGTATGTATGCATGTGTATATATATGTGTGTGTGTGTTAAGAGAATGTAATATAATATAGAGTATGCATAAATGATATAATATATGAAAGTATATAATGTATTCAAATATGTATGTATAGGTGAATGAATGAATGAATGAATGAATGCAATGCAATGCATGAATGAATGGATGAAATGCAAGCATGTGGGTAATGCAAGGTATTGAAACATGTATGCAAGTATCCATATGTAAGTAAGTAACGTAATCAAGTATGAATGTATGCTATATATGAATGCCAACATGATAGGAATGTATGATGCCATATTAGCACTTAGCACCATGTTCATATGTTAAAACCCCCTTCTACATGTTGACAGTAACCCCAAGCATGAATACACATAAAACCTACTTACTGTTATGAGTAAACCCTTTGATGTATAAATAAACCCTTTTGTTATGATTAACACCCACACACACACATGCTAAACCTATGCTTTACATGTTATTTCTTCTATGTGACACAATGAACCCTTGCTAAATGTTATCCTTCTAACATAACCCCCTCATACTTGAATACATTGTACTGCTATGTACACATTGCCATATCCACATTCATGTATCACTCACTCTTTGTCTTTATGCACCTTGCTTGTAATAAAAATATATATGAATATATATGTAATGTGTGTTTGATAACTTGTGTAGCTTTGTGATTTTGTGTGAGTGTTAGTCTAGGCTTGGTTAGGCCTAATGAGACTTGTTAGTCTAGGTTTAGACCTAGTACTGCCTAGTTAACCTAGTTTGACTAGTACGGTTGACCAGAGTTGACCAAGAGTTGACTTTGACCTAGAATAACCTAGAATCATGTAGAATGCATAGTAGAGCTTTATTTTACCATTTTAGACTTGTTGTGACTTGTGCTGTTCTAAATAGGAGCCAGACACCTTTCCTCGGACAGTACATTTCCTTTGGACATTCAGATAGCAGGCGAGTACATTCTCTGATCATTTTTATATCCTGCTTAGAATTATATTCCTGCTTTAGATTACTTTACTTGATGCTGTCACGACATTATCATGGATTAGTACTATATGGATCTCTTCATGCGATGTTATCCGCCTCGGGAGCATCGGGTACATTGTGTCATGTTGTCACCCTTATTTTTTCGTATTTTCCGTATTTCGTATTTATGCTCGTATCTGGATTTTGGCATATATTTTTATTTTTCTCAACTTGTGGAATTTCGATAGTTCCCGTATTTTGGTTTTGAATCTGGCTCGGTTTTAATTGGTTTGGGTTGGTTTGGTTTGGTTTATGGGTATTGGATCACCTTAACATATGCTACACCCTCAACACACCATATCCCACCCTCTTTAAAACTCCACCAACCTTTTCTCTCTCCTCATAACCACCATTTATTTCCTTCTTCTTCTTCTTCTCCTTCCTCTACACAACTCTCCTAACCCTAGGCAAGTGCATCTTGCCACTACTTGAGAACCCTCTTTTATTTGTCCATTTGCTAGATTAGGACATGGTGATCAACATTAGAACTTGGTATTTTGTGATTTGGAGTCTCCATTATTCTAGATCTAAGTTTTCCTATTTTTGGATTTTGTATGGTTTTGATCTATTTAAGTTGGTTTTCTATGGGTTTTGATGTTTCCATGTGGAAGAGCATTCAGTTTCACCCAAGTTGGAACTTTGGAAATTCGGATTTGGAGTTCGGATGGCCAAGTTATGATGTTGTGTAGCCTTGAGTTCAACCATGGTGTTCTTGCTGTTTGGAGAAGACAGTGAGCAGTGTGTAGAGCTGTTTAGCTTACGCACACTGAGCTGCACGCGCTCTTTAGCGTTGCGTACGCAGACTTGGGTACGCTTCCTGTTGGAAGCGTGTCTCTTGCGTGCGTGACTTTTCGCGTACGCTGCTCTCCTGCGTGCGTGACATTTCGCGTATGCTGCTCCCCTTGAGCGTGCGTGACTTTTCGCGTACGCTGCTCTCCTGCATGCGTGACTTTTCGCGTACGCTGCTCCCCTTGAGCGTGCGTGACTTTTCGCGTACGCTGCTCTCCTGCGTGCGTGACTTTTCGCGTACGCTGCTCCCCTTGAGCGTGCGTGACTTTTCGCGTACGTACGTGCGTGCTCTGGTGCGTACACTACACCAAATAAGGTCTTTTACGGCCTACAATTTGCGCCGTAAAACTAATTTTACGGCTCACAGGGTAGTGCCGTAAAAGCTCCAGCCGTAAAAGGGTACGAGTATTTACGGCGTGTGAAAGTAGGCCGTAACTTAGGTAATTGCACGCCGTAAAAGAAGTTACTGAAAAACTATGGATCTTATTTACGTCCCATAATGCATGCCGTAAATACTAATCTTTTACGACTCGAAGTGATGGCCGTTAATAAGTTCAATTTATTCAATTTAAGGCACACATAGCAAGTCGTGAATACTTAAAAATAAATACCTACTATCTCACATTTACGGCCCAAAAATGTAGGTCGTAAATGTTATGTGTTTATGACTCAAAATGAGGGCCGTTAAAAGGTTGATGAGTTTCATTTTTGTGGCTCGCAAGGCGCACCGTGATTATGGTTTTTTTTTTTTTTAATATCCACATTTGAATAGCTACAAATATAAATTAATAAACCAAAATAAATATGACTATAATATGGTTCTCACATTTTTTTCAACCGAAACCAAACTAATTTCACATCTATATTGAGAGTATTTACTTCCAACAAGTTGCACTAAATCCATACACATTAATAAGATGACACAAACATAATAGAAGCTTAACACAAAGCAAAAGTGTTTAAACTGGATTTCCAATAGCAAAGTCATTTTCTTAGTCATTAAGCTCAAACCAAAATTAATGTCTTACTACAAAAACAAAGTCACTTTGTCTTACTACAAAAGCAAAATTCACTCTCACTATAGTTGGACACTTCAAGACCTTCGAAGATTTAAAGTCCTTGAGCTCAAACTATGAAACTTTGTAGAAGCATGCCTCCCCTCTTCTTTAAACTTAATTACCTGAATAAAAATAAAAAATAATATTAACAAATATCCAATAAAATGAATGCATGAAAGAGACTTATAATACCAACTCAACTAGAATTGTATTTGAACATTCTGAAGATACTAATGTAAGGAGAATATGGATATTTCACAAGACAAGTTCCATGTGGCATGTCTCTGGAAACTGAACAGTAAGGGAAGTTAATATGATGTGAGCCAACCCAAAAACATGAGGACTGGATTAGATAAGGGACTTGGTAGGGATAACGGAATCCTGTGAAAATATACCGTACTTTTGATGTGCCTAATATGATTTGAAGAGAAAACACTTACTGAACTACTAGAGCGATTCAATTGGCAAATGGAAGCATAAATGTTGTATAAATCGATTTTTCGATTTCCTTGCAGTATAAATTGATTTTTCGACTTACTGAACCCACAGGCACTCAGTGGAGTTATTGTTAGTCATGTTGCAGTTCTTTTGAAACATTGTGTCTCATCAGAATACATGGCAGCCATATATAAATTGTGTCTCATCAGAATACATTGCAGCCATATATAAATTGTGATTCTTGTACTCAGGATCTCTCTCCAACCAATTGACCAGCAGGGTAACGGAATCCTGTGTTCTTTTGTCCCCACTTCTTTCGTAATCAAAAGATGCATTGGAGTATGAAAAACCTAACACCGGCTGGAGTTTCCAAGAAGATAACATTCTCCACTGTATTGTAGATTAACAGTTCGGTGACTATCACTGATGTCAAGTATATTATTGATCTCTGTTACAGATGTACTGATAAATGAGGTTAGAGAGTACTCAACTCACCCTTATTCAATGCATAGTCGTTTTCATATAGGTTGGCATTGCGATTTACTCTAAATGGGCCCACTTGTGATATTGCTCCGAACCATAAAGAGGAGCATCCAGGGTCCTTAGGATTACAAAGAAATGGATGTACTTGTGTTTGAAAAACTGAATGTAGTTACCTCAGCCACAATACAAGTGGTTCTTAGTTGGTTCTGTGGGGGACTCGACATAGTAAGGACTGCTCAGGGACTTGCTCCGAACCATAAAGAGGAGCATCCAGGGTCCTTAGGATTGCAAAGAAATGGATGTACTTGTGTTTGAAAAACTGAATGTAGTTACCTCAGCCACAAAAACATGAGGGACTTGGTAGGTTTTCCTATTTAATATCATTCCCAATATTATCGATTGCTGAGAATTTCCTTAAAAAATCACATGTTTTGACCAATACATGCAAACAAAGTTAAGCAGAAAATCAAAATCAAACCTGGACAAGGTACTTATCGATTGCTGAGGAGGTGCATTACTTCCAAAATAGCTTGACAGAAGAAGAAGAGGTGGGCCAAAAGACTCTTTTTGCCTACAACAATTCCATGTGTCAGCTCAACTGAATTTTTCTGTAGATCCAACATCCATTGACAATCTGTAGTGAAAATTTCTTGTGTCAGCTCAACTGAAATAGATAAAAGCTATAACTGATCGGCGAAAAGAAGCAAAAAAGAGTATTTAGATAGAAATTACCTTCCATTTTCTAACAAGTTATGATGTAATTGATCGGCCATGCGATTATGCTTCCCAGTGCTTCATTCAAAAGAAAAGCTTCACGCGTTGGTCGATACAGAGTCACGCTCTCATTGCCCTCTACTACATGTCGCACAGAAACTTTCCAACATTCAGCACCAAGCGGCACATGATGTACTAGTGATTTAGGATCCTTTGATAGAACTTCACCGGTGGCAACAACTGTTTTTTTGTCTAACCAACTTAGTAATTTGCATTTTGAGCTCTCCTGATTGGAATTGCGAACAACTACATGTTCTTTCTTCTTGCTTTGTGTTGTCTCATGAACAGAATTCATAATTGGACTTGTTTCGTTCCTTTTGCTTTGCGTCATGTTATTGATAGAATGTTGACCACTTGCATCATCTTTCTGCTATAATTAATATATGTTAAGCTTAATATATAAATACAAAAGAGTCATAATATTTAAAAAGCAAATCTATTGAGGTACTTACCGAATTACTTCCTCCTTTTCCGACCATTGCAATAAAATTGTTCATTTGATTTTTCAAGGCCATAAGTTCATTTTCTAATTTATTAACCTTGTCTCTCATTTGTGTTTGTCCCTCCAACTTTGACGGAGCTGCTCCATATCCAAGCCCTCTTACTCGTCCTCGTGGATCCGGACCGAGTACCTTTGCAACAGTATCATCTCTAAAAGAAGAACCATTTTCTTGTGCTTTGTATTTTTTGACTTGTTGCTGTATTACAATAGAACAAGTAAACTCAGGTACAAGCATGACAACATGAACTCAACTTCAAGGCAAAAATTCTAGTTTGAAGTAAACTCAGGTACTTGTTGCTGGCAAATAGAACTCAAATGATGATGGTCCATATGATTCGTAGTAAGTTTCATAAATTACCTTACTATGGAAGCCTTCTTTATGGACTAATAGTTTGAAGCTTAATGATGAGTTCCTAATTTTATGGAACTTACTATGAAATATTAGCCCATAAGCAAAAAAACAAAATGAGGCAGCCAGTAACCGCATAATAAAACGAAGCCATAGCATCCAAAAAAACATAGTGAGGCTGCCAGGAAACATGTGCCAAATACCAAGTTAAAAAAAATTCAGATAGTTTGTCAAAGTCCTCATCATTGCCCATATAAAATAAAGCCAATTTTGACAACATTAAAACATATGCAATGTAGTATCCTCAAGTTCTTATAGGATGAAACATATGCAATGTAATATCCAGAGCAATATGAACAATATCAAAATGAAGCATATCGAGTATATGAACCGTATCAGGCTGAAACCATAAGAAAAAAATCCAGTGTCCAACCCTGTATGAACTACACACACATGAGTTTGGACTATATATATTTCGGTATCCAAGTATGACATATGGTATCACAAAACCAGGATGAAACCCAGGGTAGTACATTGACATATTTTAGTGTCCATCAAGGCTGAAACCCAGCAAATGGGCAATAGCAAGCTCTCTGTACTTTTTTTTGAGTACAAATGAATGAGCAAATGAATCCACCAAATTTCTCTTTCCTCTTTCCATCCAAAAAACATATGGCTCAAAAAATATATGGCTCAAAGGAGTACTGAAATAGTAAATCAAGTAACCCAGTATCCAAAGAATTCACCTATACATAGAGCAAACTGCAGTAATGAAATACTGCTTGCAAACTGCAAACCAAAGCAAAGAGTATGTAGTGAAATACTACTTGCAAAAAAATTTAGCTAAAATGCATGTTTGGATGCAAAAAAATTAAACCCAAATTAAATTTTGGGTTGGGTTCAGGTACAACATATGAAAGCTAAAATTATTGTCCGGTTCGGGTTTGATCAAATGGAAAAATGTTCTTTAGATAGCTATTAGTTGGCATGTGGCTGGCTGGTTAAGGCTTGACAATTTATTGGAGGAGATCCTGAGTTTGGGCCTCTCCAGCAGCAATATTTCATGAAATTATTTTTTGTTATATATAACAGGTAATCGGATTGTGTTCAGGTACTTGAAACAGAATTTAATAGGATCATGTTCAGGTACAAATTTGGGGAAGGCAAATATTTTGGGTCATCTGGATTTTACATAAATCTGACCCAAACCCGATCAGTTGACAGCCCTTGAGTGTCAGATTTATGATATTAAAGCCTACAACCCAGTTGATAACGAGAGGTGTCAACTTCTACATCCTGATTTTTCCAATGCCATCGATTGAATGGCACATTTTAACACTGATTTTCGTCTTTTGCAAGGAATGCGCCTTTCTTTCAGTTCAAGTAGTTTCCATGGTTACAGGTTATCTGTTTCATACATATTCATTATTTCTAATGCAAGTCCCTTTTTTATCTCTAACCCATAGTTAACCAGTTGATAACGAGGTCTTCCGTATCATGAGTAATCTAAGTCTCTCTTCTACTGCATGTGATTTCACTGTTTGGATAACGCCTACCCCATAAAATATATCCTGTGAAATTGTAATACGTGTAGGCCTGACAGATAAACTGACAACTTAATTTATAATCTCCAAACTAATATTCTGAGTGCAATGTACCTAGGACACTGATTCTGATGAGGAACTTAAGGAAGCCTTCAAAGTCTTTGACAAGGATTAGAATGGTTTCATTTCTGCTGCAGAGGTAAACTGCCTTTCTTTACTAGTAATGCTATGCAACTGGAGCTCCTGTCCTGATTTTTCATCTGAATCCCATGTCGCTTGCACCGAGATAAGGGTGCACGGACTTGGTGAAAAACCTATGGGTGCATGCCAATAGGACTCATGATGGGAGGTCCGAGTGGAAAATCATGTTGGATAGCATTATACACAGCGTACTTGAAATACTGCTTGCAAACTGCAGTATGCATTTTAGCTAAACTTGGGTTTGCAAACCCAGTATGTAGCAAACTAAAGCAAAGAGTATGTAGCAAACTGCAGTAATGAAATACTGCTTGCAAACTGCAAACCAAACCAAAGCAAAGAGTATGAAGTGAAATACTGCTTGCAAACTGCAAACCCAGTATGTAGCAAACTAAAGCAAAGAGTATGTAGCAAACTGCAGTAATGAAATACTGCTTGCAAACTGCAAACCAAACCAAAGCAAAGAGTATGTAGTGAACAAGTATCTATAAAATCCAGTACAGTCCAGAGTATGCAGTATGCAGTATCCTGAGTATGTAGTGAACAAGTATCCTGAGTATGCACAATCCTGAGTATGCAGTATCCTAAGTATGCAGTGAACATGTATCTATAAAACAAAGAGTATTTCTTTTTTAAAATGAGAACAGTCATATGAGAATTTTAAAATAGTCATATGATAAAAACAGTCATATGAGAATTGATTTTTAAAATGGCATTTGATGAAAACAGTCATATGATGAAAACAGTCATGAGAATTTTTAAAATGGCATTTTATAGTACAAAAATGAAGCATATGTACCACTATTTCATGATCCTCAACTTCTTCGTCATCATTATTCTTCTTCTTTCTTGCTTCGTACCCACGAATCCAAACATCAGACCTTGATATTGTATCCGGTGTCTCACTTTCTTGTCTCTACAAAAGAAAATTTTATTTGTCATATCAATAAATTAAGTGATCACCAATAGAGATTAAATAATTTGCCTTACCATCTCATCCTCTAGCCGTGCAAAACATTTACGACTTGTTCTATGCACTACAGTTTGTTTTGCTCGCATTTCCTTATACTTTTTATTTGTCGCCTACAAAATATTCACAATTGAAGGATATGCAAAATAAAACTGCAGTATAAGTAAAAAAAAACTGCATTATTTAAAATTAATACAATATTTGGATTGCTACAGTACATTAGAAACAAATTAGTGTATTACTTCCATATAACAGAATCAATTAATGTAGCATTTCCATTGTATAAATTAAGGACTCACCAATTGTTGTGGATTGGTCCGTTTTTTGATAAAAGCTTGCCAAACTTCCATGGATTCTACACTGTCAGGTTTCAAGAGGGTAGCAGCACGTTTCAGGCCAACCAACTTGGCTTGGTCCATCACTTTATTTATCAGCGAACTCCGGTAATCCCTCCAATGTCTTCTTAGCTTTCCAAATGTATACTTTTTATAACATTCAGCAAAACTAAACTTTTGCTACAAAATAAAATAAACAATTGTATTAGAAATATATCTAACAAAATGTAATTTGATACTTGTAGAGAATACTACCATAATGTGCTCCCATATTTGGGTGATAAATTCATCGGTAAGATCACTCCAATTGTCAAGTGTCACTGGTATTAACTCTCTAGCTGTGATCCCAAGGAAAGAAGAAAATTTCGCTGCATTCTCTCTAAAAGGTTGGCCTATTTCATTGAACTCAACTTCAAGGCGAGTCCCCTTTCCTTTTCCTTTGGTAAAACACAAAACTTTTGCCTTTCCTCTGGGTTTTAAGTTTGTACGCTTTGGATTTTGGGGGGATTGAACTTCTGGGATATCAGTAGTTGGAGAATTAGAATCTCCATTCGATAATCCTCTAGGTTGATTCTCATCTTGAATGGCTGCAGCTGCTGGTTGTTTTTTTGCAAACTTTGCTCTCTTTTTTGAAGGCTACACAGAAAAAAAATATTGTTTGCAACAGTTATACTTCAAAAAATATTACCAAAATGATAAACATAAACATGACAGAAAATATATACAAAACAAATGCTTACCTCGACACCACTCATGATTTATGATGGTTGAATCTGAAAAGAAAATAAAAAATTAGTACTAGTATTCAAATCTATCTCATGAAACATAAAAATAATAAACAACATCATCATTGCAACAATTAATTACCGACTCATCCAAGACCTCATAGTCCTTTCTTTCAAAATCTTCATCATCAAGATTAAGATTGGAGACATCTAATGGAGCATATGGTATGCAATCATTCCCATTAGTGTCACACTCATAAACTCCTCTTCGTGGTGCTTTAAGTACCACATACCAATTTGAAGTATCATCATGTCTGGAATAAAAGACTTGGTTTGCTTGCGAGGCAAATATAAAAGGATCATTCTCAAATTGATGTTGACCTTCATGAAGGTTAACTAATGTAAAACACTCTTCAACTTTGACACCACTTCCTATGTTTGCCCAATCACAATGAAATATAGGGAGTTTAAACTTGTGATAGTCCAACAAAATTATATCTCTTATAACACCATAGAACACAATCTTTCCACTAACATGTGATGTATCTCTTGCACTTGATCGACACATTGTCTCTGCTTCAAGAGAAACACCAGAGTTTTGTGTGCAATTTTTAACATATCTTGTATGGAATCGATTTCCATTGATAATATAACCTGAATAGGATTCAACATGTGGTTTAGGTCGACACCCTATCCACTTTACAAGGTCTGACATGTTACTAGCATCTCCAACCTTAACTTTATTTGCTAACCATGCACTAAATGTGTCTCTATGCCTCTTCCTTAAAAGACTTTCGTTCCCACGAAGACGTATATCAGAAAATCGAAGCTCCTCTACGTGCATTCTGGAAAAAAGACCAGGGTGAATAAAGTTAAAAACTACAAATAAAAATATACTAAAACCACCAAAGATATACTTAAATTACTATAGCACATATACATTAGAAACTTACTCTCTATACGGTTCAACTTCTGTTGTATTCTTTAGGACATACAAATGAGCAGCTTCAAACATGTTTTGAGACAATTCCTTCAATTTAGCCTCACCTAATGGTCTTCCTTCTAAGATATTTCCATCTTCATATTCTTCGTATCGGCTCTGTTGTGCACCTACTTGTACTGCTTGTTTTATGTAAGGAGCACAAAAACTTGTGCACTCTTCTGCATTATACTTTTCAACTATACAACCTTCAGGATTTGAACGATTTTTCACAAAACCTTTCAGTACTTTCATATACCTAACTCAAAATGTAAGTTTAACAAATTAATAATAGCTAATTCGACCAATAATTAAACAAAAAAAACTTTTTATATAGAAGAGTAAAATATTGGAGTCACCTTTCAAATGGGTACATCCAACGAAAATGGACCGGTCCAGCTATTAGTGCTTCTTGAACCAAGTGAATAGTAAGGTGAACCATAATGTCAAAAAATGATGGAGGGAAAAACCTTTCTAGCATACACAAAGTCTCTGCAATGTGGTCTTCAAGTAATTCCAAATTATTTTTATCAAGCTCTCTTTGACATAGGCAATTAAAAAAAGCACATAATCTGAAAATTGCAATCCTGGGCCCCTTGTCTAATAGTCCCCTTAATGCTACTAACAAAACTTGTTGCATTAGCACATGGCAATCATGGGACTTGAGCCCATAAATTTTGCAGTCTTTTAGTGACACATGACTTGCAATGTTGGAGCTATAACCATCTGGCAATCTCAACTCAGACAGTCTTTTACAAAATATTTTTTTCTCATTTTTTGACAACACATATGGTGCTTTCTTATAACCAGAGTCAACATCTTTATTCGGATGCAATGACTTTCTAATTCCCATGTGTTTTAAATCTTCACGAGACTTTAAGCCATCCTTTGTTTTGCCTTTAATGTTCAATAGAGTGCCTATTATACTCTCGCAAATATTTTTCTCAACATGCATCACATCCAAATTGTGCCGCAACAGTAATGACTTCAAAAAAAAACAAATAGAAAGATGTTAAATTCTATAAACAAATTTAAAATAAAACAAGCATATTGTGTAAACCAAAAATATATAAACAAAAAAAGACAAACCTCCCAATATGGTAGTTCGAAAAAGATTGATTTCTTTTTCCATACTGATTGAGGTTCTGCGACATCCTGCTCTTCGTTTTCATCATCTATTTTCCTTTCTTTGTCTTCTTTTTCTTAGCCTTCCCCCAGTCATTTTTTATATCTCTGATCACTTGAATACTTCTGAACCGGTTAAAATTCGAGGCTTTCGACCATGTTCTTCAGTCCCATCAAACCAAGATTTCTTTACCCGAAATGGATTATTGTAAGCTAGAAATCTCCGGTGGCCCATGAATACATGTTTGTGGCTATTTTTCAACCATTTGGAGCATGTCTCAATTCTACAGGCAGGACATCCTTTACTGGATTTAACAGCATACCCGGACAGATTGCCATAAGCTGGGAAATCATTTATTGTCCACATCAAAATAGCTCTCAAATTAAATGTGGATTGAGTAAATGCATCATAAACACTTACTCCATTCGTCCACATCTCTTTCAAATCATCTATAAGAGGTGCTAGGTACACATCTATATCATTTCCTGGTTGTTTTGGCCCAGGAATGAGTAATGTCAACATTAAATTTTCTTTTGTCATGCACAACCATGGAGGAAGATTATATGTGACCAAAATTACAGGCCAACAACTATGTCTAGAGCTAAGATCACCAAAAGGATTAAATCCATCTGAAGAAAGGCCAAGTCTAAGATTACGAGAATCAGATGCAAAAGAGGGCCACTTATCATCTATTCTATTCCATGCCAATGAATCAACTGGATGTCGCATAATTCCATCATTACTTTTGTTTGAGTAGTGCCATGCTAATTGTTCACTCTTTTCAGCTGACTTAAACATTCTCCTAAATCTTGGAATAATAGGGAAGTACCTCAAAACTTTTGCTAGAACTCCCTTTCTTATCTTTTTGGTTCGTTCATTGACTTTCCACCGAAAAGAACCACACTTTGGACATGTCTCAATATGCTCAAGATCTTTTCGAAACAAGCAACAGTCGTTCTCACATGCATGTATCTTCTCGTAGCCTAGATCAAAGGCATTGAATAACTTTTTGGCTGAGTAGAAGCTATCCGGAAGTATGTTATCAATTGGTAGTAAATCATGAACAATCTTGAGAACATCATCAAATGCTTTGTCAGACATGCTGTGTCGAGCCTTGGCCTTGCATAACATAAGTGTTGCAGACATCTTAGTGTGTGTCGAACCTGAATATAAAGGTAGTTCTGCCTCCTCGACGAGTTTTTTAAAATCTTGGTATCTTGTTTCATCTACATAATCCACATCATCATCTTGAAAACATGCATCTTTAAACATTTTATATGATGGTGGAATTTTATCATTTTTAATTTGTCCTATTGTGATTGGTTTTTCTCCATGAAAAACCCACGTGGTATAAGTAGGATCAATTCCAGCATAAATTAGATGGTCGTATACTACATCATAATGATGGTATCTTAAGTTTAAGCACTGGATGCAAGGACATTGGATTTTATCTGGATAACCCTTATTTTCTTGAACGTTATCTACAAACTTTCGTGCTCCCTCCCGATATGCTTGTGATGGTCTAAAATAAAAAGAAAACCAAGTTCACACCAATTAGAAACTAAAGATGTATGGGATATTAAAATTTGTATATTGTAGGGATTCAGAATTCACCTTGGCATATAAGTCCATTCTTTATCCATAATGGATGGTCGTCTTACAATGACAATACTGTGAAATTATGGACGTAAGACAAAACAATTTCAAATGAATACCAAGTAAAAAAGAAAGTAACATTTAAAATCAATGTCAAAAAAACTCAACTCATGGAGCTACCCAATCAAAACTAGTCCAATAAAACTATAGTAAACAAGCATAAACTAACATCAAAGAGTACATATATTTAATTAGAAAAGCAAGAGAACTAATTCTCAATGCAGGAAGACATTTTTAGGATTTATCAACTAATTCTCAATGCAACTTCTCATTTTTGGAACCATGTTGTTCAAACTAATTTATTGCATAAGGTACTTCTTTAAAATATGGGGATGACAGTACTATCAAAACCTTCTAAATCTCCAATTAAGCAGAGATAACATGAGTATTACAATGACAATACATTGTCAGATGTAGGTCCTCATCATCGATACCTCATCCTCACCCAAAAATTGTTTAGATATTGCATGCAATTTATGTTCACAAATGTAGGTCCTCATCATTGCCACATGGGAAGGTGGTCAAATTAATGTTGAGAGTATTATATAAACCTTATATGCTTAGAGGATTATCCGATTTAACACCAACTTTTCTTCATTGACAACATCTAGGTTCTCATCATTGCAAAATACAAAATATCTCTCATCTAAATTTGCGAAATTCATCTAAACATGTAAGGACAAAATATAGTTAGAATATGATTATGCTAAACCCAATCATAGTTACTAGAAAATGCCATAGATCTATTTCTCATCAGATGTCCAAATTTCACAATAATGCCATCATTAGCAAATTCATTATTCCAATTTATAAGCTAAAAATTGAGCATAATCACAGTCCCAAAAACATTTTAAGCATAACGGCAAAGATCAATGTAGCAGAGACGTGCATATTCACGACAATGGAGAAGAAAGAACATAAAATTGGATCTATGTGAACTATAAACTCCAAAAAAAGTGCAGCCAATACACATAAATTACAAAGTGAAGACTCCAATAACTTGAGTTTCTCCCAAAACCATCAAAATTAAGAAATCTCTTAACAAAAATATTAAGATTAATGCAAAACATGTGACATAGAGCCAAAAATGTTACCTAAAATCATCCAAAAAAAGTTATCAACATAAATACAAAAAATTGGACCTAAGCGACACAGAAGATTGTGTCTCATGAAAGTTGATGTGTCCTATTTGGTGTAGTTCAGGTTAGCTCACAGAACAACTAGGGCTTTTGATTCCTTTCTAAATCTCATTGAGAAGGAATAGAGCTTAGCTTCTAGATCGAGGACCAAAGCCGGTGGCTTCTGTGAGGAATTGCATCGAACACCTACTAATTAGGTTTGAATCAAGAAATTCAATGAAGGTTTCGGATCGAACCGAAACTCGCCGATGAAGACTCGTCGGAGAAGGAATCGTAGATAAAGAGACTCGTTGAGAAGGACGATCTTCGCCGACGAAGACTTGTCGAGAAAGACGATTTTCTTCGATGAAGACTCGTCGAGAAATAGGAAGACTAGTCGATGAAGACTCCTTACCGGAGAAGGAAGCAGTCGCTTGCGATCGACCACCACCAAGAATTGGAAGCCGCGCGCCAACGCCAAGTTTCTTCTAGGGTTTTGTCTTCCGCCAAGAATTGGAAGCCGCGCGCCAACGCCAAGTTTCTTCTAGGGTTTTGTCTTCGGAAAAGAGCCTGGCCTTTACTTTTATTTCTTTTGACAAACCCTTTTGTACTCCTTTGGGTTTGGTCGATGAAAAATTAAGGAGGGAAAATTTTCCCTTTCGCGGTTTTAGGTTCTCTGTAAAACAGAAGTCTTTTTTTTAGAGCAATTGGGTTTGGTCGATGAAAAATTGAGGAGGGAAACTTTTCCCTTTCGCGGTTTTAGGTTCTCTGTAAAACAGTAAAGACTTTTTTTTAGAGCAAGTAATTAATTAATAACTATATGTGGGATATAATTTATGGCACAAATTTGGCAGGCCGTTGAAGTCCATCTAATTTATGGCCTGCATGGTAGGCCACGAAATGATATGAGAAACTTATATATTTACGGCTCGCATAAATACAGGTCATAAATGATAACATTTAACGGCCCTAAAAATGTATGTCGTATTAAAATGCAAAAAAGGAGAATTTACGACTCGTATTTATCGTGTGCCGTAAAATGATATCATTTACGGCATGCATCCAACGCACGCCGTACATGCGAGGCCGTAAAAGCCCAAATCTGGTGTAGTGGTACATTGCCCCCTGACCCCTTGTGCGTACGCTGCCCCCTGACCCCTTGCTTAACCCATTGGCTCTTGGAGTTTTGGTTTTATTTTTCGACTTGGTTTCTCTTTTGTGGATTGGGTTTTCCTGAGATCTGTTCAACACAGCACGGCTGTCTTGACCCGACACGGCCTAACACGATTTTTCGAGTAATTGTTTATGATTAGTATGGTTTTCGGATTTTTTGTGAATTATGACCCTGGTATTCTCCGAGTTCCTTGCTAGTGACCCAGTGGGGTGCTCACCTAACTTGTAAACTTGTAATTAATCCTTGTAACTTGATAACTTGATAATGGCCCATCGTGGCGCACTCCCGACTAGTACACTTGACTTGATAACCTGGCATGATTTTCTTGAACAGCTGTTGTGGCAGCTACATGACATGACTTGCATTAATTACTTGGACACCGTGGGCGATTGTGTTTGTACAAATGAATCCGTCTTGTCTTGCATCATGTCTAGGACAGGGACCCCTGAGTACCACGGTCAGGGGTACCCACTAAAATTTACTAAGGCCAATAACTAGAATAATTCAGTAGTCATGAGAGATTTCCTCAGTTACAGGCAATCCCGTTATCCCGGCCGCAATTGTTTGGACTTGTAGCCTGCCGTCGAGTAGGGCACGTTTCCAGCCCACAGTCGAGTGGGGCACATAATTATTGATAACTGCTTAATGAATCCAAATTGCCTGGATAACCTGGATTAGCTGCAGGGCTTGTGGCTGGAGGAACATCTCATTGCATCTTGTTAGTAATTAGGCTTGTGATAACCCTAGTTAGTTAAAGTATCAAGCCGTACTTATTGCTTGGCCGTGAAATGTTGGATGAAGTTCAATCAGTCTAGCCTTGTCTTGATCATGTACAAGATTGTTACTTAACCTGGTTTCTTATATTTATCTTGCCGATAAATGGTGAGAGAAACCAAGTTCCGTTCAGACGAAGGGTTACAACCCCGGTCCTTGTTTGGTTTACGGGTTGTAACCTGGCTATCTGAATAGTCCTATGGTTATCTCATCGTATATCATCCTGTCATGCTTTTCCATATGTCCCGTCTTTTAGTGATCCTATACAAGATTGTCTTTTATATCTACCTTTCATGTCTTTTCTTAAATTACTGTCACTTATTATGTAATTATATTATTGTGCTGATTGCTGGCTTTTGTTCTTATTTCGTAGCCCCCTTGTGGCACTTGCTCTTTCTGGGGTTGACCCAGCTGGTTTTGTGTGGCCAGATTTTGGAGCAGCTCCCGAGGATCTACCGAATCTCCAGCCACATGGTGACCACTAGACGGAATCCTGGCAACGAGTGGGTTTTCTATTTTGTTTTGCTCACTCTGTTGTAAAATTATTCTTTTGAGGCGTTTAGCCGACGAGCACTTGTTAGCTCGATGCACTTTACTTCTGTCTGCCTACGGGCTGTAATCATGATTGGCAACTCGAGGTTGATCGTGTATGACTTAACTCTTGCTAGTCCTAACATTTTGTACGACTAGTTTCATGATCATCTGGATATGTAATGTTTGGGACGCCTTACAATTGTATATTTGGTGATCTGATATCTTGTGATTATTATTAGTTGGTTGAGATTGAGACAATAGGATAATATATGACCTTAAGAGACTGATGGCTTATAGATAAACCCTCACATATCTAGACAGCCGTGACCGTATGGTGAGATGGATTCTATTTTATTATACGTAGCTGGCTATGTCTGCCCCCGCTCTCCAGTATTCTGGTTCTGGGGCGTGACATGGTTTAAGTGGTGGCCCATGCAGGTCTTGTCAATCAAGAAATGTGAGGGTTTACCGGATAGATGTCTCAATCTGTACTCGCCTTTGATCTCCACTCGTATCTTCTTATCTCCTTAGATCCTTGACTTGATAACATGCTTGCATCATTGTTCTATCCTGGTCCTTCCTTAATATTCCTGATGTCATTGCTTTAGCAGCATCGTTCCTGTTGATCAGCCGGAAGGAGCTCAGCCAGCAGCCCAGCAACAGCAAGAAGATCAAGATTAGTCCTCAGCAGCCGCCTCTCGAGCCATGCCTTCTGAAGAACCAGTGCCCCCAGTTCAGCCAGTCCAGCCAGTAGAGCCTGATGATGGCACTTTGGAAGGTCTCATCAGATCATTGTTAGCTTCTCAAGATCGCCGAGGTGATGCATTACACCAGGCAGTACAAGATGCTCTGAACAGAGGCGATCATCCGGGAAACAGTGTAGCCAACAGTTTCAAGCGCTTGAACCCTCCCTTCTTTGACGGCACCGAGGATGCCATTACCGCAGATGCTTGGCTCCAGGATACAGAAGTTATTCTAGAGGCCGCAAAGACTCCAGAAGACGAGAGGGTGGCGGTGGTGCGCCTGCAGTTATTAGATCTAGCCCGCAACTGGTGGGCCATGCAAGCGGTAGGATTGACAACACCTGTTCCCTGGGCAGTGTTTAGCGAAAGGTTCCAGACCAAGTATTTCGACGCGGTGGCTCGATATGATTTGCAGACCAAGTTTAGCAACCTGAAGCAAGGAGGCAGGTCGGTCGACGGATATGCGGCCGAGTTTTCAAGATTGAGTCGATTTGCTCCCACCTTGGTGGCAATCGAGCTAGACAGAGCACAACGATTTCAGCAGGGGCTCCACTTGGAGATCATATTGGCAGTAGAACAGTTCGAACACCAGACGTTTGATGCAGTATTGAGAGCGGCTAGGAGGCACGAGTATACCTCCCAGAGGATTGTGGATAGGACCGGAGGACGGAAGCGGTCCTACAGTCAAATGAATCAGTCTTCAGTACCAGCCTCGGCAGCTAGGGCTTTGACTATTGGAGCTCCGAGGCGAGCATCCTCAGTTACGTTGGTCTAGTACTCGACCCCGATGTACTCTCCGCAGAGACAGAAGCAAGCGCAGCCTTCCGCCGTGGACTGTTCTTATTGTGGGAAGCCTGGACACGTTGTGTCAGAGTGTCGCAAGGCACTGGGATTATGCTTGTTGTGTGGGGCACCGGACCATAGGGTGGGGTCCTGCCCATTCAGAGTCGATTCAGCATCAACAGTATCTAGTCCCTCGGTTAGGAGACCAGCACCAGCTCCAGTACCAGTCCAGCAGCAGCAACAGTTGCCGAGGCCCTTGCCGCCTCAGGCCCAAGTGTTTCAGCAGCAGTACCAGCCTCCGAGGCCATTGCCGACTCAGGCCCAGGCCTTCCAGCAGCAGAGGCCTCAGCAGTTCGCCCTGGCCCAGGCCCAGATCCAGACTCGGCAGAGAGATATCTGTGTCCTATTATCTTGCTTTTCGCCGTCGTTATGCAGGACACGTGTCATGTTTCATGTGTCCTAATTACAACGGTATATCCTAGGCCCGAGCCATATCCTAGATCATTCGAAAACGGTTATTGGTACCAACCTTTTCGTATGAGGAAAGGCCCGTGTCCCTCTTTGACCAAGGGGAGAGGCCTCAAGCGCAAGACTATCAGTTTAATTCGTGTTGCTTGAGTTTATCGCTCCTTGGGAGAGTCAAACATGAGAGTGTGAGGATGATATCCGATCACGTTATCCCTACCTGTTTGACTCGTGAGGTATAATGTCTTTCTTATGCCTTACGTTTTTCCTTCCTTGCTTGCATTGTATGATTGTATGATTGAATTGCTTAGTATAGTTGTTGGTGCTTAGTGTAGCTTGTCGTGGCAATCTCTAGCTCCTTGATTAAATTCTGAGGACGAAATTCTTTTAAGGTGGGTAGAGTTGTCACCCTCATTTTTCCGTATTTCCCGTATTTCGTATTTATGCTCGTATCTGGATTTTGGCATGTATTTTTATTTTTCTCAACTTGTGGAATTTTGGTATTTCTCATATTTTGGTTTTGAATCTGGCTCGGTTTTAATTGGTTTGGTTGGTTTGGTTTGGTTTATGGGTATTGGATCACCTTAACATATGCTACACCCTCAACACACCACATCCCACCCTCTTTAAAACTCCACCAACCTTTTCTCTCTCCTCATAACCACCATTTATTTCCTTCTTCTTCTTCTTCTCCTTCCTCTACACAACTCTCCCAACCCTAGGCAAGTGCATCTTGCCACTACTTGAAAACCCTCTTTTATTTATCCATTTGCTAGATTAGGACATGGTGATCAATATTAGAACTTGGTATTTTATGATTTGGAGTCTCCATTGTTCTAGATCTAAGTTTTCCTATTTTCGGATTTTGTATGGTTTTGATCTATTTAAGTTGGTTTTCTATGGGTTTTGATGTTTCCATGTGGAAGAGCATTCAGTTTCACCCAAGTTGGAACTTTGGAAATCCGGATTTGGAGTTCGGATGGCCAAGTTATGATGCTGTGTAGCCTTGAGTTCAACCATGGTGTTCTTGCTATTTGGAGAAGACAGTGAGCAGTGTGCAGAGTTGTTTAGCTTACGCACACTGAGCTGCGCGCGCTCTTTAGCGTCGCGTACGCAGACTTGGGTACGCTTCCTGTTGAAAGCGTGTCTCTTGCGTGCGTGACTTTTTGCGTACGCTGCTCTCCTACGTGTGTGACTTTTTGCGTATGCTGCTCCCCTTGAGCGTGCATGACTTTTTGCGTACGCTGCTCTCCTGCGTGCGTGACTTTTTGCGTACGCTGCTCCCCTTAAGCGTGCGTGACTTTTCGCGTACGCTGCTCTCCTGCATGCGTGACTTTTCGCGTACGCTTCTTCCCTTGAGCGTGCGTGACTTTTCGCGTACGCTGCTCTCCTGCGTGCGTGACTTTTCGCGTACGCTGCTTCCCTTGAGCGTGCGTGACTTTTCGCGTACGTGCGTGCTCTGGTGCGTACGCTGCCCCCTGACCCCTTGTGCATACGCTGCCCCCTGACCCCTTGCTTAACCCATTGGCTCTTGGAGTTTTGGTTTTATTTCTCGACTTGGTTTCTCTTTTGTGGATTGGGTTTTCCTGAGATCTGTTCAACACAGCACGGCTGTCTTGACCCGACACGGCCTAACACGGTTTTTCGAGTAATTGTTTATGATTAGTATGGTTTTCGGATTTTCTGTGAATTATGACCCTGGTATTCTCTGAGTTCCTTGTTAGTGACCCAGTGGGGTGCTCACCTAACTTGTAAACTTGTAATTAATTCTTGTAACTTGATAACTTGATAATGGCCCGTCGTGGCGCACTCCCGACTAGTACACTTGACTTGATAACCTGGCATGATTTTCTTGAACAGCTGTTGTGGCGGCTACATGACATGACTTGCATTAATTACCTGGACACCGTAGGCGATTGTGTTTGTACAAATAAATTCGTCTTGTCTTGCATCATGTCTAGGACAGGGATCCCTGAGTACCACGGTCAGGGGTACCCACTAAATTTACTAAGGCCAATAACTAGAATAATTCAGTAGTCATGAGAGATTTCCTCAGTTACAGGCAATCCCGTTATCCCGGCTGCAATTGTTCGAACTTGTAGCCTGCCGTCGAGTAGGGCACATTTCCAGCCCACCGTCGAGTGGGGCACATAATTATTGATAACTGCTTAATGAATCCAAATCGCCTGGATAACCTGGATTAGCTGCAGGGCTTGTGGCTGGAGGAACATCTCATTGCATCTTGTTAGTAATTAGGCTTGTGATAACCCTAGTTAGTTAAAGTATCAAGCCGTACTTATTGCTTGGCCGTGAAATGTTGGATGAAGTTCAATCAGTCTAGCCTTGTCTTGATCATGTACAAGATTGTTACTTAACCTGGTTTCTTATATTTATCTTGCCGGTAAATGGTGAGAGAAACCAAGTTCCGTTCAGACGAAGGGTTACAACCCCGGTCCTTGTTTGGTTTACGGGTTGTAACCTGGCTATCTGAATAGTCCTATGGTTATCTCATCGTATATCATCCTGTCATGATTTTCCATATGTCCCGTCTTTTAGTGATCCTATACAAGATTGTCTTTTATATCTACCTTTCATGCCTTTTCTTAAATTACTGTCACTTATTATGTAATTATATTATTGTACTGATTGCTGGCTTTTGTTCTTATTTCGTGGCCCCCTTGTGGCACTTGCTCTTTCTGGGGTTGACCCAGCTGGTTTTGTGTGGCCAGATTTCGGAGCAGCTCCCGAGGATCTACCGAATCTCCAGCCACATGGTGACCACTAGACGGAATCCTGGCAACGAGTGGGTTTTCTATTTTGTTTCGCTCACTCTGTTGTAAAATTATTCTTTTGAGGCGTTTAGCCGACGAGCACTTGTTAGCTCGATGCACTTTACTTCTGTCTGCCTACGGGCTGTAATCATGATTGGCAACTCGAGGTTGATCATGTATGACTTAACTCTTGCTAGTCCTAACATTTTGTACGACTAGCTTCATGATCATCTGGATATGTAATGTTTGGGACGCCTTACAATTGTATATTTGGTGATCTGATATCTTGTGATTATTATTAGTTGGTTGAGATTGAGACAATAGGATAATATATGACCTTAAGAGACTGATGGCTTGTAGATAAACCCTCACATATCTAGACAGCCGTGACCGTATGGTGAGATGGATTCCATTTCATTATACGTAGCTGGCTATGTCTGTCCCCCGCTCTCCAGTATTCTGGTTTTGGGGCGTGACACATGTGCATTTCACTTTCATTATGTACTCCTGTGCTTTCACCATACATGTACACTCCTGTGAATCATGTACTCTCATGTTCACGGAGCCTTCATGTATACTATCATGTGCACCCTTTCATGGGCTCCCATGTGATATCATGTACAATAACATAACCTGCTTAGATCCTTGTGTATTGATTGGGGAAAACGGGAGAGTGCTAGTAGTCATATGAATAATTCTATAATAGTGTAGATCATGTGAAACCCTTTAGTGTAGATCATGTGCTAATCTGTTCCGTTCACATGTGCTATCCTGTACTCTACATCACTAGCCACTATTAGTTCTCTATTTATAGTATATATTTCTATTACAGTTCTCTCTCTGTTTACATACTGTATTTCTTCAGATCATGTATCTTACTTTACTGCATGATTATATTTTCTAACCTGCTATGATTTGTTGAGATGTATTGTGCTCGCTCCTGTCCTGACTGGACCTATTGATAAATTTTACAGATAGCTTGGAGGTTGCCTGCTAGCCTAGAGGAGACACAGTAGAGGTTGTATAGATAGCTAGGGTTTTCTTACTTTATTTCAGTTGTCTTGAGTTGTATTTATTTTATGGATTACTGTATTTGAGCTTTGAGATGTATTTCTGGGTTTGTGTATCTTAGACACTTAGACTTCTATCTGCTGTATCTCTTTTGGATTTCATGTTTTATCTATCCTTATCATGCTCTACCTTAGATGTGATTGAGACTGTATCTGCTATGTCACCTCCATTCGGAGAGTATATACTGTACATGTACCTTTATATTGTTAGATGTTTGACCTAGGACATCGTTCTACCGCCGACACTGCGGCGTAGGCTGAGCGTTGTTACGTTCTCGTACCCTCACAGTGGGTGCGGGTCGTGACACGTATTGAGCTGGATGTTCTGATTTGTTAGGTCAGTAGACACTTAGACTCTCTGGTTGTATTTATGTGGATTTCCTCATTTCAGTATTTATTTCTTTAACTATCTTTCTATCTTATCATTCTGCCTTAGATGTGATTGAGACTGTATATTGCTATGTCACCTCCATTCGGAGTGTATATACTGTACATGTACCTTTATATTGTTAGATGATTGACCTAGGACAGTGTTCTACCGTCGACACTGCGGCGTAGAGCGTTGTTACGTTCTCGTACCCTCACAGTGGGTGCGGACCGTGACAGTAATATGAACCCTAGTATATTTGTAGCATCCCAAAGTGTGATGGTTATCTCGCCAACTGGGAGTTGAAAATTGTTGCGTTGAGGCCACCAACTCTCAACGAGAGTTAAAATTAGATGGACATAGTTGATTAAAAATTTAAGGTCATTTAGATATGGAATATTTTAGCAAATATCCCCGTTTTAAATATGAAAACTAGTATATACTTCCACTTTTTAAAAAAACTAACAAATACCCCCATTTCTGTGTATGAAAAAAAGATATGCCCCCACTATATTTACTGTTTTACACAGAATGGGGGCATCTGATAGTTTAATAAAAAAAAGTGGGGGCATGTGCTAGTTTTAACATTTAAAACATGGACATTTGCTAAAATATCCCTTTAAATATTGAAACACAAATGAATGCACTACCCCCTTTTGGTCAGCTCCCATGTGCAGTATCCTCTCTAGGTTCTCCAATTTTTATGCTTCTGTATTCGTACTTCCAGATTATGATCGTAGAACTATAGGTGAAATATATATATTATGTTTATGTAAAAATATATTTAACTAGCATACTTACAATTAAAAAAATTACTTGACCACTAAATATCTGATCAGATATGTGATTTTTATGTTCCTCAATGATGACTTTTGTAGTCAGTCCACCAGGAATACGACCGTCATTTTGGTTAGCCATCTACAAATTTTTTTTAAACTAATATCATTACCAATATAATTACTTATAAAATACGATGCCGTTATTGGCACTCATAAAATGTCATCCTGCAATCCTCTTTAATTTTCTAACATTTAAATTCCAAATTTGTTCATGTATTAACACTATTGTCACTCCTAAAACGTCACCATGCACTCCTCCCTCAATGTATGCACAAATTAATGTCATATTTAATATATGTGTATATTTGGAATTACAATAATATAAAATAAAAGAAGAGTATATAATGATATTTTAGGAGTTTTAATAACATCACCCATAAAATATCTAACAAAAATTAAAAAAAAAATTATTATTACTTACATTTGTTTTTGCTTCTGGAGAGGAATGTAACCTTCTGTGATGGAGAGGAGGAGAGTGATTGTGTGTGAAGAGGGAACTTGGGTTGGGGGCTGTTTATAGAGTATGATTTATGGGGAAATGAGATGATTAGATGGTGTCTTCGTGGAGGGGGTTGGTCTTAGAAGGAGTTAGTGAATTGGGAAGGAAGAGGGTCGGTCTTCGAGGAAGTCAGTAATTGTGTGTGGAGAAGGAAGCATGGTGGCATGTCCACTTGCAGTGGCCAGCTACGCATGTCCGCCAACTGAGTTGGCGAGCTCAACTTTCCCCCCCCCCCCCCCTTCTCAACCCAAGCGTGTGCTTCGCCTGCCCGCCAATTGCGCTTGGCCACGTGTCGCTGCCTCCCACTATCCACCCGCCAGCGTGGGACTGCTCCTTTTTTACCATTTCTCACAACTTCTTTACCCTACCATAGATGAAAATTTCTGATACTATTACTTTAACCCCCACCGTACGAGTCAAAGCCCGACCGGGCCCCACTGCTCCCTCTCTCTCCCTCAACAAAACCCCCGCAGCCCCATGGCGGAGCTTCGCCACTCCGCCTCCATGATCAGCCGCGCCGCCGCCGCTTCCTCCTCCTCTCCGGTCAAGAGGGACGACGAATCCTCCTCCGCCAAGCTCCTCTTCACCTCCTCCTCCCCCCGCTCCCCCTCCCCCTCCGCGTTCGACGTCGACTCCGACGTCAAGAAGGACCACTACCGCTCCTCCTCCCCCTTCCTCCACTCCCGGTCCCTCCTCTCCGCCCTCTCTTCTTCCCATCGGAAATTCTTGATCGGAATCTTTTCCTTCCTCCTGTTCTTGTCCGTCGTTTTCCTCCCCTCCCTTTGGTCCCGACTGGTAAGAATCATGATCATCCATCTCCATCTCGAGATTTGTGCTGAATTTGTAGTGTTCTCTTCTGATGCAGAGCAAGCCGTACTTGTGCTACAAGGAAGGGATCACACTTCACTGCCCACGAGTCAGCTCTTCTTCTTCTTGCTCTCGTACTTGGGTTTTCTTATTGTTTATGTGGGTTTCTTGATTGTGGATTTGAGTAGGTGAAGGAAGCCCCGTCGCTCTGGGAGAACCCGCACGCTTCGACCATCTCCTGGAAGCCCTGCGCTGAGCGCCGGGGAGGTGGGGTGTCAGGTGAGGGCCGAAAGTTTCGATCTTGACTCGCTCCGGTCTTCTAGATTACTGAGCTTACCGTCGTTTCGTGTTATTGATATTTTGAGATTTTTTACTTGATTCTGAGTTTTTTAAGACCTTCAATTAACAATGCAGTATGTTCTCTACTACACCATAGTATTCTTTCCAAGAAAAAACGGTTAGAGGGACTTTGACTTTCTAATCAGTATGTTGTTTTCTGAGGTTAGCATCCTTTTGCAGATCGTCTACACGAAAACAAAACCACTGGCTATATATTCATTCATGCAGAAGGCGGTCTAAACCAGCAACGTATAGCTGTATGTATGAACTCCTTCACAATGTCACTTGCGTCATGCCTAGTTTCAGTTACTTATATGCGTATCTACTGTCTATGAATTTTCTGTGTGTGTATGTGTTTGTGTTTGTTTATCCACATTCATTTATAGCAGGGGCAGGGGATGGAACCAATAGGGGCAGGAACCCCCCCCTGTTGGGAATCCAACCAAATTTGAGGCGGATGTAGTTTGCAGCGGTCGCGGAATCGGCGGAGGAGCGTCGTGGAGTTGACCAGAGTCGAACAGAGGACCAAATCAGTGGGACCTGAATTCCCGTCTGGACAAACAATATGGTCATGAATTTTGGAGGAATTCTGGATTTTCCAGCACGTAAAGTGTGCCAAAATCGGAATTCCGGTTCGGCCAAATCGGAATTCTAGTTGAAGCGGTTGGTGTGGGATTTTGGGTATTCTGATAGATTTTCGTCAGTCCAGATTTGTTTGGGTTGACTTAGGTGCTAACTCAAGAGTTTCCTAATGTTGATTAGGGTTTCTTAGTTGCCTATAAAAGGAGCTAAGGGAGATTTCTTTTGTATGCCCTCATAGAGGTTCAAGGGAGATACCACCAAATTTGTGTTTTCTTTGTGGGATTAGTGGTCGATGCTGTCTAGTGCGCGTCTC
Organism: Iris pallida; assembly: GCA_029216955.1. Taxonomy (NCBI): domain Eukaryota; kingdom Viridiplantae; phylum Streptophyta; class Magnoliopsida; order Asparagales; family Iridaceae; genus Iris; species Iris pallida. The sequence goes on along the minus strand of JANAVB010016800.1, from coordinate 10,271,967 downwards.
TAATCCCATCACCCCCTCCCTTCAATGTAAACAAGAGAAAACCCTTGTATGGCTATATGGTTGTACGCCGCCCTTAAGCAAACTTGAAGTTTTGTCTCGCCAGATTTGCTATGAACATTTTGGTCACCTAAAACAAGTTCATAACAATTATTTCTACATGCATTCCTTGATTTATTTTGATAGTATTTGTTGTTATTGATTATATAAACCCATTGTATGGTCGAAGTTGCTTTAAAATCTGGATGACAGTATAAGTATATTTAATTGTGCTCCACATAGAAAAGGAAAAATTAGCCTAAATAGCCTCCACTTCATAGTGTCCTCATTAAAAGAAGTGTCATGCTCTCCCTAGGTTGCATAGACTCAGCAGATACAAAAATGATATGGATTCGGAGTATGACAATTCTAGAAAATTTAGGATGGCATGGATACAATTATAAATGTACATGGATACATATAATTTGTATTATTTTTTAGTAATATCTATTTTTAACTAGGGAGAAATTACTCATTTCAAATACTTGTAGAAATTACTCATTTCAAACAAAATGCTAGTTTTGAATATTTCAATTATGTTCTGCACGTTCTTGACCATGCCAACCCACTTTGAAGTTTCAACTATGTTTTTGGCCCTTGAGGAACCTAGTCATGTGTGCTCTGTACTCGACACAAATCCTGAAGAAGTTGTGTGTCGGATACAGGTCAAACATGGTCCTTTAGAGGAGTATCTTGTGAAACTTAATTGTCCTCCGCATTAAAGAAAATTATTTAAGCTACAGAAACGCTTCTTTTTCATGCTTCAATTATTGACATTAGTTATCAAATTCCTTACAATTTTTAATAAACAAAGGGGTCACTATTTGGTGTGGTTGTGGGTTTGTAGGTGGGGGTGGGATGGTTGTTGGATGGATCTGAGCAAAGTTTTGCTGGGGGGGGGGGGGGGGGGGGGGGGGGGGGGGGGGGGGGGGGGGGGGGGGGGGGGGGGGGGGGGGGGGTGGTTTAGGGTACCTGAAATGTATTTTTAGTATTAACAATCTTATGGCCTATACCAGGGGAATAGCCCCGGCTGGTCCCGAGGACCGCGGCTCGCTCTCCCCCACCCCGAAATTTTGAAAATTCTTATATATATATATATATTATATATAATATTTTGGAATAAGGGTGAATTATTCCTTGCAAATGCGGAAAAGGTATTAAAGTACAACATCACAACTTT